>OX454415.1:52320581-52994651 GCA_949715475.1 Microchrysa polita
AAGGAGCCCAAGGAAGTATTGAGACGAGCTGCGTGATACTGACTTCCTTATGAAGAGCCATGCATAATCAGTACATCTGCCGGCACGAAATCCATACTGACTGTCGGACATCTGACCAAGCCTTTCCTCCATCCTCCCAACAAGAATCCCTTCCAGCACACCAAGTACTGAAAGAAGACTAATGTCCCGATATGACTGAGGTTTGGACTTGCCTTTGTCAGGGTCCTTCAGAAGTACAACCATACGGGCAGACTTGAAGCTCGTCGTAAAAAGACGTATTCGGAAGCAATCTGCGAAAAGCCCCTCCATGTATTCCGGGACGGCATGCAAAATGTGCTTGCACCTCCCGCCTGTCATCCCATCCAACCCAGGCGACTCCCTGCTTCTTAATATTTCGCAATGCAAGCCGCTATCTCCCCAGTCTCAACAGTAGGAATTTCTTCCTGTTCAGGAGCCTGATCCAGAGGTGCATCACTAGGTGGAGCAGCCGGAAAGAAGCTGTCATGGAGTACACTCACAAATTCCTTCCTGGACCGTGTACGCCTACCCTCAACATCCATGTTAGAAATATTGCAAGCCTACTGATTGGAACGTGTACACATCAGACGGCACATCGAAGACGGACATGCTTTTCGCTAGCAGGCGTTCAGCCCAATCAGCACCTCTCTGGTTCCATGGGTACGCAGCTCAGTATCTACGCACTTTGCTAAACCAGAGAGGTGAAGTTCCATTCACATCTGCACCTAGGATAAGTAGTACACTGCTCACCTGTAGCAGTACCCTATCCAAATAGTGCAGATATCCATCCACAGGGACACGAGGCCGACAATACATGCGAATGCCAAGACACCTATAGCACGATAGGATAGGCTCCATGATCTTTACCCTAAAGCTGAACCACTTGAAATAAATCCGTTCGAGACTATGATCTTAGGACCCAACTTGTCTTGGATCCTGACCAGAAGGCCGCATTCCTCAAATTTTTTGTTGGCCGACAATTTTTGCCTCTCCGGCTTGGAGAAAGTTTTGTTCTCAAATTTTAACCAGACATCACACAAATTTGTTTCTATTGATGTCAGAAACACTTGTAAGAATGGATGAAATCGGACCGTGGGGTCATGGGGCAGTCATTTTTTTATTTGTGCACCAATTTTAACCAGACCTCACTCAAATGTATTTCCATTCATGCCACAAAACATATGTAAAAGCGGACAGAGTCGCAACGTGGGGTCATGGGGCTGCCGTACAAACCCAACCCCCATTTTAGTTCTTCTAAGAAAAAATTTCTTTCACTTCCAACCAAACATTGTGTCTTTATTATTACACAAATGGAATCGTACTACGGGGACATAGGTCCCCCTCCTCCAAATAAAGTTTTCGGGCCGCGCCCAAAATTTGCCTCGGTCTCGTTTTCTATTGCTCGAGGTACTACCGGCCAGGACTTTAAGAATTGTGTTTCTACCGCGCATCTTTTCGCATAGCGCACCTGCATGATGGCCCGATTTCATCATGTTCTCCAGGTGAAGCTCGAGAACTTTGAAGTTAAATTCAGTAGGAACAGGATTATAGCCAATACATACACTCCCATTCAATAGGATAGTTCCACATGAAAAATGACAGTATGTCGGAAAGTGATAACGGTATTTTCTTCAAACTTGGTGACAATATTTCCAGCTTGCTCTATTAATAATACAATGTTTCAAACCCGGAGTCCCGTTAGGATTTTCTTACGCGAATTCTTAAAAATAGAGTCAAATATGAAAGTCATTATGATAGTTCCAGAGTAAATAAAACATCAAATAACGGTACTTTGAAAAATGTAGCTAATAATGAGTAGAACTTCCTCTAAATAATTTCAGCTCAAAAAGTCAATCTGCGATCGCAGTGTATAGGTTTTAACGGTAATTTAAGTTACTTTCGTACCAAGCTCCTCTAATCGCTTGCAGAAGTGCTTCAGTGTTCTTAAACTATCGTCTAACGATATAGATCTTCCTTGCCATCTATCTCCAAACATTTTTTTATATTTATTTCTGGGGAGTATGGTGGGGGTTTTATAACATCGATGGGTTGGTCTTGAAACCATTTTTTTATCAACGTTGCTTTGAAAATGGGGGCAATGTCATGTCATTTTTAAATTTTATAAGAGTTGCATGTAAAATGTCAGTAATCTTAGGCATTACATTAGAAAGAATATTTTCATTAGCCTGGATGCTCTGAATACCGCTCATTTCCATTAGCTCAATAGTTACTTTACAAGATATTCAACTCCAAAGAAGAAATTGTATAGATTGGGAAAATGAGTCTCTCTCTGTACCGTAACCCCTTGTGGGGCATGGTGCGTTCACTCAGCCGTTTATACTTCGAGCCAACGTTACATTGCATATAGAGTTTCGGAGTGTATATAATGTTGCAAGCACTATATATTTCCTGGACCACGCCGAGATTCGATCTCGATCTCGATCTCGACCTCTAGATTACTAGCATCGTAGAGTGCGACTCAGCCAAGTTAGCCACAGAGCGTGACAAATGAGTAGAAGCGCATTATTTTCGCTGAAGAAAAAAAATCAATCTTACCGGTCCAGATCGATTTAGGTATTACTTCTACGATTTGAGCACGAAGGAATTAACTTTGCCGAAACACTCCAAGAGTAAAAAGTTTCGTGGTGTGGGGTCCAATATGTTGGTGTGGAACTATTCAGCTAGGAGCGGTATTCCTAACGGCCAGGCTTATGAAAATATTCTCCCTAATGTTATGCCTAAGATTACCGACTTTTTCCATGCAACTCCTATAAGATTTCAATAAGGCTTTGCCCTGATTCTCAAAGCAAGGCTGAGGAAAAATTGGTTTCAAGACCAATCAATCCATCGATATTATGAAATCCCCTGCATACTCGCTATAACTAAATACATATCATCAAAAATGTTTGGGAATGGATGGCAAGATCTATACCGTTAGACGATAGTTTAAGAGCAATGAAGCGCCTTCTACAAGCGATTAGAGGAGCTTGGGACGAAATTAACTTAAATTACCGTTAAAACCTATACACTGCTATCCCAGATTGACTTTTTGAGCTGAAATTATTTAAGAAGTTATTCTCATTATTAGCTACATTATCCTTCTGTACCGTTATTTGATGCCTTATTTCCTCTGGAACTATCCTAATGGCTTTCACATTTAAACTGTTTTTAAGGATTCGCGTAAGAAAATCCTAATGGGACTCCGGGTTTGAGACCTTGTATTATTAAAAGAGCAAGCATGCTACTTGAAATATTGTCACCAAGTTTGAAGTTATCACTTTCCGACACACAGCCTTTTTTCAAGTGGAACTATCCTATTGATTGGGAGTATATAACAACCGTCCACCGACAATCCATATGGTAAGAACTTTCACATGAGATTTTGCTGTTACTCGTCTTTGGAAGAAAGCTTCGTGCTAAATAACGATTAATGAGGAGGTGCATATTATCCTTAGCCAACCACGTGGCGAGTAACTGTATAACTGTAACCTTAATGACGGAGACGATACTGTAACATTAAGACGCTGGAGGCCCTTATCCACCCCGCGCTTGTAGTACATGCTAAGCTGGAGTCCCAAGAGCCTTTAATTCTATAACGCTTTTATTTAGACCAATAAAAAAATAGATTTACTGACAGAATTAAAATTATTTTAACCTTATTTCTGATTTATTACCTAAAAAGAAAAATGTTCAACAGGTATTACGTACGCATCAAAATTCTAAAAAACTCTCGTTTTGCGAGCAAAGCCTTCTGTGCGCTCGGCGTTTTTAAGCTTTTTACCAACTAATCCACCGTTGGAAGGGGGCATTTGTCCTGGGCAAACGGGAGCTAATTATAAACGAATGAACTACGGAAAAATGAAAAACTCGAAAGTGGCGTCGACATCTCCATACACCTGCAGATGGGTATGGAACTTTTATTTATGATATCCCTAATCTTGAAAATCAACGTCATTCGTCGCAAATAAACCTATAACCTTTTTTTAGTCCACGAAACAATAGGAAAGGGCAACATTTGGTGGTTCCTTTGAAAATTCTTCGATTTATACTCCCTGGAAATCCTTATCAACTCCGAATGTCAAACTTGAAATTGCAAACTGTTACCAACCTTCCTCCAAATAATAGGGAAACTTTCATCTTTCACCACGCGCAAGCACTCCCCACTCCCCAACACGCGCAAGCACTCCCCACTCCCCAACACGAAATACGACTGCATGACTATGGATAGATTTAAATTCTAGGATCCAATCTACGATTCAATTTTAACTGGAAATTACCTCGCGTGTAACATTTCATTTCGATACACTTTCGATAGGTCACATGAGGGGTATAGTAACAAAACTGGCTATGTCCACTTTTTTAAAAAAATTAGATTTTTTTTGAATTGGATACAAATTTGTTTTCTGCGTCGAATGGTATAACAAACATTATCAAAACTGGCCGTAAAGTAGGAAAAAAATCATTTGTAAAATCAGTGTCATTATCAAAACTCGCTATGTCCACCATATGTTCAGTTTCAAAACGCGCCATGTCCACTTCATTATCAAAAACCTCCATGTCCTATTGTGACTATAGTGAGAACTACGAGTATGAGTATCAAAAGCCTCTATGTCCCAGACTATTTATGTATGTACTTATTTTACTGTAGTTTTTATTAGAAAAGTACCGTTTCGTTTAATTATTGGAACAATTTGGTTTTCAAGTACATACGTTAGGTTTGCCTTTTAGGTGTTTAGTGCTTAGTGGCGAGAATTTTCTCAATATTTGCGTATTAAGAGTTTTGTAACTTTGTTTTTCAAACCCGTTTGATATTTGTTTTGTTTTCTGTTGTTTGATCGTTTGAATTTAAATAGATTTATCATAGCTTTATTTTCTTATAACAATGAGTGACAGTGTCAAATTTTCTCCTGGTTCTGGCAGAAAGAAAGCCAGAAATCCAGAAAAATGGAAGGCCAATTGCAAAAAAGTAGAGAGGTAGGTATTATAACCACCATACGAACTGTTGGTTATTCATAGTACTAGATGTACAGTGTGTTTCACATACTGGTAACCGGTGTTGTTTTAGAATAATTACGGATAAATAATTTTGTTTGATTTTGCCATTCCTTAATGGTTGTTAAATGATCCACTTTATTGGAATTATAACGGTCAATTTGCGGTATTTGTTAATCTTGAATGTTAGTGAGCATTTTGTTTCAGCTCATGAAAGCCGAACAAAATTTTGTCAAGTCTGCTGGATGACAGCAATGCTTTGAACTGAATGCTTTTTCGGCTAACTTAAGAAACATAATAATTTAAAATTAAAATTTAACTGCAACAGCCTTCCAAATAGAGGTTAATAATAAATTTATATCTCAGATAAATTGGAAGCCATTAAGGTCTCCAATGCACTCACTATACCGCATCTTAATGACACAATTGGTTCTAAAGTTGTTTACGTGTAACATCTGATACCATTATTGAAATACTCTACATATATTTACTAGAGAAACATTCCTGATAACGGTATTGTTTCAGGCATTCCTCTAAAACAACTCCACAGCAGCCAAAATGTGGCCACAATACCTCCAAATTTAAGTGTGCTCAGTTGACGATAAGAGATGTGAAGCATTTCCACAGCATTTTTTATAGCGTTCCAAATAAGATAACGCAGGACAATTTTGTTTTAAAATTTACGGAGTCTTCGTATCCCATAAGGCCCAGATCCCGAAAGGCCGGTATAACGGAACCAAAAAAAGGATGTACAATAAAGTATTTTGTAAAAAAAGCAGTCCTTTCCCCTGGGAAACATCAAACTCGGGTTCCAGTTTGCCGAGATGCATTCCTGACTATCCTGGGTATTTCTAAGGATAGGGTTCAGAGGATTTGTAAGAACCATTTAAACACCGGGTGCTTTCCCACTGAAAATCGTGGTGGGGATCGAAAATCTCACCGTTTTGAAAAGAAAAAGGAAGCAATAAAAAAAATTATTTTGAAATTAAACGTTATAGAGAAACATTATTGCAGAGGAATCTCATCTCGCCAGTACATTTCTAGTTCTGAATATAAATAAACTTTGGAAAATGTTCAATGAAAGCACAGAAGAGACCCTAAAAGTAAAAAAATCGTATTTTCGTAATTATTTTAATTATTTAATTTATTCTGTTCTGCCCATGTTAAAACACAAACCACCAATATGTAAGTTACAAAACTTGCCATGTCCCAGGAGGTTGGTATCATAACTGGCCATGTCCAGGGTTCAGTATCAGAACTCGCCATGTCCAATCATTTTATGTTATTATTTCGAAAACTATTGAATATATTTTTATGTGGTTTTCAACTTACGAAGCTTAAACATCAGTTAACAATACTGCGCAGTTAAAAATTATAATTTCCCATCCCCAGTACGTAAAAACAAAAATCGTGAATATCTCGAAACTCGTTATAGTGGACATAGCCACTTTTGTTATTATACCCCTCACATCTGGACGAGATTTCAGCATAGTAGCGACTAGTGACGTACTACCAGCTGCAGATAGCACAACTCATTCCAGCATCTTTCGCTATATGTTAACAACGCGAAATCCAATATTCTTCCCAAAGTACGTATAGTGCAAGAGCTGGTTCGCTCCTCGGTTCGGTCCTCTGATGGAGCCCCCAACACAAGCGAGGGAAAAATTAAATTGTTTATTAGCAATCCTTCCACGAATTGAATTTGACTGGCATTTTCCATTTCGTCCATTTATTCAGCACATTGTATACTTTACCCACCCCAGAGCCATGTAGCAACAGCCAGCGAAATAGCGCAATCAAGGCAAGGATACCTCTTTGTCAGACCAAATGCTAAATTTAGCTTTTTTCTTTTCATTTTCCTTTCTGCAATACTTTTCGAAGCTATTTTTGTTCTGTAAATTCGAAGAAGATGGAGGGTTAAAATAGAATTAAGATGCGTGTAGCCTTTTGGGTGGTAGAATGAGAAAAGTTGCATGAGATCATAATCGCAAATTAATTCTGTCTTGGATAACCATTTTAAGGCTAAGAATTCATTTCAATCGAAATTAATGAAACAGTGGATTATTATGCTCATGGAAGATTCAATTAACAAATTCATTTTGACCAAATTTAAGTGACAAGACTTTTCGACAAACTCGAGAGTTTACATGATGGGCACGTGTAGCCCAAATCCACAGCAGCTATATTTTTTGCCCTACCTCCAATAAGACAATCATATCTCTATTCTGCAATCAAAATGTCTCTCTACATTATCCGAACGACATTTCCCTCAATCATGTGCATATGTCTCCTAATTTTATCTCATTAACTCATTCATCATAAACAATGAACCCGTCGTCATCATCATCGTCTTCTCGTCGGCATTGTTTGCAGATGTTCATCCCTATCAATTCGCCATGACAGTAATCATAGTGACGAACCACGAAACTAACTCCTTAAATGAACACCCCCGTAAAACTTTTATTCTCATGCGACTATATTCCTCCAAGGCTCTTAGGCGCACATGTACGATGTTCCTACTCCGAAACATATCTTTGTATCCTTTTGCCGAACAACTTACTAATAAGGAAGACAACTGTGAGTATACGTATGTTGTTTTCTGTGCGCGTTTATCTAACGAAATGTATTATTGTTGTAACCGAAAAACACCAAAATATACTAGTGAACAAAGTCAAACTAACTGGGAATCGCTTTTCGTATATCCTTGGCTCCTACTGCCACAGCAGTCAGCAGCACCGCCCGCGCCGCCTTGTCGCTGTCTCGTAACTCAATAAATCCAAGGCAAGATTTATTTATAAGAACATAGATACGAGTATGTATACTTTGAAATGAGAATTCCGCAAAAACGAAGAAACAAAATGTGTGTTTCAAGTTTTGTCGACAGCATACATCCTTTTGCGCTATTGTAAAATTTGCAAGGCTCCGTATGGTTTGGTATTAGGTTGGCGCGTCTCTCTGCGTCCTCTGTACAGTACAGTCTCGTATCCTGATGACGGAAAACCGAAATATAAAAGATCTGCCGAGATAGCAGGGCCATGGAAAAACAATTAGTCATTTCCCTTCGTTGTTACTTCTGTGTTTGCCACAAAACATATTATTCAAGAAAGCTGAAATCTTTCCATGTCGCTTCCTCTCGGATGGTTTCGTTATCGTCGACGACGGATTCAACTCGCTACACAAGGATATGTCACCAGCAACTATTTTAATTAGAAAACAAAAGACTTTATATCAGTCATATTTCACATATATATCCGACGTATCCGTTTGGAAGGATAACTTAGGTAAAGTGGACGTAACTTTTGTGGATGCAGTAAGAAACAATAAATATCCCAAAACAGTCGGTAATAGAATCTTGCTACCATCCTTCCAGTGTTTTATCTCAACACCTTAAAAAAAGTGTGTGATCCACAGCATGCTCAACAGAGTTACTTATTCCGTAAATAAGTAGGTACACCAGCATGTCACCATAAAGTTCAAAATCTTTATACCCTTCGCTCATAGAGTGAAAGGGTATATTAATTTTGCCATGAAGTTTGTGACGCATTGACGAAAGCCTCTCCGACCATATAAAATATATATGACTTGGGGAGTCGATTGGGCGATGTCCGTCTGTATGTCTGTTGCGACGCGTTTTACTCGGCTAATTTAAAAGCTTTGAAGCTGAAATTTTGCACAAATGCTTCTTTTTGCTGCAGGCAGTTTGCATATTTATAGGTTCTCTAAGAAGAACTTTTTTATTTGTGCACCAATTTCAACCAAATTTCACACAAATGTATTTCTATTGATGACACAAAACATACGTAAGAATGAATCAAATCGGACCATGGGGTCATGGGTTGCCATACAAACCCAACCCCCATTTTGGTTCTTCTAAGAAACATTTTTTACACCAATTTTACAAAACCTTGAATTAATGTGTCTTTATCAAAGCAACTAAAAAGGTTAACACAAATGGAACCGTACTATGGGGCCACGCTCCCGCAACCCCCAATAAAATTTTCTGATTAAATATTTTTATTTTCCCACTTATTCCAACCAAACCCCACACAAATATTGTTTTGTCGACGCAACGGAACTTTTGTGAAGACAGAAGGAAAAGAATGGGGGGCGATTAAATACAAGTCGTAGATACGCCCGAAAAAAACTTTTAGCCCGAGGGAGCGAAGGGTATCCAAATTTCGGCCGTGCTCGAAATTAGCCTCGATCTCGTTTTGTATCACTTTGCTTATATCTTCACTTGAAATAAACTCTGGAATCGATTTATTTTTAATATTATTGTGGCCTGGGCTAGTACATCTGCCGAGTGCTTTTAAACCCAATGCGATCCAAACAAACCTTAACACAAACTGGACAAAAGAAAAAGTGATCTCTAAGAATATTCCATGAATGTCCTTTTTGGCCGTACCCTACACGCACGCATCAGTTCATTTTGTTCTAAGAAAAGTTAAGCTTGTGTCGCTAACTTTCTTTGTCATTGTCAGAAGTCAACCAAAAAAGAGAAGATAGGCAGGGACAAGCAAACAATGAATGAATGAATAGTGTTGACTGAAACCCTATTGTGCACAGCGATAGATATGATTAATAATTTTGCTGTCAAAAACGTATTATTGTCGCATACGCGTACAAAAGGCTAAGGCTACATGAGAAAAGAGGCATCGGAGTCAGAGATAGCATACGCATACAAACCTGTCGGCACAAAGAATTGAAGAAAACAGTCAAAGTTACGTCTTGATTTGTTTGGTAGTTATTTTTTGTTGCTAATTTAGAGCAAAATTTTTGCTAAAGTAAGGAAATAGCAATCATAATAGATTGTTCCTTTCACTGGATTTTTATGATCAAATTGGACGTTCACAGGACAGTGCTGTACACACAATTAGGTTCAATTCAAATCATTGTGAATATCACTTGCGATGGTAGTGAGTAGCATCAGAGGGGTGCGTAAGAGGGGGGCGCCAAGATCGCAAGTCGAAATATAGCTCAAAGATTTTTTATTTTTTTAGTTTATAGAAATGATTTATGATGATGATGATCTATTTGTGTTAAGAAAATAATTGCGTTGAACCAGCTTAAAAGGAATAAATTTACTACAACGACCTAGACTTATGAAGATGAGATAACGTAGAAACAGCAGAGTTCCGTTTGCCATAGAAACAGTAAACTTGCTATAATGGGTTCTATACAAAATCCAAAAATACAAAATCAAACAAAAAAATAAAAAAAAAAATCCACAAAGACTAAATTCACAAAGACAAAATCAATAAAGTCATAATTCAAAAAGTCAAAATCCAAAAAGACGAAATCCATAAATTCAAAATCCACACAGTCAAAATACATAAAATTCATATTCACAGTAGAAGCAAGAATTTACATAAGTTTGCTTATCACAATTGACTATTGAGAATATTTATGTACGTTATTACGTTAACTAGACAATTACCAAATCGCAGAGCATATCCGCTTTAGCTGAAGACACGGAAAGGGATTCATCCGTGGCATATACGATTTAGCCGATGACACGGACAGGAATGCAACCGAACCATAATCGCTTCAGGTAAAGACAGCTCCGGTGCATCCTTCTCCGTGTCCTCAGATAGAGCGCATGTGTTCCGGGGTTTGGTAATTGTCTAGTTAAGCGACTTTTCTGAAAATCAATCTAAAACTTTAGGTTTTTTCTTAGAAGGTTCCTTGCAAAAATTCAGTGTTTTTTATAGCCAAAAAAAAGTTTCAATATTTATTACCTGGAATGACTATATATTTTGAATCGTTTGTTTTTTGTTTGGCTAAATTGGTCGTATTTAAGTATAAAACTAATATTCCAAGTGTCCGGACAAGATTTTTTGCTGATCATTGATCAAACGCTACAAATATACAAATATTAAACACCTTCCGGGAAACGAAAATTCCAATCTCCCCATCACCGCTCGCTCTCACCTCTGGGTTTTCACTTAAAAAAAAAAGCTGAACTTTCTCAAGCTCCGCCACCGGAAATTAACGTTAACGCACTGACATCACCGAATCGGAGCCCACGAAATACGCATTATGGCTCTATTCATACAAAAATTTATGGATTTTGTCTTCATGGATTTTGACTTTGTAGATTTTGACTTTATGGATTTTGACTTTGTGGATTTTGACTTTATGGATTTTGTCTTTATGGATTTTGTCTTTATGGATTATGACTTTTTGATTTTGACTAGTGGATTTTGACTTTGTGGATTTTGTATAGAACCCGCTATAATCCCGCGGTTGTTTGACGGAGTTGTGCTATATCACGGTAAATCCAGCGTCTTGGAGTAGCTATATATGCGTAGCCAGGATTTGGTTTCGGGAGGGGTCCACATTTCTTACTGAGAAAACAGACAAAATCCACATTTTGTTCAAAGGCGCATTTGCTGAAATTCCAAATCATGGCTATCAGAAATTTTCAGTATTCTTGAGAGTCTTAGCTCTCTGTTTGGGCTTAGGAATAAGGGATACCAGGGAAATTTAAGCTTGATTAAACACTTGGATGCATAAAATTGTATACAAATGTAATGCCTCAAAAGCTAATATCGTCAGTCATTGAAATAAGAACGATAGAAAGCACGAATTATTTGCGTTTTAAGGGCCTCGTTCACACTAAAAAAATAAGTCAGGTATTTTGTACATTCTCACCAAATTTCAGTTGAAGAATATGCGTATATCAAAAGAGCTATGGCAAGGACATAAAGCTGATCTTTTGGATCGACTTCTATGGTGCTCCGAAAAAAAATAATTTTACACTAATCCGGTTTAAGAAACTTATTTGAGATCTGTAATTCTAATGTTCGAAAATAAGTAAGACTTTTTAGGGGTTCTTTTACTAGATTAAAGCAAAGTAATCCAACTTATAAAAAATTAATTAGCATTTGTAGGTCCATATCCGATCATGCGATCATTTTAGGCCGCACAGACATGTTGAATCCATGGATTTGAATCCATCGAAATGACAGCTAGGCAAGTTGTAATTTTTTATATGCAGTTTCGTTCGCCGAATACGACCGTGTGTGTGTGGCCTTAATCAACTCTTCCTTCCAAATTCGAACTCCAACTGACCCCAATTTAGTATGCAGAATTGACATTTGCCTCGCACTGCCTCTTTTCGTAATTTACGAATGCCATGATTTCTTCCGGGCAGGGACATTCGCAGATAATTATTCCGGGAGGGGTTTAAGGAATAAATCCAGCGCGGGTGGATATCCCAGAGCCGGTTTTTCACATCAAACAATTTCGGAAGAGGTTTAAGCCCCGAAAACTCTAACGTAGGATTTAGGATTGCCACTGCTTCGAGTAGCATAACGCGATTGGACCATGATACACCATCGTCAACATTTCATACTTTACTTAGTTCGGATTTTGGCGAGTTAGCTATATTGGTGTTTTGTAATGAAGAAGTTTTTAGCGGGAGTCTAACTTGCATGCGGTGCTGTTCGGCTGGAATTGGGGACACAAAGTGAAAAATCGGGACATATTTACCTAAAGAGTGTTGTAACCCTGTCCAATGTACACTTTTATATGATTAAAAACCTGTAGAATCCATAGGAGAGTGTATATTTCGGATATCGAATGATTTGTTGCATTACACCATTTTCTAGTATCGTTTAGAACCAAAACCATCTACAGAAGAAGCCACGATATAGACTTTAAGCATGCCTTGGAATGGCCGCCAGCGATTTCCGCTGGTGTGACTGAAATTGGCTTTCTACCCCGAAATGCCCTATTTCAGTCTACTATTCTACTATCTTTATTATCTACTATTCCAGTGTTTTTCCAGTGAATTGTATCCGTTGTATGGACTCTTTGATTTTTTGACGTATGACTTTAAAAAAAAATAATTTCATTGTCAAAAAGATTGTCATTTGGTGAATGTGCAATCATATCCAGACACACAGTCTGGTGAAAACTGATGAATTAATATGTGTGCCCTTTTCCTTTTGTTGATAAACCGAATTCCGATGATTTTTGAAAATATTTCGGGAGGGGTCCGGACCCCATGGACCCCTCCCCTAGCTACGTCCCTGATATATCCATATATTCTCCAGTCCAGACGTTAAGAATGCAAGGAATTGTTCTATGAAATTATCCAAACGTTACGTCAGTTCAGCAGCAACTTTTTATATGGGTTAATTTCGGCCGCGTTCGAAATTAGCCTCGGTATCGTTTTGTATCACTTTGCTTATATCTTCACTTGAAATAGACTCTGGAATCGGTTTCTTTTTAATATTATTGTGGTCTGGGCTAGTACATGTGCCGAGTGCTTTTAAACCCAATATCTTCGGGCAACATTTGCCCGGCGTTGCACAAGCCGAACGTCATGTAAACAAATTACAACAATCAGAACGATGTAATGATTGCCGTTTTCGGAATGTCGCTCGGGTTAACGGGGATTTGGTGGTATGGTTTTTCCAAATCGATCGTCAAGAAAATGTTTTTCCCAGCGAGTACGTTGGAGAAAGTTTGAATATTTGGAATCGGGATCCATGTTACCGCGTTCAGATCTCGATAATCGCCGCAGAGACGCCACTTTTTACCATCGTTTTTTCGGTGCCATGTGTAATTGTGACGCCCATTGACTCTTCGATGGGCGGCAAATGCCTTTCTTCATCAGGTATTCGAATTCTTCCTTGACTATCTTCAGCTTTTCTGGTGATAGTCGTCTGGCTTTTGCGAATACTGGCAGTCCGTTGGTGATGATGTGGTGGAACGTTCCAGTTGCCGGGATAACTTTGTTGTCCGGTATGGAGAGTATTTCCTTGTACTCCCTGAGTAGCTGATTGTGTTTACTGTTGTTATCGCCGATGACTTGGTTTCAGTGTTGTTAATTCGTTCGGAGTGGGTGGTATGAGAGATACGTCTGCCCCCGTGTCGATCAGGAATGTTCTGACTGTTACCGGATCTCCTTTGAAAAGTCGGAGAGTTTTGTTCAGGCCGAGCTAATTTCGAAAGTGTGCCGGGTTGTCGTTCCGTACGGAAATTGGACAGTGATTTGCATTTTTTCGCCTGGAATCCGAACTTGCGACTGGTATTGTTCGTGTGGCTTGTGTTGGTGTTTTGCTTCGCTAAACACTGATTCTGTCTCTGGAACTTGAGCGCGAATAACGGGTGCCATTTTATAGTTAGTGAACTTGCGCATGCATCGTTTGCATTTCCGCGCGTAATGATGCGGATGTCGTCGGCTGTTCAAGCGTGTGTATCTGTGTGAAAGTGTGCTTATCACTTCGCCAGATAATTGCTCCCAGATGCGGTCGGCCATTTCTGCTTTCTCGCTCAGCACTGTGACGCTAGCACTGTGACGCTAGCACTGTGCGCGCTTGTTCTGGTAGGTTTCGTTGCCAGGGTGGTTCCAGTAGATTGTCCGTTTACGGTGTATGAGTGGCACACATTAGCATTTGCGTTAAAAGCTGAGATAGCTTTTGGTCGCCTAGTTACATTCCGCCTAGTAGTTTCGTTATCGTGGTGATCGTGGTGTTCGTGCTGTCTGCGAACCCTTCGGTGATACGTTTTTTTGAGAGTGGAATACATACATCTCTCCGGTGGGTGGTGGATTTAACAGTAACTGTAACTCCACGAGTTAATTTTTTTTCCTAGGTTATCGCGACTAACGAATTGCTCGCTCAGTGTCTCGTGATGAAATGTCTTGTTGGCAGCGAGTTTCGTCGGTCAATATGATAGCGGCCGTTTTGTCCAGCATATATAAAAAAATCTGTCGAACCCATTGTAACGTCTAGAAAAGACGGACTTTTTTATAGCCAAGATGGTGGGCGCTGCCTTCTAGCTCACGTACTTCACGTAGGGGAGGACTTTTTTCTGTGTTTTTTTTTTTTTCCTCCTCCGAGAGTTCGATCCCACTACTTACGCTGGATGATTATCGCCTCATTAGTGTCTGAACGTACGAACTTCGGATTTCTGATTAGGGCAATCACCCTAAAGTCACCCAAAAAATTAACCCACTGTAATTCCCTAAGATTGCATTGCACATTCTAGCAAAGCCCGAAGCAAAGGAAACAGTTCGCAATGAAATCGTGGATCAATTACGCAAATGAACCCACAACACGATTCCAATCGAAGGAGAACACAGTAAATAACCAAAAGCTTGAAGGACAAACCGCGGTCTACTTCGTGCAAGCGGACAAATGAAACGCGATCGTCATTATGAACGAAAGAGACTTTGACACCATGCTTTAAGAAAAGCTCAACAACGGAAGCTTTTTTCTGCTGCGCACCAATCCATTGATAGACTCGGCAAAGAGAGTGGCGAATGCACTCCAACAAAACAAAAGCTATATTGGAAATGGTCCAAAATTTCCGTACATGTGCGGATAGGAAATACATAGTGCAAAGTTATATATACTCCAAATTTATATGCAATGTAACGTTCACTCGAAACGGCCTATAAAAGGCTGAGTGAACGCACCATGCCCCACAAGGGGTAACGGTACAGAGAACAAGAAGAAGGCAAGAGACGTGTAATAACAGCTGATACCAACTCACCCTCGTACAAACACGCAAAGTGGCTCATCAAAGAGATAGACAGCATCGGCTATTCAACAACTATTCAAAACCTTGCCGCATTGAACGATCTGGGAGAAGAGAACTGCCACCGTTCATTTGACATAAAGACCCTTTACCCAAGTATCTGGAAATTGGAGGAGTAGCTTACCATCTGATAATTGGAGGAGTGGCTCTACAAAACCAGCAGCACACCGGAGTTTATCAAAAGGTCGAAAGCATTCGCAAAGCAGCACAGCTATGGGCCACTTGTTGTCTCCTCTTATTAGCGAGGTATTCATGGCAACCGTCGAAACGGAGATTAAGCAACGAGGTATCATGCCAAAGTTTAATGTCAGCATTTCGGAGCATGATGCATTATGCACGGGCTTATAACGACACCTCTGACGGATAAACAATATGAGAAGGAGTTAGAGTACATCGAGCACATGACGGAGGCAAACGGATACAGTAAAGACACGCTAAACCAGCTACTAAGGAAGAAACTCAAGAGGACCAAACGGAATCAACTAAGCACACTTTTCGAAAACCAAAGCACAGAAAGCCACCGATCCGAGCAAGCTGCATACACTCAACGCTCTCCAACACTATCAGGAAAACGCTAGCGAAACACAACATCCAAATAGTATAAGCACGAGCAGAAAGCACTAACAACGGGCCAGGGCAGGATCACCGAAGAACAAGCTGAAGAACACCGAGAAGAGCGGAATATACAAAATTAGCTGACGCAAATGCTCCATGATATACATGTGGCAAACTAATGATCGATTCTCTAACATCTTACCTTTTCCGCATTATACGAACGAAACAACCGAACGAACAAACTTTACAACAACAAACAGCATGGATAATCGTACGTACGATTGTTTTTCGGTCGTAACAAGACGCGTTCTAACAATGTGAAATGCACAATGATTGTCTGTCGGCCACTTTAAAAGCTCACGCCGCCGTACGGTTTTTTTGCTGTACGGTTTTGTCTTATAATGGCGAAAGGCCAATCGACTGGTTAGTCTTATCGTATAGACAAGACGCACACCATTTTCTGAAAGCTTTTACATTATATTGAATTGAATTTTTGTTTATTTTGCACAGTATCGCCATATTTTGCTTTGTAACGTCGTGGTCATTGTATGAAATTACGTAGCAAAATATGGCGTAACTATGCAAAGTAAAGAAACATTCAATTCAATATAATGTACTAGCTTTCGGAAAGTGGTATGGTATGCGCCTTGTCTATACGATAAGACTAACCAGCCGATAAGATGTATGAGAAATCGGCTCCATAACGAGATTCGATGAACACAACCGAATACGAAAAGGATAAAAAGGATGACATAAGACATATAAAATCGATGGTGGCGAGAAATCGATTTTCTTTCTGTGCTCTCAAGTTATCACTTTGTCTAATACTTCCGCCCCGTACACCGGCCATTGTCGAATTTTATTAACATTGAAAAGTGGCGAACAAAATATATCAGATACCGAGCACAACAATATGTAGTTGCCTTTGCTAGCACAAATTCCTAGAACATAAAGAAATGGCAAAAGAGTTTCTACTACATGACATCGTCCTACTTACTATCCAATTCACTTCGATTACACTTCTCGACAACCTTGACTTTAAATATTCCGGAATGTTTCAATACTTTTGTTCCTCTTGTCGTGAGAAATCAATGCCGGGAATCCATTACGTCTGCAATGTTCGTCCTTTCTGCAGAAAAGAGAAGCTATCAGCTGGAATTTCAGAACTCTCTGCAGGCTACTGCCATGGCATTCATTCAAATCCAATCAACGTTCAGAATTCAATGAAAAGGCCCATTCCTTCGGGCATGATTTTGTCCATTCATCCGACATTTGAATAGTTCGACATACCGTCGAAATGAGATCAACTGACACATTCGTAGGAAATGGACTAATGCGAATTTTGGTTTGTTTTAGATATCGGGCGTCACAATATTACCTATAGTACATTGCCAGCATATTTACGAGAAAAGGTATACGTCCTATCATTTTTGCTTAAAGTCAAAATAATTTTTCTAGTGAAACAAATCAACCGGAAAGATTCCCTACTTTTTCGAAAACAACCAAAGCAATATCGGGGGGAAATCTAATTTTATACATTCCGATATTGCCAGGAATACACCCTCAAATGAATACATACAACGCTGTTTTGCAGAAATAGGTGGGAACAAATACTTTTTCAAAACATTTTAAAAATTTGTTTAATTCGAATAGAAATTTATCGATGATGCGCGAATACTCATTAAATCAGGAATTCGAATGTTTCCAAATGACTTCACACTGCCATGTAAATTATTCCCAATCAATGCGATATCCCCTTTTCATCCCTGGCAACCTATTTTTCCACCCAACCCTATTCAATAGAATCTCATGCATTGCATGGCCTACTATGTATTCAGAAGCTTTCATTGAATTCAAGGATGACCAGCACTTGAACTCTTCAACGTCACGGGTGAATGGACCTCTAATTCGCACATCGACGTCCATGCAATGTTTTATATTTCATTCACAATATGACCCTGTACACTGAACTATGATGGAGCTACAGTACAGAGAAGGACGAAATGAAACGCACAACCTATTCCTATTCAACCTTGTCCTCACCTTCATGCTTCCGCCATACTACGAGTATATATGTCCACGAAAAAAATTCTAGTGACACATTTTCCATAAGAAACGGCGACATCCAACATCCGCGTGTACCAAAAAAAAACTCGAAAGGACATAGCAACGTCGGTTGTCGGTCGGGTGAAAGGACGAATATTGTATCCCAGAAAAAAAATCTCGCATTGACCCCCGAAATAGCAAGCACTACGCACTCGGATAAGGATGGAAGTGCGGTGGTGGCACGCACGCACTTACTACCATACTCTCTTCCGGAAAGGGTTTGATATATTGCCCGGGTATGTATGAATATAAGAAGGATAATCTGGCAAGATTTATTTGTTTGGCAAACGAATTTGAAAAGGAATTGAATTGCACATTACATACTACGCCCATCGCCCACCATCCGCACCCGAAAAATTGAAGATGCTGTGTGTATATGGGGATGATAGAGTATGCTAGCTAAAATGTGGATTGTTATTGTGGGGACATTATTCTCTCTCTCTCTCTCTTTATGTCTCTCTAATCAAAACGGATGTTCGTCAATTCTCTCTCTCTCATATTCTCTTGCAAAACTTTCGTCAAGTTCTCTACGCAGAATCTCTCTTAAATGTAGAACTGGTGGAGGCTCTTTGATCCACAGAAACGACGCGATGCTATAACATAGGAAAACCCTTGTAAAGCTCGCCTTGGATCAGGCTTTTGTGGAACTGTTTTGATTTCAAGGCAAATCTTATTATGACCTTTATCATACGACACAAAACTTAAAGCATTTAAATTTCATCACCGCTCGTATTTTGGTGGGTGTGTACTGCAAGTAGAGGCGAGTAGGAGGATAATTCATTCTTTGTCAATATCAATGGGAACATACCCAAAAAAGAATATGGATGGTGTAAAGAGTAGAGAAGATTTATCTTTTTCCACCGCCCTACCGCAGCCTTGAATCCTGATCAGAATCAATTACTCATATATATAGTACTGAAGGAGTTATGGTGATCCGAAATGCCGGGATTGATAATTTTGTTGGTGTTTTTGGATAGTTGCTTCGTTTCTCGTAGTTTATTTGGGAAAAACTCGGCCAACTATGAAACTTTAAGATTCTTTTCATTTTCAAGTTCTCTGAAACCATAGGCATAATTTTTGGATGAGTCTTTCGGGTCTGTGAATAACGGCCGTAATAATAACATAATTACGTCTGACTGACTATTTGAAAGAGGCATAGGCGGAATAAAGGCTCCAGTTGTTCCCATCGATTTATGTCTGTGAAGTTGCACAAAATTATGACGACTTAAGGGGCATAGGAGAGCCCTTTTCGAAAAACATGGTCGATTATTTGAAATACCATTTATTTATAGATAAGGTGTTCTGTGAAAAAAAAATTTCAAGGTACTGGAAAGCCACTATGGAATAGATAGGGTGACTGAAGCATCCTTATACTTCATATATAGACAACATCTAAAAATCATTTAATCCAAATTAAAAACAGAAGTAATGTTTCCCTTCGCCTCACATGCAAGCCTTTAAAGACCAGGAAATTACCTGAGTGGTCCTTGATCCCTTCAGTTCAGTTTTTATTGTTAATTTAAGCAAACTATCTCAATGTGCCATATTCCAGGAATTCAAAGGTTTCTAAAGTTTATTTTTTAGGCAAATAGGACTTAGCTTTGAACCACCAACAATTTCCTCAAAGAGTCCGATGCAAGCCGTTAGGTCTTCAGCAAGGAGGATAGGTCCATTTAGAAAGATGGTTTTTGGGGAATTCGCCTTCAGACACTACTATGATAGACTGTCCACATGGACCCATTTTTATATACATATACAGTCCCATGATTTAACGTGAATTTCACACTTTACAGAGTCTGGCTTGACATAAAGGGCGTAAGAACCTTGAATTAAGGAGTTCTAGAATATTATTAACAGCGATGAAGGCGCCAGGGGATCAACCAGTGTTTTCAACAAGATTTTATAAAAAAAAAACGCAATAGCAGAAAAGTTTAATGAAAACTATTTTAATTTGTTAGCACATAGAGTTCGAAAGGTCAAAAAGGATGTTTAATGAGATTTTAGGGAATTTCATTATAATGGAACTGAAATAGGTACTGAAATCAGACACGGTGAGTCAGTGGCGGATTTACACATTTACTGGTAGCAGGCTGCCGCCCCCACCCCCTACCAAGCTCTACGAGAATATTACTGTAGTAAGGTAACCGGAATCAACGCGTTTAGCTCTTCCATTGTTTCCCACCAAATCAAGTTGTGCAAAAATGTGCGGAAGACTAATGGTATTTTGGGTCGAAAAATAATACATTATGTACTCCAGGATGAACTTCTTTGGTCGACCTTCATTGATTCTCTACTTTCCCCTTTTCACTTTAATAGGTGAGTACTTTCAACTTCGTGAGTCCTGAGCATTCTTCAATTTTTATGTGATAAATATAAAACAAAAAGCGATACAAGAATTTCTTGGTTTGAGCGTCGGTTTGAAGGGCAACATCTCCCAAAAAAAATTTTTACCAAAATATTCCACACATCCTGTTCTAGAGCCTTTCCAAAAAAAATCTTCGATCGGAACAATAACGGGTAAGATATACATAAATGTAATAAACGGTGAACGGCGAGTAACCCAATTTCAGACTGGAGTCTACAGTTGCAGAAATACTTGTTTCTACTGTCTCTCCCCGTGATGGGATTTTTATGAAATAAGAATGTATGATCCTCTGGTAGTCCTTCTAAAGAATCAATGTCTTCCATTTAGATAAGTGGATGGAATAACGGTAAATTAATAGGTAAAGCTAACAAAAGATTTCCAACAATTGCGTCTTCCGGCTCATCGCATTGACAATTTTTTAAAACACACTGCGACATTGGGACATTAGGATAGTGGGACACTGGGAGACTAGGATCTTGGGGCAGTGGGATATTAGAATATTGGGACATTATTATGACTTTGGGACAATAGGACAATCGGACATTGGGAAACTGGTACATAGGAACATTGGGCCACTGAGACATCGGGATATTGTGACATTGGGATATCATGATATTGGGACATTGGGGCACTGGGATATTGAGACATTGGGACATTAGGGTCATTAGGACATTGGGACATTAGCACATTAGGACTTTCGCATAGGTACACTGGGGAAACTGCGACGTGCGGACATTGGGCCACTGGAACATCACGATATTGGGACATCAGGATATTAGGACATTGGGATATTGGAACATTGTGACATTGGAACATTGGGATATTGGGATATTAGGACACTGGGAGACTGGGACATGAGGGCACTGGGATATTAGGACATTGGGACATTATGACTTTGGGACAATAGGACAATCGGACATTGGGACACTGGTACAGAGGGGCAATGGGCCACTGAGACATCGGTATGTTGTGACATTGGGGCACTGGCATATAAGGACATGTGGACATTAGGGTCTTGGGTCATTAGGACATTGGGATATTAGGACATTAATACATTGGAACATTGGGACATTAAGTACACTGGGGA
Source organism: Microchrysa polita (assembly GCA_949715475.1). Lineage (NCBI taxonomy): Eukaryota > Metazoa > Arthropoda > Insecta > Diptera > Stratiomyidae > Microchrysa > Microchrysa polita. The sequence continues at coordinate 52,342,259 of OX454415.1, forward strand.
AACTGGGACGTGAGAACATTTGGCCACTGGGACGTCGGGATATTGGGACATTCGGACATCGGGATATTAGAACATTGGGACATTTGGATGTTGGTGCATTGGGATATTGGACCATTGAAATACTGGGACATTAGGGCACTGCGATACAGGGACATGGGGGCACTGGGATATTAGCACATTGGGTCATTATCACCTTGGGATAATAGGACAATCGGACATTGGGACACAGGCACATAGGGACATTGGGCTACAGGAACATCGGGATATTGGGACATTATGACACCGGGATATTGAAACATTGGGGCACTGCGATATTAGGACATTGGAACATTGGGATATTGGAACATTGAGAAATTGGGACAATGAGACATTTTTGCATTTGGACATTATGATATTAGGCACACTGAGGAAACTGGGACGTGGGCACATTGGGATATCAGGATATTAGGACATTGGAACATTGGGACATGGGAACATTTGGATATTGGGACATTAGGCCACTGGGAGACTGCGACATTGGGGCATTGGGATACTAGGACATTCGACCTTGGGACAATAGGACACTCGGACATTGGGACACTACTACATAGGGACATGGGGCCACTGAGATATCGGGCTATTGGGACATCGGGATATTGGGTCATTTCTACATTGGGGCACTGCGACATTAGGGCGTTGGAACATTGGAATATTGGGACATAGGGACATTGGGACATTAGGATATTAAGACATTAGGACATTGTGACGCTGGGACATTCGAATACTGGGACATTAGGTACACTGGGGAAATTGAGACATGGGGACATTGGGACAGAGTGGTACATTCGGATATTGGGCTATTGGGACCTTGGGACACTTGGTATACTGCGACATTGGGATATTGGGACATCGGGATATTGGGATATTGGGACATCGGGATATTAAAATATTGGTACATTTGTACATTAGGACACTGGTACATTAGGACATTCGTCCATTGGGATATTATCACATTTGGGACATTTGAGACATTGGGAACTGGGATATTAGGAAATTGGGACATTAGGACCTTGGGGCAGTAGGACGTTGGGATATTAGGACATTAGGTGGGAGACTGGGACACAGGGAGACTGGGACATTGGGATATTGCGATACCTGGACGGGACACTAGGGTAGTGGGACATTCGCACATTAGGCCATTGGGACACTGTAATATTTGCACATTCGGACATTGGGACATAAAGACATTAGGAAATTGGAAAACTGGGACATCAGGATCCCAAAACAAAAATATTAAGTGGCTATTTAAGTATGCAAAAATATATCATATCTGACCAAAAACAACAAAGTTGTAAAAGTTACCCCGCCAAAGAAAAATTCATCTGCCGCAAAAAGAATACATATCACGCCAATCCGCCGCTCATATGTAATTTTGTTTTAGGTGTAAATGCTGGAGAAGTTTAAATGTACAGGACTACTTCTTAAAGTAATTTGGTAGGAGCATTAACATTTTACTCAGTGCCACTTTGACGGCCCCCACTAAATTACTTTAGGAAGTTGTTGAGAATTTATTTGAATTTGAATTTAATAATTTAACTGTGGCACCACTATAATGAATTTGTTAGAATTGTGGTAGGCCTGTATAGCCGTCATTAAAAATGTAGAATAGTCAGTCAGTGTAGTCACCCGCCCGCCCACGTTGGAAGAAGACTAGTTGTAAGTAATCGCTAAAAATCTTCAGAATCCTGTAATTAATGATTATTGTAATATTACCAGGAAAATAAAACGCAACGCAACGCCACGCCACGACAAACGTCTATTGTGTTCTTATTTTTTAGTCCCTCTCGACCAACGGAAACAACAACTTTTATTTTCAACTACTGCTGGAAGCCACGCCATCGTCACCTGCGAGAAGACGATATTTGCCAGCAGCGTTTGGATTAATTGTAATTAGTTGCCGTCCGTTTCGACTACCTGACCTAGCAGCTCGTATAGATTGCCATTGCCGAGCTATTGAAATCGTCTTGAGTGCCTTTGACGACGATAATTTACCAGCCTGCGTAATCGTCATCGCCATGGGAAGAAATGCCCGTGCCCGAACAAGTCTAGCCGCCTCATCGAGCGTGGAAAAAGACGAATCGAATGTATTCGTGCCAGGCACATCTGATTCCAGAATTGCCGCTTTGACCGAGACCATAAATCGCTTGGCCGAACAATTAGCCGCCGAAAGAGAAGCCCGTGTGAGGTTAGAAAAGCAGACCGAAAGACTAGTGCAATCTAACCTCAATGTCGCCAACTCATTTCAATCCGGTGCCTCGCAAACGATCGAGAACAGTACCGACAGCCGTGAGGGTGCCGCGAAGCCGAAAACTTCAGATGTCGATGGTGATATTGTGGGTGGAAACGTTAATGCCGAATTTCATCAATCTGCCGACGGTCGAAGTTACATGTTGCCGTCCGCAACTGCAGCAGGTAATCGAAAGCTTCACGATTTACCAGTATTCTCTGGCCTCGCTGAAGGTTGGCCGATGTTCGAAGCGGCATTTCAACAATCCACCGCATCATTCAGCTACACGGAAATGGAAAATACATTTCGCCTGCGCAAAGCTCTGTCAGGACAAGCTCGAGAGACCGTGGAGTCTTTGCTGATTCATGCCGACCATGTAGTCGAAATCATGTCAGTTTTGAAATTCCGATATGGCCGCCCGGAGCAATTGGTTCGCAGCCAGATTCAGAAAGTAAGCGAACTTCCAACGATATCCGAAAGTCGCATCGAAATGATAGTACCGTTCGCCACAAAAGTTCGAAATTTAGTCGCCTTTTTAGACACAGACTGTACCAGACAGCATCTGTCAAACCCGCAACTTTTAGAAGACTTGATGTTCAAGCTTCCCGTGTCTAAACGCGTCGAATGGGCGCAAGTTGCCCTCAACCTCAAGCCGTATCCGACTCTACATCACTTCAACGACTGGCTGAAGAGGACTGCTGATTGTATTAGTTTGGTAACTAAATCAATTCCAACTGGTACGCCGCCGTCATCCAAGAGTAATTCGCGAAATTTCAAGTCTATGCTGCACACCAGTGAACAGTCAACCCCTTCAGTAAGAAAATGCCACCAGTGTAACGCAGACACACACAAAACGTTCGAGTGCGCCGAGTTCTCCAGCCTGCCTGTGCCGTCAAGATGGGCAATATGTAAACAAAATCAATGGTGCTTTAGTTGTCTACAGCCCGGTCACCAAACTGCGAAATGTCGCCGGCGAAAAGTATGTGCGATTAACAACTGTCAACGTCGTCATCACCAGTTATTGCACGACTCGGGGCCTCAAGCCAATTCGCCAGCAGAAGCAGTTATTGCAAACGCTCAGAAAAATCTTGTGCTTAACTGCAGGAATAAATATGTGGTGCCGACGATTATGTTTAGAGTGCTGCCTGTCCGATTGTATGGACCCTTTGGTGCGATTGATACGCTCGCCCTACTGGATGAAGGCTCGTCTGTGACACTTATAGACGAGCAACTAGCCGATCAACTCAAGCTAGACGGAACGAGTAAGAAGGAGAGGTTATCGCTACAATGGTACGGAGAAAAATGCGAATCGGAAATGTCACGCCGAGTTGCTCTGCGGATTAGTGGTGTAGAACCTGGCCAGACAATTTACTCTATCGACAACGTTCGGACAGTCAAGACATTGAAGTTGCCGTCTCAATCTGTGTCTCTGTCAACCTTATGCCACCGCTATCCGGTTTTAAAAGAGTTGCCTTTGAAGGAGATAGAAGACAAACCGCCTCGAATAATGATCGGTCTTCAACACGCACACCTCGGAAGTGCCATTCGGACAGTGGAGTGCACAAATGGACCCATTGCAGTGTATACGAAATTGGGTTGGGTTGTTCATGGACCATGCTCTGCCGTCGATGAAGCCAATAAGCCAGTAGTATTAATGTGCCAAGAAAAGTCAGAGTGGGAAAGAATCGATAAAATAGTTAAAGACTATTTTTCAACGGAGAATCTTGGTGTGAAGAGTCTCGCGAAGCCGATTGAATCTGAAGCAGATAAGAGAGCACGAGCGTTGTTGTTCGAGACGACGGTTCGAGTTGCAGATCGTTTCGAGACAGGGCTATTATGAAAGAAGCCGCTATTGCCATTCCCAGATAGCCGTGAGATGGCCATGAAACGCCTCGAATCTGTTGAACGCAATATGGAACGCGATCCAGAATATGGAGCTGCTTATCGAAACATCATCAACGATTACCTTCGAAAGGGGTATGCCAGGAGATTGTCGAAACAGGAAGAGAAAGTATCTGATGATCGTACATGGTATCTGTCGCATTTCGGAGTGAGAAATGTAAACAAGCCAGCGAAGATCCGTCTCGTATTCGATGCCGCTGCCACAGTCAATGGTGTGTCGCTCAATTCACAACTACTTACGGGGCCTGATCTGAATCAGCCGCTCCTCGGCGTATTGTTTCGATTTCGAGCTGGTGTCGTTGGCGTATTGGGAGACATCGAAGAAATGTTCCACCAGGTCCGAATCGCCCGTAAGGACCAGGACAGCCAGCGATTCTTCTGGCGCGATGGAGACAGTTCACGTCCAGTGGACACATATGCTATGTGCGTCATGATTTTCGGTGCAGCTTGCTCGCCTTGTTCCGCTCAGTATGTAAAAAACATTAATGCCGACGAGTTGGGAAAAGATGATCCAGAAGCAGTCAAAGCCATACGGAAGCAACATTACGTTGACGATTACGTTTCAAGTTTTGCGACAGTCGACGAAGCCATTAGAACAACGCAGTCTGTTATACAAATTCATCGTCAAGGGGATTTAACCTGCGGAACTTTGTCTCGAATGAACCAAATTTGCTGAAAGCGGTAGGCGATTCGGAAAAATCTGTCGAGAAGCGGCTGGTCGGTGACGTCGAGACAGACAAAGTATTGGGTATTCGATGGAGTACTTCGATAGCTTCACGTTTAAATTAACATTTGCCCGAGTCAACGCTGCAGTGATTGCCAAAACAAGACGTCCAACGAAACGTGAAGTCCTAAGCGTGGCCATGTCGGTATTCGATCCTTTTGGTATGGTGGCCAATTTTTCGATATATGCTAAGGTGCAAATTCAAGAGCTTTGGAGGCTTGGTCTCGAGTGGGACGATTCTCTGCCGGATGACCAGTATAAGAAGTGGCTTTGTTGGATGGAAGAATTGAAGCGTTGTACTAACACGTCAGTGCCGCGTTGCTATTCACGTTTTTTCATTTCGTCGCCTGAACGCCAGCTACATATCTTTGTCGACGCGAGCGAAACCGCTTACGCAGCTGCTGCTTATTGGCGTGTCAAAAGACCAGATGGAAATTACGATGTCGCCTTCATCATGGGAAAAACGAAATGCGCACCCCGCAAATTATTATCGATGCCGCGGTTAGAGTTACAAGCCGCAGTCTTGGGATGCCGTTTGTATAATAATATTATGACGCTACACGAAGTTCGAGTCAACAGCGTAATCTTTTGGACGGACTCAAAGACCGTCGCTCAGTGGATTAAGGCCGATCATCGGCGCTATAAACCATTCGTTGCGCACCGGATAGCCGAAATTTTGGAGACGAGTAGCGAGCGGGAATGGAGATGGATTCCATCCGAACACAATGTTGCCGATGATGCTACGCGTGCCGAATATCCGCCTAAAATTGAAACTAATGGCAGATGGTTGAGCGGACCCGCATTCCTGCGCCTACCGGATCCCATATGTTTTGAGACGCCAAAAGACGAATGTAGTGATGGCCAAGAGGAGCTTCGCCCGAAATATGTGTACCTCACACAACATGGGTCAGCTCAGGTCATCGATTTTAGTAGATTCTCCAACTACAGGAGATTAAAACGAACTGTTGCCTGGGTATTGAGATTTGTAGCTGCCACAAGATCAAAACGTCTCTCACGTATTCGCAAAAAGGGTGAGCTGAGTGCAGAAGAATTAGCCGAAGCCGATCTGCAAATATGTCGACTGATTCAAGCGGACGAATTCACATGCGAACTTGCTCTTTTGCGGAATGAGAAGCCGATCGAGAAGTCAAGCAGTGTCTATAAACTGACGCCGCCGCCTATATTTCTGCCGACACTAGACGCCCAATCCTGTTGCCGAAACGCCACTATGTGACTGGACTCATAGTGCGATATTACCATGACTTGCTGAAACATCAAAATCTGGAAGCCATCGTCTGCGCTGTACGAAAAAGGTATTGGGTGCCAAACTTGAGGGCTCTCGCTCGTAGAGTTCAATCAACATGCCAATTTTGCCGCATTCGAACAGCTAATCCGAAGCCTCCAAAAATGGGACAACACCCAATCGATAGATTGACGCCGTACATACGACCGTTCACGTACACCGGCCTAGATTATTTCGGTCCTCTGCTTGTCACTATCGGCCGCCGTCGCGAGAAAAGATGGGTAGCCCTCTTTACATGTCTGACTACCCGCGCCGTACATCTGGAAATTGCCGCCGATTTGTCAACGGATGCTTGCCTTTTGTGCATCCGGAACTTGATCAACATTCGAGGATTGCCTGCGCGGATACGAAGCGATAACGGCACGAATTTTGTCGGAGCTGCGAAGGAAATTGGACGATTGTCCGCCACGTTCGACACTTCAGCTGTACAACAGGATTTAAGTGGTCGCGGAGTCGAATGGATTTTCAATAGTCCCGCGAATCCGGAGGCAGGTGGTTGCTGGGAGAGAATGGTCCAGAGTATCAAGCGCGTGCTAGCTGTCACTTTGAAGGAAGTAGCCCCACAAGTAGAAACACTCAGGAGTCTGCTTTTGGAAGCCGCTAACATTGTCAACAACAGGCCTTTAACTCATGTTCCGGTTGATCCAGTGAGTGAGGAACCACTGACGCCCAATCATTTCCTGCTTGGTTCCACAAATCTCACGGAGAGTCCCGACACGCCAGATTTGAAGTCAATTTGCCTTAGAAAGCAGTGGCGAATTTTTCAACAATTGAAGGGCAGATTTTGGACACGTTGGGTCAACGAATATTTGCCGGAGCTGACTCGGCGCACGAAATGGCATGAGGATGCTATCCAGTTGAAATGCGGAGATTTGGTTCTAATTTGCGATACGAATCTCTCGAGAGGACAATGGAGACGAGGGCGAGTTGTTGAAGTCTTCCCAGGCCCCGATGCCACCGTTCGTCAAGCGGTCGTGCGAACCATTGATGGGCTAATTAAAAGACCTACGTCGAGATTAGCAGTATTGGATGTAAGTGGTAAACACTAGGGTGTTTACGGGGGGCGGAGTGTTGAGAATTTATTTGAATTTGAATTTAATAATTTAACTGTGGCACCACTATAATGAATTTGTTAGAATTGTGGTAGGCCTGTATAGCCGTCATTAAAAATGTAGAATAGTCAGTCAGTGTAGTCACCCGCCCGCCCACGTTGGAAGAAGACTAGTTGTAAGTAATCGCTAAAAATCTTCAGAATCCTGTAATTAATGATTATTGTAATATTACCAGGAAAATAAAACGCAACGCAACGCCATGCCACGACAAACGTCTATTGTGTTCTTATTTTTTAGTCCCTCTCGACCAACGGAAACAACAGAAGTAGTCCTGTACATTTAAACTTCTCCAGCATTTACACCTAAAACAAAATTACATCAAGCATTTACACCTAAAACAAAATTACATATGAGCGGCGGATTCGCGTGATATGTATTCTTTTGCGGCAGATACATTTTTCTTTGGCGGGGTAACTTCTACAACTTTGTTGTTTTTGGTCAGATATCTAGTAGTATCTAGTAGTATATAGTATATCTTCAAATCAACCGTTGCTGAAGGATCAAAATACAAAAAGAAATCTCTCTTCCCTGCTAGGGTTGCCAGAATCATTCCAGCTATGGTTTCCAGACGCCCCGTATTTTGCGGGTTGCCCCGTTTTTCTGGTAAAGAAAATTTCATGACCCGTAATTTAAAAAATAAAATACGGGGCAAACAAAGGCGTGAAATGCACTACAAACCAATAAAATCAACAGTATACGTTTTAAATGAAGATGTCATTCGGTACTGCTATTGTATACTTGTTTTTCTTTCCGCCTATTCCCAGGCAAAATTCAACAGAACAAGCTAACCATCTACAGGTATACCGTCAGGGGAGCACCTAGCCTTTCGGCCTTTATCTCCCGGTCCCGCTAAAATGTTTGGACCTTCGGCTTTTTACTGACAAGGTGTTGTTGTCAGACGGAGATTTCTCCATCAGGCGCATGCACACACCATCCGGAATCCAACCCCGGGATTGCATCACTAGCTGGATGACTTGGGTAACAACCTCCAGCCACTACGAGTCCAACACCTTGATGGGCAAGGACCATGGTCCCCTGGGCACACCCATCCCCGTAGTACACTATTCGCTATAGACTTCTCTATAGCAGGTGTGATCCTCCTTCGGCCCCCTATTGGTTAAGCCTTACGTCGAATTCGGACATGCACATCCCAGGCTCGTTGGACCTGTGACTACGTGCCTGTGCAGACACGTAGCGCTGCTTTTCACATCCAGGTGGCCCCTTCAGTTTACTAGTCAGCAATGCGACTCGGGCAGTGTGGTCATCAATCCACAAACTAGCTAGATATAGGCGCGTAGGCATTTTCCACCAAGGCCGTTCTCCCTAGCTAGCCCCTTCTGGACTCGGGTTATGCGAAGCCGTCAACCCCGAGGCTCACACGATTTCCATAAGATGCACTCCCCCACCAGAGGACATCACAATCGTGCTTGGCATTTAGTGCTTCCCTCCCGCAAACTATGGGAGGAGGTAGGCACGCCGAGAGCCACCCGTACATAACTCAGGAGCACGGGACCGTTAACACCCGAATGGTCTTTGTACAGATCCTCGCCATGGCGTATCAACTGTACCAGGGGCCCCCTTGCGCTACTAGGTCCGTGGTGTCGTAACTCACCAAAGATCTCTGTCCAACTACAAACAGCCTTCCAAGCTGAGTGTCACATGGACACAAACCCCCCTGCAGGGAATTCAACAGAACAGGTGCAATCGAACGGACAAGCTAAGTCGATTAAATCCCAAGCCCTAGGACATGGACAAAATTTTTAAAGAGCTTTCAATAAAAGCAGCCAAAAAAGGATCACTCTTTACAACTGATTATATTCAATCCTGCTTGGGCATAAAAATGGATGTTCTAGTTTCTGCCCCGTAAAAATCGCAAACCCGCTTTTTATACACTGGTGGCCCGTAAATCAAAACCAGGCAGGTTTACACTTCCCTCTGATATTCTGTTGAAGTGTTATAATTTTCATACTTGAAACTCTTTTGAAAATCGGCATCTCAATTGTAGTATGAAGTGATTAATTTTTTAGATTAAAAGTTATCAATTTATGAGATTTATTTTCTTAAGCGTTTTATTAAAAATGGTGTCAGACGAAGATACAACAAAAAATGTGGTTGGTTTCGAATTTTAACCTGCAAACAACATACTCGTAGAGGATTTATCGCAGATCCGTCTTCAACAATAAATCGCTCTCAGTGTTTGATTGTCTGAGATATATCTGGCATTCAAACTGAAATTCGTATTCGGCACTCGATTTTCCCACGGTATTACGGATATTCATAATCATATTCTCGTAAATGTGTATTTAATGTGCTAGAATTGAAAAAAAAAGTATTTACACCAAATTTGCCGCCCTAGGCTCCAGCCAACTGGTAAATCCGCCACTGCGGTGAGTAAAGGGTATTTAACTAGCGATTTGACAACTTCTTTGAGAAACGCAAACTACTTGAGATACATATGTATATAAAAAATGTATTGGATTGAAGTGCAGTCAAAACATTTATGAATGGAATCACTGCCATCTAGATAGACAGGCCGATCTGCAAAATCCTAAATTCCACCCGAGTCCACGATTTCGTTCATTGCCACTGACAGTTGACCTGTTGCTATTGCTATTGTTGTAATATGTGTTACTTGAGTTCATCGCTGCTGACAGATTCATGAATGAAATTAATTTTTTCATTTTCTTCCATCATCTCCAGAGCCAAATCCAAGAACGTACTTCGCTCAAATGGCTTTAGCTCCACAGTCAGCTGGATCTTCTAAGGGTGTAGGCCAAGATTCACAATGAATGTTTGAAGTTGTCAAGTCGCTAATGAAAGACCCGATATTTAGACTTTAAGCTTTTACATATTTTGCTTTTTGCCTTGTTCCGCTAGTAATGTCCTGTCTTCCTCAGTGCTCGCCTTAAAAAAAGTTAAGAATATTCTAACAATTTTACGTTTTCTCGTTTTGGTTTTCAATTAAAATTCGAAAATAAATCAGACGCTTCCATCTTAATTGGTTGCCAGGAAAACTAAACTTTTGTCGATTAATTACGGCAATGTCCAGGACTCTCGCGTGAGCTGCATATCCTCTCCAAGAGTCGTTACCGTCTTACCGATTTGAAAGAAGCAGATCATGTACAAGGAGCTCTATTTGCCTCTGGTTTTTTACACTATGTACTGCTAGGCAAATCTGTATATTATTTCCCGACTACAGGCGCAGAGTTAGGGCATATATTATTTCGCAAAGGTAGCTGCAGCTAATGAGCTATCACCACGGTTCGCTCACATCCACTGGCTTCCTCCTTACGCAAATCCTTGTGAATTACATTGATCGCTCTGCTAACTGAATTGAATCAATTGAATTGCAGCAGCATAAACCCAATCTAGTTGTGGGGTTTCGAAACATTGAACGAGCCTCGGATACCACGGACTGATTTACCGACAACGACCTTTGCTTACAAACAACGGACCACGATTGCTTTTTGGAACGTTCGAACGATGTGGGGCGAGTGCAGTAGTAGGAGAATCATGGAAGTCGAACAGGAAATTACCGCATATAGAATTTCGATATTAGGACTGAGCGAAACAAGATGGACCGGTTCGGGAACGACCTTATCACCTAGTTCCCAAACTGTGCTGCTTTACTCTGGTAATGAACTTGAAGCCTCACCCAGAATGGCTGGAGTCGGCATCCTTTTGAACAAGGAAGCTCGCCAATCTCTTATAGATTGGGGGCCTATTTCCGACCGAATAATAACTGCCAGATTCAAGTCCAGAATAAGAAACATTACTATAATTCAGTGTTACGCCCCGACCGAGTCAGCCGACCAGCATGCTACGGACGCCTTTCACCATCTGCTTAGCGACACCTTTGACTAGGCTCCCAGAGGTGACATAAAAATTATTATGGGGGATTTCAATGCTAAAATTGGGTCTGACAATGTTGGATTGGAACATCTAATGGGCAACGGTCTGGGCGTTAGGAACGACAATAGAGAGATGTTGGTAGAGTTCTGTAACGCTCGTCAGCTTGTCATTGGCGGCACCCTGTTTACCCACAAACCTTGCCATTTAGCAACCTGGATATCTCCAGATGGACGTCAGGGCTAAGCGTGGTGCAGATGTAGGCAGCGATCACCAACGGCGATACATGGTCTCTGATAACTGCACGGAAGAGAATTGAAGAGCAATTGAACTCGGCAACTGATACTCCAGTCAAGCACAACTGAGGACCGACTACAATTCTCTTCAAAAAAGAGTGCTGAGAAGCGTAAGACGTGATATGTAAATAGAACAACATCAATGCGTTAGCGGTGGAGGCAGAAGATACGGGTTACCGTGGTGACAGTGGGACCTTTTACAAGCTCATTAAGCCATTGACTTACCCATGAGCATCCTGTAAAAGATAAAGACGGGTCTCTGCTAGTCACAGACGAACAACAATTGCGCCGTTGGAGAGAGAATTTCATGGAGGTACTTAACAACAACTTCAACCCTTCTAGCCCACCTCCACCGGAAGCAGCAAGTCTTCCGCAAATGGTCAGAATTAATACCGGTGTACCATCCAAGGTGGAAATAATTAAGGCGCTTAAATCATTGGAAGTTGGTAAAGTCCCGGGGGCAGACGGTATCCCCATGGAAGTTTTGAAAGCAGATATTCTTCTAACCCTGATCCAAGAGTGTTGGACAACCGAGACTCTCCATCAAGAATGGAAGAAAAGGGCGTCATTGTTAAAATTCCTAAGAAAGGAAATCTCAAGGATTGCAATAATTGGCGTAGAATCTGTCTCCTCCACTGATGGCCAAAATAATCTTGGACCGGATCAAGACAACGATCGACCGCACTCTGAACAATGAACAAGCTGGTTTTCGTCAGGGTTTTTCATGTAGCGATCATATCAACACTCTCGGAATTATGGGAACCATACGAAATCCCCAAACGTAGAAAAATCCCCAAAATCAAAATCCCCATATTCAAAATCCCCATAATCATAATACCCATATACAAAATCCCCATAATCATAACACCCATATACAAAATCCCCAATCATAATATCCCCAAACACCCGAAATATGATGGTAAATGGTAGATGGATGGTAGTAAAAAATGGTAGATGGCTGGTAGATGGTAAATGGCACTAGGAGGATGTGAATCGATACTAACTTATTTTTTGATTAGCACAAACAAAATATTCGAGTCCATTGCATATATCGTTCTAAACATAATAGGTTTTCTTTAACATCGTCGAGACAAGTCCTCATCCGAACGAATATTCGCGGAAAACTTGGTTGGCTAATGCCGCTAAGACTAAATACATGAGCTTGCCTTCGGGAGGGCCAAATACCATTTCTATATCCGGCCAACCGATAGAAAAAGTCAAGAACTTTACTTACCTTGGAAGCGTAGTGACTGTGGATGGTGGGGCTTCGGGCGATGTAGAGTCGCGCATAAATAAAGCCCGAGCAGTATTTTTCAGTTTGACTCCTCTCTGGCAAAACCACAATATCTCCAGAAATACCAAACTCCGGATCTTCGAAAGCAATGTAAAATCTGTGCTTTTATATGGGTGTTCCACGTGGAAGGTGATCAGTAACATTACCACCAAATTGCAATCTTTCGTGGATCAGTGCCAACGACGCATCCTACGAATTCGCTGGCCTGAGGTAATATCTAACGACGACCTCCTCAAAATTACTCGCCAAAATAGGATAGGCATCGACATCAAAAGGCGAAAGTGGCAGTGGATAGGTCATACACTTCGAAAAGAGCCAAAAAACATTGCAAAACAGGCTCTAGATTGGAATACTCAGGGAACCAATGCTAGTCGTCGTGTGAGACGACCCAAAAGTACATGGAGAAGATCTGTTGAGGCAGAGGGAAAATCTATAGGCAAATCGTGGGACCAGCTAAACGCGATGGCTGCTAATAGGCAGAGGTGGAAAAGAGGCGTTGTCAATGCCCTATGCCCCACTAGGGGTTAAAGGGAACCAAAGAGAGAGAGAGTTGTAGGGACTTGGTATTGTCCAGATCGGAGGCGCTGCACACCTTGGGCAGTTGGGGCACTCTGGTGAATCGTTTCATTCCAATCGATGGAAATACTGCCGGTATCCTTCGTGGCCCTGAAGAAATTAAGTTAGGTATGTTTTCTGTTTACCCATTTCGCCATGTCGGGGATTAGAGTGTCCATCCATCAACGTAGGGAAGCAGCATCAGGCAAAAAGGGTAATATGGCTTGTTGGGTTTTGAAATGAGCACCAGTAGTTTTGAGTTTTCTACCGTTTCGTGAAGGTCTGTTCTGCTAAACAGGCTTCAAAAACGTTACTAAATTTTTCGGCCACTATTTAATGTGCTCTTTTTAAAAAGCTATGGGAGGAGCTTTGGCCACGGCTCAACATATTTTGTCGCCGAAAAGAGTCTCAGCTGACGGTCACTATTTGTGTGTAGTATTCGCTAAGTCGCAACTACCGAATGTGAGGCCAATAATAGACATGGGCGTAGCCAAAAGAGGGGAGGGAGTTCAGCCGATGATTACGGTAATTTTTTTTTTCTTACAACTGCTTCACTACTTCATAAAAAATCGCTGCACTGCGTTGCTTGAAAGCGTTAAAATGCGGGTTTGGCGCCTAGCAAAAAAACTACATACTACAGTAAATAACTGCGTGTTGGAGGTGATCACTTGCCGCCTGTTCTCATTCCGCAATCTTAGGAAGATTTCTGTCTCGGGGTTTCGAATATTCTTAGACAGGAAAACTTAGAGACTTTCATCCGCACAATGATGCTGAGACTGCATTTTCTAGGCATTAGTCTCCGAAACTGAAGCCCACTTGTGAGTGCCATTAAACATCATAATCATCAGATCCTCTAATTTGGCGTTTCGCCTAGTCTTTCCAAGCTGAAATTTTTCCGTTAGTGTGGTTTTGTTTTCGTGATGATTCAAACCAGCTATATTTGTGATCACTTTGTCCAACCAAGCTCTATTAATCATCACAAGGAAATATTTTGTCGCATGAAGTTTCGAAACCCATATTTTCTATGTTTCATCATTTCATGACCTCTTGGCTTTAATGAACAATTTATAACTTCTAGACTGTTAGCAATGTTGAAGTTTTCTCTGAAAAGTTGGAATTTAGCATGTGATTTGTTTAATAGCGTTACGCACTAAGAAATTGAAATATACCTTCTCAACTTGGAATCATTCGGTGGAGCACTACAGACGCAAACGAAATTGCATTGACTTTCGCTTTAGCTTTACTATTTCGCTTATTTTCCCTGTTATTCCCTAGTCTCCGCGGGTTCAAATTGCTGCCAAGTGGTCCTTGTCTGCGATCGTGTCGCTCAGGTTTTTGTATTAGCCGAAAATGATTGCGACAACGATTGTTTTTTCTTTCACAGTTTTCTGAAGTGTACCTTGAAGTATTTGCTATTTAAACTGTAGGAATCCCATTCGGCAATTTTCTGAAGGCCTCTCGATATAGTGGACACCGTGTGCGGCCATTGTACCGGCTTCTTGATAATGTATACATTTGAGGTCGCTTTCACACGTTGTGGCCTCGTTGCCCTTCTACACACAGTTGAGGCATAAGTTTGACCTGTCGTGCTCAATGCCAGAGTCCCTACCAAAGTGTCCAAACGAAAAATATTTTAAGCACTTCTAAGAATCGGGATATCCAATCGATTGTACAATAAATCTCCTTTTTTAAGGCTCCACTACCGACTTCGCAAGAGAAAATGAGCTTTCCCCACAGAAAATGAAGTTTATTGTACAATCAATTGGACAGTCTATGGCGGCTCTAAGGTGAGATCTGTTGTCGATGTCGGCAGTTTGTCCATACAACTTTATGCTTCCTGACTGCTAGGACTTTGTTCGTTACGTCAATGAGCAAGCTGATGTTTGCAATTTGGGTGCCACCATACGACTTCTTCATTCATCTTATAGTGCGGGTTGTATTTGTACAAGCAATCATTCCAAAAATGTTGAGCGGATTTCCTCCTTCGTTGTAAGTTACGATCGAAGCACTCGATTTTATCTTCTTGACGTAGTGTTTTCTCATCGACTTCTTTTAGTGGCAAAACACTGATTACTATATGTATTTATATACCATTCCATTGAATCCCCTACGTGTTTTCAAATAGAACAACAGTTTTCACTACTGAGTGCACCGAACCTAAGAGACATTTTCGCCCATCGTTTTCGGTCTCGGATCGGATCTAATTCTCTTCAGAATATCCGTATAGGTCATCTCGCCGGTCTGCGGATCGACCATTTTTTTTCGATTCCACTTTAGTCCAGGTGCTTGATTCTGTCGAAGTAGGATTGCCTAAGGGCTTTCTTCTTCGAAGACTCCTAATTTTTCCTCTACAGAATTTTGTGTAGGGACAGTTTTGAGCGAGTCTACTGACAGCACTTCGGGGGCTTTGGGAACGGCATGAACGCTCTTGCTCTTCATCAATTTGGCACGATAGCCCGACGTCGGGCATTGGCCGCCTGAATTGTTGACCTCCAATTGTCGCGGTTACGTGACATTCTCCTCTAGTTTCGGAAGCCCAGCAGCTAGTGGGCGTCTTCACCTACGGAGTTCTCCCAGAAGACTTTCTGCATCACCCAATCTTCGAGACATGATGTTGATGTATTAGTAGCGTTCCGCTGCTGTCCATATTCAATACATAAACTTATGTCGTATCTGCTTTCGAAAACACATCCCTTAAACATGCCCGACAATAACTGACGGCAACTCAACACGGCGCACTCCTTCATTATAAAACAACCTTGCAACTTGTGTGCATCTGGGTGGAAGACACAATAAGGATGTTAACGTCAGGAAGTACAATATTGCATTGCAGTTGCAAAAGGAGAATAATATCATAAGCACTGCGTCGACAACCTGGCCAACTCTCAATTGTCTACAATATGTTTATGCAGGATATTCTGCCGAGTTTCAACTATAAAGCAGACGTAGTTCAACGGATTAGTATATGTACCTACATACACGAATGGATTTCTGTTGTCTCTATATACTACCGTAGGCCCCGCGGCAACTACTATAGACAATTTCCCAGAGTTTCCTCATTTAGAGAAAATAACCCTATATGAAGGTAAATACACGTAAATATCATAATTAAATAACGTCACCTTGCCTCCGGCATTTCACTCGTTGGCGTTGTTTGTTTTTCGCAACCATGATAGTCGTCACGTCAGTCCTTTCGCTTCGGCGGCGCGTCTCCCCGAAACGAAAGGAAACGGATGCCAGAGTTTCTCTCTCAGTCGTCTCCTGAAGAAATAAAAGACTCTTCATAACGAATCGCCTATTTTCTTTGACTTCTTGTACAAACAGACATTTTAACCTTATGCGAGTATATGAGTATGAGACAAGTGCATTATTTTTTTTAGGGTGTATACGCCTACACTGGAATGAAATAAGCCTGCGAGTAAACAGGCTATAAGCACAGGTGAAGATTGTTAATAAACAGGAGCTTTCAGCCTTGTCGCCGGGGGCTGCTTTGTTTGAGTGGTAAGTATTTCGCGGATTTAATGAAAATGCACAAATCATGAGACCGTGAAATTCTGAAACAATCTTAAACGCATACTTTTCCAAAAAATACACACACAGTCTACCTGGAAATTTAAAACGTTCTTGGGAAGGGATGATATGAAGTTAGAGCAGTTGTAGGTTCATCTGTGAAAATGTTGAATCTCCGTTGGCAACAAAGCTCTTATACTTAACGAAATCAAATAGCGTGTAGGACGAAGTTCACTGTCAAAGGTATTTTTTCTGTCAATAAAAATAAAGCTGCTGAAAAACATGTTTTTGTAAGTGACTAAAATGCACATGACTTCGATGCCCCTATGCCATATTGTGTTAGCAGATTTTCTTACAATGAATAAGTCAGATTTGTTATTCGTGCTGATTGTACAATAGAGCATCGATGGACAGTTAATACGGACAATCCATCTTCCTTCTATGATCTCAAAATCTTCCGAAACCCTGATTCCACAGTCCTATCTCTACTGCCAATGAACATAATTAGGTTAAAATTCGTGACACCCAGTTATCATAACAAAAGCAATAATTTTTGTGTACAGTCAGACCAACAGTTTTGTCAGCTATTTTTCAGTATCCTCTAATTCCGCGAACGCATCAATTCCTCTGAAACAAACTCCATCCTCAACAAATATACAAAACTTCATCCGTCTATTTCAGCGCGATGCGACCAATGTTTCTCCAATTTCTCTATTTGCTTTCTGCGTTCATTATAATGAAAACACTCTGGTGAAAAACTTTAACTTTCCCACAAACAACTAAATTATTATCCTCTCTCATAAAATTACAAAACGTTATCCTTTCAACGGAATTCCATTTCAGAAATCTTTCAGTTCCAGTTTCCATTCGACTGAGCGATTTTCGCAGTTTACATTCGAATTCGCGTGGGCGAAATTAATGACACTCACTCGCTGGATGCTGACGTCTGAAGTTTTTTAGCTCTCCTTTCCTTACTGTATTTTTGCGGTATGGATGGAGCGTCGAGACTCGTGCGCGTAAAACATTGTCGTTCGTTAAATTTTCCACGCCAAAGTTTTGTTTTAACTTTACACTAAATTGATAAGCTGACGGAAACAGGAAAAGTTTCATGTTGGAAGATTTTTCCTTGTTGGTTCAACTTAGGAGGATAATGTTTTTTTCTGGCTTGTGTAGAGGGCGCTTCGGCCTTTCATTGAAGTTCTTTCTTTCTGACGTCGTCGCTCGCAGGCGGACGAGAAAGAAAACAGCCGGGAAGATAGTAGCTACATACTTATAGAAAAGTCTTAGGGGCACCATCAAACTCCCATGCGAATGGTAAAAGTTGAAAATTGCAAAGATGTTGCAACTCGGCGATGTAAATGGAACCGAATACGGAGTGCATTATCACTTTTCTTCGGCATGCAAGTATTTTTTTAAGAAGTTTTCACTAGACATTTTTGCAGGCGAGAATAGTGGTTGCTGCTGCCTTTTTCAACTTCTTTCTATTCTCAATGCAGTTTTCTAATTTGATTTTCTTCTATGGTCTTAGCGCTAGTCATTTTCTGTATTTTAAGAGCGAAGGTTCTTCTTACTCATCCATTAATTTTCTAAAATTTCAAACGACTAGAATTAACTTTTTAATTAAAAGCGAAGAATGGGGTTCACTATAAATTCTATGGTACATTCTGTACCTTTTTTATACCCTTCGCTCATAGAGTGAAAGGGTATACTAACTTTGTCATGAAATTTGTAACGCATTGAAGGAAGCATCTCCGACCATATAAAAAGTATACATATATGATCAGCATGACTTGGGCAGTCGATTGGGCGATGTCAGTCTGTCCGTCTGTCTGTTGTGTAAGAGACTCAAACTTTATTTTGTTATATAATTTTTTTCTTTTTTTTTTAATGAACATGGCGTACTGGACATTTGTATGCATAAAATAGGGTACTCACCTGATCTATACCGCCTGATACCATCTGTAATAAGAAAAAGACAACCAATGAGCCTGCAGTTACATGCATTGAAGATATTAAGTTATTTGAAACGAAAACGAATAATAATTCAAATCTTTATGTTGGCCCGGCCAACAAACAGGAAGAAGAGGAGAGCGAAGGAGAACCACTTGTCGGCGTCGTCGTCTCAGCATCGGTCATCGCAGCATAGGTCATCGGCTTCTCGTTGTATCGATTGATTCTGGCTCAGGTATTCAAACGGCAATGCGAGGTAGACGCAGGATGGATGTATCGGTTGATTCGGCTGCTTCTCCTTGGTTTAATCCCACTTCACTACCATCCTCAATTCTTCTATATCCAGAAGTAAAGCCTTTCTACCTAAGGCACACAACTTCTGGCGAAAACATTCTAATTCGGTATTCTATGGTAGACTGCGGAGGGGGAAACCACAACCTCCTAGCTATTACAGAGGGGGATCAACTCCGGAGCGGAGCACCGCGCCTCTACTCAAATTTCAGAGAGGGGAACACCACAACCTCTCAATCACACAACACGAAGAGGGGAGACACCACAACCTCTTCAAACATCAACTCAACATGGAGAGGGGAGACACCACAACCTCTCCAACACGTAAACTCTGTGCAAAGAGGGGAAACACCGCAACCTCTCGAGTTTACCACCAATAGAAAGGGGAGACACCACAACCTTTCTACGAACGTCAACACAACATGAAGAGGGGAAACACCACAACCTCTCCAAAACGTAAACTCTGTGCAAAGAGGGGGAACACCACACCCTCTCGAGTTTATCACAAGTAGAAAGGGGAGACACCACAACCTTTCTACAAACACAACGCTGAGAGCGGGACGACCACAACCTCTCAACGACTCAATCGGAGCGGACCAACTCCGAGGTGAAGCCCACACGGCTCTAAACATCTCACTGAGAGGGGAGACACCACAATCTCTCAAACTATCATAACTTTCCGGAAAGGGGGAAACCACAACCTTTCCATACAACACTCACTCAATACTGAATCTTAGAATACCTCTTGGTAATTTTCCGTGCTGTACACACAGCAAAACCTAGTCCGCCATCAATCAGATCTTACACAATAAGTATAACCACAATACAAGCAACTACAAGCTCAGTGTACTCACCTACGCACAACGTTTTTTTCCTACCGATTCCTTGTTGTCACCGCAAAAGACGGAAAGAAGACGATGGGACACCTTAGCAGCAGCCAACAACCATCGAATGTGTCGTGATATCTTGAAATGGATTTTCTCGCGGCACACTTCACAAACACCCCGGAAAAACACTTGATGCGAAACACGATCGTGTGAAATAAACTTAATTCTACGCGTCGATTATTATTCGCGTAATTTGACCACAGAAATATAGCAAAACCACACCAGGAACATAAAAGCGCTTGACGTTCCGCTAGGAAAAATGACCGATTCTATTTTATTTTTCAATTGTCATTTAATTTCATGGCCTACTATGAAAATACAATCATACAAAAACACCAAGCCTCCTTCAGTTGCGACGCGTTTTACTCGGCCAATTTAAAAGCTATGAAGCTGAAATTTTGCACAAATGCTTCTTTTTGCTGCAGGCAGTTTGTATGTTTGAATCGGTAAAATCGGACAATGGGGTCATGGGGCTGCCATACAAACCCAACTCCCCAAATTAGGTTCTTATAAGAAAAACTTTTTTATTTGTGCACCAATTTCAACCAAATTTCACACAAATGTATTTCTATTGATGCCACAAAACATACGTAAGAATGGGTCAAATCGGACCATGGGGTCATGGGGCTGCCATACAAACCCAACCCCCACACATTTTTGTTCTTCTAAGAAACATTTTTTACACCAATTTCACTAAACCTTGAATTAATGTGTCTTTATCAAAGCAACTAAAAGGTAAAAACAAATGGAACCGTACTATGGGGCCATGCTCCCGCAGCCCCAATAAAATTTTCTGAGTAAATATTTTTATTTGCCCACTTATTTCAACCAAACTCCAGAGAAATATTGTTTTGTCGACGCAACGGAACGTTTGTGAAGACAGAAGGTAAAGAACGAGGGATTAAATGCAAGTCGTAGGTACGCCCGAGAAAAAACTTCTAGCCCGAGGGGAGCGAAGGGTATCAAACTTTCGGCTGCGCCCGAAATTAGCCTCGGTCTCGTTTTCAATTTATTATTTATTCTTTTAAACACAAATATCATCCACAGTGGCGTAACGTTTAAAAAATATCTTGTGTTCGACATCGAAATGGGGGCCCTCCAGATAGTGAAATTTATAATGAAACAAAATGTTTGAAACCACTATTTTTGCGTGATTACTACCCACTATAGTATAGTATAGGACTATGTTTGTAGGGAATTTACACTATCGACAGGATATACTAAAACCTCACGATTCAAGCGAGTAATCGGGTCGGAATGAATTTGTTTAGTTCAAATCCAGGATTTGTGTGTAAACGGTTATTGGGGTCTGCTGAAATGCGATTCACACTTGGCATATTTAGGTGTATCACAGAACCTTGAATCATGTTCACACTACCGCTCTAACTTTTTGCACAACTTGCCAGTAGAGTAGAATCCGCCAAATTTATATTTGATGCATGCATCTGTTTTTTTACAACAAGAAGTGCAATCGAACAAAAATCTGCGCCAATGATTTGTGTTCAAAATCAGACTTGGTCATCATTATACATCTTCCTTTATACAATACACGTTCTAATGCGGTTTTTGACCCTCCAATTTCTTCGCTAGCTACTTTCATCAATTCTCCACTTCAAAGAGCTATGCGGGACTTCGATCGCTTGGAGCTTGGTGCGTTATCCTCTTCCTTTTTTTCTTTTAAACAAACTTTACTTCAAAAACTGGGTTCTTCTATTTAATTTTTAACATATAATTTGCTTTGAATTGTTAATTTTATTTTTTTTATTTTTATAAAACTTTAGTTTTTGAGTTTAAATGTTTTTTCTTTTCTCCTGCTTTTATTGAATTATTAATCTTTTCTTTCCCATAATTGAAATTTTAGTATTTTGTTCTTTCCATTATGTTTTAATTAAATTTTCTTTGCTTGCTAATTGTGTTTTTTTTTCTTTTTTGCTTATTTTTCCTATTGTACTTGATTTTGCTTTATCTTAAGTTACCCTTTCGGTATTTTTATACCTATTGTAATATATGTATTATAAATAAATAAATAAATTAATTAATCATGTTGAGAATGTGGGCAGAACGGATAAACGAGCGGATTTATGGGTTAGGATAGCCTCTACTTTAAACGTGACATTGATTTTCGTAGATGTGTATTGCATACAATCAGGCGAAGTTAACCACATTTAAGCACAATTTCGTATAGATTTGGTTTGGGATTTTGGTTGAAATCGCGTTTTGAACCGATTTGGATTGGATTTTACGTTTGGTACCTGGTAACTGTTAATGGATGAAGCTATTCTTTCTATTCACTTTATTAAGATGTCAAAAAAAATTCTGATGTTATATTCATTTTAGTTTATTGTGAGTAATCATTTAAAACTTTCAACGTTGTATTTGTAACAATAGTTGAAGGAGAATCGGGCGGACTCAGGACATCACACCACAGATGACATAAATTATTTTCTTTTATGTCAATACTATATATACATTTTTCTCAAAACTCTTCAGCGCAACAATAAAATGAACGTTACCCGAATTATTGAAACACATCCTGGCACCGATGGTATCGTAAGAGTTAATTACAAAAATTGTATTATTGCCCATAGAGAACACATTAGATTGAATCGATTATATAAATTTCTTCAGCCTAGAACTTAAAATATCCTGTCTACCATAACACACAACCATTGTATGCACTAATTTTTTTTTTTAACAGATTAGCCCTACCAATCTTATGCGAGTGAGGCCCACAATAAGGCCTCCTCTCCATCAACGTAGTCCAACATCAAATAATCTAACGCTAAAGTTCTTGCCAGTGGAGATGGACTAAAATTGCAACAACTGAATCCCTTTATCATAGTTGAGACGAAATGAAAATTTGATTATGCTTACAGATTGCATCATAGAAAAATCGAATTGTAATCTAAGCCTGATACCTTAGTACAGAGGCATATAAAAATTGCTACATAAGTTCTACCAGTTTAGCCACCGCGACCTCTTCTATCCTCAATGTCGAAAGTTCCGCAGTAATCCGGGATGTGTGAATAACCGAGAAACTGTCACCCGCGGGGAAGGCTGGTCCGTCGACCCGGACTACTAATTTGTTAATCTGCGTCAAATCTAGCTTCAATGTTTCTATGACCGAGAAATCTACTAAAAAGTGTTTTTTGTATTGTGAATAAAGTCTACAATTTTCCACTCTTCTTCACTACCATAGGAGGCCCCTGAAGGTTGGGGGCCCGTGTGCGACCGAACACATGGAACACCGTACGTTACGCCACTGATCATCCAATACTATTACATTCTATCAGAATGTACTTCTCCGTAAGATGAATTTATCAAAACTTCCTCCAATTTAGTCAAAAAAGTTTCCACATTCCATGCACTATCAATTAGTGAATGCAACGTGGTGCTGCTTGGTAATATTCCACCACCTTGCACCTTGGTGCAATAGCTCGTCGTCCGAGAGGTATGAGATCTCGAACCTCATTTGTGCGTAAGTGGCAATTGTCAGCGAAGATATGCTTTACTTTAAGTGCTTAGCATTTGGCTACTTTGCGAGGGGCTGCAATAGTGAGCAAGGTCAAATATGTGCTTCAATTTGTTGAGAGGATGGCCACAAAGCGCGTATCCTGCGACAAGGAGCCCAATTGTATTTTCTGCAAGGAGGCAGCTAGAGCCAACTATAAGCACCAAACTGAATGTGTCAAGTGCCCAGTATTTTAGGAAGCAATAAAGGTGATCCCCAAATAAGATTGAGGCATGTTAAGCATACGTGGCCCGAGAACAAGTAGGAGGCTGCTATTGTTATCAATTATTATTTATGCCTCGGCAGTTTGCCTGTAACGCAAGGCCCTTAAACGCAATCTATCGTAGGTGTGCTTTGAGAGTGTATTGTGCATACCGCAACACATCGCCAGAATGCCCGAGATACAATGTAGTGGCGGAGGATACGAAAAATGTCTTTTTTTATTGTCCCAGATTTGGAGATATCTGCAGTCAACTCGGAACTGGTAGCCCCGAGAACCAACTGGTTCTGATGCTGCTATCAGCAAATAACTGTTATTCAGTAAGCAGGGCAATTTGTACCGTCCACATGGAGCTACAGAGGGAGGTGCGTAGAGGCAAGTCGGCCCCCCGTGATGATGGCTGATTAGCCTAAATTGGCCCTGTAAAGTAATGTTGAATGGTGGTCCCGCAGGGTCAAGCAGTAACAAAAGAGGTGCTTACACCCAGAAGAATAAAGTCCCTTAAAATTCAACCGATATCACTTTGAAATCGAGTTAAAATCATATTAAATATAATCCTTTCCCTGTAAATAGATATCGCTTTAATTCAAATTCATTCTTTTTAAAATAATGGGAAATCCCTTCAATCCAAATTTTCAATGGGAAATCTTTTTAAAATTAAATGAAATCGCTTTGTTTACATAGAAAATTGTTTTTTTTTTACACTCGCAGTCGGTCGGCTCGGCAGTAAGTACCACTTACGATGTCACAATGTATGGTATAAATTAAAAACGTGGTCCCGTAATAGTCTGTGTGGTGTAGTAGGTAGGGGCGTTAGTCTTCAAATCATAGGGTCGCGGGATCGAATCCCACTGTAGGTAGGTAATTTATTATGCATTTTAGAGCGTAAAGAGGTAAAGGAAATGTCGCCAACACATATAGCGAGGTCAGTTATACAAAACTCATTTATGAGTAATTTTCACAGGGAAAGAACAACCTGTGAAAATTACTCCTTTTGGTGTAATTTAAATTATTCTTTTGAGTTCATGCATTTGGATAAACAATAAGAAAAATCCTTTAATTTTAAATAAAATGATATCCCTTTAAAACAAAGAGTCCATTCTTTTAAATTAAAAGGAAATCTTTCGATTTATGGTTGTGACCTGATTAAATTGACACTGCATCACTTTAATTTAAAGTGATTATAGATAGACTTTCAAAAGGAATATCTTATTAGTTCAAAGGGAAATCCGTTTGAAATAAAGGGATTATACACAATGATTCAAAGGGAAACAAATATGAAGCAAAATCATATTTGAATCCCTTTGAATCATATGCGTATTTTTTGAATTTACAGGATTTTTTTCTCAGTGTAGGATTAGGCGGTAAGAATCCGACATAACTGCATGCTGTCGGTTTCTGCTATACGGCATGCAGTATCTATGCAAGATTCCTAAAAAAAAAATTATTCCCAGCATGCTATCCGAATTGTCCAGGCTCGAACCAACGCCATCTAGATATACAAGCCGGACTAGCAGCTGATTAAATTGAATTGTCACGAGGCGGTGGACTGAAGTAACACGTATTACAAAAATAGCAATAGCAACAACAGGTGCGCATGGACAAAATTGTGAACTCGAGTGCAACTTAGGTTTCCGCTGTTCGGTCTGTCTATCTAGATCAGAGGTTCCCAACCTTTGTCAGTGCATGCCCCCCTTGCAAGGTTAGCGGAATCTGGCGCCTCCCAAAGAAAATTTCGCTCAAAAATGAAAGAAGGCATTTTTAGCTCATTCTTTTCCTTTTCTTAAAAATTCGAAACGTTGACGAATAATGGGAGAAAATTTTACATCATCTGGAAAAATCTCACAGAGATTTTGGACTAGCGAGATCAGCTTGAGCTTATGCGCAGCTTCAATGCTTCAACGCTAACATTTAGCTCATCTGAATATTGAATTGATTCCACACTTACATAGAGGGGTTTCACACTGTGGACAGGATTTACTAAAACCTTTAAATTAATCGAGTCGAAACCCGCCTACTAGATTAAATCGTATGTCATTAAACTCAAAATGCTTCGTAGAATGTACTTGCATAATTCAAATTGCAGTACAATATGGTACAACTGTTAACTAAATCTAGGATTTAGTAAATCTTGCCGATAGTCTGAATCGCCCCTTAAACTATAAAACACTTGATTTACGTAGTGGCCAGTATACAGCTGAATTAGGCTATTGGGCATTGCCGGAGAGCTAGACTTGGCCCTACATTCCTACTAAATTGGCTCAAGAATTGAGGGCGCATGATCATAAGTAGGTTATTGCGTGCTGAAAATGTTGACTGAAAATCTGGTTAGACGAGATTCATCTTTTTTGTTCAGCGGTGCGTTAACAAGCAAAACTCAAGTCATTGGATATATTTTATGAAGCATAATTTCAATTTCATTCAAGTTCAATAGGTAGTGCACTCCTGGTTTTTCCTCGATCTCTATTCCTGAAACAATTTCAGCGATCATCATCAAATAGACTTTGGACATATTTTATTGTGGTTTAATTAACTATACCTGCAGCGATTTAGAAATTTTGTCCATGAATCGAAAAATTTTACCAGCTCATGGCCGTGGTAATATAATAATCGATCACATCAACACTCAAGTTGAGCCCACGCCCCCCTTTGCCGATCGTCACGCCCCACTAGGGGGGCGCGCCCCACCGGTTGGGAAGTACTGATCTAGATGGTAGGGTTTGTACGCTTTCTATGCTGACGAGGATGACGATTTGAGTCTTGTCCCTAAATTCCAGCTGTAGATGCTTCGATGTCAAGACTAGAATGCTGATGACTCGTTTCGTGGCTCCAATTTTTTTAGTTTCGCGAGCATGTGAGTGGGGATAACGCATATGCTGATTGTTGTGTTTTTCCCGTACGTCGTGTGGTTTAGCGGTACCGTGTTTTCTTGTACGTCGCATGCCATTCTGTTGTTTTTCGTTAGTGATAACTGTTGTAAACTGTTGCTGCCAATTGATAGTATGTGTTGGGAGCAATGTTTTTACAATGGAATATTGTTTTCGCACGCAAACGTCAGAAAACAGTGTCGATACTTTTGCTACAATTCTTTGCCAACATTCGAATTTGATCTCACTATCATCAACATTTAAATAGTATTTATTTGATTACTGGATGGACTCAGAGGCAGACCGACAGACACCTGGATGTTTCAAATGAACAAGCAACGCAACGCAACAATAACGCATTGCATCGTTACTACCAGCAAGACATTTTTTAAGATGTTCTTATGGGCGGCACAGACCCTCCGATCGATTGAATAGATTTTTTGATTGCGAGATAAATTGGAAGGTGTATGTGACCATCGAATTTAATTTTTTTATTGGACGTGTGGAACATATTGCCATGCAATTTTTCCGACAATCATGTGTTTTCAGTTACTGATTTTTTGACATAAACCGGTGATCATTCTTAACGCTGTGGTTATGGCAGTCACAGTCATTCTCCATCGAAAGTAGCAATGGATATCAGTCTTCCATCGCCACCAAATATATCATTTTCGCTATGTCGTGTTGTGTTGTGTGGAGAGAGACTGTCATTTCAGATTGCACGATAAATTACCTAGTGTGTGTGCGATAGGGGCGTGAAATCGATTGTGTGCAATCGATTGCTCTATCAATTGACCAATAAATCGCTAGGCTTGTGTTGCTCTTCATAAATACTGAAATGGGATCCAACGCTATTTTTTGTCAACTAATTACATACTTTTAATCTCCATTCTTAACAAAAAAACAATAAAAACGAAATTCACGTATGCATAACCTCAAACTTTCCAGCCACATGCCCGGCGGCGTGTCAGGTAATGCCACGTAGTATAAAAACGGGAGAAAAACTTGAAACTCCATTAAATCAGCTCGAGACAGAAGGTTGTGTGCAATAATATGTACGACTACCATATAATACGCAAGGATAAAACGAAAAAAACACACGAAAGTGTGGAGAAAATAGAAAACAACTTTTCCTATTTGCTTTTATGAGAATTTATTCGTGATCTCGGTAGCATTTTTACGATATAGCATACAGCGCTGCGAAAGGAACGCTTCGAGCTATACGTCGCGTACACTTACATGCTCCTTGTATAGTTCCGGCACATATCGCATATTTATACAAAACAGGAACAGTCGCCTATATAAGATGAGAGGTCCTTTCGCGTATCGCGCATTATACGTTTCACTTCTGGCTGGCGGCTTTGGTTATACGTTTTTTTTTCTGTCTGTGCCGAGTTTTTATTGTTGTTATGTTGCCGTCGGCGCGTTTTTACTGATTTCATGCATATACGAGTCCTGTAAGTAGGATGTACTTTGTGACGAAGACATTGATTATGATGAGGCTGGGGTAAAGTCGTTAGATTGCCGGTTTAACGCACGTGAGGTCTATAGGTAAGTTAGTGTCGATTGGATGTTGGGATTTTCTTTTATTGTTAAGTACGTACTTATGGATTTGCAATAATTAGATGTAAAGTTTAGTGCGGTGATAAAAACTTTTCTTATTTTGATGATTTTCGCGAGAATACGGCTACGGTTTAGGTTCATGAAGGATGGGCGTGATGCTTAACTGTCAATTAAATTGTTAAAGTTTAGCATTTTGCATGGGTCAAAGAATGAGATCTCGGATATCGATTCTCGCTTCAATTAATTTTTAAACTGCATCCACACGTGCTTCGAATTGGCTGTTCGCGAAACTAAAAATGGATTTATTTTGTGGATAAAATTAGGCCACTGTGCCATTAAAGTTTTATTACAATCACTATCCAACCCCAACTCGACGCAACACAAAATCATTCAAATGTAAACAGACTGGGCGAAATAAAATGGAACTCACGGAAAAGTAAATGGGTGAGGTTATAAAACACAACGTTGCGCGCAACGTTTCAAATCAACCGGCCGTTACGGATCAGAAACTTCTCCCTACAAACAGATCCTCTAAGCGCCCCTTGCGAGGCATAGCTTGATTGATTGACAGAAATTTACAATCTGCCGTCGAACCGTGAATTTCCGCCCTCATTTATTTATTAAACTATTTATAATCAAAATAAAATGTATCTGCATCTCGTTTAAAACTGGAAATTTTAATTTTCGAGCAAAACGTATCAGCTGTGATGTGTCAATTGTCACATTTGTCACTTTCCGAGAGATGGCGATGGGAACACCAAGTCTGATCCGGATCTATGCGTTTACAGAACACAATAGGAAACGTTTCGGAAAACGCGAAACGTTACGCGAACGTTGTGTTTTATAACCTCACCCATTGACTTAAAATCGGAATGATTTAATCCCTACGATCCAAAAGATCCATGCGACCCCTTACTTGAACATTTCCATAGTCGCGCCCTTCAAAGTTGGCGTGCTTCATCCTTACGAAACTTAAAACCGACAGTATTGACATGAAAACGGCAATAGTCCCGAATCGATACAGCAAAAACGGACATAAATTCAAATTGTGTCATAAAACCGTGTGGTGTGTAAAAACAAACGACTTACCGACAAAAAAAAATGAAATCGAACCAAATGCTTTCGACGACGCAACGAGAAAATCAATTAAACTCCACTTTTCTGGACCATAGTACTCGACCATTTCATCCGGCCTGGGCGCGATACTATGTAGACGAAGCACTCGAATCCTTGCAGATGCCGAAATTAAATGTTTTTTCCATCCCGATATCCAAAAGAGCAAGGAAGTGATCCGATAATGATGGGAACGGTTTAATGGTCACATTCCTCCTCTCGACATGCCATTCGCATTTGAGATAACAGCGAAAAGCTCCTGTGTGCGTGCATACTACAGACTACACTCGTGTCCATTCAATGCATATCCTTTTGAAACACAATTTCGTTATATGCGTTTTATTTTTGTGTACAATTTCGGCTGTTCGTTTGGCTCCAGCTTTTAGCCAGCCGGCCTGACGTAGGAGCCCAACATGGCAAGAATGTCTGTAATGAGGCGGAAACACAACTACTACTGTACCATCAGAAGAGCGGTAGAACATGACCGAAACGGAGCGCAAAAAATATCACTTCCTTTTTTTCGGGGAGGGGAGTCGCGCATACAAAAAAGGGTATACCCTCACGTTTTCCTCATAAAATTGATTAACGTTTTCATGCGCTGCCTGGCCGAATGTTGTATATTTGTAGTAGCCGCCGCCTGAGATATTGACGCCGGGAATCCCGGACCCGGACCGGGATTTTCATCGAAATCCTTCTAGATACGTTTGGTCAGGAATCCTTGATATCATTCGTATAGTCTGCTATCCATGAGAGGACTTAGTTTTTGGTTCATCGTACACTTGGACTGGGACTAATACAAGGACAAGGACTCGAGGACTTGAAATGGATGCGAATAGATGGATGACTGAGTGTTGTTGAGCGCGTCCGTTACAGTATTGGCATTTTCGTTTTTCCTTGTTGTATGTGTGCTTGGCTTGTGCCGAATCCTTGGCTAATCCGGTAAAGTACTTTTCGATACGACTTTAATTTTCTTCTTATTCCGGAAATTTCCCTTTTCGTTGCAAAGGGTCGCTTCGTGTCTCGGTTTTGACGTTGAGTGGAAAGAAGATTTGACTTTCCGTCTTTTTTTTTTTTTTCAAGCGAAAATTGTATTTGTAGGTATATCTCTTTTCTGCGAATTGCTGTTGATTATACGGCCATGGCACATAGAGTCTGACAATGAAAGCGGATTAATATTTGGCATTATGCCAGAATTTCTTAAATAAGCTGCTTTCAAGATTGCAAGCATCTTGTGCGCTTATTGACGTATTCAGGAGAATGTGTATAAAGCAAAGAAACAGGAAATGGTGTTGATGGACTTTCCCAGCTATGTATAATGCCAGGAAATACGATGAGTTCCGGATGGTTTTTTCTCCAACCTTTTCACGCTTAATTGAATATCGTTACTACAACTATGCATCAGTTAAATAGGAAACCATCTTATTCTTAAACCGTGTGGTCACTCCGCTCGCATTAACGACCCTTGTGTAAACTCAACAGTCAATAAAATAAAAACGGCGCGAAAAATTGTTTTGTAGAAGAAGCTAATGATAGTTTCCTATAAAAAAAACTTACTTTTTAAGGCCAGGTGTCTATGGCCCATGGACGATTGCACCCGTTTCCACATAATGTTGTGTGCCTTCAACAGG
Source organism: Microchrysa polita (assembly GCA_949715475.1). Taxonomy (NCBI): domain Eukaryota; kingdom Metazoa; phylum Arthropoda; class Insecta; order Diptera; family Stratiomyidae; genus Microchrysa; species Microchrysa polita. The sequence continues at coordinate 52,373,100 of OX454415.1, forward strand.
TACTCATTTATGTGAGGTTTGGTTACGATTGTTCCATAAGGAAGAAAGTTTTTCTTAGTAGAGCCAGAGCCCTGTGGCATGGGTTAAGAATAGTGCTACCGTCTTTCCCGACGTGTCGTAAGAGGCGACTAAAGGGACACGAGAGAATAAAACTCTCCTGAGTTTCGAATATATATCTACAATTGTGCGCGCAGCAACTCTGTTTTGCGCTCAAGGGTTTAGATATGTACGAAACTTAACAAAAAATTGACCCCTGTGATTTTGGGGTTAGAATTATACCACAGCGATCCCGGCTTGTCGTAAAAAGCGACTTGAGGGATAGGGTATGTAGGCTTGTATCCTGCGTACCTGAAATTTACTTTACACTCGAAACATTAAACGAGCCTCGGATACCTCGGAATGATTCAACGGCAACGACTTTGGCTATAAACAACTACGATCGGTTTTTGGAACGTTCGGACGATGTGGGGTGAGTGTAATAACACAAGGCTCACAGAATTCGAACAGGAAATGACCGCATACAACATCGCTATACTAGGACTGAGCGAAACAAGATGGTTCGGATCGGAGGCGACTTTATCACCAAGCTCTCGCACTGTATTGCTCTACTCTGGAAGTGAAGACGATAATTCACCTCGGCAAGTGGGCGTCGGAATCCTGTTGACTAGGAATGCACGCCGATCCCTTATCGACTGGAAACCTATCTCCGACCTTATCATCACAGCCAGATTCAAATCCAGAGTACGAAACAGCACACTTATCCGGTGCTACACACCGACTGAACCTGCAGACTAATCCGCAAAGGACGTTTTTTATTAGCGACTAGGCGACACCTTTGATAGGGCTCCCAGGGGTGACATCAAAATTATAATGGGGGGTCTCAACGCCAAAGTCGGTACTGATAATTTAGGCTTGGAACATCTTATGGGCAATCACGGGCTTGGCGACAGGAACAACAATGGCGAAATGTTCGTGGAGTTCTGTAACAACTAGTCGACAACTATTCATTGGCGGAACGTTGTTCAAGCATAAACCCTGCCACCTAACAACTTGGATTTCTTCTGATGGCAGGAGAACCAAATTGACCATATTGCTGTTTCTAAGACATGGAGAAACTGCCTCTTAGACGTCAGGTCGAAGCGTGGGGCTGATGTTGGCAGCGACCACCATCTTGTTATGGCGAAATTTCGCTTACCAACGGCAGCGATTCAACGATCTCACAACACGCGGGTCTTGCCACGATTTAATGGTAAAAAGCTAAAAAAATCCTCAACTAGACGTGCATATTCGACCGCCTTGCACGAAAAAGCTTGTGCAGCAACATCTCTTCAGAATCCTACAATTGAAGATATATGGAGTTTTGCAAAGGATTCTTTTATTTCATGTGGCGAAGCGACTGTGGGAAGATTGGATCAAGGTAGGACCATTTATCAGTGATGCTACACTCTAAAAAGAGAATTTAACACTTTTTCCCGCTTATAATCACATCAAGAATGCATTTTTCAACAATTTCTGTGTAAAATAAGAAAATTACACCAAAATCGGTGCGTGAAATGTATTTTTACGCTACACTTGTGTATAATTCAGATTTTCGGGTGCATTTTTGCAACGTTTATGTGTTTAATTCGGATTTTTTGGTGTATTTTTACAACGTGCAGTTGAAGTTTTACTCATTTTTTGTAGCGTGCTCTCCAGTTATTAAACTTCAATCGGCTATACTTAGCGCAGTGAAACACATTTTTTCAAAAATTCTCTGTGGCTCACCTGGTAGAGTCGCACTCTACGATGCTAGTAATCTAGAGGTCCAGAGATCGAATCACGGCGTGGTGCAAAATTTCCGTACATCTGCCGATAGGAAATATATAGGTAGTGCTTGCAACATTATATATACGCACTCCGAAATGATATGCAATGTAACGTTGACTCGAAATTGCCTGAAAAACTGATCAACAAGACTCTACCTATACTTGTTTATATTTTTGATATGTCTTTAAATAGTTTTATTGATAACTGTATAATTTGAAAAGGTTCGCTACTTAAATCTTATAAGAGTAAACATTTCTTAGAGTGTACTTGGTCTCAGCACGCAAAAGAGTTAAGGAACAGATTAACTCTGCTGCTGATGATTCAGCTAAAAATCAACTTCGCGCTGAATACCGTTCACTACAAAAAGGCGTGCAGATAAGTGTGAGGCGTGATAAGCGTACTTACATCAACGCTTTAGCGAAAGAGGCAAATGATGCGGCTTACCGTGTTGAAAGCGGTACCCTATTTAAACTAATTAAACCACTAATTGGTAAATTCAAAACGGACCATCCAGTGAAAGATAACGAAGGGTTTCTGCTTGTTGCTGAAGAACAGGAAATTCAGAGATGGAGAGAGCACTTTTTTGAGGTCCTTAACAACCGTTTTGGGCCTGCAAGTGTATCTTCATCGGCAGAAGAAGACGTCCCTCCAGTAGCCAGTATTAATTCCAGACCACCATCTAAGACCGAATTAAAGCGGGTTATTGAATCTATGGACGCCGGTAAGGCCCCGGGGATAGATGAAATTCCGGTCGAACTATTTAAAGCGGATTCGAATGCTACAGCGGATATTCTGCTTCCCCTCATCAGAGAGTGTTGGGAAACCTAAACTCTTCCAGTAGAATGGAAAAAAGGCGTAATTATTAAAATTCCCAAGAAGGGTAACCTTAAGGATTGTAATAATTGGCGCGGTATTTGCCTACTTCCAGCTGTATCTAAGCTGATGGCTAAAATTATTTTGAACCGGATCAAGAATGAAATTGATCGCACTTTAAGCAATGAACAGGCTTTCGTGAGGGTTTTTCATGTAGCGACCATATAAACACCCTCCGAATTATTATTGAGCAATTTGCCGAATGGAGATCCCCATTACACCTCATGTTCATTGATTTCGACAAGGCGTTCGATAATGTTGATCGGGAGTATATTTGGAGAGATCTTCGTAGGAGGGGCATACCAGATAAAATAATTTCCATCATCAAGGAATCTTATCAGCGAGCCCAATGTCACGTTTTGCACAAGGGTAAGCTTTCAGATCCTTTTGAGGTGCACAGTGGAGTGAGACAAGGTTGCATTTTTATCACCTATTCTTTTCCTCATAGCCATTAACGATGTATACAAGTGAGCGCGCTTCAAAACCAGAGGAAAGGTATCAGATGGAAAATGTTTGATTACCTGCAACACCTGGACTATGCTGACGATATTTGTCTGCTTTCAAATAAAAATACCGGCGTACAGAGGGCTGCGCCCGCAATACGAGGGTTTTTTAGAATTTTAATGCATAGTGAATATTTTTTGTACATATATTTTATAAGCAATAAATAAGTATTGTGCAGAACATTAATGAAATGCTTCCTGTAAATCTATTTTTGGATTGGTCTAAATAAACGCGTTCCAGAATGAAAGGCTAGCGCCTTTCATTCTGTTCCACCTTTAATTAGACCAATCCAAAAATAGATTTACTATTTATCCAGTTTGTATAAAAGTACTCCAAGGCAAATCTACAGGCATTTTTCGATTTAAGATTTCTGATGGCCTTTGACCAAAAAGAAACTCAGGCAAACGTAAGGATGGCTTGGCTTTATATATGAGCTGAATTATTAGCTGTAAATCTACTTTTACTGTTTTTTAATCAAGGAAAAGCAACCTTATATAAAATGATTCCATTGTGTTCCCTGTCATAAGAGCCAACGCAAGCTTTCCTATGAGTATTGAACAAGTATACTTTTGCAGCTATTCAGGGACACCCTGTTAACTTGGTCCTACTAACTTCAAAAATATTTGTGGCAACTACTATTACCATTCTATGCATATCCACCCAATTTCATGTTCATTGTTTTATCAAGTTAAAAGATATGCATTGAAGAAATGCTTAAGAGGCTTCCCTTGTATTGTGAAAGGCCCTTACTAAATACTTACTTGGCTATATTTCCGGTTTGGATACAGTTATTTGAATGAAAATTCGTAGACATATTCCCTGTGTAATTTTCTAAAAACCCTTAGCAGAATTTTCATATTTGGAAACCTAAGAGGGGCTACACACGAAAAATTTAAATTTTACAAATTTACTGTTATTTACTTTTCCGTAGCAAAAGTCAACAGTCTTAATATTTAACGTATATAAGGCCATACTGACCAATCTTTGTGCAAAGTTTCATATCGATCCCTATAACGGTTTAGAAAAACGGAGCTCGAAAAGGAAGTTTAACTTTAAAAGCCAATAACTTTTTTACCGTTACTACAAACTGAAAATTTTTAACTGATATGAGATGTAATCGTTTAGATCTTTGATTTAAATACCCATACGTCAATCTCCGATAAAAACTAAAAAAGTCGACTTTTTTCAAACGTTCGGGACACCCTGTTAACTTCTTTCTACTAACTTCTAAGGTATTTGTGCCAAAGACTGTAAGCATTCTACACATTCCTACCAAATTTCATGACAATCGGTTGAGCCGTTCGCGAGTTATTTAGTGAACAGACGGACAGACGGACAGACGGACAGACGGACGGACGGACAAAATCGATTTCATAAGGGTTTTTTGAAAAAATATTTTCTAAAAAACCCTAAAAAGGAGGATGTAGCTCAAATGGCCGATGCTCTGCATTGCGAAAGTCGTACTGCTGCACTGCTGGGCTCAAGATAAACGCTGCCAAGACCAAGTACTTGAGTTCCCATCCTGGGGGACAAAGCGGAATTTGTGTTTCGGGCCAGGCGGTCGAAAAAGTTGACGAATTCTGCTACCTCGAAAGCATTGTCACACCAGATGGCGGCGCAGATGCTGATGTACAATCGCGTATCAATAAGGCTAGGACAGCCTTCTTCACTTTGACTCCTTTCTTGCAAAATAACAACATTTCCAGGCGCACCAAAATCCGAATCTTCAATTCTATTGTAATATCTGTGCTTCTTTATGGCTGGTCAACTTGGAAGGTGACCAACCAGATAACAACTAAGCTGCAAACTTTCGTAAACCAGTGCCTACGGCGCATCCTACAAATCCGCTGGCCGGAGATTATTTTCATAGGTGATCTCCTGAGTATCACAGGTCTGGATTGGATAGGCACTTCTGTCAAAAGGCGAAATGGATAGGTCATACTCTCCGAAGAAGGCCAACAAATATTGCAAAGCAGGCTCTAGATTGGAACCCTCAGGGAGCCAATGCTAGACGCCGTGTTGGACGACCAAGAAACACGTGGAGAAGATCGGTTAATAGCGAGGCTGCTTCGTTAAACAAACAGTGGTCAGACCTAAAGACGATGGCACAGAACAGAACAAGGTGGAAAATAGGCGTAGTTGATGCCCTATGCCCCACAAGGGGTTAACAGGAACCAGAGAGAGAGCCAGCTTTTGAGGATAGGGTTTCTATGGCGGACTTACGAACCCATGCTCCGGCAGTCTTTACATCCCAGATAGCATTTTGGAACTGATCCTGCGGCATCAATAAGTCATCAATAAGTTCCCCTCTATGCAATTGATTCCGCAATGGGAATTTATTGATGCCAAAAAAATGCGTTTCTAAATCAAAAAAATACATTTCCGGATCAAAAAAATAAATTTCCGAATCAAATAAATAAATCTCCGAACCAATTTGGCTCAGAGATTTATTTATTTGATTCGGAAATTTATTTTTTTGATCCGGAAATGTATTTTTTTGATTTAGAAACGCATTTTTTTGATTCGGATATTTATTTATTTGTTTCGGAGAGTTATTTACTTGACCTGAAAATGCTATATATAAAGTTTGGTCAAAGCTAACCTATAAATAAAAAAGTTTTTCTTATGAAAACCTCCTTTTCGAAATTTAGATTCCATGGCAGCCCCAGGACCTACAACACGCGTCATACCTTTTTGTAGCCTACAACCATTCCACTATATAAGCAACCTACACGCCGAATTTCAGTCATATTTGAATTCATATGAGACTATTCGAACTCTTAGAAGTTTGACCAATCGTAATAAATAACCAAAATTTCCAGAGACATAGAGGCGCAAAGGAATATGATTGATTATGACCACGGAGCACGTCGACACACATACAAGCAATCCTGTGCCTGTCAAGTTAAGAGTACCTATCCTACAAACTGGTTTAGTGTTTTGGCAGGGAGTGGTCTTTTTTGGCAGTCGATTGAAAATTGACTTCTAGTAAGTCTCAACTTTTGTGAACTTTGCAGATTTACCAGTTTAAAGTACTGTTAAGAAATTATTATCAGAATGTTCAAAGAATCAATCAATTTTGAAATTTGTCTAACTTTTTTTTACATGTATCTTCAAAGCGACGTTGATATTCAAAGTAGTAAGGTCAAAAATTTAGATTTAAATTTTTTTACGAGAAAATTTTCAAACAAAACGTTATAGCAGGATAACACGAAAAGTGATACCAGTTCCATTGATTATGATTTTGCTCAAATGAATTGTACTCTCGACCCTACCAGTATTTCCCAATTAATCCAGGGCATCATGCTTAAATCAAATTAAGTCATTTGTCACAGTGTTTTTAATTACTTTTATATGATCTCTTCAATAAAACATACCTCTTTGTATTTAATTTAGCTCTGTGATGATTGAAGAATGCTCAGAATACACGAAACGGAAAGTTAGAAGCTTATTCGTACCAGGCCCGTGCGCAGGGGGGGGGGGGGGGGGTTTTGGGGGTTGAAACCCCCCCCCCCCCCCCATTGGCAAATTTTGCCAGAATTTCTTATTAAATACAATTGTTCTCATAAGGCGAAAATTTAACTTCATAAAAATGTAAACTGGCGTTGTTAATTTATACCTTGCCAAAAGAATTTTCTCTCGCCGCTAGACACCATCCAGTTCCGGACAGTTCAAGCACATTCGTGGTAGAAACTCATAAGTGTTGGTATGCAATCCGAAAAGCGGTATTTTCCCTATACCGAACGTATTGTAATTCAAAGATAAATGTAACCGCGCGGCATGTGTAGATTGTAGTGGGTGAACTATTGTAGGGCATTGCAGGGGATTTGTTGTTGATTGCGACATTTCAAGGCTCTAGCTGCCAAGGTTTAGAGGTTACATCCGTCAAAAGATGAGATTTTAAGATGAAAAAATCAGCCATTGTACTCTATTCCGATTCCTTTATCAACCTCTATAGGAAAATGCATACTAATGAAATGACTCAGCATGGGTTTTAGGTAGTTTTTTTTCCCAAATTTCATTAAAATCCATTTAAAACGGCGTTACAAGCTGTGGCCATGATTGTTCGGTCACTACTCTGTGATATAGAGATTCATAGAGAGGGAGAGAGTTTCTAAACTCGTCATGACCCGCCGCAAATTTATTATTCAGAAGAAGATGATAAGAAACATTCTTATTGTAGAATAATAAACTAACAGTGCGACTAATAAGTGGTATGGCTGACAACCGTATCACACTCCGAATTTTGTTGTCTTTGTAACGTTGACGATTACACATGCCACACGGTAGTCGTCAACGCACCATCCTCCACTAGGAGTTAGGGTAAATCAAGGTAGGTAAAAGCCTAGGGGAACGACATGGCATCCCTATCGTAACTATGAAGAAATCCTTATTCTCCTCGTGAAATATTGCCACCAGGTTTAGATAAGATTTATACCTCAGGTTCGTCCTTTGGTATTTGGTTTACTATAATTCGGTGACTCACCCCTCGCTCCGCTCAGATCTCACACTGTCAGTCTCGCATTAAGGTACGTGTTCGTAGAGACGACTCTTGGGATGATCGCTCAGCGATCGTAGTTTTGCATCCAATTCCGAGCCATATTTGCATATTTTTGTAATGGTGTTACTTTCCATGTGTCGACCATAACATGTCTGTATAGAAAATATGCGCGTATAGTGGTCAGAACCGATGGTTTAACCGCGATCGCTGAGCGATCATCACATGAGTCGTCTCTACGAACACGTACCTTTAGAGAATTCGGCAATATTTTTGCGAAGCAGTGCTGTTGCGAAATAGGATAAGACGAAGTGCAAGCGCAGCGAGCAGTGAGCTAATGGAAAGCAATTTGTTGGATTTAGATCTCTGGCTCGTCCATACATTTACTCAAATCCTATAGCTCGTCTGTTAACTAAGTTCTCGCTGTCTGTCGCCCTTTTCACAATTCGCCAAAAAGTTGATACGTAGCGCTGCTTGGAAATAGAATGAAGCGAGCGCAACAAGCGGTGAGTTAATGTCAGGCAATTCGTAAGCTTTATATTTCTGACTCGTCCATACATATACTCAGACCCTGCACCTCGCCCTTTACTCCGCTCAGACCTCGCTTTATCTGTCTCGCTATTTAGTATTCGCGACGTAGTGCTGTTGCGGAACAAAGTAAGTCCAGCGAGCGGTAAGCCAATGGATGACAATTCGTAAAATTTAGACCTCTGGCTCGTCCTTAAGTTTACCTAAATCCTGTGCCTTGCCCTTCGCTTCATCAAGACCTCGCCATGCCTTTTGCGCTTTTCAGAGTTCGCCTAAATTTGTGACGCAGTGATGGTGCTAAGAATGATAAGGCGAGGTGCAAGCGCGGCGATCGGTAAGCCAATGGACGCAATTTCGTGAAATTTAAACCTATGACTCGTCCGTATAACCTGTAGCTCAGAATACTCTGCGCGCTCACACTCTGTCTGTCGTGCATTGGAAAAACAGCCAACATGTTTGCGACATAGACCTCGGACCTGGAACCAATAGATATTACTCTGGTTTTGCTTGACAACCGAATTCCGCTAGTTTGTGTACAGCATTGGGCTTTTGGGAGTCTGGTCACCTTATTATAGCCTGTATATTTTAAACTTTAAATATACCTTTCAATGAAAAATTTGAATATATAAGTTAAACCCCCCCCCCCCTTGGGTGATTCCTGCGCACGGGCCTGATTCGTACGCATAAATGTGCCAAGTGTAAATTGAAAATTTATTGGAGGTGGTAAATAAAGGAAATCCATGCTGAGCATGAGCATCAAAAAAGGGTTTGGAAAATTTGCTGCACAACCTGATTTGAAGTTAAAGGTAAGTACTATGTTCACCATGCGAAAAACTTGCATATTGTGACCCGATCCTACTGGGCTATTGATATTTCGTCATTACTAATTGTATACAACAATATTGCCCAATGTAACTCACCAAGCGAATTCATCTAGAGTATTAATTGCTCAATATCCGAGACAGCAACAATAATAGTCGAAGATCGAGGCGTCATCCGGTACTTGCGAAAGCCGAGCACTAATCTATACTATATTTTCTTAATTATCTAAATTAGTTCCCGGACCACCCGTATTTATGGCGGCCATGGCATGGCGGTCGCTCCTGAGGTTATAAGTGGAAACGCTCTCTTTCGCCTTCTGTACGCCGTGTGGAATAGATCCTCTTGTGGGAAATTCAGTTAGCGTGGAACGTGGTGTCGCCTTGGTAAAGTTGACAAGGCAAAAGGATTCCGACCAACAACTCAAACGAGGACTACGACCCATTACGAAACTTTGGAAGTGTACAGAAGAAGGCGAATTGACTAGCCGTAGCCGCAGAAAGTTTGACGATTGCCGTGCTGTCGACAGGCTGAAACGAACGATTGCCGTATTGTCGAGGAGGAGTCGAGCGCTCACAAGATACGATCAACTGCAACACAGAAGATTTCCGGCGGTATTCGAAGAGGAGAAGGTTTCGAGGCAGCGCTGCCCAAACATTGGCCGATTAGAAGGAAAACAATTTTTCGATGAGAAGTACAAGTTTGTAAGTTTTATAACGCTTTTATTGAAATCAATACATCATGAAAATCAAATCAAGCAATTAGTGTTCATTATTCATGTAAAGCACGGTGGGATTTCAGTATAGTTGTTCTAGATGCAGTGGTTGGCGCTACGGTGCTAGTGATGGAAGTTGATGTGTGTTTTGGGTTGGGGCGGTTCAATTTACAGACCGTCGATTACTTCGCGTTTCGAATCGATTGTGACAAGGACTCATTGTTGAAACGCGTGGCGCCCACGCCCGTCTCCCCGAGTTAGGCCAGAAGTGGAGTTCCGCCGATACCGCCTCGGTCCGAAGTACAGTTATAGGTTCATGCATAACACGAAGAACGAAGAGACAAGCGTCACAATTATGTCTCCAGTGAAAAATGTGCCGTGTAGACTGGTCATTTATTCATTCAATTTAAGATAAATGTGTACCCGTGGCCTGATTGATTTATCGATGACAATTTTCCCTGTAAAATAAATGTCAAAAACCATTGTGAAATCTTTCGTATGAAGTGAGTATGTACCAACAAGCGAATTCAATTTCACGATCATCAATATTTTGACAGTGAACATACATGTAAATAGGAGACACCTTATGGCTCTGGTCAAATATCTCCATCAGTATTTTCGCCATAGTTATAAAGATCTGAGACGAATGGTAAAAGGAATTAGATGTTTGTTGTTGTGTTGCCTCTGCCACAATAGCCTATTTTACAGTAAAAGGAATTTAGGAATTGTTGAATCTTGAATATTTCGATCGCCATTGGGACTTTCGACATTATGTGTATTTGGAGTCATAGAGCCGACTTTTCAGTAACGTGTTACCGTTATGGGGATATACATTCACAAAAATCTCCGAAAATTAAATCATCCTGCTGAAATCCTCGCAGAGCCCTTCGAGGTACCATGCATAGAGATGGTTATAGTGTTTGGTATACGAATACTTTTGAACAGTGTGTTCCTGAATAGATGCAAAAGTCCTACTTGTTTAATACTCATAGGAAAGGCTTGTGTGGGTGCTTATATCAACGGGCTCAACGAAGTCATTTCATTTAATTCTGGAAAGTTAGCTTACTTACATCTATGGTAATTTTAATCAATGTTTTGTAATCCATGGATACGGCTCCTGATCAAGCGGCTCAAGTTGTAGCCCTATTGTCTGAAGGTCTTTGTCAGCGAACCGCTGCTCGCCGTCTTGGGATGAGTCAGTCTGCGCTGTCTCGAGAGTTAGCAGGAGATTTCAAGAGACTAGTAGCTTTAATTCGAGACCAAGAACGGGTCGCCCTCGATCTACTTCAGAGAGAGATGACCGTTTCATTGTTACAAGTACGTTACAAAAGCCGAGTAGCCGTCAGGGCCCGGACATCCATCCTGCGTCTACCTCGCATTTGTCATTGAGAGTTCCTGAGCCTGATGGCCATAACCTCCCTCCCTTGCGGGACGACAAGATTTATCCGACTGATAGCCGGAAGGGTGTTCTCCGCCGGGATGCCTCCCTTTGGAACCCCACCTTGGGATGCGACTCTAGCTGGTCGGCTTGTCTATCACCACAAGCCCCCTCGAGTCCAACGTCTAGATGGGTAAGGACCATGGTCCCCTGGGCACGCCCATCCCCGAGGTACACTATTCGCTAAAGATTTCTCAATAGCAGGTGTGATCCTCCTTTGGCCCCCTTTCGGTAGACCTAACGAATTCGGCTTGCCAGCCGCAGGATCGTTATGCCTGTTTACTACTCGTCTGCTTAAAGCCAACTCGTAGCGCTACCGTGTGGTCATCAATCCACAAACCAGCTAGGTATAGGCGCATAGGCCATTCTCCCTAACTAGCCCCTTCGTGGCTTGGGTTACGCGAAGCCGCCAGCTCCGAGACTGGACACGTACGCTTATAATGTGTTTCTCCCCTACGAGGAAGCACTGCGTCGTGTAAGCTGGTATGGCTGACTTTTCAGAGGAATAGGGAAAAAGTCGGCCATGCTGTGTCACCCATACATGACTAGGGAGCTCGGGAACGTCATCGCCCGAAGGTCTTTGTACAGATCCACGCCATGGCGTATCAACCATACCAGGGGCCTCCCTGCGCTGCTCAGGTACGTGGTGTCGCAACCCACCAAAGGCCTGTGCCACAAGGACACTGACCCCCTTGCGGGTCGTCAGGGCCCGGACAGTGAGGAAACGATTAAGGGAAGCGAATATCACTCCAAGACGGCCTGTCACGGGCCCCAAATTGACTGCAGGAGACCGACAAGCGCGCTTTTTATTTGCTCGAGATCACCTGAATTGGAACGTTACGGAATGAAGCTCAGTATTGTTCACTGACGAGTCGAGAATGTGTGTGCATGGCAGTGAAAGAAGATGCATAGTCTGTTTCATTGAAACGGTTGCAAACGGCGGCGTTTCCTGTATGATGTGGGCTGGCGCATGGGCGTAGCCAGAATTTCGGTCAGGGGGGGGGGCAAGCCTAAAATTTTTCCAAAATCATGATTTTCTTAGGAGTTGAAATTTTCGGTCGCAGAAATATTGTTATCAAATTTTAGAGTAGCCTGGCTTGTGGTTGGATTGGTGCACAGGGTCATGGATTCCAGACTCACCGTGAACGAATTCATTTTATGGTGTTTTTCGAACTCACGACTTACGTGACGTGAAACAAGTATCCATTTATGGGGATAAATAAAATTGCTGGGCTGTTGATCTCAACACCTCAACAAACAGGAGTTCAACCCATTCGCTCCCAATGATGCCATATGGCATCATGAAATTTAATGATTTTTCATAGAAAATGTAAGAAATAAATTTTAAATTTTTGTGTGATATTAGACTCTTCTAATAGTGTAATACCTAGTTGATTTTTCCAGCGTGAAATTTTTTGTTTTGGGATGTTATTTTTAATGAAATTTTAGGGAAGGTTTGACACTTGTCGTAAAGCCGAAAAACTGATTTATTAATTTCCCTATATTTCCTGATAATAATCATTTTGTGCGAATCATTTTAATGGTTTTATTTTGTAAAGAGGTTGTTGTAAGAGAAAATCTAAAGATTTTTCGATTTGTTTTCTAGGAAAACCCTATAAAGTGGTTTTGCATGAGCATGATGCCATATGGCATCATTGGGCGTGAAAGGTAAATCAGCAAGTCCCCTATTCATATAAATGCTAGTTGGTTGCTGTATGGAAGGCACCATACTCTTACTTAGGTACTACATACTCTTAGCACTCTGCTCTAATTTTGGGGGGAGTTATGGACATGTCCTTTCGCCAAATTCAAATGGGGGGATAATGGGGGTCGTTGTTCGGAGCGATCAATGTTTCTCCCAAAATAATATTGAACTTATTGTGAATACTTGTACGAAATTTTACGGCTGAACTAACATTCTTTCAAGAGTTATGGGGCTTTTAAAAAAGGTATAAAATGAAAAAGTTCTAATTTATTTTCTAGCTAGCGTCGAATCATTGAATAGATCTCTAATGTGTTATATATCATTGCAAAGATAATTTTATGTAGTTTTTTTCGTTCTCAGACTATTTTTCTATATCTTTTGTCGTTTTTGAAATATTCGCAAAAAAACGAAAAATGACCTCCTTTTCCCCTTTCTCCCTTACCCCTTTTTAAGGTTGCGGACCCCCAATCGGTTGGACTTTTTTTTCCCATAATCTGGGGGTCGTCACCAACCATTCTGCAAAAAAAAATCCGATGTAGGATTTTTGCCGACCAAATATCTCATTTTTCACATGGAACTTGCTAAGTGCCCTTTCAGTCCCAATGATGCCATATGGCATCATGCTCTAATTTGTTAACTATATCGCTTAAAATTTTGTTTTTAAAGAAAATGTCATAAAAGATGCCTACTGAACGACATAATGTTGTTAGAAAAATTCTCCGCTTAAAATCTATAATTTGGGCATGAATGGGTTAAATCTTGGAAATTGGATGTCTCTCACACATCTGCGGCCCAAGTTTACTGGTGGATTGCCACGCATGTTATTTCTTTTTTCTTTTGCTAATTTTAGAGTCAAATTTTTAAAATTGAGATGAGAATATGATTTTCTTCTGCATTCTGATTACATTCAACTGGCATCCAATGCTCCAATATCTGCGTTTTAGAGCGTAGTTTGTCTATTTTCAGTGCATTTCTTGCTTCTCGGACTGCATATTCCACTTGCGAAATCATGGGCTGGCATTTCCTTAGAGGGAAAAACGGAGCTCGTATTCGTGTTCAGAGGAGGCCGGGGAGGAGCGCTGACAGCTGATCGATACTTAAACGATATTCTCCGGCGACCGCCTCTCCCTGCCCCCCTGGCTACGCCCATGGGCTGGCATTTCCTTAGAGGGAAAAACGGAGCTCGTATTCGTATTCAGAGGAGGCCGAGGAGGAGCGCTGACAGCTGATCGATACGTAAACGATATTCTCCGCGCCCACGTTGTGCCCTATGCAGCATTTATTGGTGAGATCTTCACTTTGATGCACGACAATGCCCGGTGTCACGCATCGCGTCTCACTCGGCAGTTCCTGAATTAAGCCAAAATGTCGACACTTAACTGGCCTTCACGCAATCCAGACATCAATCCCATTGGGCCTGTCTACACGCGAAACAAGAACAAGATGAAAAACCGTTTTTTTTAGAAGAAATTCGTGAGGAGCAAGGCAAGGAAAAATTCAATTTTCATATAAAAACCGGTTTTATTCTCGCATTTTTGTTACCCATGTAGTTACGCACATTGAACACTTATGTGACGACTGACGAGCTCAAGAGAAGAGTCCGAGCCAGAAATCCAGTCCCTTCGTCCACTGAAGAATTGAAAGCAGCTTTATTAGAGGAGTGGAACGGTATTCCTAAATATACCATCAACCACTTGATCAGATCAATGAAGAATCGACTGGAAGCTGTCATTAGAGCAAGAGGAGCCAATACCAAATACTAAAATAATAAATACTTAAGTTATTTTCCAACAGTTTTTGTTTTATTTTCAAAAAACCTAACCACAAACCATTTTTATAAATTCCGATTTTGCCTGCGATTTCGTTCAAAGAGCAATAATTTTAAAAGTACTCACCAAATATTGGTTGAAATGGTACCATAATAAAGCTGAGGTCTCAAGCTTTTGAATGACATACCTGGTTAAAACTGCATTTGAACGCTTAAGTTTTGTGTTCGTAAAGACGACTCATGGGACTATCGCTCAGCGATCGCAGTTGGTTCTGAACACGTATATGTTCTATACAGACATGTTCCTTTAGGTCATAGTCGATACAAGGAAAGTAGCACCATTCAAAAAATATGCAAATATTTATCAGTATCATCTGCGAAACTACGATCGCTGAGCGATCATCACATGAGTCGTCTCTACGAAGACGTACCTATGAGGAAGAAAAGACCGCCAAAATGAAATTAAGCAATAAGCGTAACAAAAAAACGAATAGAAACAAACTATTAATATAAATATATATATATGTCTGAAGATGCATAATAAAGAAAATGCGAAACGTCACAACAAAATAACCTTTTAATAGAGGAGGAAATAAAAGCAGGGAAGGCTAGTAATTTAAAAAAGAAATCTTCAGTTTTTAAGTTTTTTCTTGTTATCAGGCAATTTACGAAATAAATAAATATTTCATAAATCATCTGAAATTCAGCGGCAGACACATTAGTTTAATAATCACAAAAGCTGGACCATTTGCTTGGTATTCTAATTCCAATTACATATCTTCTCTTTTTTATCTGATTGCTGAAACTAAACGCAGAATACATTTATGTATGTACATATATTGTTATATTTTTCTCGTCTTTTCTAGACGTTCTAGTGGGTTCGACCGATTTTCGTGTACACAATAATGAATAAGACTCGCTTTACTGTAACACTATTTATTACAACCACACGGATATATACACGGTTTACAATTTCACTAACTAATTATTGACACGACATAATCCACGGGTAAAACTAGACTGACTGACTCTAGTCGACGCCCTCATATACCCAATTCCCACTGTTCCGGAAACTTCGCTGACTCACTTTCCAGCAACGGCCAGAAAGTCGTTATACTGTTGCCTAATATGTCTCACTAGTGGCACTAGCGCCATCTGGTGCCAAGTACGGAAATACCATTTGGGTTGACGTATATAGACTAGGCGCATTACAATAGGTGTGTTTTTTTGGTTATCCCGTGTAGGTTTGGGTAGCGAAACTTCATATCAAGAGACGCGAGAGCGTCTCGCCCGCCAAAGGAAAAAGAAAAACGAAAGCGAACAAGTCTATGATTACCGGAGACAACTTGCTTTTTTGTTTGATCAGGCTACAGCCTTCCAGGCAACAGCCCCCAAAAAAATTTGTTTACCAAAATATTCCACATATCCTGTTCTAGTGCCTTTCCAAATAAAATCTTCGATCGGCACAATAACGGGTAAGATATATGCAATAAACGGTGAAATTTTCACCCTCACAGACTTAAGCGAGTAACCCAATTTCAGAATGAAGTCTACACTTGCAGAAAGACTTGCTTCTACTGTCTCTCTTCGTGATGGAATTTTTATGAAATTTGGAACGAATGATCCTCTGGTGGTCCTTCTAAAGAATCAATGTCTTCCATTTAGATAAGTGGATGGAATAACGGTAAATTAATAAGTAAAGTTAACAAAAGATTTCCAACAATTGCGTCTATCGGCTCATCGCATTGACCATTTTTTAAAACACACTGCGGCATTAGGATATTTGGATATTGTGACACCGGGAGACTGGGAGACTAGGATCTTGGGGTAGTGGGATATTAGGAAATTGGGACATTAGGGTCTTGGGACATTAGGACATTGGGGCATTAGGCACAATGGGGAAACAGGGACGTGGGGACATCGGCATATTGGGGCATTGGGACATCGGGATATTGGGGCATTGGGACATCAGGATATTGGGACAATGGGACATCGGGACATTAGGACACTGGGAGACTGGAACATTAGGACACTGGGATATTAGGACATTGGGACATTACGACCTTGGGACAATCGGACATTGGGACACTGGTACATAGGGGCATTGGACCACTGAGACATCGGAATGTTGTAACATTGGGACATCGGGATATTCGCACATAGGGGCACTGGGATATAAGAACATGTGAACATTAGGGTCTTGGGTCATTAGGACATTGGGATATTAGGACATCAACACATTAGGACATTGGGACATTAGGTACACTGGGGAAACTGGGACGTGGGAACATTGGGGCACTGGGACATCGGGATATTAGAACATTGGGACATTGTAACATTGGGATATTGGCACATTGGGATATTGGAACATTGGGATACTGGGACATTAGGGCACTGAGATACAGGGACATTGGGACACTGGGATATTAGGACATTAGGCTATTGGGACCTTGGGACACTTGGTATACTGCGACATTGGGACACTGACCACTGGTACATTAGGACATTGGGCCATTGGGATATTATCACATTCGGATACTGGGACATTTGGGACATTGGGGTACTGGGATATTAGGAAATTGGGGCATTAGGACCTTGGGACATTAGGACAGTTAGACATTGGGATATTAGGACATTAGGTGGGAGACTGCGACATTAGGATATTCCGATACTGGGACATTGGGACACTAGGGTAGTGGGACATTCGGACATTAAACCATTGGGACACTGTGATATTTGCACATTGGGACAATAGGACCTAAATTGGGACACTGGGACATCAGGACATTGACACATTAGGATATTAGGACATTGGGACACTGGGATATTAGAACATTGGGACATGAGGACACTGTGACAATGGACCTTAGGGCATTAGGACATTGGAACATTGGGACACTGTGACATTGGGACAATGTGACATTGGGACACTGGGTCAGGGGGGCATTAAGACAGATCAGTAACAGAACGTTAACAAAGCGTTGGTAAGGCAACAACAGAGCGTTAGCAGATCGTTAACAGAGTGTTAACAGAAAATTAACAGAGCCTTAACAGAACGTTAACAGAACGTAAATCGAGTAATAAAAGAAAGGTAACAGACCGTTTACAGAGCGTTAGCCGAATGATTAAAGAGAATTAAGAGAACATTAACAGAACGTTAACAGAGCATTAGCGAAAAGATAATAGAGTGTTAAGATAACGTTAATAGAGCATTAACAGAGTTAACAAAAAATTAACAGATTACTAACAGAATGTTAGCAGAGCCATAACACAAAGATAACACAAATCTATTTTGCACAAAATACATATTAATAAACTGAACCCATTTCATCCCAAAATTATTTTTAAAAAAGCTCAGCAACAGCCATTTGTGGCGTATTTGCAATTGCGTTTGCAGTATCTATTTATTTTAAAGAAGACCCTGTGAATATAACTTATGATATTAAATTTATGGAATATGCTGAACAAAAACCTATTGAAACTTTTCCCAAAACAAAAATATTAGTTGGCTATTTAAGTATGCAAAAATATATGATATCTGACCAAAAACAACAAAGTTGTAAAAGTTACCCCGCCAAAGAAAAATTCATCTGCCGCAAAAAGAATACATATCACTCCAATCCGCTGCTCATATCTAATTTTGTTTGCTGGATGTACTTTTGTTTTAGGTGTAAATGCTGGAGAAGTTTAAATGTACAGGACTACTTCTTAAATTTGGAGGGAGCCGTCAAAGTGGCACTGAATAAAATGTTAAAGCTCCCACCAAATTACTTTAAGAAGTAGTCCTGTACATTTAAACTTCTCCAGCATTTACACCTAAAACAAAAGTACATCCAGCAAACAAAATTAGATATGAGCAGCGGATTGGAGTGATATGTATTCTTTTTGCGGCAGATGAATTTTTCTTTGGCGGGGTAACTTTTACAACTTTGTTGTTTTTGGTCAGATAAAAAAATTACAGGTGGATCAGCTGGCATTTTTTTTGTATGGAGTTTCGTTACCCAAACCTGCACGGGATAACCAAAAAAACACACCTAATATCAATCAAAAACCCTTCGTAAAGATAAAAGAATATAGGTAAGTACTCAACCTGTGGAAGAGATAAACTACTCAAGAAACCAAGCCAAATTATTCTCACATCTCACCACACGATTGAGTCAAAATCATTTTCAGTTCAACGTCCTTTTCAATTTTCCAGAGAAAAGGGTGTCGGCAATTCGCCCCCCGCCCCCCTAAAACTCAGACGAATTGTTTTCTTGGCATGTGGTAGATTGTTTGTATGGCTTATTAAATGGCAAGATAACGCTTAGCAAAAAAAAGAAGAAAGGAAAACAACAAAAAGGAAAATTGTGTGGGTAGAAAACATTGACGGTAAATTACAATTGAAATTTTTTATATCAAATACGAAACGTTGAAAACACGCTGTCGGCACGAGCTATAAACACACAGAGAGAAGCCATACACATTGACGACACGAGAGAAGAAAAACAACAAACGCTATGCGAATTATGCTGAATCCCAATTCGCAAGCCATCGCGTATACCAATCGGGAAATTCATAATGGAAAACTCAAGGACAAAAGGCTACATTAGTATAGAAGAGTGAGAGCCTAGTGATAAATTTTTGATCGATATTTTTCAGATGAATATGTTCCAGGAAAAAAACTGTTTTATTGAAGGCAGAGCCGAAGTTCCTTTGTAGAGGTTTTCATTTCAGACCTTTTCATTTCTAATTTTCACCCATTATGGTGAGATTTTCGCTTTGTGTAAATATAGCTTTTAGTAGGTACAAACAGCACTTATTCGCTAGTTATTATCTTTAGGGCTCTCTTCCACTGCAAGCGTAAACTTGCAGTGGCGCGGCGCTCCAGCGGCAAAGCTTTCACAAAATGTGCGAAAAAAAAGCTTTTACTAGTAAAAGGTATAAGCACACACAATATTCAGAAAGCTTTTCCATTGTATTGAATGGAATTTTTGTTTATTTTGCATAGTTACGCCATATTTTGCTTGGTTACGCCATTGAAATTCGGAAAAGCTTTAAACGCGGGAGCGCCGCGCCGCTCTAAGCAGGTAATGGACGGCAGGCGTTAGGTTTTTCAGGATATAAAGCACAAACATGTATAGCAAAAATGTAAATTTGAATTCTCAATTTTGAATTTTGCAATGTGGAATCGGGTTACTTGCTTAAGTCTCTAAAAAAATGGTTTATTGCCTATATCCTTTCCGTTATTGCACCAATATTGAAGAGTTTGATAGCCATGCACTAGGTTTTGATGTGCCGAATATTTTGGGTATTTTTTTTTAACCCATTAACGACGAGACCCTAAAATCTTACCGATTGAGCTGAAATTTTCCACGTCGGCTAAAAATGGCTAAAAACACATTTTGTGGAAAAAATTTTTTCCCCGGATGCTGGGTTCAGGCTCCCGGTACTGTTACATATATGTAACATCAGGCACTCGAAGTACTCAAGGGTGTTACATATATGTAACATCAGGCATGATACGGGGAAAGTGTACTCAAAGTATATTTTAGACTTTTTTTCAAAAACAATACATTTTAGTAAAACTTTTTTTAATAAGGCGAAAAGTATATGAAAGCCGATATTTTACATGAAGTTTGGAATGTAGATAAGGCAACAATAACGTAGAAATAATACGAAACGTGTGCGAAAAATGAACAGCCTTACAAAAATATTATGTCAAATATTGTATTATTTTATTTTATTATATATGTGTTTTTGCATGTGGAGTTGTTGTTGTTTTATTGAGAAATTTCTTGACAACCCACAGAACTATTAGATTTTACAGTTTGTGAATGGGAAAAAAGTTTATAGAACTACAGTAGTTACAAATACAGATTTTGAGGATTATGGAAGATTTGCCAGTAAATTGTAAAATTATTGTTTCAATTTTTTTGTCAATTTGTCCATCCGCCCAATTTGTCTAAAAAAGGACTAAATATAGAGCCTATAATTCATCCTTGTCTATAATTTGGTCTACATTAGAAACCATTTCTTCTTTGATAGCTCAAGATATATCCTTTTAAATATTACATTAGCAGAATTAAATAGAATAACTAATCCTTGGCCTCATGAAAATAAAGCCTTGGCTCCTTGCTCCGGATACCCTTGAATCCGGCTATCATTTTAATCCACATAGGACAACTATTTTATCCATATTCCGGATTTCTAGAGCAATTCTAATTCCGACTCTCAATATTTTTGGTATGTTATGCCAAATATGGCTGCTCAATTTGCCGGTCAAGAAGACACAAGGGTCTAGAAAATCATGTGAAATGAACAATTTTAAAGAAAAACCTAAATAATAGCAATTTTTTCTTTTAAATTTTAACATTTATGAAAACTATTTATGCTATTTTTCTAGATAAAAATGTCTTGTTAAAATCCGGAATTTTCGTTAATCCGGATTTTTTGGAAATCCGGACTTCTTTTTTTTTATTATTATTTTTTATATTAATTAAGAGTACATACTCATATACCTCGTATACGAGGAGTGCATTTTCCACATATCAGGACGGATGTTACATATATGTAACAGTGTTATAAAAGTACTTATAAAACGGACAATATTTATTGCATTTATTTTTTGTATTGTTCCAAAAAGACCATGTAATAGCATACTATTAATTTTTTCCCAATTTTTTTCATACAATTAAATATAAAAAAAAAAATCCTCTACTACTTTTAGTGTAGTTACTACGTGATAAACCTAGTACATCAGATTGCAAAATGTGGTGGAGACAAATTTTTTTTTGTTTCTTATGTTTTTTGGGGTGTTGAGCACGAATCCGGGGCTTCCCACCAAAATTTCGTTGCGGAACAGGGTCAAAATCGTGAAAAACCCTAAAATTTTTGCTGTTTTTTCGTTATTCGCCCCCTAATTCTGCAACTATTTATTTCTGCGAAAAACTCTCCATGCATATTTTAGAGAGCACATAATTGCGCGTCCAAAGAGACATAAATATTAAAAATCTGTTGAGCGGTATTACTACAGTGGATAATTTAAATTTGCCATTTTTAACATAGTTCCATTTTATGAAAAAATTTTTGAGATTGAACGGTTTTTCATTTTTGGTCGTAAAAGTTGCATTTATCTTGTACATTGTGTATTTTGGAGTGCAAAACCTGAACCTGTAAGTTCCCACCAAAATTTCGTTGCAAAACAGGGTCAAAATTGCAAAAAACGCCAAAAAAATGACTATCAATTGTAGCAATACCGCTTAACACATTTTAATGATTAATGGCGCGTTGGACCCGCAGCTATGTTTTCTCTAATATTTTCATGGACAGGTTTTCGGAGAAATGTACACTTTCGGAGTTATAAACAAAAAAACGGGAAAACTCCGAAAATTTTGGGTTTTTTTCGCGGTTTTGATCCTGTTCCGCAACGAAATTTTGGTGGGAAGCTCCGGATTCGAGCTCAGCACCCCAAAAAACATAAGAAACAAAAAAAAAATGTTCTCCACCACACTTTGCAATCTGAAATCACCTGGGAACTACACTATTTTGCCATCGTGAGGATTTTAGTCAACATTGAAAAAACCATCAGGAAGAAACCTCTATAACTTCGACAATAGTAAATCAATTTGATCTAAATTGATTTCTTCGCATTGCAAATAGTGTCCAGTACAGGATAAAACACTTGCACTGAGAGATGAAGGACAGGATCCCGATACGGTAGAGTTTCTGGAAGAGCAATAACCCAGGTAGACAAGCACGAAACAAGTCCTGGACCCACTGATGCAATTTCTAATATCCATGAAGGCGGAATTAAGTGAACGATCAGCCAAATCCGAGGAGGCAATGTCCAAGATGGAAAAAACGATAAAGTCCAAATTGAAGGAGCAGAATGAACGGCCGGTGAAGTCAGAGGAGGCACTCATCGCATTAACTGAACGGTCAGCCAAATTCGAGGAGGCAATGAGCAAGATGGAGGAATCGATAAAGTCTGAACTGAAAGAACAAATTGCGGGTTCGGAAAGGTCGATAGCGAATAAGCAGGAAGAAGCGTTCAGCCATTTAAAGAACAGTCTCGAAGAACAATTTGAAAAACAGCAAACGGAAGTTCTAAAAATAATCGATGAGAAGTCTCGAGAAAGTTCCGAGAAAATTAAGACGGTGGCCGAAGAGATGCCTAAGTTCAAGAGCGACCTGTCCGAAGAAGTCCAGATGTTAAAGATCGATCTGGAACGTTTGAAAACAGCGAATATCAACCAACACCCGCAGAATGCAGTAGTAGTTGAAAAATTCCAGGAGTCGAATAGCCACTGAGAAGCATCGATAACAAGTGGAATAATAAAAACTGACTCGACGATTAAAAGTTTGAAAGCACCGACTTTCGATGGGCAAATGTCTTGGAACATCTACAAGACACAATTTGAGGCTGTTGCGGCGGTAAATGGTTGGTCGGACAGCGAGCGCGGCACGGCTCTGGTTCTAGCGGTGAGAGGACCTGCTGCTGAGTTCCTGCAATCGATTCCTGTCCCACTGCAGACATCTTATATCGAGCTTGTGAAGGCGTTGGAT
Organism: Microchrysa polita; assembly: GCA_949715475.1. Classification (NCBI taxonomy): domain Eukaryota; kingdom Metazoa; phylum Arthropoda; class Insecta; order Diptera; family Stratiomyidae; genus Microchrysa; species Microchrysa polita. The sequence goes on from OX454415.1 coordinate 52,396,301, forward strand.
GTGCGATACGGTGACGAGCACATGAAGCAAATTTATCGATCACAGCTTCGTAACCGGACGCAGAAACCAGGAGAAACTCTTCAGCAATTGGCACAAGACATTGAACGGTTGGCTCTTTTGTTATACCCTAGGAGCCAGAACATCGGAAGGAAACAGCAGTCGATGTGCTCACTACAGCTCTGCTGGATCGTCAACTTCAACAGGCGTTACGGCTAGCTAATAAGCGGATGATCAAATACGCCCTTGCATACAGCCTAAAGGTACGTTTTCCTCGGCACGGCCCCAGCGGCTCTAGCGACTGCAGCTCGCCCATTAGCCATTGCATACAAAAATTCGTTTTAGTTGATAATCGCTTGGTATAGCTCCACAACCGCGCGGCTCTTGTTGTATATAATGCTCGCAAGAGTGGTGGACGTTGTGCACTCGCTTGTTTGTAGGCTTCGGGCGACGGCTGCTTGGAGTAGGGTAGTTGTTCCGCACAACGGTCGTATTCGTTCGGCCTATATACGAATAGCATGTATACAGGGTGTCCCATTCATGGTGGAGAATATTTTAATGGTAGGTAGTGTGGCTCATTTGGAGAAAATTAATGTACAACGGGACCATTTTGACAAAAAATGCTATAACATTGTAACGGTTAAAAATAGAGGGGTCCCGTTGTACATTAATTTTCTCCAAATGAGCCACACTACCTACCATTAAAATATTTTCCACCATGAATGGGACACCCTGTATAGAAAGCAATCGCGCGGCTCTTGTTGTACATAATGCATGCACGAATGGTGAACGTGGTGCACTTGCTTGTTTGCTTCGGGCGATGCCGACGGCTGCTTGGGGTAGGGTAGTTGTTTCGCACAATAGTCGTACTGATTCGGCTGATACACGAATCTGTCTGTATATAGAAAGCAGTCGCGGGACTCTTGTTAAACATAATGCATGCACGAATGGTGAACGTGGAGCACTTGCTTCTTTGTGGGGCTTCGGACGACGGCTGCTTGGGGTAGGGAACTTGCTCTAGAGCCGCTGGAGTCGCTAGAGTCACTGCAGCCGCGTCGAGGACAACGTACCTTAAAATTGAAGCTGCGAAGCAAGCCGCCAGGAACTGAGTGCGAGGTCGAGAAGTAGCGGATGAGTGCGTCTGTCAGCGAATGGATGCATCAAGGCAAGTTACCAACGGTGATTCAGACGAGTTGTGAACAATGTTTCGATTCGTTGCTGGAAATGCGGTGAACACGGGCACGTACGAAGTAACTGTGAACAGCTGAGGAAGGCAGGCACACTCTGCAAGAAGGTTGTCAACGGTGATTCAGTTCAGTGCTGGAATTGCGGTGAAAATGGTCATATGCGAAGGAACTGTCGTCCGCCGAGAAAGGGAGCATCCTGTAAGAGATGTGTGCAGCGAACCAGCAGAACGAGTTGGCGAAGTACAAAGCAACCGGCTACCGCTGTCTATAAGTCGGAAAACATGTAAACGCCATATCGAGGGGCAGAGGTTGGCTTGTGGAAGTTATGCCCCGAAAACTGCAATCAACATTTCACGGGTTCGTCGTGGAAATCGCGGTCCATGTTATTTTGGACAAAAGCACTGCGCTCGACCGGAAGAGAATGAAGCAGCCGATATACGAAGGCTGACCATGTTGCCTATGGAAGAATGGAGTCCGAAGGAGATTCGCAAGGCCCAGCTGAATGACGAGGATATCGGTTCGATACTCGTGTGGAAATTATTCACGTGAAAAATCATTTTCATATTTGTAGTCTCATTTCTTTAAAAAAATGAAAAAATGACATCTATCCTATGCCTATCCAACATCTGGTTCCCGTCAATGCGCAGGGTCCTGAGAAGTCTGAAGATTATATCGAACAGGATTCTGAAATCATCATCGATTTATAGCGTACCCTATGGATCACAGGTTGTCTTGGGTCGCATCTTTGAACGGCTGTAACTTTCGAACGGAGGCAGCTAGTACTCTGAAATTTGCAGTAAAAACTCTCCCCAGCCATCCTCTGCGTCACCCCAATCAAACATTTTCAATTTCGATAGAAATAAAAATTTCGAAAAATAGACCCCCATCGTAAAGGGTACCTTATGGATCACATGTTCTCTTGGGTCGCATCTTTGAACGGCTGTAACTTTTGAACGGAGACAGCTAGGACTCTAAAATTTGCAGTACAACTCTCCCCAGCCATCCTCTACATCACCCCAATCAATTTCAATAGGGATAACAATTTCGGAAATAGACCCCCATCGTAAAGGGGATAGGTACCCTATGGATCACATGGTGTCTTTAGTCGCATGAACCCGAAGGAGGATTCGCAGCACTGAAGCCAGTGGGCTTATTGTACGAGTACTATCCACCTACAACACACCTAACTTTAAAAGTTAAAGGCGTCTAACTTTGTCAGGGCAGGGGATACCTACATAATCCCGAAAAACCAAAATCCCGCCCGTTCATAATCCAGCTTTTTCCAAGAAATCCCGCTTTACGTTATCCCGATATTACAAAATCCCGCCATATCAAAATCCTGCCATTCCAAAATACCGCCGTTTTTTCATAGTCCTTTTTAGTTGAAAGTAACTGCTGGCTACGTCTAAAGACCTTAGTTTGCTTTTGGATGCGTTCTTCAGATCGGGACTGCTTCCCTCGATTGTTAGCTAGGAGCAATTCTTTACCTAGCAATTCCACTAGCCGGTACAGACCGATATGGCTTTTCCTTGTGATAAAGTTTAATCGTCTGTGCCAAGCCTCAACATTATTTTCAGTTCTTGGAAAATTTGCTGCAACTGCGTCAGCAATACTCCAGAACTTAGGCGGGAACCTTGGTTTTCCTGGCTTTCCCGACTTGGTATTTTTCCCATGGATATAATTAATTCCAAACCAACCTGCTATTTTTTGGCATCTGCATCCTCCAAACTTCGTGTCAATTCGGAAATATACATAGGTATTTTCACTAATATTTAAATTGAATCTCACCGCCTCACTGATAAGAGAATACTAATTAGCTTTCACTTTCCAATCTGTATAGCGGTATCAATATTTTAACGGCAAATGTGATGTAGTAAGAAGGTAAGTATTCTTTTCTGTCCCGCTTTTCAATATCCCGTCACAAAAGGTAAGTATTCATTCATAAATCGTGGGCTCGATTTTTGAAAGAATACTTACCTTTTGTGACGGGATATTGAAAAGCGGGATTTTGAATAAGCGGGTTATTGAAATGGCGGGATTTTGGATTGGCGAGATTTTGATTAGACGGGATTCTAATTGAGCGGGATTTTTAATTGGCGGGATTTGAAATGGCGGGATATTGAATGTCGGGATTTTAAAAAACGGGAATATGATGGGCGGGATATCGTACCCCACACCTTTGTCAGATTGGATGCGGTTTTGGCTTGTTCTGCTATCCGTTCTCATAGGGAGAACTTTTGTGTTTCCGATATTTTCCGCTATGTGTCCACTGTATGGCAGACGGTATGATAAGTGTCGCTAGTGTCGATAAGAAGAACAAGAAAATTCTTCTTGCGAGAGCTGATAGCGTAATGTTCCCAAAAACAATATATACCCTATACAATCTTATGGGTATAGGGTATAATTATAAAGCATACAAATAGTGGCTTACCTTATGGTCCTCATTGTTTTTTTTTTCATATTTTTGTCTTCCTCTATTCATTTATAACATTCTGGCATGTTTACAGTGGAGTTCACTTCAAGCTTTCTTTAACGCAATCATTAATTTTTCAAACTTAAGAGCGCCGGCACACTACAAACTTTTAATCGGCCGATAGTTTGATCGTTCTTCTAATTAGCACGAGACAAAGTGAGATCAAGTGTGCGCACTTCCATATGGTCTCGTGCTGATTAGAAGAACGATCAAACTATCGGCCGATTAAAAGTTTGTAGTGTGCCGGCGCTCTAACTCAATTTATCTTTTCCGTTATTCTCCCGCCAAATTTTTTGCTTCAATTCGATCATGCCGCCCTCTTGATACCAACAACGCAACTGCTTTGACGCGTGCTTCTTTTGTGACATTTCCAAATCCTCCCCATTTTGCGATGTTTATCGATTGAAGCCGGCAAACAATTTTCTCCTTTCGCACATCATGCCATGCTTTTCGCACATCGTTCCCCTTTCAAATATCGCCCTGTTGCACTCCGGTAATTTTCCATGTGTTTGTGTTAAGTGGTTTGGCATGAAGAGAGGACGGATTTTGGCAAAGAATTCAAAAATATCAGCAACAAAACTATTGACCATACCACGATGCACGATGTTGAAGGGGGTTTTCGCCTGCGCTAGAAGTCCTTGTCATGGTCTGGCGCCGGTCGGCAACTCAATCCTCGATGGTAACGCAACACCACGCAAAGTGGGAAGTAAGAAAGAGCGCACTACCATGCACTTTTCGGTTGTGATTTGCGTAGGCGGCCGGCGACTATGGTATGACGGATGATTCAGAAGTGCAGGGGGCGGGATGCTATACGCCGGCTCTGTTCTGTTCTTCGGATTGCTGCTGCTATTCGAATCCAATTCTAAGGTATACCGCGTGGTTACAACGATGGATGTTGCGCGAATACTTCTTCTTGTCAGCTCCCTGCAAGAAGGGGTTGTGCTGGTGGAGAATTTTTGCAAATCGCATCTACATATCTCTATGGCGGACGGTGTTCTTCGCTTGTGCTGTTGTTGACGTTGCGTGGAATTTAACAAATTAAAGTGGAAAATAAGAATTTCGATTAAATGGATTCCGTTGCGTTGGAAGCATCGTTGATGACGGTAATTCTGCAGATGAACAACAAAACGGGAATGTTCATGCACAGGTAAGTGATGAAAAGTGAAAATTCGCATAAAACTTACCGAGTGGCAGAAAATCGATAGGACTTTGAGTTTTGGGTGGTGCACTCCTAAAAACCCCATGAATTGGAGATAATCGTCCACCCGGCAAAAGGATTTTTTTCTGGCCTGACACTCGCTCTGGTTAGGTGAAGATTGATTGAAGAATTGCCAGATCAGCTGATTGGAACATTTTTACAATTTTGGTTGCTTTGGATTTGGCTGCATAATTACAAGCCCGGAACAATATCAAGAGACGCGAGAGCGTCTCGCCCGCCAAAGGAAAAAGAAAAACGAAAGCGAATAAGTCTATGATTACCGGAGACAACTTGCTTTTTTGTTTGACCAGGCTACAGCCTTCCAGGCAACAGCCCCCAAAAAATTTTTTTTACCAAAATATTCCACATATCCTGTTCTAGTGCCTTTCCAAATAAAATCTTCGATCAGGACAATAATGGGTAAGAAATATGCAATAAACGGTGAAATTTTCACCCTCACAGACTTAAGCGAGTAACCCAATTTCAGAATGAAGTCTACAGTTGCAGAAAGACTTGCTTCTACTGTCTCTCTTCGTGATGGGATTTTTATGAAATTTGGAACGAATGATCCTCTGGTGGTCCTTCTAAAGAATCAATGTCTTCCATTTAGATAAGTGCATGGAATAACGGTAAATTAATAGGTAAAGTTAACAAAAGATTTCCAACAATTGCGTCTATCGGCTCATCGCATTGACCATTTTTTAAAACAAACTGCGGCATTGGGACATTTGGATATTGGGACACCGGGAGACTGGGAGACTAGAATCTTGGGGTAGTGGGATATTAGGAAATTGGGACATTAGGGTCTTGGGACATTAGGACATTGGGGCATTAGGCACAATGGGGAAACAGGGACGTGGGGACATCGGCATATTGGGGCATTGGGACATCGGGATATTGGGGCATTGGGACATCAGGATATTGGGACATTAGGACACTGGGAGACTGGGACATTAGGACACTGGGATATTAGGACATTGGGACATTATGACCTTGGGACAATCGGACATTGGGACACTGGTACATAGCGGCATTGAACCACTGAGACATCGGAATGTTGTGACATTGGGACATTCGCATATAGGGGCACTGGGATATAAGAACATGTGAACATTAGGGTCTTGGGTCATTAGGACATTGGGATATTAGGACATTGGGACATTAGGTACACTGGGGAAACTGGGACGTGGGAACATTGGGGCACTGGGACATCGGGATATTAGAACATTGGGACATTGTAACATTGGGATATTGGCACATTGGGATATTGGAACATTGGGATACTGGGACATTAGGGCACTGAGATACAGGGACATTGGGGCACTGGGATATTAGGACATTAGGCTATTGGGACACTTGGTATACTGCGACATTGGGACACTGACCATTGGTACATTAGGACATTGGGCCATTGGGATATTAGGATACTGGGACATTTGGGACATTGGGGTACTGGGATATTAGGAAATTGGGGCATTAGGACCTTGGGACATTAGGACAGTTAGACATTGGGATATTAGGACATTAGGTGGGAGACTGGGACATTGGGATATTCCGATACTGGGACATTGGGACACTAGGGTAGTGGGATATTCGGACATTAGACCATTGGGGCATTGGCACATTAGGATATTAGGACATTGGGACACTGGGATATTAGAACATTGGGACATGAGGACACTGTGACAATGGACCTTAGGGCATTTGGGCATTAGGACATTACGTTAACAGAACGTTAACAAAACGTTGGCGAGGCAACAACAGAACGTAAATCGAGTAATAAAAGAAAGGTAACAGACCGTTTACAGAGCGTTAGCCGAATGATTAAAGAGAATTAAGAGAACATTAACAGAACGTTAGCAGAGCATTAACGAAAAGATAATAGAGTGTTAAGAGAACGTTAACAGAGCATTAACAAAGTTAACAAAAAATTAACAGATTACTAACAGAATGTTAGCAGAGCCATAACGCAGAGATAACACAAATCTATTTTGCACAAAATACATATTAATAAACTGTACCCATTTCATCCCAAAATTATTTTTAAAAAAGCTCAGCAACAGCCATTTGTGGCGTATTTGCAATTGCGTTTGCAGTATCTATTTATTTTAAAGAAGACCCTGTGAATATAACTTATGATATTAAATTTATGGAATATGCTGAACAAAAACCTATTGAAACTTTTCCCAAAACAAAAATATTAGTTGGCTATTTAAGTATGCAAAAATATATGATATCTGACCAAAAACAACAAAGTTGTAAAAGTTACCCCGCCAAAGAAAAATTAATCTGCCGCAAAAAGAATACATATCACTCCAATCCGCTGCTCATATCTAATTTTGTTTGCTGGATGTACTTTTGTTTTAGGTGTAAATGCTGGAGAAGTTTAAATGTACAGGACTACTTCTTAAAGTAATTTGGAGAGAGCCGTCAAAGTGGCACTGAATAAAATGTTAAAGCTCCCACCAAATTACGTTAAGAAGTAGTCCTGTACATTTAAACTTCTCCAGCATTTACACCTAAAACAAAAGTACATCCAGCAAACAAAATTAGATATGAGCAGCGGATTGGAGTGATATGTATTCTTTTTGCGGCAGATGAATTTTTCTTTGGCGGGGTAACTTTTACAACTTTGTTGTTTTTGGTCAGATAGGGAAGACGATGCTTTATACTTTATTGTAACCTTATGAAAAACTCAATAATAACTAGACCTGCTTATTAATTTTGACTTGTTCAGGGCATGTCAAAGTGATCATTTTGATTAAAATTTGTCAGTACAAGATTCACAAAAAAAATCGTTCTGAATACATTATTTGTTAATTTCTGAAGTGTTTTTTCAAATCAATTTGTTGTGGAAATTTCCAGAGAAATTCGCGCCAAAAATCTGAAGAGTTCATCGAACTGCATTGGTTTCGCATCATTCAACAAAGTTATGTCCTTTAGTGATTTTGCTTTGAATTTGTTCAGGTGCTTTCTCTTTGCGGACTATTGTGGACAAGGTAAAATGGTCAAACATTGATAATTGCTTTTACATATCTTAGAAACTTGTTGAATTGCCTAGAAAAAATTAAATGTGCTAATGCACACTTTAAAGGTCCCTCTAGACGTGTCGCCAAATGGCTGCGCGTCCAAAAACTGGCATCGCGTACAGCCATTTGGCTGCTACTTAGCATCCACACGAGCAGCCAAAAAATGACATAACCAAAATTTCATTTTGGTGCTTTTTTTAAATTTAATTATCAAGATCGGACTCTGCGCGTTTGAATGATTACACGGCCATTCAAGAATTATTCAATTTCACACAAAAGAACGAAGAAAAGTTGCAAAATTGTCAATTTGAATTTGACAAGCGGTTGGTTGAGTTGCCATATTGAATATCAAAACTGGACGCATAGCCAAATGGCGACACGTTTGGATGGAATGACAACAGCCATTTGGCTGCACGTGTCGCCATTTGGTGACCTTAAGGTCCATCTAGATTAGTCGCCAAATGGCGTCACGTGCAGCCAAATGCCTGTCGTCATTCCATCCAAACTAGTCGCCATTTTGGTGTGCGTCCAGTTTTGATATTCAATATGGCAACTCAACCAACCGCTTGTCAAATTCAAAGTGACAATTTTGCAACTTTTGTTCGTTCTTTTGTGTGAAATTGAATAATTCTTGAATGACCGTGTCATAATGCGATATCAATAGAAGTTCCACTTGATGGACCCGAAGAACACCTGGATGTGTCAAATGAAAAATCAACAACAACGCATTGGTCTTGGCGATGACACGATCCAAGATAGAGCTGCCTGTAGAAATATGCTGAGATATTATCGCCAAAACGGGCGATGTGCCTACACTGCAGGTCGAGCAACGCGAAACCATGGAGCGGTATAAAGAACGAGGCAAGGAAGAAGAAGAAGACCGTGTCATAATGCAACGCGCAGAGTCCTTCGTACTTCGGATTCATACTTTTTTAAGGTAAATGAAAGTTCTTATTTATTTTAATTGGCTTATTTACATATTATTTAGTTCCACACCAATTAAGTATTTAAATATTAACATATGATTTTATTTACTGAAATAACTACTTGGCTACAGGGTGATAAGAAAAAATCGTATGGTTGTACTTATTTTTTGGCCATATGTGTATTTCGACATTTCATATTATTAACATCGTTGCCAAATTGGTAAAACTTACTATTCTAGTGGGACTGATTAAAACTTAAAACGTCAATTTGATGGCATCGAACACTTTCCCCAATGTGTAAAGCGGAAATATCCCCATTTCTTATCAAATTTCTTAACTGGCTTCATAGAAAAGTCAAACTATAACATTGAATATCTGGAGAACTATTACGGTTTCGCAAAAAAGGATCTCAGATTCGGTCGTTTCGGGCCAATATTAATGGCATCATCAAAATTTGGCGCCGTAGTTACTGAAATCTCCCCTCCAAGTGCGGCATACGTCCATATCCTCCTCCCCACTCTCGTCCGCATTTCATTTGAAAGCAATATTGAAATCAAAATAAATAAACAGAAGATGTTACTATCAAAAATTACTTATATGTAACTAGGGGGCTTCGCAACTTTTATCAACTTTGCAGAGTTGTACGTATAAAGCACTGTTATGAAATTACTGTTTGAATTTACGATGAAAAATCTATTTTAAAATTTCTATTAAGTTTGAGTAACTGTATCTTGAAAGTAGCGATAATGTTGGCAACAGGAAAAACTTCAGTTTTTGTGAAATTTTATGTAGTTTCTGAAACTGAAATCAAATCTGCAAATCTGAAATCGAATCTTGGATAAGGTCATCAGGAGGGCTGCAAATTATGATTTTTCATGACAAGTCACGATTTTCGATGACTTGCACAAAAAGAGCGATACCAAGGTAACGGTAAAAAAGATCCGATTGTATTGGTAGCTTTCTTCCTGAAACAAGTTGTGCTATCAACCCTTACATTATTGACCACCTAATGCGGGACACCCTGTATATAACCATATGTTCCCTGGTGAAAAATTTAGGTGTAAAATTCAGTACGAAACTAAAGAAAGGATATGTCAGGAAGGTGATCAGTAACATTACAAGCAATCTGCAACTTTCGTGAATCAGTGCCATCCTACGAATTCGGTGACCTGAGGTTGTTGTTGTAGTGGCGCAAGCAAAGGGGGACTAGAGTCGTTATTCGTATATCGCTGGCATCCTCTTCCAGTTCGAGACCTAGGAAGATTTACACCTCGATGGGAAAGATGATTTGATTGATACGATTTTCCTCACTTGCTTTAGAATCGCCTTGTAAGTGTTAGTGTTATCGAGGAGGAATCACACCTTTCTGTACCGCTAAAAGAAGAAGAAGAAGGAGGAATCTTTGGAAGTCCCTTTCCTTGTCCCTTAGCGGACGTATTACGTAACGTGGCGGTGGAACAGTGGGGACTTCGGTGTTGTTTACTTTGATGTCTAGCCGTAAGTTGTATTCGAGGTTGTACGTGGTAAAAAGTGTGGCCGAGCAGTTGGGCGCTGATAGCGTCAGGTTCTTACTGTTGAAGAAGATGTTGAGGTCTTCCAAATAACCATTGATTAGATCGGAAATATCGTTGCCGGATCTCATGATGGTACAGATATCAGGATAGGATATTATAACGACTCCTTCGGGTGGGGTGAGAAGCCCTGGCATGTAGTGGTTAAACCAGGTGGGGGATAAGACTCCACCTTGTGGTACTCCTTGCTTGATCCTTCTTAGTCTAGCTTTCCCATTTCAAAACTCCGTACTGGATTGACGTCCGGCAAGGAAGTTTGCAACCCATTTAACTTTATGTGTCGGTGTGGATGTGTTACGAAGATCCGTCAGTAAGAGCACCGTATCAAACGCTTTCGATAGATCTAATGCCACTAGGATGGTGCGCTTAAACGGCTTAGGCTAGTTAATCCCGTTAAGGACCTTGGACATGATCCGGTCTAATGCAGTGGTGATGCTATGCATTTTCCTAAAGCCGTGATGGTAATTGGCGAATTGTACATATGTGTGTAGCAAGAGTTTTATGTATCAGCGATTCTAGTATCTTTGCCACAGGAGATAAAAGCGTGATCATGCGGTAGGATTCTCCTAAAGAGTGTTGTTTACCAGGTTTGGGTAATGGAATGATGCGGCCTCTCTTCCAAATCTCTGGTATGATGAATGTGAGGTGGAGGTGCCATAGATCGTGATGAGCGTTGAAATCACCAAGCAGAGGATGATATTGGCCGGTTAGCAGGGAGTTTATATTGACTTGTATCTAGTGGGACACCTGGATACTGGAGCAATGTATGTATATGTTGTAGATTTCAAAGTCAATATTTCCTGATTTTTCATACTTCCAGTTCATCGTACAATTGATACAACTCATGGTTGGACCGGATACGCCATTGATCTCGCTCGTGAACGGCCCCGAAAATTCGCCGGAGGACCTATCGTTCAAATCGGTCTAGCAAAATTTCGGAGGCTTGGGTGAGGGTCCATGTTTCGCAGCCATAACATAGCACGGGTCGGATGATCGTTTTGTACACGCGGAGCTTCGTGTTCCTGTGCGCAAGTTTCGAATTAATTATAGGGAGGACCGAGAAATATGTCTTATTGGCTAGTTGTATCCGTCGCTTAATTTCGTCGGTTTCGTTTGCGTCCTTTGATAAGTTATAACCCAGATAGTTGAAGTTGTCTACATAATCGATATTAAGGTCCCCCACTGTGATGCTTGAATTTGCTGGCGTCCTTGTTTTCGATTGCATCATGGCCTTGGTTTTGCTTTCTTTGATATGTAGTCCAACTTCCTTTGCGGCGTTATCGAGGTTATGCAGAAAGCTTTCTGCATCACCCAATCTTCGAGACATGATGTTGATATCGTCGGCGTACGCTAATCGAGTCGAGTTGATGAGAAGCCTTCCGCTGCTGTCCATATTCATAGCTTGAATTACATACTCCAAAGCAAGGGTGAAGAGCGTCGGCGCCAGCCCGTCGCCCTGCTTGAGTCCAGTACGAGTTTCAAATAGGTCACTGAGTCGGTTTTGCACTCTGACCTACTAGACGGTATTAGTCATCGTCATCCTTGTGAGTCGCACTAACTTTGCCGGTATACCAAAATGCAGCATAATGTTGTACAGTACGACTCGATCGAAGTCGACAAATATTTGGTATACGTCGATATTATATTCCCAGCATCATCATATTTATTTCATAATTATTTCAAGCATAACTTCTTCCGCTCGTAGGTGCTCGTGGGACGTATAAAATACATTTTCGGACTGGCCGCATGTTGGACAAGCCTGGTGTAAGGGTGTACTCTATAAAAAAGTTTATTTTACACGAAAAAGGTCAATATATTTGTGAACAAAAGGAAAATCGTTGTTTGTCCAGAATAGGATACAAACAGATCCCCTAAGCGCTTAGGGAATCTTTTTGTAGGGAGAAGTTTCTGATTCGTAACGGCTGGTTGATTTGAAATTAAAGGTAACGTTGCGCGAACGTTGTGTTTTATAACCTCACCCAATCAGAGCCAACCAACACGAATTTGAGAGAAACATTCTGCAAATTTTCCCCTCACTCGGGAATAGATAGTAGATACATGTGAGCTTTCAACTTTCCTCTGCATCGGTCCTGGGCGTTCTTCTTTGTGAAATGTGATGAAGAATTCCTTAGTTGCAATCCGCTTCACGGTCTTGAGCATTACTATAGCAAGTGGCGGAATGCGATAAATTATTGTTTAACCGCACTTCGAATAATTTTAAATTTTTTTTTATTTTCCATAGAAACTTTATTTTGAAGTATTTCCTGCTGTATAATCTGATAAAATTGGTCAGGGTAAAGTGAAATTAACTAACTAAAAAGAGAAATCACATCATCATCATCAATGTGGCACGATAGCCCGACGTCGGGCCTTGGCCGCCTGAATCGTTGACCTCCAATTGTCGCGGTTACGTGACCTTGTCCTCCAGTTTCGGAAGCCCAGCAGCTGGTGGGCGTCTTCACCTACGGAGTTCTCCCAGCGAGCTCTCGGTCGTCCACGCAACCTCGCTCCGTCAATTCGTTGTGCGTTCATAACTTTCTTTGGCATGCGATTGTCGTCCATCCGTTGTACATGCCCCGCCCATTGCAGACGTTGAAGTTTCACGATTTTCGATTCTTCCAGCTCATCGTACAATTGATACATCTCATGGTTGTATCGGATACGCCATTGATCTCGCTCGCGAACGGCCCCGAAAATTCGCCGAAGGACCTTTCGTTCGAATCGGTCTAGCAAAATTTCGGAGGCTTGGGTAAGGGTCCATGTTTCGCAGCCATAACATAGCACGGGTCGGATGATCGTTTTGTACACGCGGAGCTTCGTGTTCCTGTGCGCACGTTTCGAATTAGTTATAGGGAGGACCGAGAAATATGTCTTATTGGCTAGTTGTATCCGTCGCTTAATTTCGTCGGTTTCGTTGGCGTCCTTTGATAAGTTACAACCCAGATAGTTGAAGTTGTCTACATACTCGATATTAAGGTCCCCCACTGTGATGCTTGAATTTGCTGGCGTCCTTGTTTTCGATTGCATCATGGCCTTTGTTTTGCTTTCGTTGATATGTAGTCCAACTTCCTTTGCGGCGTTATTGAGGTTATGCAGGAGGCTTTCTGCATCACCGAACCTTCGAGACATGATGTTGATATCGTCGGCGTACGCTACTAATTGAGTCGACTTGATGAGTAGCGTTCCGCTGCTGTCCATATTCATTGCTCGAATTACATACTCCAAAGCCAGGTTGAAGAGCGTCGGCGCCAGCCCGTCGCCCTGCTTGAGTCCAGTACGAGTTTCAAATAAGTCAGTGAGTCGGCTCTGCACTTTGACCTGCGAGACGGTATTAGTCATCGTCATCCTTGTGAGTCGCACTAACTTTACCGGTATACCAAAGTTCAGCATAATGTTGTACAGTACACTTCGGTCGATACTGTCGTATGCCTGCTTGAAGTCGACAAAGATTTGGTATACGTCAATGTTGTATTCCCAGCACTTTTGGAGTAGTAGTTTCACTGTGTAAAGCTGATCGGTCGTTGAACGACCAGGTCTGAAGCCGCCTTGATACTCGCCAATGATTTGTTCTGCGTACGGATTGATTCTCTTTTCAAGAATTTTTGATAAAATCTTATAGGCCGTACAAACTAATGATATGCCCCTGTAATTCTCACACTTCAGCTTGTCACCCTTTTTGTGGATTGGGCAGATTATGCTTTTGCGCGGGGATTACCTCGTCCTTCCATATTTTCAGCAGTAGCACATGTACAGCGTTGGTCAGGCACGTTCCACCATGCTTCAGCAGTTCTGCTGGGATCTCGTCAGCGCCGGGCGCTTTATTATTTTGGAGCGACTGTATGGCAAGACTCACCTCCTCTACTGTTGGGGGTAGAACGGGAGGGCCTGGTTCGTCTAACTGCTCAAGAGCTAGCTCCGCGGGGGATGTTGATGATGCATTGAGGAGCTCTTCAAAATGCGAGGCCCATCGTTTGTTGACGCTTTCGATGTCGCTGATGATGTTACCATCCTTGTCCTTACATAGGCTTGTCCTGGGTTGATATCCATTCTTGATATTATTTATAAGTTTGTACGCCTGTCTAGTGTTCTTACTGGCTAATCTTTGGTTTATTTGCTGTAACTGCTCGTCAAAATGTTTGCGTTTCTTACGTCTAATTAACTTATTAGATACTCGCCGAAGCTCGAAGAGAAATCACACTCGTCGACAATTGCAAAATAGAAATTACGCCTATTTTCATCGACTAAATTCAATAAAACTAAAATCAAAATGTTGTAGCATGGACATTTTTTTTAATGCTGGGCCCATTTCGAAACAATTTCTGGCTGCGTTCCCTGCAACAGACGGACAGAGATTTTGCACCTATCTATCAAGAAATCTCTCCAGTAATCTAACAATGAGCAAGGAACTCAGCATCATGAAAATGATGTGCTGGCAAAATTCTTTTTGCAGTTGAGAAGCCAATGAAGTGTCAGTGAACTGGTACAATCAAAATCGATGCTGGACCATATTTCCACTAACTTATTGATATCGACCTTAGGAGCTGCAGTTAATTCGGAATTATATGCTTTGGTGCATTAGCATAATTAGCATTCTCTAGTGGATTTAAGCAATAGTGCAACTGGTTTGAAGCTGAAGTGATATTAAGTAAATGAAAATGGATAGAAATAAATTACATAGTTCCACAGTGATTTGATAGCGCTTATCAGCTTGAAAATATCAATTTGACTTTTTGCTAAAATCCCTCCCGAAATATTTTTCTGCGTACGCCCCTGGTTCTTCCTATTAAAAAAATGATGGCCCCTGATTATGAAAATTGCGAACAACTAGAGAAAGTCAAGATTTGCGTTCCCCTGCTATATACGATAAAATCTTTTGTAAAATTTTAACTTATGAAAAACAGAAAATAGAATGCTGATAAACTCAAACAATAAAGGATGCTCAAAAATTGGAAGCAGTTTTGCATCGTTTTCTCTTTATTTGCATTAGCTTTTAACTCTCCTGAATAAATCTGTATAATCTTTGCATTGTATATTCCCCATTGGAACTTGCGCTTCTGTGGAAGAGCACTCCGTGTTCGACATTATTTTTAAATTTTTGAGCCAAACATTAAGATTTTCCGGTAAAAAATTTTCAATCAGTGCTTACATTTAATTTTTCTAGTAGCACTTCTAGATTACTACAGTAGGGCTTGCCTGTACGAAACTCCCGATCAAATGTGAAAAAGTAGGTGAACGTAAAGCCCTGTGCTGTAGTGTTTCTATTCTATCGGTGCGCTTCTATTATACAATTAAAATTTGTGGAAGTGCTAAATTTTTTATTGCAGTTCTGAAAATGGTCTACACACATTGAATAATTCCAGAAAAAGTTAACTTTTGCTTTGTTTTATGTACCTAAAGTAATAATAAAAATGTGTGACCGAAGGATTGATCCCCCCCCCTTATCTACGCCACACGTCCTGTGAAGTATCTACAAAAATGGCCTCAGATTTATAAACACGAATGCAATTAATTAAATATATCTTATAAGATCCAACATTTCATTTTACTTGATCGTTAAATAATTTACGACTAATCAAAACCATTAAATTTCGAAATTGCAACAGGTACTAAAATTTTGCACCTGGCAATATCATTGAAAATTCTATGTTTTTCCCCTCCACTTGAAAAACTATCATCAACCTACTCGCGATCCGTTTTCCCGCCATAAAAGAGACAACTGCCCATTCGAGCCCAGCATCCGAACGAGACAACCATAGACGTTCGTCACTCTGAGCTGTCAACAGCAGCGCAACACCATCGCAAAAATTTTCATCCCTCCACCACTTTTGTGCAAGAATTCGAGTTTCTTGTATAGTCCTCTTGCAAAAAAAGTCGTGTGTGTGTTGCCATCAAAGACAAAAATTGTCTTCATCCAATATCCGCCATCGGGACACAACGAATTGGTCCGTCCACCGCGTACAACTTGAGTTCCCAGAAAACATCCCGACGAAGACTGCTGTTGCGACAGAGGCCGCGAAAAGATTTCGCGCCTTTGGCGGCCAACAAAATTGTGCATGCATGCACGGACCCACACGACACGGCAGTTTCGCGAGAAAAATTTAAATTTTGATGCGTTGACTCGTGGGGAGAAAATTTCGATTTTCGCGTGAAGACTGAAGTGAAGTCACCCCGGGGGTGAGTTGAGTGCGCGAGTTTTTCTTTTTGAAATATTCGTGGTCGTGCGTGCGTGTGTTTGCGCTCGCGGGCGAGAGGCCGTGAAAAACCAGTTTCACAGATTTTTTTCCAAATACTTTTTTTTTGTGCGTGTCGGGAAGAAATCAGAAATCAAAGTGCGACCGTGTTGCTGAGGAGCGCCAACGACGAGTCAACGTTCTGGAATTTCCTCTGTGTGGTGGATGAACATCGGCTGATTCTTGGGGGTAATTGGTTTTTAGTTTAGTGCTCGGCCCCGTTTTTGTCTTTGAACTGAAAATGAACGGTTGGTATAGTCAAATTTTCGCCCAGTTTTGGCGCAAATTGCACGGTCTGCGAAACGTGATTGCGATGGAGCCGGCTGCATAAATGCGCCATCCGCTCGCCATTCAATCACAGCCACGGCAGCTCCAAAGAGATCGTCACTCGGAGCAATCGAACGCCAATCTGCTCTGGCCTGGCTGGAGAATGAAAAATTCAAGAAACAAAAAAACTGAAAAGACAAGAAAAAGTCATCACATTCGTCGTGCTTCTCTCTACTGCGGCAGAGCGATGAGACGATTCCACGACCGTCCACCGTGATGACGAAAAGAAGCAGCCAAAAACCCCGAAAACCGGACTTGAAGGTGGAGGATGGATGGATGGGAGCCAGCCAGAGCTACGGCACAGCCGTGGATGTTGCTTGTGGGTCTGTTCTGTTCGTCGTCGTCGCGGATTGTGGAAAGATCTTGGCCAGCAGCATGGCCGGTGCCCAGAAGAGTCCTCCAAAATTCATATCGGATTTTCGCAGGTAGTGGAAAATAGTTGTGTGCAGAAAAATGGCAAAAAAGTTCGAGTGTGGTTCGATGGGTGAGTAGTGTGCGCGCGGTGCAGTGAACCCCGGAAAGTTCGGCCTCGAAAAATCAAGACATGCCCAGAAACGCGACCAACCGACCGAATTCAAACGAGTCAATGCCGCGATCCGCGAATTTGTGTGTTCCATTTGGCGGTATTTGCTCGTTTCGTTTTCGTTTCCACTGGTGGTGAAATTGTCCCTCAAGGTTTTAGTTCCTTCAAGTGACCGTTGGAAAATGATTCACGCCGGGAAGACGGAGGAATATGCGTCTACTACGTGTGCCCCCAAATCACAGCAATGCCACGGCAAAGTGTCGTCGTGTCACTGCATTCTTGGCCCGGCACGAAATCGCAAGGGCTACCTATGGTCAGGTCAGTATGGGCGCACCCTGTACCTGCTCTTCTTCGTCTTGTCTGGCGGTTGCTACGCCTCCGCTTTATGGTCGGACCACGTTCCTACCTCTCGTTTTAGTGTGCGAACCTTTGCCTCTACGCATTGGATTCCTTTTGTGCCTCTCGTGTCCACTGCATTCGAATCATCTTTTGTGCTGCTTCTTTTTCCCCATAGTGGTCATGTCTCCGATCTGTTGCTGCACCACACAACCGCCGGCTGGCCATGCGTTGGGGCCGTGTCTCATGGCGCGATCTTGGAGAATATTTCTTGTTGCCAAGGTGTGCAATTCTTCTGTTCGGTTTCGGTCCATTCTTCTTCTTCAACAGGCGATGGACCCCCGTCCTCTTCATCTCGTTTCCTCTTTAACCCTTTTCGTCATCCAAACGATTTTTAATGATTTCATTTTGTCTCTTCTCTTTCACTTTCATTAGAATCCCGTTGCTGCTGGAGCTACTGCTGTTGGTGCCATTCGAAAGAAGAGGACAACGACCACAAATACCCGAACCCGTCGCCCACAACGGAGGAGCAAAGGACAACGACAGCATCGCATCGCTCTCCGACCAAACACTATTAAGTGGATGCTCCGGCCGCTGATTGATTTCTGCACGGCCAAGTTAAATTGTCGGGCCCCTTCGAAATCGCGCAACGACCTGCGTCTCGAGAAGTTGCACATCTCCTGCCGGGGACCTGTAGCCGACGACCGTACCCCATTGTCTACCCACCCACCTAGCTGCTTTGGTTCGGGACACGGTTGACTCAGCCACCCTCAACTCCAAAACCCGACGCCGGTGTCATTAGAATCTCGCGAGTGCCACATATGTACGGAAAATGTCCTCGCAAAATGGCAGCACTCGAGAATTTGTGGATGGGTGGACGCTTGCGCAGACCCTTGGCGAGGGTGCATACGGAGAGTAAGTACCGAAATTTTCTGTTCTTTTTGTTTTTGCCATTTCTCTCTGTGTCCTGTTTTATTGCCAATTTTTAATGTTTGGAGATGTGATGAAGAAGGAAAGTAAGTGTGATGACACACTGTGGGATGTAGCAATGAACGCACTTTGTATTTTTTTTTTAAATACAGTGGGTACTCGATAATCCGTACTAAATAAATTCGGAATCGGTGCGCACTAGAAGAAGTGCAGGCTCGCCTATGTTCTTTCCTACAACGGATAACAAAAAAATGAAATTCGGATAAGCGAAACCCGAAATTTAGCCTACAGAGTAGAGATGAGCATCGAAAGAAAAAAACATCGATGGTTACCATCGAAAAAACATCGAGACGAAACCATCGATGGTAAGAAAACATCGAACCAAAAACATCGATGTTTTGGGTCTTTTGAGTACTCAATAAAAAAAAATCACTTTATTGGCAAAAGTTAAGCTGGTGTAATAGTTATATGGTTTAGTTTATGGTTTTCACTCATTGCCTCCCCCACGCACCAGAATGTAACTCTTGCACCCAGCAACCAGCGGTACCGCGCGAGAATCTGGCCGTGTGACGACGACTTGGAAAAGTACACGACGGGATTGCCGTGGGCCCGCTGTTCCCCTTTTACATAGTCATAGAGCGCATATATACCGGCTCTAAAATAAACTATCTTAAAACATTTTTGAAGATAGTACTTTTTCTATAGGGTGTTTATACCGAACTAAATTCTAGGCCATTTTATCACGAACTGCCAAACACGAACACAATAGTTCGGAGTGGTACTAAACTTAGTTCAAACTAGTTAGTGCGGTCCGTATACCTATGTCGGTGACCGTGTATATACCGGAGCAAAGATAAAAAGTTTTAAGCAAAATTATTTTATTTTTGGACGGCATATACGGGCTGTACTAACTAATCGAAACTAAATTTAGTCCCACTCGCAACAGAAGGCGAGGTGCTTGACAATCCATTATGCCTAGACAAGCGCCGTTTCGCTACAAAGTTTATATGAAATTCCTGGTTCGAAAAAAGGCGAGATTAACAAATTCCAATTATAATATTGTCCAAACAATCAAAATGTCAGATAAACCATTTGTAAACATCTGCACATTCCACAATCAATTCCAATAAAAAGAAGAAGAAGAAGTTAATACGCGAGCTAGACTAGGACGGGAAAGGTACTATCTCCAAAAATGTTTTAAGATAGTTTAAATTAAGAGCCGGTATATAAGCGCTCGGTGAAAACTAAAATATTTTATCTTGCTTGCGGTATATACACGGTCAAAGTCTGCATAGCCTCGTACGTTGTATCTTGACGAGTGGGCAGTGGTCGGTGCATGAAAAGAAAAGATGCGCGACGAAATTGTAGCACACCTACCGCGCCTCTTTAAATTTCAACGTAAAAAGTGAAGAAAGGTTGACACTATTTCAGGGTGAAACCACATTTAGAAATTGTGTGCCTTACGGGTGTACCTATAAACAAAGACTCTCTATTTGGGTGTACAGTGTTCACGATAGATGGATTGCATGTTGTATGTTGCGATGCAGTGCCCTTTTGATAGAGCTGTTTGACGGGCTGATTGGGCTGTTTGACGGTATTCGATGTTTTCGAAACATCGATGTTCGATGCTCATCCCTACTACAGAGTCTGCAATGCAATCTTTGAGAGCTTGTCAAGATTACTGTAAAGTCGAGGTTCCGGACTATCGAATAGGTACATTACGCTTTCAGGTCCCCAAGGGAAATTTTTGATGTTTCCGATATTTTCCGCTATGTGTCCGCTATATGGCGGACGGTAAGATAAGTGTCGCTAGTGTCGATAAGAAGAACAAGAAAAATTTCCCTTGGGGACCTGAAAGCGTTATATATCGAGCCGGTACATTACGCTTTCAGGTCCCTAAGGGAAATTTTGGATGTTTCCGATATTTTCCGCTATATGGCGGACGGTAAGATAAGTATCGCTAGTTTCGATACGAAGAACAAGAAAAATTTCCCTTGGGGACCTGAAAGCGTAATATACCGTGAAAATGAAGTAATAAGATACAGTTAGCCGTAGTTTATGTGAAATAAGCTATGGCTTCTTCATCTCAATCGGGTACATTCGAATTTGAAACGGTATGCTTCATATGTGAGAATGATTTGGAGGAAGGTAAGACGCGCAATGTTAAACGAAAAGCGATGGATACTTTGCGTGCAACAAGCATCAAAAGGAAAATAAGCAGTGGTCCTACGGCAACTGCCTCTACGGGGCGGACCGCACCTGTTTTCTACGTGGAAACGGCCAAAAGTTGCCAAAACGCCTCCCTGGCAAGAGCCTTGATGATTCAAGGCACGAAGGTTGTGTGTATATGTGTGGATTCGAGTTATGTGTTTTTTCGTCATATTGGGAGCATTACATCTCGGCGCGGCTGCTCTCAATTTTATTAATTCGCGCCGGCATTGAAACAAATACAGGCCCAGAGGTATGGTTTTGTAGTGTTTGCGGCCAATGAATTGGTTCGAATGCCAGTTCAGTACAGTGTAATTGCTGCTTGGAGTGGGTACATCTCAGGTGTTCCGGCTTTAAAAGGGTTGGTCAACATTCCATATCATATGTTGCAACTGGATGTATAAATGCGGGCTGCCCCTAGCCCACCATCTCCTCCACATCCCCCAGCTCCCCGAAGCAATATGAACAGGAATGCTAGACCTAGCTTAACCGCGGCCCCTCCTCCAGCAGTTTTCACTCCACTGTCCTTATTGCAGTTTAACTGCAACGGCATTCACCAAAAAATTGCCGAGAACACTCACTTCATGAGTGCAAACAGAATTCTGATTTCCGCCACTCAGGAGACGTTGCTCCATTCGAACTCGTCTATTAGCTTTCATGGCGATTACGTTATACTGCGCAAAGACCAGTCGCCAGGAATGATTCTCATCCTAGAGGCGGACTTGCTTTCCTAATACACAAGTCCGTACATTACTGTGTATTTAGATGTAGATTTCAACGATACGGCGGAAATGCAAGCCATCTCAGTTTCATCAGGGAGCACTAACATCGAAATTTTCAATGTATATGTTCCACCTCATTCTAGCTGCCCTTCTGGCTATCGTTTCGATATTGGTCCTCTCCTATCTGGAGAGCACAGGATCATTCTTGGTGACTTTAACGCGCACCATGAGCTCTGGCATTCGGATCTCAACAACAATGCCAGGGGTATAGCTCTCGCCGAATCCCTTGACGCCTCAGATTTCTGTCCACTCAATGAAGACTCGCCGACTCGAGCCACAGGCACTTGCAGTAGCTCTCCTGACTTAATTATTGTAAGTGCCAGTCTAATCAGTGCTACTCAATGGGAGACGCATACTGCTCTCTCGTCCGATCACCTCCCAATCATTATAAGAATTGACAAACCAGCAAACCTGACTAAGTCTGAGAAGCGAACGTTTGTCAATCACAAGAAAGCCGATTGGGAGGGTTTCAAAGCATACTCGTCGGCGAAGTATATCGAGCTACCTACACCAACTAGCGTTCATAAGGCCGAATGAAATATTAGGAACGTCATTGACAAAGCAGCGGCACGTTATATTCCTGCAGGACGTATCCCGAAAGTTCGACCTAATTTCCCTACTAGTGCCGCCAGATTAGCCGATGAACGAGATAACATCAGGCGCTCACCCAGGTGATCCAGAATTCAGGAGTTTAAATCCGAAATCAATCGACAAGTAAAAGACTATCGCAGGCGAAATGGAACGAGCACCTCAATGACTGCAACCTCAATGAAGGTGTCAGTAAACTATGGTCTTCTGTCCGCGCCCTATCCAATCCTTGGAAAGGAAAGGGCAATAATGCCATCAAATTTGGCCATAAGAGCACCAGCGATCCCCTTTAGTTCGCAAGTCTGTTCAATAAACAATAATTTATTGAACATATCCCAAGTCCGACGGCTTAAAGCGTAAAATTAGAAGACGGATTCGCAGTAGAAATGTTGACACTATACCATCGTATACTGCGGACCAGGTTAAATAAGTCATTGAGAATGCTAAAAACTCAAAAGGCCCTCCGACCCGATGGCATTTTGATGGCCATGTTGAAACATCTCGACCTTCCAGCCAATGAGTATCTCACGGCAGCCTTTAACTTGTCGATCTCTACGCTTGCCATCCCTGAAATCTGGAAAACAGGACGGATTGTCCCCTGTTCAAGCCAGGGAAGAGCGCTGGTCTCGGCGAATCCTACCGACCCATAACAATACTGTCTCCTATCGCAAAGACGCTGAAGGCCCTTATTCACCCCACTCTTGTTAAGCATGAGAAGCTAGAACCCCACCAGCATGGCTTCAGGAAAATGCATAGTACCACCACTGCTCTCGATGCGATCACTACACGCATCCGTGACGGGCTAAACCAGCGACGTCCTTGCCACAGATCGATTCTTGTGGCAATTGACCTAACGAGTGCATTTGACAATGTCAATCACTCGATGCTTCTCGCGAACCTGCTGAATATGCATATCCCTGCTCAAGAGATCCGTTGGTTTGCCAATTTGGTCGGCATTCCTTCCTTCATTCCTGAGTTTCGAGGCAAACGTTCTAAGCTGAGGAAAATCAAATTAGGAGTTCCACAGGGTGGGGTACTCTCCCCCACTCTGTTCAACATCTACATGTCCAGCCTTCCTACACCACCGGAAGGAATCGAGGTGATCTCCTACGCAGACGATTGCACCGTACTCGCCACAGGGGAGGATAAGGATGAAATGCGCCTCCAAATTAATCGCTTTCTTGGGCGATTACAGGCTTTCTTCCAAAGCCGAAACCTCACCATCTCCGCGTCTAAATCTTCTGCGACATTTCTTACCACCTGGTCAAGGGATTGTCGGTGGGAGGTTGATTTACGTATTGGCAACAATCCAATTCCTACTGTTGCTAATCCTAAAATTCTCGGGCGCCACTTAGAGAGCATGATGACGTCAGCTCATCACGTGGCATCCGTTTGCGAAAAGATGCGCAGTAGGAACACAATCCTAAAAGCACTAGCTGGTAGCACCTGGCGCCAGGATAAAGAAACCATGCTAGTCACATACAAAGCGGTGGGTCGAGTAGCCGCTGATTATGCAACCCCAGTTTGGTCACATAGTCTATGTGATACAAACTGGTCCAAAATTCTGGTCTGCCAAAATGCTGTTCTATGCACAGCCACAGGTTGCCTCTTGATGTCTGCCCAGGATCACTTACATCAAGAGACAAAATTGATGCCAATACGGAACCACAATCTCCTACTGTCTAAACAGTGTCTTGTTGGTTGTTACCGTGAGGATCATCCCACCCACAGTCTCATGGACCGAATTCCTCCACCACGACATGTCAGGCGTGGTTTACGAGACCTAGAGAGAGAGGTCCACGGATACAAGAGGGACCCTTACGACGATGATGCATACCGAGCTGCCATCGCTAAGATTCACACTGCACACAAACCCGGACATTCAAAACATCTGTCCAAGCTGCGCTGGCGCTCCACACGATGTAGGTCACTTTAACACGTCACGAAAACATCGACGAACCATAACTCGAATCCCTATAGATGCACAGCTGTTCACACCTTTCTGCACCGCTAAAAGAAGAAGAAGACGAAGGAAAATAAGCAATCATGCTCGACTTTTGCAGCACAGGAACGCAATTAAAAGTCACACTGCGTGTTCAAAATCATATACCGATGGGAGACAGATGATAGGTTTCTACGTCATGGAGATGTCACGAAAGCATCTTTGGTAGATCCAGGTTCGGAGAATGAAAGATTTCCATTCAAAGACCATTGTTTCCTTTGTGGAAAGGTGTTATCGATTTTCTGAATAAAAAAACAGAAGAAGCTTCCTCTATCGTGAAGAAATGCTATTCATGTAGTACAGAAAAACTCACTAAAGGATAACTTTTTAGGGGCAGCAAGGGAACGTGGAAATAAATGTGCCCAACAAATCATGAAGAGGGTTCCACAAGATTTTAATCTCGTAGCGGCTGAAGGACAATACCATATCAATTGCCAATGAAAGCTTTACCAAAAACCACTTTCTGACTTTTCAATAGGACATAGGTCAGATCCTAAAGTAGATACCGCAATGGAGAATATTTACTCATATCTGGAAAATAATACTGAGGAATGTCAATTATCTTTCGAGGAATTGTTAAACATTAGTGAGGGTCGTAAAAACGTCGACCGAAGAACAATAAAATCTCGCTTGATGAAAAAATATGGGAATGATATTCTTTTTGTGGAACTGCTAATAAAACAACAGTTTGTTTTACAAATATAGATACATAATAAAATACTTAATACACCCATGGTCGAAAACGTATCTTTCGAAAACCGGGTAGAGGGAAATTGCCAGAAGTTACATATAATTAATTTTCTTTTAAGAATGGTACACAGGAGACCGTTCTGATACTTCATGTAATAAGTGGCTGTGACACTACATCCAATATTTTCAGCTTTGGAAAATAAAGTTTTAACGCTTGTTCCAAAAATACCCACAATTACTTAAAGAAGCTGAAAGCTTTCGTAATCCTGATTCCACAGCTGAAAGAATTTTTGAGGCATAGAGTGACGATATTGGCGACCTAATACAGTGGAAATTTTATGCAATTCTTAACTTCTCTAAAATATAACAAATATCTCCAGTAACTTCACACTTAATTTGACTACTTCCACGAACGCCGGATGCTGGGAAATTCCATATATGTATTTCGAGTGTATCACCAGGTTATGACATGGCTAAGAATAAGAAAAGAGTCACTTGAATTTGTTTGGAAGCGAGGAAACAGATATCTTGAGCCTATCACAACCGAAAAGGATGCCGCTTCCACTAAAACTATTAGGAACGATCTCTTGCAAATGTATCACACATAACTTTCGGTAGACGACTAACAGAGTACACGCGTAAATAAAATTTAGTCCGAAATGGGAATAAGGGTGCAATACATTTAGAAAAGAGATATCGGGTTAATCGACCCCTATATTGTCTATATTGCTCTTATCCTTGTTGATGCTAGAAATGGCACGGACAGTAGATCTTAACTTGCTGGCACCTTCATTTAGGTTACAGTTATTCCATTTCGCCTTCCCATAGTCTTTAACTTGTCGTCTGATTTCTATGTTAAGCGCAGTATAGACCTCGGGCGGAATGAAAATGAAATTTTTGTCCGCTGCGATTTTTTCATTTCACCGTGGAAAATATCTAATGACGGGGGAATCGAAAAATAATACATAAAATGGCCGAGAAAAATTTTGGAACCATATTCGGATTGTAGCTTATGAAATTCCCCATAATTACCGACATGTTCCACGACGCGACAGTAAGCATGCATTTTCATTGAGAAAATCGCAGCGGACAAAAATTTCATTTTCATTCCGCCCGAGGTCTATTCAGGCCTTTAAGCTCCTGAATTGTAGGATCACCAGGGTGAGCACGTCTGATGTTATCACGTTCATCGGCTATCCTGTCGGCACTTGTAGGGAAGTTTGATCGAATCTTACGTCTGACGATAGGTTAGGTTAAGTACAGGGGCCACTAGATTCAGATCTAGCGCACTTAGACCGAAAGATGGGTCCATTGTAATACCCCATGGGAGAAGAAAAGTACGTGCTAAGTCATGCTGTAAAACCATCCCGTTCTGGCAATATTGTGCTCGCATCCCGAAGATCGTCCATATCATAGAAAAACCTAGAACCAAGAATACGTCTCCGTACTTCGGCCAGTGCCGGACACTGATAAAGAAAGTGATTCACGCTTTCTTCCTCTTCTTCGTCACCACAACTTCTGCAGTAGTCGTTATGGGGAACGCGGAGCCTCCTTGCGTGCTCTCCAGGTCAGTGCCCCGTTATAGCACTGAGCACCCCACCAATGTGTTTCCTGTCCAGTGACAATAATATGGTTGATCGGGCCGAGTCAAGCCGTGGCCAAATCAACCTAGTTGTCGCGCAAGTGCTGCCGTGAGTCCATCTGGCACTTGCCCTGAGCAAAACAGCCGCATCTACTGCCACTCTGTAGGAGCCAATCGGCGTTTTTAGGTTACTATGATGGTCCTCTAAATTCGTATTTGTCGCATTACGGGCGAGGCGATTCGCATAACGGTTCCCCGCGAATCCACTATGACTAGGTATCCAACAGAGGGTAGTATTGAAAAAACCACCCATCTCTGTAAGAGCCGAGCGGCAGATCTCGACAGCTTTAGATGCTGTCAAGGTCGATTCGAGAGATCGAATTGCAGCCTGGCTGTTAGTGTAAATAGTGAAATCCCTCGCAGTGACGACATGACTACCTAACCATGTTAAGAATTCCATAACCGCCTAAATCTCCACTTGCAGTAATTAGGGAGACGAAGTGAACGGTTAATATCAAGTACGTCCGAGTGGATGCCAATGTCCACTTCTTCTTCTGACTTGGAGCCAACGTTCCGAGGTATGTTGTTATCACAGTAATCCCTCGACGGAATCAAGCTATAATGGTTCTTACCAAAAGCGTATTTAGGAGTAGTGTAGTCAGGCTCCAAAGGGAGGTTAAAATTACTTAGTATAAGAGATTGCCCGTAATCAAGCGTTCGCCACTGATTAGTTTCACGCAGACGTAAAGCGGTGTTAGCAGCCAGCTTTTGACCGAACAAACGTTCCGAGGTATGTTGTTATCACAGTAATCCCTCGACGGAATCAAGCTATAATGGTTCTTACCAAAAGCGTATTTAGGAGTAGTGTAGTCAGGCTCCAAAGGGAGGTTAAAATTACTTAGTATAAGAGATTGCCCGTAATCAAGCGTTCGCCACTGATTAGTTTCACGCAGACGTAAAGCGGTGTTAGCAGCCAGCTTTTGACCGAACAAATGCAGTGGCAGCAGGTCCAACAAGATGCCAAGGAATTTAGCTTTTTTTTAGCAAAAATTAATGGAATATCCCTTAGTGTAGATGGGTCAATAGAAGGAAGAGTATGTTTTCTAGTAAAGATCACAAGCTCTCTCTACGTCTTACGATACGTCCTGCAGGAATGAAACGAGCCGCTGCCTTGGCAATGACGTTCCTGATTTTCCGTTCGGCCTTATGAAAATTGGTGGGAGGAGGTAGCTCGATGAACTTCTCTGAAGTAAATGTTTTGAAACCTTCCCAATCGGCTATTTTGTTAATGACGAACTTTCGCTTCTCTGACTTGGTCAGGTGAGCTGGTTTGTCCATTTTGACAATGATTGGGCGAATCGGCGAGGTAGTACAGAACTCTGAAGCGTCAAGAGATTCGGCGATAGCTATACCCCTGGCATTGTTGTGAAGCGCGGAATGCCAGAGTTCATGGTGGGCATTGAAGTCTCCTGTGCTCTCCAGTAAAAAGAGTACCAATATCGAAATGATAGCCAGACGAAAAGTTGGAGTGAGGTGGTACATAAATATTGAAAGATTTCGATATTGGTGCTCCCTGATGAAACTGTGATGGCTTGCAATTCCGCCGTGCCGTCAGCAGCTACACCTTATACACTGTAATGTATGGACTTTGTGTTAATTAATTGTGTTATTTCAGTTACTTGATTTAGAACCCCATTACAGTTGAACTGTAATATGGACACCGGTGTAAAAATTGCTGACGGAGGGGCCGGAGTCAAACTTGGTCAAGGGGTCCGTGTCCTTGTGACAGTGATCTTTGGTGAGTTGCGTCACCACGGATCTGAGCAGCGCAGGGAGGCCCCTGGTATGGGTGATACGCCATGGCGTGGATCTGTACAAAGACCTTCGAGCGTTAACGCTCCCGAGCCCCCTAGTCATGTATGGGTGGCACCATGGCTGAATTTTTCCCTATTCATTTGGAAAGGCATGCAAGCTTATAAGACGCAGCGTTTCCTCGTAGGGGAGGAACCCATCATAAGCGTACGTGTCTCGCCTCGGAGCTGGCGGTTCGTATAACCCGAGCCACGAAGAGGCTAGTTAGGGAGATTGGATGCGCCAATACCTAACTAGTTTGTGGTTGATTGATGACCACACGGCCTGAGTCAAATTGCTGCCTACTAAGCGGATGGGGCCACTCTGAAGTGAACGGTTAGCGCTACGAGTCTGCTTGAAGCAGATGAGTAGTAAACAGGCAAAACGATTCTGCAGCTGGCAAGCCAAATTCGTTAGGTCTAACCGAAAGGGGGCCAAAGGAGGATCACACCTGCTATTGAGAAATCTTTAGCGAATAGTATACCTCGGGGATGGGCGTGCCCATTAGACCATGGTCCCTTCCCATCATGGCGTTGGTCTCGCGGGGGTATGTGGTGCTCGACAATTCGACCATCCCAAGGTGGGGCTCCCAAGAGAGGCATCCCGGCGGAGAACACCCTTCCGGCTTTAAGCCGGATAAACATTGCCGTCCCGCAAGGGAGGGAGGTTATGGCCACCTGGCTCAGGTACTCCTAATGGCAAGTGCGAGGTACACTCAGGATGGCGTGACCCATCCTTCTCAAACCTGAGCATCTAAAATGGACCCATTCCACTGAGTTGACCTGGCATTCGAACCGATATGTTGGTTGCAGACACCACATACCCATACCAGGGCCAGGATTTGTTTAAACACCGGCGCGTATTAAAAGAAGTGAGAGCAGCCGCGCCGAGATGTAATGCTTTCAATAAGGCGAAAAAACACAAATCAAATACATGCATATACAGTAGGGCCTCGGTTTGCGTCGGTAATTGGTTTCGCAACACGAAACAACGCAAAACGAATTGTGAGTTTTCCATAGCAAATTTTGGAATTTTGTAATAAAATAACGACGAAACGCGAATTTTCACAACGCAAATCGGAAAAATGGTGTTACTTCTAAAACAGCACAATACGAAAACAACGCAATGTGAATCGACGCAAATCGAGGCTCAACTGTACACATACACAACCTTCCTGCATCGAGACATTCGGGGGCGTTTTGGCAACTCTTGACCTGGTCAAGGAGGCATGGACTGAAAAAGGTTGATAACTACCAGTATAGGTAATCAAGGCCGCAATTTAGCCACATAGACGCCAAAAATTACATTAACGTTGCATAATGGCGAATTTGCACAAGAAATCAGTGACGTGTGACAAAGAATCTTTCCACGCGGATCTGTGCTTCTACCAATAAACACCCTGAAATCCTACAGTTGGGTACATGAGGGTTCGTTTTATTCATTGATAACGCGTATGTATATGATGTCATCTATACTCAAACAAAGGTAAAATTTATGATCACTTGTCCGTATTACCGTCTGCATGCAAGTTCAGGCTCAGATCGATGCCGCGTTTGGAGGCGGTATTATCTTAGACTCATCCCTATGGTCAGCAGCTTTCGTACGGAGTTGAATTATAAAATTTTCAGTTCGACCCAAACCGAACTTTGTTTTCCCTTAGCCTTGATCGCAACAATTCGACCCAAACCGAACTTTCTTTTCCCTTAGCCCTGATCAACCTGATACAACCTGGCCACACCGGGACCTATTCCCAGAGATATACAAAAGCATACTTTTGAAGTTGCTATTATAATCCGCTGTGAGGCATTGCGTGTCAAAAAATGTCTAGCACCGTAGCATCTCTACCTGTCCCCCCGAGCTTGACTACTCATCATGGAGTTGACAGGATGGGAAATTGACTAGCGGGAATGATCTCGTGGTCGCAAGCATTTTCAATAAATTAGACCATTTTTCGTGGGAAAAAAAATCGTTTGCTTCATGTTAATTTTTGCGTTGTTCACTCACTATTGGAAACTGCTTGAAATTGTACTTAAGATTTTAAGAAGATTTTGTGCTTAAAAGGAAAATCCTAACCGCATAAAACGGTTGTACAACTTTTGTTGTATGCATATGCTTTCCAAGTTGGACCGTGCTTATTGTTGTACGACCTATGCCAACAGCAATTTACGGTTGAACAACTGTTGTATGTTGAAGGGTTCTTAGTCAGCGATAGGCTTCCAAAAATCGACGAAACCACTACAAGTAAAGCGCCTATTCACTAGAAGGTCAACTTTAGACTGTAACGCTTATAAATGCTTTAACTATAAGAAACTTGTAAAGGGAAGTCATGAAAGATTGTCTGAGGAGCACTTTTTCTTGATTTGCTCTAACTCATAGTGGAGCATCATGGTGCGTTGACAACTATCGTGTGTAGTCATCAACGTTTTAACGACAGCTGAATTCGGAGTGTGATACGGTTGTCAGCCATACCACTTCCTAGTCGCTTTTATGTCTATTATTCTATGATAAGAACATTCCTTGTCTTCGTCTTAATAATAAACATGCGACGAGTCATGCCGAGTCGAAAAGTCGATTTTTTATGAACAGTGGCGATCAAACGATCACGGCCACAGAGCACGACGTCTGCGGAGCACTATTCAGCTTAAATTCGCTTTCAGCCTTACGAGCTCCTCTGATAAGTATGAGTGTTGGCCGTTGTTTTCCAAGGCACACATTTAAAAAAGAAACCAAGAGAGGTACTTCGATAAAAATGGAATTGTTGGTTGCGCCAAACTAGCAAACTAAACTTCAGTATGGGGATTTTTCTGAAGATCGTGCTTTTAAATATAAGTCATGATGATATGACGTTGCCTAATGAAGCCCTAACTTCTTCCATAACGAGCGGCCTTTAATTATGAAGAATGGATAATGTGAAATGTTGATAGTATTGTGCATTTTGTAATGTATCATATTTTACATTAAAACGAACCTCCAACCATGTCAAAATCTCTCACTACATCCCTTACCTTCGCTTTCGAAGCACTATTGCAAATTGTATCCCTATTTGCAAATAAAAACAGGCAAAGGCCATAGTCGCTGCCACCCATTGCAATTGTTCACCGAAAAACTACACAAACACTCACGCAACAGAGTTTTGTCGTTTACACAATTCGCGCATGTCCTTCTTGTTTCACCTCACAGTGCTGCGAACTTCTTGCTCTCCCCATTCTAATGTTCGGTGACGACGACCGACCCGAACATCGTCCTATTTGCGTCCTCTCATTTGGTGTGGCTGTGGCTATGGGGCTGCTGCTTCTCAATTCTTCCCGATTTTTCGACCCATTCACCCCACATGCTACCTCCACTCGATTTCATTCCTTCCCATAAACATCCGTTCCATTGTCGTTCATTTCTGCGTTTCTTCATTCTTCTCGGGAGTCTGTGTCAGGAGTAGTCCCACTTGGTTCGAATATCTTTCCCTTTTCGCTCCGAAAAAAAAACGAAAATTTTCATTAATTTGTGTGCAGAATGTACAAATGTGTGTACTGTGAAGTTTTTTTGGGGACGAAGAATTGTGTGGTGTGTTGTATTCTGTTGATGATGACGTCTATTTCGGAAAATTAACATCACTCACCGTCACCGCCAGAGCACGGACATTAGGCGCTCTAGTGTGAGTTATCTCTGTTGCGTTTTGGAGTTGTCGCGCCTTGTCGTGCCACCGCTATTTTTCATGGTGTGTTTTTGTTTATTTCCTCATATCGCTTTTCTTTGTGATTTCACATTTTCGTCCTATACACGCGCAAAACATAAGAATTGATTAAAAGTCTTATATCACATTCAAATCATTTGTTGCAGAGTTAAATTGTTGATTAATCGTCAAACGGGAGAGGCCGTGGCTATGAAAATGGTCGACTTGAAGAAGCATCCGGATGCAATGTTGTCCGTTCGCAAGGAAGTTTGCATACAGAAATTGCTCCAGCACGACCACATACTTCGGTACTTTGGCAAACGCTCGCAGGGCGATATTGAGTACATCTTTCTGGAATACGCAGCAGGCGGCGAGCTATTCGATCGGATTGGTGAGTACTTTGCATTGTTCTTTACTTCATTATTGTGTGTTATTTTCCCTTAACAGTTTGCAGAGTATTTGTTGTGTACGTGCAAAAGATATTTGCGTAAAAGTGCACTTTGTCAGTTTCTTTTTTGCGTCGGAAATTTCGTGAAACTCGTGGGGAAGACAAAGGGGACTGTGATTGTGTGTGCGTGAGTGGTATAATTTGTGTTTCATCAGAATGGGGGTGAAAATTAAGTTGTTGTCTAGGCGCGGTAGTTACACTAGAGTTGCTTACTTTTAGGCAAATTTGAATAATATTGCACCATGAGTTAGTGCAGGGCCTTGATCTGACTTTTGTGAAAATTCAGATTGCTCGGAAGTTGTTTTTGTTGGTTCCAGGAAAAAATCTTTCGAAATTCTCATTTCATAAGTCCCTGATGAATCATCCATCTTTTGCGGATACTTCACACCACGCTCAATTCGTCAAGGTCGAACAGCAATGTCGATGACCTAGTAACAAACCTCTCTTCAGCTCTACAGACCAAAACTCTTCTTTAGCCTTGAAAACGTTTGGTATGTTGTCATGTCTACAATAAACATAAATTTCCGGCCAAACAATAGTATGAAATCACATAAACCTGATGTCGTCTGCTTATTTGCAAACTGGTCTCCATGCTCTGTCATGTTCGTATCGAGCAGCGGCCGGCGCTGCATCAGCAGTATATTTCAGACCGGCTGTAATTTTCCAACACCGGGGGGAAAACCAACAACCGACAGCCGGAATTGTAAGTTGAACTTGAATTTTTCTCTCGACTAGCGCCACCGCTACCGGTATGGTTGCGCGTCACCACACGAGTCGTCGTGGTCATCTATTGGGAGTCTTTAAAGACTCAACCCGAGTCTAATTGATATCTTGAGAAAATTTGCATAGTACTGCTAACAAATAGCGCGCATCATAAGTGCTGAAAATGAAATTGACGAGACAACGACAGTGACCGCAAAAAGATTTTACTCTGTTTCCATTCATTGTGCGTATCTATTGGAACACGATAGACAAAACATGTCTGCACTCGAGAAATGTGTCTGAAAGCTGAAGACTTGGCTTTCTTCTTCTTGTTGCGTTCTGAATGCTCATGTTTTCACTTACACACAACCTCATCCATCCTCCTAATCAACGTCGTCGTCGTTGTCGTCACTTTCAAGCAACCAGAAGCCATCAATTCCGGTCGTCGTATGCATGCATGAAACCGCATAAAAAGAAAAGAAATTGAACCGCAAAATGTCGTTAACGCGTCATGCTGCTCTATGTGGAGAAAGACGCAGCAAGACTTCACTTCACAGTAGCCAGCAAGCAGGCAACAGCAACGAGCGAGCCACAACCACCAAACTCTCACTGCCATGTCATCATACCACCATCATCCAGTCAAATTTAATCGGAATTATGTAAATTGAATAAAAGTGATGCAGAAATACGAGTCGATGGATGATAACACGACAAGCAGCAAATACACAAACAGCGCCATATAATCGCGCAAATAGACACTACTCAGCACTTACCGGCCGCAGTAGGAGCACACACTCGTATCGAATTGACATAGAAATTATTGGAGTAGGTCATTTGATGTGTCTGTGTACATCATGCATGATATGTGTAGAATATACTCGAGCCGCGTTGAAGCGATACTACCAAAAATGTGTCCGAATTCGCTTTAAAAATTTTATGCAAAATTGGCCCTAAAGTTCATGTCGTCCTCGTGACTTTGAGAGTACAGAGGACATAGCGATGTAGCCACCACTCTGTGACATAGATATGTGTCGATATAGGGCTAACTCTTCAAGGCGGCCCCAGAGATGTCAAATGATGATGGACTTTTGCATGAATTGGAAAAGAGTCAATTAGCATATAGCACCGTTCCGATCGTTCCGATTTCGTTTGGGAGAGGCTATGCACTAAATTTGAAATTGAATCAATGTCAACACATTTTTTTTTTTTTTTGCTATGAAGCATTTTTTTGTAGCTCTTATTTGTCTTTATCCAACTCGTGCATTTGCAATGCTTTGCAATTTTGAATTGTTTGTTTTCTGTCACCCAATGAGATCATGCTGAGTGTCGAGTATTTTTTAGGGTTTGATATTGGCTTGTCAGCTTTCAATGTATTTGCTATTCAATTTGGCTCTACAAGGAAGAAGAAGACTCTTGAATTAATCTGTAATTTCCGTGCAATTTGTTGACATTAATCATCGTCATACATAACGGGATGGGAGCAAGTTTCACACTAAACTTTGGAGCAGGAAAGGAAAGTGGCTCATCCTCGCTTGTCCGCTATGGAGTTGCAATTGGTGTTGATCATAACTCGCATGTCTTACCTCATGAATGTAAAGGTTTTCTGGCTTCGTTGCCGCGAAACCTTAGTTCACAATCCAGCCCGCAAGTGGCTTCAGAAAAGGGATCATGTGCAGCTTGTTTAAAATAAATAAATTTTTTAATGAAAAACTGAAAAAAAAGACGCATTATTGGCTTAATAGAAAAATATTTTCTATAAAATCAGCCCCGGCAGTTTTTCGCATTATGTAATTGTTTTTTAAAGGTACTTTTAAAGAGCTATTAAAAAAAATATTCAAAATAGGTCTGGGAAAGTGTGAAGATTGGTGGCGCGAATAAAACATAACAAAGACTTCAACAGTTTCGCAGCACTCGAAAAAAAAAGGTCTTCTCGCTATGGACAGATGATGAAATTACACAATCTGTATTGGCATAATAGGCGCCTTACTCTTTCCTTCCCACGAGGCTACAATTCGATGGCAGACCAGTTCCATCGTCCGTCCACATCGGTCGATAAATTCATAAATCTATCGCTAAATGAGCGATATCAATTTAATAATGCGGAACAGGTACATTTATATAGATAGCTCCGAAGGACCAGATTATCTTGGCTGGCCTTATTAATCCCTCTATTAAAAAAAAAAATAACGACCTGGAACGCTCCTGGCCGGAAAACTAATCAGCGCCACCCATATTGTAAAGCGCCTATAGACCGTAGCTGTCACTAATCGGGACTTCTAGCCAAATCCGACCACTCGTGGTTGCGCCAAAATTCTTATTTCAAAAATGGAAGTCGTACTTCATATTTTCCATCAGTCAAACTGTCAATTTTTGAATTTGTTGGGATCCTTACAAATATCAATAATTAAAATTGATCAAATCAAAGATATTTAGTATAGTGACTTTAGCTCTAGACCCAAACATCCAAAAAAAGAGCTGACTTTTGATGCCAAATTGTTCTATGGCCTGACCGCATTACGCAGTAAAAAGTTAGACTTTTTTGCGCGTCACATTTGGGGGGGAGGGGGTGGCAAAGGGGTGAAATTATGATTTTTCGCCAATATCTTGTTAACTGTAATATTTACAGCAAAATGTTATGAGGACGATTTAAACTACACAAAATTTCCTTTCCAATGATATATTATATCAGATACCTTCTATTGGCAGATTATATACTAGACCTTAAAACATTTGGTGTAATTTAGATTTTTTGATAGTTACATTTGGCGCTCTAGCTCCTGAAGTAATTTAATTGGAGCCATGGTAATTGGGATAACTATTCCTAACAATATATAGGTGTCCCACGCGGAGACTCAGGCTGCCCCGACAAAGCATTCCTCTATACCACCTATTAACATTTAAGAAAAACACATGCCTGTAACTTTTCGCCGAATCACAGCAGGCGGGAAAAATTTTGGTGAACGTTAAGGCTAAGTCCCATTAGACCCTCCACCAAATATTACTTCGATCTGATTAAAACAAAGGGTACCTTCCATACAAATTATTCAAATTCAATGCCACTAGTTTATTAAGAAATAAGGGAACAAGTCAACCAAAATTAAAGTTTTGCTCGTAGGCAATTTTCCGGTCATTTTGTATGGGAGGTACCCTTTGTTTTAATCAGATCGAAGTAATATTTGGTGGAGGGTCTAATGGGACTTAGCCTTAACGTTCACCAAAATTTTTCCCGCCTGCTGTGATTCGGCGAAAAGTTACAGGCATGTGTTTTTCTTAAATGTTAATAGGTGGTATAGAGGAATGCTTTGTCGGGGCAGCCTGAGTCTCCGCGTGGGACAGCTATATATTGTTAGGAATAGTTATCCCAATTACCATGGCTCCAATTTAATTACTTCAGGAGCTAGAGCGCCAAATGTAACTATCAAAAAATCTAAATTACACCAAATGGTTTAAGGTCTAGTATATAATCTGGCAAGAGAATGGATATGATATAATATATCATTAGAAAGGAAATTTTGTGTAGTTTAAATCGTCCTCAGAACATTTTGCTGTAAATATTACAGTTAACAAGATATTGGCGAAAAATCATAATTTCACCCCTTTGCCACCCCCTCCCCCCCAAATGTGACGCGCAAAAAAGTCTAACTTTTTACTGCGTAATGCGGTCAGGCCATAGAACAATTTGGCATCAAAAGTCAGCTCTTTTTTTGGATGTTTGGGTTTCATCATTTTTTCAGCTAAAATCACTATACTAATTTGTTAGAATGAGCAAATTCCAAAATTCAAACCTGAATATGTGAATGAATATGTAGTCTGGTGGTTGTAGAGTTGTCGGTGCGCAGGGTCATGGGTTCGAGTCTCATCGTGAACGAATTCTTCTTTTGTTATGTTTTTCGAACTCTTGAACCATGTGACGGGCTGTGATCTCACTCAGATGTTAAACGAGTACCCATTTATGGGGAGAAACTATTCTTTTGAGCGTGATCTCAACACCTCAACAAAAAAAAACAGTTAAGATCTTGGAAATTAGATGTCACTAACAAACAGGTCAGCTTTTGACTAAGTTAAATATTTTACAAGATATGCCGTCAGTAAAGATTATATGAATTGCGTCAACTTAATAAGGGATGCTCAGCTTCCAGTCAATAATTTGCACATGGTTTTTTTTTCATCAAAAGGTGTAGATTCTCATGCAAGTGTTTTCATAGTAATAACTCAATTTTGTAAAATTTGGACTAACGTGTTTTTTTATGAGCGATTCAAATGTTTCTTTCTCTCATATAAATATTTGGCCCGCCGCGCCATCGTCTTTCAAAGAAACAATGTGGCCCGCGTAAAAAATATGTTGTAACCCTTGCCCTGGTTACTGGTGCACTCAGCAAATTGATTATCTTTGATATCGAATATCTCGTAATTAGATATATATTATACATATTTAAAGAGGCATTTACGTCCCGTTTTTTTTTTAATATTCATATATTACCAACTGCCGTTCTCAAAAAAACTAAAAAAAACTAACTGGTACTCCATTGTGCTTGTTCGCAAAACTACTGGAAAAAGATTTGAATCAGCGAATATTCAACAGACTAATAGTGAAAGAAGAATTAGTGCAGTCATATTAGCATTTCAAATAGAAAAAAATTGAGTAAGGCTAATTCTTGTGGTTTTTGGATTAGTGGGCTCCCAGAAATCTAAAACTCATTTTGCTAAAAAAAAATGTTGATCGGAAAGGTCCCAATAAGGACAAAAAAGGATACTCTTTAATCCTTGGCCGGAGGTCAGCATGTGGGGTATCAGATCAAAGGGGACGTCGAGTACATTACATATCCGTTGTTTGTTTCCTGTTTCAAGGACCCTTAATGGAATAAATCGAGATTAAATGTAAAATTATTGTGTTTTCCGTGTATCTTTCCAAAGCCATAACTACGAAAATAATTCAAGTTGTCACTACGTTTCTCACTTTTTCGAATTTATAATAGCTAAAGATTCTATCATTAAATTTGCTAAGAAAAAAAATTATCGGAAAGCTCTCAAAAAGGACATAAAAGGACACTAATTACAAACCTTGATCGAACGTGGGCATGCGGGGTGTCATATCAAAGAAGACGTCGAGTACATTATATATCCGGTATTTATTACTTGTTTCAAGGACCCTCACAGGAGAAAATTGGGACCCAATGGAAAATTTTCGTGTTTCTCGTATACACTTACGGTCAAAAGTATCGACTCAACCTAAAAGCGCGTGTATTTGTACGTGTTTTTCGAAAAGTATAGCAGTTATCCATAAAAATCGTATGTCATTGAAAAGCTTAAGGCCTCAGCGTTACGTTGGTACCATTTTAACCAATATTTGGTGAGCACTTTTAAAATTGATGCTCTTTGAACGAAAACGTAGCGAAAATGAGCAAATATGAAAATGGATTTTGGTTAGGTTTTTTGCAAATAAAACAAAAACTGTTGGAAAATAAGTTAAGTATTTATTATTTTAGTATTTATATTTCCTCCTCTTGCTCTAATGACAGCTTCCAGTCGATTCTGCATTGATTTGATCAAGTTGCTGATGGTATCTTGAGGAATACCGTTCCACTCCTCTAATAGGGCTGCCTTCAATTCTTCAGTGGACGAAGGGACTGGATTTCTGGCTCGGACTCTTCTCTTGAGTTCGTCCCATAAGTGTTCAATGGGATTGATGTCGGGACTGCGCGCAGGCCAGTTAAGTGACGACATATTGGCTTCATTCAAGAACTGCCGAGTGAGGTGCGACGCATGACACCGGGCATTGTCGTGCATCAAAGTAAAGTTCTCGCCAATAAATGCTGCATAGGGCACAACGTGAACACGGAGAACATCGGTAACGTATCGCTCAGCTGTCAGCCCTCCTCCTCGGCCTCCTGCGGGCACGAATACGAGATCCGTTTTTCCCTCCAATGAAATGCCAGCCCACATCATACAGGAACCGCCGCCGTATGCAACCGTTTCAGTGAAACAGCACTGCGCAAATCGCTCAGTTGGACGCCTGTAGACTCGACATCTTCTGTCACTGCCATGCAGACACATTCTCGACTCGTCAGTGAACAATACTGAGCTCCATTCCGTATCGCTCCAAGTAAGATGATTACGAGCAAATAAGAGGCGCGCTTGTCGGTGTCGTGCAGTCAATTTGGGGCCCCTGGCAGGCCGTCTTGGAGTGATATTCGCTTCCCTTAATCGTCTCCTTACCGTGCGGTCACTGACAGCTACTCCGCGAACACGCCTCAGGTTCCGCTGCGCAGCAACACCCGTGAGGAAACGATTTCGTAACGTACTTGTTACAATGAAACAGTCGTCTCTCTCTGAAGTGGATCGAGGGCGGCCCGTTCTTGGTCTCGAATTAAAGCTACCAGTCTCTCGAAATCTCCTGCTAACTCTCGAGACAGCAGACTGACTCATTCCAAGACGGCGAGCGACGGTTCGCTGACTATGATTCTCCGACAATAGGGCTACAACTTGTGCCGCCTGATCTGGCGTCGTATCCATTGATGAGAAAACAGTGATTGAAATTACTTCAGAGGTAAGTTACCTAACTTTCCTGATGCAACTGATAATGAGAAACCGATTACGGGTGCTTTTATAGGGGTAGTTTACCTGACCTTTACCTGAAACTTCAATTTTTCTGGGTTTTTTGTTACAAGTGGCAATAATTTAAAAAGTGCAAAGCAAATGTTGATAAAAAGGGTACCAACAGGTAGCTAAGGTTTCGAACTTTTAAACGACATACGACTTTTATGAATAACTATCATCATCATCAATGTGGCACGATAGCCCGACGTCGGGCCTTGGCCGCCTGAATCGTTGACCTCCAATTGTCGCGGTTACGTGACCTTGTCCTCCAGTTTCGGAAGCCCAGCAGCTGGTGGGTGTCTTCAACTACGGAGTTCTCCCAGCGAGCTCTCGGTCATCCACGCAACCTCGCTCCGTCAATTCGTTGTGCGTTCATAACTTTCTTTGGCATGCGATTGTCGTCCATCCGTTGTACATGCCCGCCCATTGCAGACGTTGAAGCTTCACGATTTTCGATACTTCCAGCTCATCGTACAATTGATACAACTCATGGTTGTACCGGATACGCCATTGGTCTCGCTCGCGAACGGCCCCGAAAATTCGCCGAAGGACCTTTCGTTCGAATCGGTCTAGCAAAATTTCGGAGGCTTGGGTAAGGTTCCATGTTTCGCAGCCATAACATAGCACGGGTCGGATGATCGTTTTGTACACGCGGAGCTTCGTGTTCCTGTGCGCAAGTTTCGAATTAATTATAGGAAGGACCGAGAAATATGTCTTATTGGCTAGTTGTGTCCGTCGCTTAATTTCGTCGGTTTCGTTGGCGTCCTTTGATAAATTACAACCCAGATAGTTGAAGTTGTCTACATACTCGATATTAAGGTCCCCCACTGTGATGCTTGAATTTGCTGGCGTCCTTGTTTTCGATTGCATCATGGCCTTTGTTTTGCTTTCGTTGATATGTAGTCCAACTTCCTTTGCGGCGTTATTGAGGTTATGCAGGAGGCTTTCTGCATCACCCAACCTTCGAGACATGATGTTGATATCGTCGGCGTACGCTACTAATTGAGTCGACTTGATGAGTAGCGTTCCGCTGCTGTCCATATTCATGGCTCGAATTACATACTCCAAAGCCAGGTTGAAGAGCGTCGGCGCCAGCCCGTCGCCCTGCTTGAGTCCAGTACGAGTTTCAAATAGGTCAGTGAGTCGGTTCTGCACTTTTACCTGCGAGACGGTATTAGTCATCGTCATCCTTGTGAGTCGCACTAACTTTGCCGGTATACCAAAGTTCAGCATAATGTTGTACAGTACACTTCGGTCGATACTGTCGTATGCCTGCAAATAACTATCATACTTTCCAAAAAACACGTACAAATACACGCGCTATTAGGTTGAGTCGATACTTTTGACCGTAAGTGTATGTATCTTTCCAAAGCCGTAATTTTTCGTTTGAGCCCGAATTATTCCATTTAGTGTCCTTGAAATAGGAAACAAATACCGGATATGCAATGCACTCGACGTCCTCTTTGATATGACACCCCGCATGCTCACGTTCGATCAAGGTTTGTAATTAGTGTCCTTTAATGTCCTTTTTCAGAGCTTTCCGATATTTTTTTCTTAGCAAATTTAATGATAGAATCTTTAGCTATTTTAAATTCGGAAAAGTGAGAAACGTAGTGACAACTTGAATTATTTTCGTAGTTATGGCTTTGGAAAGATACACGGAAAACACAATAATTTTACATTTAATCTCGATTTATTCCGTTGAGAAACAGGAAATAAACACCGGATATGTAATGTACTCGACGTCCCCTTTGATCTGATACCCCACATGCTGAC
This sequence comes from Microchrysa polita, assembly GCA_949715475.1. NCBI lineage: Eukaryota > Metazoa > Arthropoda > Insecta > Diptera > Stratiomyidae > Microchrysa > Microchrysa polita. Next base: position 52,437,921 of record OX454415.1, read on the forward strand.
CTCCGGTCAAGGATTAAAGAGTATCCTTTTTTGTCCTTTTTGGGACCTTTCCGATCAAAATTTTTCTTAGCAAAATGAGTTTTAGATTCCTGGGAGCTCGTTGATTCAAAAACCACAAAAAAACTCAAACAAAAAAACACAAACTCTATTTTTTCTATTTGGAGGCCTGAAATGGGATATTTTGACTGCACTAAATATAGATTTAAAGATTCGCAATATAGCGTCTATAGATTTTTTTTATTGTTGGTAATATGCGAATTACGATACATACAAGCTGACGAATTGGTGTATTTAGATGCAGTATATTCCGTGGACCGGAATCTTTCTATGATATGCCTACCTGCATAACAAGTATAAAATCAGAGATCGGCTCGTAACCTCTATCCACTCGAACAACTTGCCAGGGCATAGGCATTCTAAACTATTCATCGCGGGTTACTCCCATTATAAGATCAACTAAGCTTCTTAGAACTAATGGCAATTAAAGTCTGAATCATGCAATATAAACAGGTCAAAACTTTACAGGACTCACTTGAGAATATTCGCTTTTCGGGATGTAACAATTACCGTTAGATTCGTTAGAAACTTTTTGGCGATAATGAAAAAGGTAGAGATGGTGTTGACCTGAAGAACGTCGCTACAATTGCTTTTTGAACACCAGACATAAATTGGATAGCTGGCCCTTTTTTAAATTTCAGCTTAGTTTTAACGCATCTTCCTTAACGGATACATTTGCTTCTGTTACTTAACCGTGCAATTGTATCACTTAACTGTAATATGCCTGAAATACGTTGCCATTTTGACAATAATTTTTACTTTACTCCTAACCGTTTGATCGCAAACAAGTCTCAAATTAGCCGCCGTCAGTCAAATCCCGATATAATCGCGAATTAAGGTTCGTAGCGGTTTTTACGGAGGCTGTTACGCACATTCCGCTCGAATTGTAACGCGTGAATGCACTTTCGCTCTCCTGGTCTCAAAGATAATAACTGTAAAGCTACGAAACGTTCAGTTTATCATTGAAACAATTCATTGTCAAAATAGCATAGTTCAGTGATACATGTGAGGATTATTGGAAAACAAAACTGGAATGAAACGCGGCGCGTACAAATGAACTGTTTATTCAATATCTCTCGCGTACAATGTCTGCCCGAGACAAGGTCTGAACGTAGACTGCCTCTCCTCAGGTCGGAATCTACCCTTCTCTCTCGCTACGTGTCACGCGCGGCCTTCCTTCTTAAGCTTGCCTTCGAGCTCTGCTGGGTTGCATCGTCTGGGTCATCTTTGTCGCTTGATGAAAACGGGTTCAGCTTAGGGTTGAGCGAACACCATCTCTTCATGTTGTCCGTTGCGTTCCGCCCGAATAGTGCTTTAATCGGCGACCAGTCGTTTTGTTATCGATGCTTTCTACTAGGTAACGGTCATTTTGCAGAACCTTGGTTATGATGACGAAAGGGCCCTTATAGGCTATAGCTTGCGTGATTTGCCAGTAGCTGTAGACGGGTTTGAGATCACCATCAGGTCACCTTCTTGATAAAGCCTCGGCGTTTTCCGTTTGGCGTCGAATCGGAGTTTCCAATTCTTCTTTGATGTCGTGATGTTGTCGGCCTCCATCTCTCATCGCTCCTGTACACTCAGTTGTTGTCCTTGTAGGTCGTCAGAAACAGCTTGAAAAATCGAAAAATCATGCTGATTAAAGAGAACTGTATTCGATGTATATAAGCATCTCAGTCCTTCGCATCGTTACCTTGTGTTCTCAGATATTGCAGAGTTGACTGATTAACCTGTTCGACCTGGCCGTTGCCTCGAGGTGTTCTCACAACTGTTTGAACTGTTTGTATCTTGTTTCAACACAATCCTTCTCGAAATCGCTTCTCGTGAAATTTGTCGCTCTATCCGAGATAATTCGTTCGGGAAGACCGCAAAATGCCGTCATTTTGTTGAGCACCTTCAGAACACTGTACTTCGCGGAAACGGACCCAAATGGTGGATGTGTATCGTTCGGAATGGAATCGGAGTGATTTCGTCGCCTTCGGGCTTACTTAAAATAGAAACACTCTGGGCCTGCACGAATATAGTCTTTTACAAGCTTGCGTTGTCGCGGAAACCATGGACCCGCTCAAGGGTTTTCTGCTTGCCGAAAGGACCCATTTCGTCGTGAAAGGTTTTTATAATTTGAACTGTTCTAGTTGCCACAAACTTTATGTGTGGTTTGCTAAGCAACAACAACGCATTTGTCTCGGCGATGACACGATCCAAGATAGAGCTGCCTGTAGAAATATGCTGAGATATTACCGCCAAAACGGGCGATGTGCCTTCACCGTAGGTCGAGCAACGCGAAACCATGGTGCGGTATAAAGAACGAGGCAAGGAAGAAGAAGAAGATGCCACAAACTTTTCGTCCGCACCCATCCATCTGTACAGGCATTTTTGAGGATGTAATCGTTCGCAACTGCTTGATTTGATCACAAGATCGCTCTCCCTCTAAAGCAGCAATTATTTCCTTAATTTCTGGATCTTGGCGTTGCCTTCCTAGCAACCAGTCTTGTTGACATACCTCTAGTTTCCAGATCGGTTCCACGGGTGTGCCAAAAGGGTCTCGACTCAGGGCGTCAACGTGCTGCATCTTGCCCTCACGATGAACAGCTATCAAGTTGTACTGAAGCTTCAGCCACCATTTAGCAATCCTTGGCACTAATGGAGTCTTCGCCTTTGTGGTGCTTTTGGCTGCACAGTGAACAACCGTAAAGGGTTTTCCAAGCAAGTACAGTCTGAATAGCTCGACTGTCTCAACGATCGCTAGGACCTCCAACTCGTGGCTGGCAAACTTAGATTCGCGGTCAGAACATTTCCTGCTGTAGTGTGCAATTGCTCTCTTTGCTCTCCTGTTAACGATTCTTGATTCGGAGAACCCTAATGGAACATAGCTGGTAATCTGTAAGGCGATAGGCGACAATCACTTTGATTATTCCTCCTCTTCTTTTAGCGGTGCAGAAAAGATTGCAATTGCAATGTCTATTTGTGGATATGTTCTATGGTTTGTCGTGGCTTTCGTCCGCAATATCTAGGGACTAGGACGTTGCTGCTACGATGTTTTCGCACAGTGGTATAGGTGTATGGTCAATGAGCGCAGCTGGGCATTGAGGCGCGCCAGCGCAATATGGACCGATGTTTTGAATGTCCAGGTTTATTTGAGATAGATATAATTTTAGGCGCCAACAGAAATCCGACCGTAGATGAGCTAATGTCTTCCTGATAGTAGAAGGTGGAAGTTACGATCTACTATCTACTATCTACTTTGTCCATTATTACTATTTAATTTGAATGCCAGGAATGGAATAGCTGGCTTAAATCTAGTTTGATTATAATCTTTTTTAACGAAATTGTATATTGTTGATTTCTGATTAGGGGTAATGAACTACCCGAAAACAATCACTGTCTACTTCAACAAATACACGACTGGGCTTATGGCCTAGTGTTATATAACATAAATTAGACTAACGTGACATGTTGTGTTCAAAATATCAAAATTATTTGAAAATTGGTTTCCCGGATTTCGATCTATTGTTGATCCTTCAAAGAAATTAACCGCATAATTCTTTTCATAGAATAAAGTTCATATAACATCAACCACAATCGACCTTATAAGAGATGTATTTATAAGCTATTGCAGAAAAGCGTAGCCTAGTTGTTTTAGATTTTCCAGATTTCAGTTTCTTCGAATTCGGAATCTAAATAATAGTTTGCCACTTTCATTCGTTGTGTTTTTCTTATGCAAAAATCCCCATTAATATTTCTACATATTTAGATATGAGTGTTTTGCGGTTGATTCACACATTGTGTCTAAGTAAATATAAACAGAGTACAACTTGGAATTTTATCTTGGTATCGTGATTCATTGGAAAAGCAAGTATAAAGCCGTATGTTTCTTTTGAAGGTTAGATCTTATTTAAGTGCAGTTTTCAAATGAATCAATTTATGGCTGAAATTTAATTATATATTAATTTAAAATTATTTCCATCTTGAAATAAAAATAAAATCAATAAAAAATTAATTAGTTCTATATTCTTTTTTTTTTCTTTGCAGAACCTGACATTGGCATGCCCCAATATTTGGCGCAACGCTACTTCAATCAACTACTCTCGGGCGTACATTATTTACACACACGCGGTGTGGCACATCGTGACCTGAAACCGGAAAATCTTCTCCTCGACGAGCATGACAATTTGAAAATTTCCGACTTTGGAATGGCTACAATGTTTAGGTACATATTAGGTATAAACCTTACATCTTACTACACAAGTACAACAATTTCATCTATTGCACAGTTTTTATTCATTCTCATTTATATTGTAAACTTTCCCGTCGCCATCTAGTTTAAGAAGTTTTCTAATATTTTACACCCATGAAGATTTGAAGAATAGAGAGATGAATTCATGTGTAGAAGAAAAAACCTAACTAACTAAGATGATGCCTTTTTTATTGTTTCTTTCAATATTGTCTCGGATACACTTGGTACACGACCGGTCATAACTTAAAATTATCACAATCGCTTGTGGGATTGCAGAATGCGTGGCAAGGAGCGTCTATTGGACAAACGTTGCGGGACACTACCGTATGTGGCGCCTGAAGTTCTATGTCGACCATATCATGCAACGCCGGCCGATATTTGGTCATGTGGAGTGATTCTAGTCACGATGCTTGCAGGAGGTAAGATGTTGACTGTTGATGTGTTTTTTGCAATGTGTGTGTGTCTACTTTGTTGATTTACCAAACATTGTAGTAATAATGGTCGTGATGTTACTGGCAATGACGAGGATGTTGGAAAGTGGGAAATTTTTTTTCCTTTTTCTTTTCCGTCGTCAGAATGTATGTTTGTCGTTTGCTGCGCTGTTGTTCATTGAATTGATTTAAGCAATATAGCGTTGTGATTTCATGTTGCATTTGGTTCATGTTGTCGGGATCGATGGGGAGGGGTTTCTTGCAGCAAGGAGGTCAATGGTTGTAAATTTTAAAAGCTAGTTGTTTTCTCAGAAATTACTTATATGGCTTATGCATTGATAAATGTCACTGTTGCAATGGGGTGTAAAAATATACAAAGCGGAAAATTTCTTCAATTTCTGTCATCGCAATCATCTTTTGAAAAAACTATCACTAAATTGTTAGTTTTAAAAGGGCATTTAAAAAATATATGAATATGCACACCTTCTCTGAACTGACAGGTTTTAAAACAATAGTAAATAGTGCATATCGCACCACTTCTCAGCAGTTGCTATGCTATATTGGTCGAAACCGCACATATCAGGGATCGTGTGCACATTCTCACCTTTTTGAAATGTCTTGTATAGGTGTGATCCCACGAAGGATATGATTTGATATTTGAGTATGCTATCATATTCGCAATCTGCAGACTTGTTATTCACATTGTCCTGGCAGACTCATCTTCGTCTACTTCATCTAATTCTCCTAATGGATTATCCATTTCGAGGTTGGGAAAGTACAGCCCTGCAATCTGACAACTATTATCGTGAATGTAAACGTGAACCAAACTAGTATTTGTTTAGTTGAAGGTTTGCCATTGCACAGTATACGTTTGACCGTCGCACAACGTACTACGTGTTTTATCAAAGTGATAAATCTCCAGTGAATACATTTCGCGCTTTACGGCCAGATGATGGTCGTCATAATCGGGCCTACTCAGCAAACAATAGCCAACACAATACGAAAATTCGAAGAAACTTTCGTAAGACCTGCGCATCATCGTTTTTGCCGTGGAATCGACAATATGGGTTTTCGTCAACACTCCCATTCACAGCGGCAACGTCCTAAATATGCAGTTGTAGACTGCCGAGCTAGAATCTTCGTTACACTTGAGACTTCTAAGGGCAACAAACAATATTGAGCACCAATGGAGGAAAAGCAGAGGAGGGACAGAGACATCCTGAGAGCTAATTATGGCTATCTCGTCTTCAACTATGTATTACCAAACTCACCGTAGTTTTGGACACAAATATACGGACTTCAACATGATACCCAGCTCCACGACATGAATCAAATGCCTTTTATGCACATATTTCACTTTGTACCACTAAATCAGCGCTAATTACTCACGTTTTGTTTTGATTTGTTATTCACGTAATTATTGACGAATGAATTTGCATATTTTTATTATAATTGTGTGTGTGTACATAAATAATTTCATTTATGTCTGGCTCTTTGGTATTCTAGCTGTAGATTTATTATTTGAAATCATCTAAAGCTTTAATACCAAAGCTCCAGCATAAATTGCTTGCTGCACCCGTGTTTTATTGGACATTTTTTATATATCTAAAATATGTACTGAATTTAATTGAATTGTGTTTTCTTTATTCTAATAAGATTTGCACGATTTGTTTTAGTTCTATTTTTATCGACTCTTTTCGTATGGAATGTTTATATTTTTAGTTAAGTCTGTAATATTTAAGTTTCGTTCAAATATTTATTATCATTAACCCAGACCAACAATACATTTGAAAGAACCTTTAAAAAATCTCGTTAACATCCGACATGCATGTTTTCTCCTATGTACATATCAGTTTGTAAAACTTAAAAAAAATAGCTCGCACAACGTCGAATCTAAGCCACAGATGTGTTAGCGACATCTCATTCCCAGGGTCTTAACTGCTTTTTTTTAAGATGTTGAAATCTGCTGCGCGCTCTGAAGAGTTGGGTAATCGTTCAACATCCGTCTCATGGGTCGGAAATTCAAAAACCACCATCAACTGAATCCGCTCACAGTGGGACTCGAACTCACGAATCTTTGCTTTAAAAGCGAGCGCGTGACCCAAGTGTGGCATCCGAGACAAGAGCTTCCAGAAACGGTAGCGGAAAGCTTTCATGTTATTTGAATATCAATTAACTAATTGTGGATTCCAATGTGACATTTCCGAAATTGAATAACTCGATATTTCTCCCGCTTGGGCTCTTCTCCTCCAAACACAGCTACTGACTAAACTGTTCCTAAATACTTTTTTTGGTATAGAAACCACTAGTTTGTTTCCATCGAGTCGAGGGAACTTGAGACAATACCACACCCTGGCCAGTGGATCGATTACAATCTAGACTGATTGGTCCAAAAACGACGCAGGAGTTTGTATCGGTATTTACACGGATGAATTCGACATTCAGCTGTCTTCTTAAAATAGTCGGCCTCGGAAAATAAACTCGGCGTCAATGAAACCGGGCCACACGGTAAGCGCGAATTCTAATCAATACAGGCAAATCGTTTGTAATGTGAGTTAACGGTACTTCAGATGAAAATCATAGTCATTTCAATTGCCATTAAATGCACTTTCTGTAGATATAACTTTCATAGTTGTAAGTTTCATACTTTTTGAGAAAATTGAATTTGAGTCGAAAGTGGCCCGATTTTTGTGAAGCCAAGTGTAGTTGGAATAGGTATTAAAATTCGAAGAATCTAGAAATGGACACGGCACTAGCTTAACCTTTTACTCTTGATTACATCCAACTCGCCTACGATTTCTGCTTTTTAAGCCGTAGTACGTCTATACTCAGTGCTTCAAGTGGTTTCAACTTAAGATCTGTTTCCAGAGAATACACGTCCAGGTAAGGGATTGATGTCGTTCTATTCTAATATCATGAGAAAATATCCGTTTTCGTAGAGAGACCTTTTGTGTTTCCGATATTTTCCGCTATATATTGCAGATGGTGCAGTAAGTGTCGCTCGTGCCAATAAGAAGACAAAGAAAATTCACCCTATTAGAACGAATCCCTCAATGTTCCGAAAATCATTTTCCTTTATTCTAACGGTAAATCATTGCATTCACCAAAATTATAATTAAGCCCAGAAGTCATGTAATAATGAAACACTGAAATTATGGCATTAAGCCAACTATGGGAATGAAATCTTTCTACAATTGTAGACTGAGACCAAGCGCCAAGTGATCATTCCTACACGCAGATCTTGCGGTCAAAACCGCATTTTTAATAATAATAATAAGCAAATTGGACTTAACCATAGAGGTGGGCACTGCTACCTAAAAGGTATATTGTGCCATAGTCCTTTAATTTAGAAGGTCATCAACCCGTTTGATAAACGCTAGAAGATCCTTCAGAGAGGAGCACCTAATACATACTAGTGCTGAGTAAATCACGTCCAAGGAGTGATCTCCTGGACCTGGCGATCGCTGGGCATTCCAGTAATAAATGAATGGAGGTTTCGTCTTCCTCCAGGCAAAGGCGACATTGGGTCCCCCTTGATAGAACTATATTATGAAGGTGGTAGCGGAGCCCAAAGTGCCCCGTAAGAAAGCCTATTAATAGTCTGAGCTCGGTCCTGCGCAGACGTTTAATATCGGAGAAGCTGAAGGGGGGCGCACTAACTTTTTAGTAACTCTTAGCCAGGGTGCGATGTCCAGTAGTTATGCCTCAGGTCCGAGGACCAGTTACCAATTACGCCTCTAGCAGCTTTCCAGCTTATTCCACAGAAGGGCTCAGGACCGATGAGTGTGGAAGATGAGCCCTCTCTTGTTAATTCGTCCGCGTATTCATTTCCTTCAACGCCTCTGTGACCCGGAACCCGATAGATGGAAACAGAGGATGGAGAGGCTCTGAAGGATGTCAAAGCACTCGCTGACCATCTTCGAGGTAAACTTGTGTGAAGTTAGCGCCTTAATTGCTCCCTGGCTGTCAGTGCAGATGGCGATGTGTGCGCCACGGAGACCACGTCCCAGGATCTCTCTGGCACAGATTTCGATGGCATGAATTTCGGCTTGGAAGACAGTAGGCTATTTGTCCATTGCAGCCGAGATCCTGGTATTGGGTCGCAATTTTAATATGATAATACAGCAGTAAGAAAAAAAAATATCGTGATCATCGGTCAGGGCTTCTTTCCTGAGGTTTTTTTTTAACCAAACAGCTTTTCCCATTTCGGGGTGGTCGATTTTCGCCAGCAACGTCCGGCTGTGAAATTTGGTTTTTCTGTTAGGGAAATTGACCAGGCAAGCCATTGTAATGGTTAGCATTGTCAAGTAAAAGTAGAGTCTACGAGTGTTCTTTACGTTATAATGGTGGTGTATTGTCAAAAAAATCGACCCCGTTCAGGAGGCGCCTCAGTGCCTAGAAGTAACGTTGCCAATAAAATCAATGGTATCGTTCGTGATGAGCGTAACTGAACTATTGATGATCTATTCCTTTCTATGTCTGAAATATGGAGAGTAGATTAGATTTTCACATGAGAAAAGTTGCATCCAAATTTCTCCCACGTCTTTTCACAGGTAAGCAAACGGAGTGTTGGCTTTCAGAGAGAGAGCATCCAGGGTTATTAATCGTAGTGCTATGACTATGAGCTTGAAACAAAAATGGCATAGCTATCCGTTGCGTTGTTCCGTTAAAAAAAAACTCACGGGCAATTCGAAGCACTAACAGCGAAACAACTGTGCATATTAACTCAGGAGACGTTTTCCCCTAGTCGAACAATGGGTTCCCCCACTTACCTTACCCACCGAAGCAAATTCCCATTATTGTTGGGTCCTACTCGTATAAAGTGTTTAAATTATTGTTTCGTGCAGCTTCCTCAAACTCGAAACAACCTCTACATTTTGAAGCTTTGAAACGATATTGGTATCAATGTTTTGAGAATAGTCATCTAATGACAAAGCTACACCCACTTTTATTTATTGTTGCGTCAGACATCCAGCGCTTCGGCCAAGAAGCCTCGGTGAAATCTAAGTATGGAATTTAAAGCTGGTAAAAAAACAAAACAAAATATTTTACCTTATTACATAACATGAACCTCCGTTAGGGTGTTCCCCCGTTAGGGTGAACAGTCGCAGTTTTAATTCACGTTTAGTTCACGTTTTCGCGGGTCTACTATATCGACTAAACAGACTGGCGTGGTGAAGAGCTTTGCTATCATGTTCATCGCCAGAGTTCCTGGCATTGTAAAACGTCGTACAAAATAAAAAATTCACGCTAGAGTTTTGTTTTTCCACTAAACCAGCACAATCGAGGAACTCCCCTATAAATGCCAATAATTGACTGCTTGTTTCCATCACAAAATTTTTGAAGTATTTTTCGGAATCTGGGCTAATCTCGCATCAATTCAGTACGGTCGTCCAGATAGGATAGGGATTCCATTCTGTGGTTGATAAGATTGAGCAATGGACGATTTGCATTGAAGTTTATGCGTACGACTGATTTAAGCGTTAAGTTGTTGTCCCTTCAGTATTAATCGGAATGCATCTGCTCCTTCGCATAACACCATATTGCATTGAGGGGAAAAGCCATATCATCCGCGAAGAAATCGGCCGAATAATAAAGTTGATCTGCTGAGAAAGTGGGAGAAGCTACCGAAAACGTCTTTAAAAGTTTAGTTATGGAAACGTAAATCGGGTTTGATGTGAATTTGTTCATTTTTATTAGCATTATAATTCGCCGTATTGCATTGGCTCCTTACGGTTCCAATCTACGGTCTGTTTAGGCATATTTTTAGGCTCTATGTGACCTATCTATAGTGACCAGGATTTGGCTTCTGAAGAAAATCGCATATTCCAGATGAAGAAATTTGCCTTTGGCTTGATAATATCGTTCTGATTAACCTTCCTATACCCGCGTCAAATTTTGTTACACGTATACCCGCGTCGGTCTCACAGACCGATGATTTGTAATCCTTTTTAAAAGGTTTTTTTCCATAACAAAAGATAAACAGAGGATAATAAATAATAAAACTAAAGTGTATAATGAAACATCAATGTCATTCAATAACTTTATTTCCATTTTAATCAGTTTTTTGCGAAAAAAAAAACTTCAACATTGCAACTTTTATACTTTGGAACTGCAAAATCTTAACTTAAACTTTTTTCCCTTTAAAAAAACAAAAATATTCTTTCGTCTCGCATAAAGACACGATATGTACTAAAATAGAATCAAAGAATGACTCAAAGAACACTAAACAAAAAATTAACACAATAATTTTATACTCACACAAAAAGTCACACCTATAACCGCGTCGGTCTCACAGACAATTCTTTCCAAATGCACCAATACGCCCGTCTCGCGTAAACGTAGGACATGCACTAGAATAAAGTCAGGAACAAATCCGGCAGCTAGTAAAAAACTCGACCTGCTACCTTTTCATGTAAGCTAAAAAAAATTAAAAAAGTGTTTTGTCGGTCTGACAGACCATCACGCGGGTATAGGAAGGTTAAGCACAGAATGGTCCAGACAATTCGACACATCGTCGGCAGGTAAATGCACTCATGATTAGGATCTCTCCGGATGGTGGTGCCATAGCTGACATTTACAATTAGATTAACTTTACAATTACATACAGAAGCACAACTACGTCGAAAAGTCTAAGCTTAGTGCGTACCTTTACATATATTCTATCGTCATTAGAAACACATTTGTGTGAAATTTGGTTGAAATTGGTGCCCAAATAAAAAAGTTTTTCTTAGAAGAACCTAATTTGGGGGATTGGGTTTGTATGGCAGCCCCATGACCCCATTGTCCGATTTTGCCGATTCAAACATACAAACTGCCTGCAGCAAAAAGAAGCATTTGTGCAAAATTTCAGCTTCATAGCTTTTAAATTTGCCGAGTAAAACTCGTCGCAACAGATGGACAGACAGACAGTCATGCCGATCATATATGTATACTTTTTATATGGTCGGAGATGCTTCCTTCAATGCGTTACAAACTTCATGACAATGTTAATATAACCTTTCACTCGGTGAGCGAAGGGTATAAAAATCAAAATTAGTTTCCAAAAATATATCAGCCAGCCACGGCTTTCAAATTTTAATTAAATTAAGTGCTGCTTCCATTCGTCGGTGAAGACAAAAAAAAATCTTTTCCGAGTCTGTATTTGTTGGCTAGCAAACAATACCTTTGAAGACACACTCACTCCCCAGCTGCACGTAAAAGCAGAAATAGCATTATCCCGTGGCAGGCGGCATGATGAGAATATCCCGCAGGTCACTTTCTATCTATTGGTTAACATGTGCCGCCTTTCGAATCCTCGCTTTTGTTGGCAATAAAATACGCGCGCTATGAAGGGATATTATAAAGCGGCACATTTACCGTTAAAACAGTGACACGTTACTTACTTAATTTGACAAAGGGTAGCTTGATCTTTCGGTCGTGGAGACTTTTGTAATCCCTTGTCTTCTAGGGGCTCGATTATCATTATCATTGAGTGTAGAAATAAACCAATACTCCGACGGATTTGTGCTAATGGAAAGTATTGCATTAACTGCTGAGAATCACATAACAGCTTGTTTTGTTAACAATGGAAATATTTTTCGGTAACATTTGAGGTGCCGGGATTTAGTAATGTGGGGTTATTGTAAAGCGGGATGTTTTTGTACAAATAGGGACTATGAACGGTCGGGACTTCGTTTTTCGGGATTATGGAGGCATCCCATTCTGAAATGGATTATAAAGATCCCCGATGTAATTAGCGCTTTTGGGAATGCACACAACGTCCGCCATCGACGTAGAGTTTCGCTTAAGGATCAGCTTGAAAATATCTCAGCGGAGCAATAATACAGTCTTGCAGCCTGTTGCGCTATTTGTTGCAACAAGAGAGCCCAGATTCACAATAATATTGAATCAAGCGTGTCGAGTTAAATACTTCATCCGTGAATTTCCCATATATGTAACTCTCTTGGCATGAGCTAAGTCTTATATGTCGCTTTTTCCAAATGATAGAGCTAATTCTGTGTCGTTTCTTCAGAATGAATATTGGTGTAGTGAATATGAAGTATAGATTCAGATTATGTTGTTTGACTATGATTTTTACACTTACAGTCATTAGACACAGTCAGCAGAATATTCCGTACTAATTTACCGATTGTCAGTCCTCAACATTTTCACGAAAAAACTCGTCGCTGGACTTCGACTGAAAGTCACGTTGCCATTGGATGGAGAATAAGCGGATAACCTATATTCATTTCGACGAGTCTTTAAACATCTGAAGGCAACCGACGACCGACCTATACTTCTCTAGCTCCAGTCAATAGCGCGTTCAAAAGGCGTCTACATTTTTTGTTCTGTTGTTCGTATAATGCACTGGGTGACAATCGTATCGACATACTGTCAATCTCTTCTTTGACATAATGAGCCTCTTTTTTACTCTTATGCAACAACATTTTATGATCGAATTTTTATTTCAATTTATAATATTCCATTAACAAATTTTGTTTATTTTGTTATTCATTACTAAAATCCAAAGGATATCGCATCTAACTGTTTTTCATTTACTCTTTCAGAACTGCCGTGGGATCAACCATCTACAAACTGTGATGAATTTATCAAATGGAAAGATAGCGATCGATGGATGACAATAACGCCATGGAGTAAGCTGGACACTCTGTCAATATCACTGCTACGAAAGATTCTTGCACCGAATCCATCGCAACGATTATCACTTGAAAAGATTATGGATCACAAATGGTGTCACATGCAATACGGTGAATCAGGTGGGTTTGACTGTCTATAACTATTAAAATTATTATTTCTTCAATAATTGTATTTATGCTTTTATTTTTAATCAAATCATGTAAGAAATACATATTCCTATTTTATAATTTAATACAAAATTTCTCATTGACCTGTGTTTCAAGGGATCACAATGCCGTTGAATCAACAACGACGTTTGACGTTTATCATAGCAAACACGCAAAATTTTTCGCTAATATTAAATTTCTAATTTTTTTATCAAATTCATAAGATTTAATATTAAATTCATAATTTTATGATTCATTTGCTCGTTCACTTCATCTGTAAAAGTGGTTTCGCGGATTGGTGTAGTGATAAATCATAAATTTGTTCGAAAAGTGTTTAGTGGTTTGCATTTTTTACCTGCCGCTCGGACGGTCTTTGTTCTTTGTTTTCATTTGGTCCAGTAGTCATTTGAACTCGGCTTAACTGAGTTATCTGGGCATACATTTTCGTACTAGCATATAGCGCAGTGGTAGCGTGTACGACTCACGCCCGTGAGGTCCTGTGTTCGAATCCCACTTTTTGCAAATTTTTTTCTTTTTGCTTTTTTTCTCTTTTTATTAATTTATTAGTTTAGTTCTTGTATTAAAATGAATTGTGTTTGCGAGCAATTTTACAAAGTCCAAATTGACGGTCTATCTCAGCTCGTTTCGTCATTGCAGAGCCAACTTAGCAAGCTGAGATCCCTTATGAAATCTGTAAATTGTTGTGAAAACAATTCCGAAGCATTGCGAGATAAAAATGTAAATTTAAAAAATAAGAAGAGTAATATAGGGAAAGACACTAAGAAAAAAACTAAAAATATTATTTCAATATCTTCTGAGCAATCTTTCGTTAGCCATGAAGCGGGGACTTCCACTGTTATTTCAGATTCATCTTCTACAATTCCTTCCAACGTTGACAAAAATCAATCTCCGATTGATAAATTTGTCACAGTTCGTAAGAAAGGGAAACATATTAAAAAACCTTCTCCTGTTGGTGATGTTATTCCCAAAAAGAGTGATAATAATAATAGGCGACACAAAAGAATCTTCGGTATCGATCAAGCTAATGATTCTCTTCGAAGTGTCCCCAGTTTCAAGGTATTCCATGTTTCTAAGCTGCATGCTTCGGTAAAAGCAGACGATTTAAAGGAATATGTAATGAAAAAGCTTAATTTAACAGATGACAGCTTTCTTTCGGTTTATCCTCTGATAAAAAAAGATTGTGATATTTCCAAATTAGTTTCAATCAGTTTTGGTTTGAAACTTCCTCATGAATATTCTAAGCAAGTGTTTTGTGCCAACTTCTGGCCCAAGGGCGTCAACATATCACCCTTCAAATTTTCAAAAAACGACAAACGCCAAAACAGTGTCCAGCAGAACACATAATTTCCAATTCATTTTTCTCGGTCTATTATCAAAATGTTGGCGGTCTTCGTTCAAGAACAAATGACTTTTACCTTGCAGCTTCACAAGAAGATTATGCTGCCATTTGCTTAACCGAGACTTGGCTTCACACAGACATTACAAATGAAGAACTTTTCATAAGAGACTATGATGTCTATCGTCGCGACCGTTATGAGGCTTCGACTAAGAGAGGAGGTGGTGTTTTGGTAGCTATCAAAACAACATTCCCATCTCATGAAGTTGAGCTTTTTCATAAGGACGTGGAACAGATATGTGTTTCTATCAATGTTTCTCGCAGCGAAAAAGTATATATTTTTAATAGCTATTTACCACCTTTGAGTTCAGTTGATGTTTATAACAAACATGTAGATAATATCTCCAAGCTATTTGCATCTTTTGAGGAAAAAGACAAATTGATTGTTGTTGGGGATTTCAATCTTGGTAATATAAGTTGGTACTGGAACGACGACGAGAAAAAAAATCTGCCGCGTGATTTACATCTTGAGTGTGAATCTGTTCTAACAGATTGTTTGTTTGCAATGGATTTGATGCAAATGAATCTTGTTAAAAATTCGATTGGTAGAATTTTAGATCTAATTTTTGTTAGTACTTGCTTGAATGCTTCTGTAATTAAAGTAGATAAACCAATTTTGCCCAATTCAATCCATCACAGTGCTCTTCTTCTTGAGTTTGTTTTTTATGATTACATTGAAGAAGAGCCCGAAGTTATTCCTACTAGAAATTTTCAAAAAGCCCAATTTGAAAAACTAAATTCAACATTTTTTAATATGGATTGGGCTCCAGTTATATCGAATAGTAATCTTATTGAAAGTTATACAATTTTTAATTCAATTTTAAATAAATCTATTCGCAAGTACGTTCCTTTAAAAAAGAACAAAATAAAAGCAAAAAATCCTTGGGCTACCAAAGAATTGTTCAAACTTAAGAGAGCAAAAAATAAGGCCCATAAATTATACAAGAAGTCATCCTCTCTTGCCAATAAAGAAAATTTCTTTAGATTGAGAAGAGAGTATGAATTAATGAATAAAAATCTTTACAAACAGTATATTGCGAGAGCTGAAAATAATATAAAGAATGACAGTAAGACATTTTGGAATTTTATAAACAGCAAGCGTAAGAATACGGGAATCCCAAAAAATTTAGAATTCAATGGCAATTTTTACAAAGATGTTCAATCGGTTTGTGACGGATTTGCTAGATTTTTCAGTTCAGTTTACAAAGTGCCAGACTCCGTTTCATCAGAAATGAATGCTAACATCAATGGAAGTCAGAGTGCATTGGTCCCTCGGATAGCTCAGGAGGACCTTACGAGTGCTCTTGAGATTTCTGAGGATGACCTATTGAATGCTATGCGTGATCTTGATGTTAGTATTCAGGCCGGACCTGATGGCATTCCTAATATATTTTTGAAGAATTGCATGCAATCGTTATGTCGTCCTTTAGCCTTTATTTTTAATTTGTCCTTGACTTCAGGTGTTTTTCTTGATGAATGGAAAGTCTCATACATAACGCCTGTTCACAAAAAGGGTCCGAAGCATCTTATTGATAACTATAGACCCATAGCTAAAATATCTGCAATACCGAAGTTGTTTGAAATGCTTATTAAAAATAAAATAGATGTTTTAATTAGCCGTTTGATATCGCCATGTCAACATGGATTCCTGAAAGGAAAATCAACTTCAACAAATTTGGTATCATTTACTAAATTTGTTGCTGATGGTATTGAGCAGGGAATGCAGGTTGATGTGGTATATACCGATTTTTCGAAGGCTTTTGATAGAGTAGATCATAACATTTTACTTAAAAAACTAGAACATTTAGGAATACAGTCAATTTTTCTAAGCTGGGTGAGATCCTATTTAACGGATAGGACTCAGTTGGTGAAGTTAAATGGCTGTACATCTCGCTCTGTTATAAAGTGTTCATCAGGGGTTCCGCAAGGAAGCCATTTAGGACCACTTTTCTTTTTAGTTTTCATAAACGATATCATCCAAAATTTTAAATTCGTGCGTGTATGGCAGTATGCCGATGATATGAAAATCGCTATGAAAATACGCAACATTGATGATTGTCTTAAGTTGCAATCCGATTTAGAAAAGCTGCAATTTTGGTGCCGCGATAATAATTTAAATTTAAATGTTAGTAAATGTAAAGTACTTAGCATATATAAATTGAAAACTCTTGTCTTCTTTGAGTACTCCTCAACAGGTAGTGTTCTTGAAAGGGTTGCCGAAATATCAGATCTTGGTGTAATTTTCGACCATGAGCTTTCATTTCGACAACACATTGATTACATTATTTCAAAAGCGAATAGTATGTTAGGATTTGTTAAACGTAATGCGCGCGAATTTAATGATGCTTTTACTTTAAAAATATTGTATGCAGCTTTCGTTCGTTCGCACCTGGAGTATTGTTCTATTGTGTGGAATCCGTTCTATAAGGTGCATATCGAGCGTATAGAAAGAATTCAACACAATTTTACACGGTTTGCCATTTATCAAATTGGCTGGCGTTTCAAGCCAGATTATAAAACTCGCTGTTCCTTATTGGGTTTACAAGCCTTAGATTATAGAAGAACATTTTTAAACGCTATGTTTATAAGAGACCTGTTTTGCTCTCATATTGTTTGTGAAGATATATTAAATAACTTTCAAGTCAGAAATATTCCTCACAATTTGCGGCGGAACAACCTTCTTGTTCAGCCTTATCATAGAGTAAACTATGGGCTTAATGAACCAATTACAAGGTCAATTATTCTTTATAATAGTTTGAAGGACTTAGTTAATTTTAATGGTACTAATAAACTAATGTTTAAAAGAAGTTATTTTGATAAATTTCCTTATTAATATATTTTGTTTTCAGTTTTTTTTTACGATCTGCTAGAGTTTACACTCGATTGATTGATTAGTCACTTACGTACGGATAGTAAGTAAAGTGATGCCGAGAAGCCTAGTCCCGGGACAAAAGTTTCTGTGAGGCAAAAAAAAAAAAAAAAAAAAAAAAATTGTGTCCGTGCTTATATGCTCAGGTACTTAGTGACTCTCAGTGTAATTTCAATAATCTGAGAGTGCTTTCGTACCTGACCGTATGTCACGGTTTTCCAACGTACAATTTAAAGGTAATAATATAAAGATTTCTATTCATAATGCCGATGGCATCGGCTATGTTGTCTTTGAGTTTTAAGTGATGTGCCCGAGGCATGGAAAATTCTACATTTCGAAAGACGGACGCCATGCCACCCAACGAATCCGCAGCGGACATTTCCAGGATGTTACTTTCTATGTCTTAACACCATTGACGGCTCCAAACTTATAAGAAAATGTATAATATTCCTAAGGAACTTTAATTACTTTTTTTAATTGATAATTTTCATTGCTTTGGCGCTTTAGCTGTATGATAGATTTGTTACTTCATAAAGCTAGATTACCAAAGCATTGAAGATTTGTCATTTGACATCATTAACTCAGCAAATACGACGAAGGTTTGTACTAAAATATTTCATAATTTTTATTCAAATGTACACTGCATGATATTTTATAAACAAATCGTGTTTCTTGTTTTATTTTGATTGTTTTGATGAATATTTGAAAATATGCAATAATTTGATCACGCAATTTTTATGAAATATCGCACCACTACAATTACTACATGCCATAATTTAACATTTTCTTTTTGTTTTACATCATTTTAATCTGGCCATTTACATTTTATATTTTTGTTTGTGTTGTCCTTATATTTTTTCGGCTATGCATTCAATTGGTTTTGCCTGTTGACTATTCTGTCTTTGGTGATTAAGCTCTGTGGTTTATTTTTATACATTCCCATGGGGCTTTCTCACCAAATACCCAATGGTCGATTTTAACTTCTTTATTTGCGCACTTGTGTTGTCTTGGAATTTTGTTTGCATTATATGCATTCGGCGGAGTGTTCAATGTTTGCAACTTGTTTTATTTAAGCTTTATATTGAATTATGATTGTGTGATGACGATGTGTTTTTGTGATAAGTCAGCGGAATTTTTAACAAACGACCCTGTGGAAATAGCCACATTCATGACAGGGCCGACACTCGAGAGTTAAAGTCGCCAGAGAGAGACACAGATCGGATAGAAAAAATCTTTGAATCAAAAATTTATTTACGAATACGATATATATTATTCGATGGCGAAAACTTGCTTTATCTAAAATACACAACATTTAAATTACCTCTTTCTCTTTTTGCAGATGTCAAATCCGCCGACACAACAGACAGTTCCTTGATCTCATCACCCCAAGCGAAACGGCAACGTTCCAGCCTGGACATTACCAATCCGTTCGACGATTCCATCTCACGAATGTACTGCTCGCAACCAATACCCACCGTGAAGCACGACGATGAAATCGACGGCAATCATCCCATAGCTGGTGCCCATACGAACGGTAACGATGACATCATTCGTAATGGATTCTGCTTCTCGCAACCTGCCCTGCTGGATGATCTGATCCTCTGCTCACAAATGAACTCGACACAAACTGCCAGCCAGAATGTATTCCAAAGACTGGTGCGTCGTATGACGCGCTTCTTTGTCTCCACCCAGTGGGACGAAACACTCAAACGACTGACTGCCACTATAGAGAAATTAGGATACACCGTCAAGTGTGGCGACGACAATATTGTTACAATATCAACGGTTGATCGACGAAAATTACGACTAGTTTTCAAAACGCACATTATCGAAATGGATGGCAAACTGTTGCTCGATTTCCGTTTATCAAAAGGCTGTGGTTTAGAATTTAAGAGACGTTTCATCAAGATCAAGCAAATGTTGAATGATATTGTGTGTAAGGGTCCGGTCACGTGGCCCATTGCTATTGCGACAAATACTGTGCCTTGAAGTTGTAGGCGGTTTCCTAGTTTCTTTGTTTAGTTCTTGTCTCAGTTATGGGAGATATGGAGAAAGGTATCTTTTTCGAAAAAGTATTTTGTACGAGCTTTTGTATCATAGATTTATATACTTTTGTAAGGAGCAATTGTTGATGAATTTTGACGGGCAAATTTAGAATTTTTATTGTGAAATAATTTTTGTTGATTTTGTCAATAAATAAAAAAAATTGAATAGACATAATATTTGTTTTTACTTTGTGGTCATCTTGTTTCGATTTATTACTTTCAAGGATCCAAGTATCACCACTCTAAAGCTGCATCGGCTACTCTTATCGTTTGTCAATCATGAACCGAAAAACGCATAGTGTTGGTTCAGGAATCCCAGGATGATTTCATTACGGGTCTAAGCTCTAAGGTGTCCATTATATCGACTCCTATGCTTCTGTAGCATACTACAAAGTGTATTGGGTCTCATCGGCAACACTATATTGCGGGCATTCACATATACACTGGTCGGCATATGTATTTTGACATCTCATACCCTCCAGCCCCGACACTGGTTTTGTTTAACTAAAGCCAATAACGGTAAATTTCTTTTATCAAAGTTAAAGCACATATCGACAGCAATAAATATGCTTAATATCTTTCCTGTCCTCTTTCGGATTCTCATGCTATAGAAAAGAGAAAAGCTGGAGGCGTAATCCTGGTGTGCCATAAGTATTTTGACAACATTTAACTTTTTGATTGCACCCATTTTTTCGCACAAAACATATTTTTATTAATTTTTGAGTTCCCCATATTAATTTTCAAATAAAAATATCACCAGTGGCTCGAAACATAAACAAAAATAAGAATTTCGGAGATTGGTTTGAGCATCGATTGATGCAAGCCTTAGTCCTGGCTCACACATTGAATACGCTACTACCGAATTTTATTTTATACGGTAAACTGTTTATTACCAAACAAAAAAATGTTTTTAAAAAAAACTAATCTTGGCGCTCTCTGAAAGAAAGCGAACGTGAACCCCGAGTGATGAGTGAGCCACGACGAAGAACTCTAAGAAAGAAGTGAAATTTAAACCAAATTGTGCCGCAAAAAAAAGGAATATAACTTCTGACGATTCAATGACGACCAAAAGAAGCTTTGGCCATGGAAACAGTGATTTGAACTTAAGCAGCCTAGGCCATTGTAAGCAATATATCCCTGCATCATGAGAGAGCCTCCACTGTGGTATTAATTTTGATAACCAGGTATCCGTTTTTCCACATAAACTGGGCATTTTCTTTAAATGATGATTTTTTCGTAAAAATGTAATAAAATAACGAATATTAGCCGAAAAAGCTTTTTCCGAAAGTTGCAGTAGCTTGAACTTTTTCCTTAGTAACAAAGGTTTGCTTTTGGTATGGTTTTTAAATCTTTCTTTGGATTCACTTTATCGGCGTATGCATGCAATTTGCCTTTTTTAGTTCTAGGCCGAACGTGGTCATTATTATCTCTGCCTCCGATTGCACATTCTTCATATTCACAATATCCTTTGGTTCAATTAGGATATTTTCCATAAATATTTGGAAGATTTTCGGTAATGATTCGATATACACATCCCATTTCTGTGATGCATGGAATAGTTTTCTATTTTTTTTCTCTTATTCAATTCTGGTGTTTAATAATGAACAGTCTACCTTATGAAATTAAATTCAATTGCAGCGTCTCCAACCTTTAAACCTGGGGTGAAGTTTGCCTCAACGGAGGCTTAAACCAAACTTCGAATTTCTGATTTTTTTCCAATGTTTCAAGCCACTGGACACATTTTCTGCTTGGAATTCAAAATATAAACACATTTTTTTCAAGAGAAATTGGTGTACAATCAAAGATTTAAATATTGTCAAAATACTTATGTCGCATCAAAATTTCGCACCAATCTGTTCTCTTCTTTATAGCAAGAGAGTGCGAAAATGGGCAGGAAAAATATTGAGCATATTTATTGCTGCTGATATGTACTTTGATTTCCTTATAAGAAATTTACCGTTATTCGCTCTAGTTAAACAAAATCAGTATTTTGGCTCGAGAGTACCAGATGTCAAAATACATATGCCGGCTAGTGTACATACCAAGACATGTTAACCTCTATTTGAAGACTGATTACAGAACTCCTAAATACGCGGCTTTACCATTATACATAGTTTGATTCCGCCGAGGAATCACTGTGATAACAACACGCTCCTGGCCAAATCAGATGGAGGAGTGGGTATTGTCATCCACTCGTACTAAGTACTTGATAATGCCGCAGGTTATTCCGTCTCCCTAGCTACTAGCTAGCGTCCTCCATGCAGAGATTTCGGCGATCATGGAAGCCCTAACCTGGATAGGAGTGGCGTGACGTACGGTGTTCCATGTGTTCAGTGGAACACGGGCTAGTGCCAAATGGAATAACAGCAGCACTTGCACGACAACTAGGTTAATCTGGCCACAGCTTGACGCGGCCCAGGCACTGTCCTATAGGAGAGCACGGGAGGAGGCTCCGCATTCCCCATAACGACTACTGCAAAAATTGTGATGACGAAGAGAAGGAAGAGAGCGTACATCACTTTCTTTCTCAATGTCCGGCCCTGGCCAAGAAATGGAGACGAATTCTTGGCTCAAGTTTCTCTTACGATATAGATGATCTTCGGGATGTGAGTCCCATATTGCTCAGAAATATATTGCCAACTGGCAGTCGTCATCGCGTTTACACTGTCTGCCATTTGGTTGGCCGTCCAGTTTTGATATTCAATATGGCAACTGGACCATATGTCAGCTGACGCTTTGACAACCGCTTGTCGAGCTCAAATTTTGCATAATTCTTTAATTAGAGCAAAAATTTTGAAGCGCAGAGTCCGATTTCAATAATTATATTTATATTATATTACATATATAAAAGAAAGTCGTGTTAGTTACACCATTTATAACTGGAGAACGACTCGACAGATTTTCATGATTTTGGGATTGCTGGATTAGGCTCTGGCCAGAATAGCATAATAACCCTTAAATGCATAGCGTACCATATGGTACATAGCTAGATTCCTGTAAAAGTCTAGCGATTATTAAATTTTTGATTTTTTTTACTGTATCGCAAAGTAGACAAAACGAGCTTTCGCATAAATTCAATTTTAACTTCCCGAAGCTTTCCTTGAATTGTCTGCATCGTCAAAGTCGACGAACGTTATTTTTTTGTGGAATTTTAAAAGCTATTCTTTAGAGCTAAAAAAATTGGCGAAGTATACCGTTATTTGGAAAAGCAAAAATACTGGTGAGTAAATTGGAATGTGTCCTTGAGGATCTTTTGAGATTTTGGCCAAAAAAAGTCACTAAAGCTATTGTTTGCACCGATTTTGGAACGTACCATATATGGTACACCATGCATTGGGGCATATTCAGAAACATCTATACCTACATACATTACGATCGTTCTTAGCTGATAAAATTATTCTCCTTTAGTCTTGGGTAGGGTAGGATATGTTCATAAAATTTTAATTATTAGCTCTTGCAACATTATGGTGCGTTTTATTGGGCCCAGAACAGGTCCATATAACATAAATTTTCATACAAATTATGTCTCCAATCCATTTTTCCAGGACATTTACTGCCATTTTTATGAAAGCTAGGTTAATCAGTTCTGTTCAAGATCCAAGGAAACGGAGCTGTCATAGTTGATTTAGAAGGATCGCTTTTGTCATTTTGTTTTCTACAGTACACCGGTCAGGACTTAGCATTTCTGTAGCTGCTTCTTATAATCCCAATCTTTTTAACTGGCAAGAATACAGAAAAAAATTTCATATCTTTTCTTTTGTCCTTAGGACACGTCACTAAAAAAAACCGAGCTTCCGTACTTGACATCTTAGTAAGATACTTGGACTTTCACCAGGACTCAAGCAGCTGCGCCTTGATATCCAATTTCTTAAACCATTTGATTACGACAAGTATTGTCTTGTAAGTCCACGGTCAGGATCAGGCGCGCACAGAGGATTTACGGGGCCCGGGGCATATACATAAAAGTGGCCCCTTTGAGAAAAAGAACATTTGTCCTTGGAAACTCTATAAATGTTGTTCCTACTACAGGATGCCAGGATGCTGGTACCTGAGAGACCGGCATTAGGGTAGATAGATAGGGCGCTCGTCTTCGAATCATAGGTTCGCGCGATCGAATCTCATTGTAGGCGCAGGTAATTTTCTATGCTTAAGCATCACTAACACCTAGAGGTCAATGCTGCGCTGCGTGATCATTTTTATTAAAAAAAAAAACAATTGATGAAATTAATCATTAATTTAATAAACGTTACAACAAGAACGCTATTCTCAATGTAAGAATGCAAAGAGCCAAAGTAGCTCTTAGCAAAGTTATTTTAAGTACGATGTTCTTAATTTTAGTATAAAAACTGTAACGTCGAAATCATGTTTCGAAATACTTGGTTTAAGATCGATCCATACTTGTTAGTCGTCAGTCGCAGTCACAGTAATTGCTCATACAAATTGACAGATTGTCAGTCAATCAATTAACTTGTATGGAAAATGACTGTGACTGATGACTGAGAAGAGTGGATCGACCTTCAAGAGTGTTTTCGATTGATTTCACTCTACTTTTTTTCTCAGTGTAGGGGGCCCACTCAAGAAGTTGGCGGGAGGGCCCAGAGTGAAGTTGTTCCGTCACTGCTGATGGCATTGCGAAAATCGAAATTCTTGTCTCTTCATAAACGTTACTAAGACCGAGTGTGCACTGATCCATAGGAGAACAAAAGTCTAAAACCAAACCAGTAGAAAACGTTGAGAAATTTTGCTAGTTCGAGAGCATAGTTACAGATAAGACTACAATGAGTTAACAACAATCAGAGAGAGACTTGAATAAATATAAATTTATGGAAACTCAATAAGAAATAGTCATTTAAAGGGGCTTCCATCGTTTTTAGTTTCTTGGTTAACACTTTCTCTATAAAACACATATAGTTCGAGCACACTCTGATTTTAAGAGAATACCGATTAATTAGATAAATTTCGGCAGAGTGTGCTGTTGATCTCAACACCTAAAATATATCAAGATCAGTGCCAATTTTAGATTTAGCAATTTTAATTGAAAAAAGTAGGTCAAGGAAAATCCTATAGGGTCCTAGAAATGCTTTGAATAACGCAAATCAAGATAAATAGAGATTTAAATAAAATTTATCTGACATCAATTCGTGTAATAATTTTGCAGACGTATGCGCACTACGAGACCACTGTCCCTGCGGGGCCCTCTCCAACGCGGGGCCCGGGGCATATTGCCCCTTTTGCCCCACCCTCTGTGCGCGCCTGGTCAGGATCCTCAGAAAATGTGCTTCTAGAATCAACCATTTCATATGGAAGACTATGTGGAGTACCACATTCGATAAACAAAAAATTACATGGATGTAATTCTTGTGGACATGTCCTGGAACCTGCACA
This sequence comes from Microchrysa polita, assembly GCA_949715475.1. Lineage (NCBI taxonomy): Eukaryota > Metazoa > Arthropoda > Insecta > Diptera > Stratiomyidae > Microchrysa > Microchrysa polita. Next base: position 52,463,145 of record OX454415.1, read on the forward strand.
AATTTGGGTTATAAAGCAGGCAGCAGGTTCCATATTCATTCCTAGCAAAGTCAATCCAATCCATATACTTTTCAAGAAAGGAATTAGGAATCCCATGAGCTATGATAAGTCAAAAGTCTCGACATATACGTTTAACAGTGGAACATGTTTATAAGGAACTTTTATATAGAAGATTTATTTTATAACGAAATCTAATCGCGCTAATAGCATGATGATTACATAACATATGCCCATGTTCAGAGCTAGACGGCACGCAAAGTCCAAAATGATCAATTCCATTTTTTTTGTATGGGAGGAAGGGGCATATGAGTCGGATCTGGCGCGCTTTTAATATTTTGTAAGGACATCTGAAAGCTACCACTTGACACATTTGAATTTTTCGCGACATTCTATTAAAAGATGTGGCTAAATTTGGGTTTATAGGGGACGTAGGAGTAGTAAGACCTACTCCACTTTCCATCAACTTCCAGGATACGTCACAAATAGGCACGATACAAATTTCAATAGGAAACTAATCACGCACCAACCCGAGCTACCTTTTAAAAAACTTAATATTCGCGATTTTCTATAGAAATTACAACCTTTCTTTTAATGAATAGGAGTTCATTATATCGAGTTTCCACTATAATTTCGATCGAAACTCTCCATAATCATAATCCTTTCTGTTTTGCACTGTTCCTATTAAATTAAGAGGCAGATTAAATAAAATTTAAAAAAAGTCTTTCATTTGCACATTAATGCGTGAATGCATGGCGTACCATATTTGGTACACAATTCAATCAAGTTTTACTATTTTCGCTTTTCTGGGAAAACGGGCTATTTCCTGGGAAAATAAAGGCTGATTCCGTGCTCAGTGACTGATTTTACATAAAGGGAGGTCAGTTACGATAGTGGTTTCAGACCCCATGCATTTAAGGGATAACTATTGAAACATGCAAAAAATTCACAATGAACTGAAATATTCAATGGGTTCTTTTTCACCTATTTCTGTGTGTAATTCTTTAACAATTGAGCGGATTTCAGTAAATTTCTTCCGCAGGATTAGTCTGTACCCAAAGTAATAGGACAACCATCGAGACATATGAAAAATTCACAATGGGGCACAATTATGAAGACAATTCTTTTTCTTATATATGTACTTCTTTCTGTCTCTTTTGAACGAAGTACAGGATTTCAGTAAGTCGACCCCACCTTATGGGTCTACACAAGGCTTCGACCGGAATACCTGACTGCTATTGAAGTAAACAGAAAATTCACAACAATCAACAATTCACAATGAGTTCTTTTATATTTCTTGAACTTCTTAGCGGATTTTCCCTGAATATCAAAATAATATTGAAACATACAAAAAAATCACAATGAGCAAAATTATAAAGATTTGTTTTCCGTGTACCTACATATTTCTAAAAAAATTACCAGATTTCAGTCAAAAGATTCCAGCGGATTGGTGTAAACCCAGAATCACTGTCAAAATATGCGAAAAATCGCAAAGAATAATTATTAAAGGCAGTTCCTTTTCAAATACTTTTGTTTGTCTAAATCTTTAAAGTCGGATATACGGAACGGATGAGGAAGCTCTTTTCCTTGGCCACTTTGAACGGATTAGGGGGTTTTAGTAATTTTGCTGCACCGTATTTGAGTCTGTGCCGAAACGATTAGAAGTATAGAAAATTCGAATAAATTGGGAAGAACATGTAGATCAAAGTAATTTTTCCCATTTCTTGAAGCCATGCTACTATAGGAACCGTGGTCGTTAAGGAGTTAATAATTTTATGATTTTTGTTTGAACCCTGCGTCGCAATTCATAATGAGTTCTTTTCCACAGACTTCTGTCGGAATTGCTTGAACATGCTAGCGGATTTTCGAAGATTTTCCCGAATAGCAAAATAAGTATTGAAAACTTCGGAAAAAAATCACAATAAGCAAAATTATGAAGACTGTCCTTTTTCACATCATTTTGTTCTGTATTTCTTGAACGAATTGCAGTATTTCAGTAAATTGAGTCCACCGGATTTGTCTGCAACCAGAATGTGTCTATTGAAATATGCAAAACATTCACAATAAGCAAAATTATAACAACACTTTTTTTGAAACACTTTTGTCTATATCTCCTGAACTAATTCAATATTGACTAAATTTGCACCACGGGATTGGGTTCCATCTGGATGTATCGTCGTAAAGCTCATGAAAAATTTGAAATATTAGCAGTTCTTTTTCCAAGCTTTTGGCTATATTTTTTGAAGGCCTTAGTATATTTGAGTAAATTCCTCCACGTCCGTCAACCTGCTGAAGCACTTTCACCTTCGATGAGCAATAAGAGTTAAAAGAAAATTGACTAATAGAATAGTCCACTTTCTCCTCCTTTTGTCCGATTAGCGGATATGTGTAAGTTCCACAACCACCCACCTGAACGAGTTTTACCTCCAATAGGAGATACATCTGGAAAAGTGTCCAGGAGTAAAATTATTATTAATGCAGCTTATCTTCTCCAATTTTTGTCTATACCTCCTGAACTCTATAGCGCATTTCACAAAATTAAATTTAGTATTTCAATTATTCGAAAGAAAATGTTAGTGCGAGCGCAACGAGCCCAAGATGGGAGAGCGAGCGAAGCGACCTCTCACAGCTTGTAATCTCTCCAAACCTCCAAAATGAAAGTTTGGTTCTGTGATTATCAGCCTCCATTTAGTAGTTAGAGTACCATCTATCAGTACTAAGTAGATGCCAAATGGTAGTTCGCGATGCCAGTTTTTTGGCGAGCCTCCATTTAGAAGTCAGTTTGGATACAGCTTAAGAACAAACTCCCAGGTGCTGCAGATCACTCGAGGAGGATTGAACAAGGGATTTGCATTTGAAAGGTTATGGAAATGGCATTCAAAGGCTCATACCCGATGAATTGAAGTTAGAAACCCCTTCCTCCATATTGAATAGAGGACCTATCCAAGCTTAGAAAACTTACTAGCGACATTTTCAATATCTGCAACCAGGGCCGGATTTATCCTCTATGGCGCCCCTGGGCAATACCTAACTTACCGCCCTCCCAAGCAACAATTCGTTTGCTTTAAAGAAGCACTTCACACTGTAGCAATCATATAGTACCACGAAATTCAATTATCGTGTGACATCGCTTAAAGTAATATTTCGATCCGATAAAACAGCCTTAAAGTATTTTCCGGAAAGCTTCTATCATCATTATGGAATAAATTTGAAGATGGTGGTATAAGCCTTCGATAAAACTGCCTCTAAACGTTAACCTAAAAAGATACTTCTTTAAATACTCCACTCTTGTGTTTATTGGATGATACAGCACACACATGCAATATAGTCTCTCTAAGTTAACTCACACACATGCATTATATTCTTCTATTGCACAGTCGGTGTCATTTTTATAGTGTGACATTCGTATGGTCATCCAATAAATTGTTCACCGTAGTTGTATAGAAGGATGGACTTTGTGATTTTTTATTGAATTGACACTTATGAAGTTTTCCTAAATACACAATTTCTGCATTAGAAATCCACATGTATGCACTCATTGTCATCTTCGAAACCAATTAAGGTGATCTCTGCGCAGAAATTCACTCTACTTTATTGATAAATGTATGATAGGGTGCATTTCAGAAGAGTCGATAAAGTATTGACAAGCATTTCTATAGTAGCAACAACCATTTGTAGTGTTTCCGAGCAATGCCGACCATATGTGAGGTTAGCTGAGTGGTAGCGTGTAGGACGGGCAATCAACAGACACGAGTTCGATGAATTTTTTCTATTTTCTTTTTTTTTGCAAATAATTTGTTCAATGACAGAAAATGATGATATAAAGCAAATGACGTACGTCTTTTTTTAAGCATAATTTAGTGCTACAATAAGGTTAAATTGGATTAAAAAACGGCGCTAAATGCCATTATTGGACTGTTATTGAGTGATTATACCCTGTAAAGTGCCCCTATTATTGTTGGAAGAGAGTATTTTACGAAGTATTATAGGGATGAAATTGTTACTTGGGCTCCGTCATACTAACTAAACTTGGAATTAGATAAGGCGTCCTCCCACGGGCTTAACGTGATGAGCCAATAGAAATTTTCGAACCATGAAAAATTTAGACAATGAAAATTGTATAAGGCAAAACTATTAATTCAAACTACTAATTATTTCATGTACTAACTATGCTTTTCTTTTTTTTTCGTGTGTGAAAGAATTTATAAAGGTTTAGTTTTAGAATGATATAGTATGACTACAATCAACGCTATAAGCCCCTTAAACATTTTAACCATTTAAAAAAAAATCTAGTCAAAAAAGGATTTTTTTTAAAACCTCACAAAGAAAAAAAGATAAGATTCAAGAAATCAAAATATCAAAATCCATCCGACCGAAGAAACTCATTTTCGATTAGATATTAGGCTTTTTATCTTAATATTTTTAATTCAATATATAAGAAAATGTTGTAACATTACGCTATCAGCTCTCGTAAGAAGAATTTTCTTGTTCTTCTTATCGACACTAGCGACACTTATCTTACCGTCCGCCATATGGCGGAATATCGGAAACATACAAGTTCCCCCTATGGGAACGGATAGCAAGCGGTATCCTCCCACCCTCTAAGGAAATTCGATGGTACGATCATGATGTTGAAAAACGAAATCCTGGCTGCGCCCATGCTTAGTGAAATATACACATACAAGGACGAATCCATGGATCCATACCCATATTTTAAAGGTATTCTTTGATTAATTCAAAATTAGCTAAACAACAATTTCTATCTATAGTGCTGGTATTTTTAATATTGGACCTATGAACTTTCTGGCCGGCTCCTTATTCAAAATCTGTCCCCATCATCGTTCAGATGAGGAATAGGTAATTATTATTTTTTTTTTTAATTTTCTAAAATAAAATTCAATAAATTCCAATGTTTGTTCATCTAAGTCTAATCTAAAGCAACATTTCAAAAGACATGAATAATTTCTTAACAATGGAAACCAATTTCCCATGACTCAAAAACATTACAGTCGTAATACTCATACCTAATGTAATTTTATCATTTATTCACATTTTTTAAAGCATCTTTACGTGCTTTTCCTGCATTTTAACTAATAAACTTATTGCAGAAATGCATTTCTTGGACCCGCAGCCTACATACTTTACTATATACGCTATAGCAATGGATTAAATCGAAAAGTATATAAGCACATATGGAGGTAAGCATCTCTATATCTGAACTTTATGTCCGTTAAAGAAAACCATAACAAATTAGCATTTTAGTTGAAACAAACGTACTAACGATTTGTGTATTGTGCTACAGCTCTTCAACCTTCTCGGTGTATGTACCATTGCGACTGTTGACTCTTGAGCACATTTTTGTGTAACGTTAATAAAAGACAAATGAAGAAAGTTAATAACTTGTAAGTAATATAGATGAAAACAAAAACAACAAAAACAAAAAAGTAGAGTGATGTGGAGAGCAGTACATATAGGAGGCGCAACCATAGTTTTGCTATGCAGACAAAGTATCGATAGTCGCATAAACGTTAAAACAAGTCAGCAATGATTAATATCGATTTATCTTAAATTGAGTATTAGCCCGCGTATGCATGGTCAATCCATGAATTCGAATCCATAAAATGGATTTTCGTTCTGTCAAATGAGTCGATACACGGGCGGATTTGGATCCTATAAAATCCATGTGAAATCCATGGATAGACCGACCATATGTGCGCGGCTTTAGGAATCTAAAAATATGTTTTCGCTGTAATCATACATTTTTTTATTTACTCCTATTTAAGTAATATCTATAAGGGCGTTTTTTACAATCCTATTTAGTTAGCAGTTATTTTTACTTGAAATTTATTTACTCCAAACCGAACGGAATGATCAAAAACCGCATTTATTATGCAAAAAATTTCATGAATAGCAAATATACCTACTTAAGATATTAGTCGATTCTCATGCTCTGCTACAGCCCTGCCTACCAAGTGTACCTCCACTTTTTCCTACTCGTACCAATATAAAATAATTTTCCTTTTGAGACTTTCTTCGGCCAAACGATATGTGTGTGTATGTCACATACTCGCAGTCGCAGGAATTACACATTCAAAGAAGACAGCATGAAAATGTCGCGATCGCTATTAGTTTATATAAAATCTTAAAGATAACCTGGCTTAGCTCCAGTTAACATTTTCATATGTTAGATATCGGATTATCAGTTTGAAACTCGAAGCGTGACTCTGGTGGTGGAGGAGGAAGCATCATTCGTTGGTAACCAACTATCGGTGCTGGTACCATCGCAGAAATACCGACTACCTGTGGTGATCAGTCCAGTATGCATTTCTATCGATCCGAGGCGCGAGTTTTGTGTTAAATTAATATTGATTTGATATCGCTAAATTTATCATTACGATATCTAAATATCTATTCATTTGTTTGGAAAATAAAAATCTACCGAAAAAAATCATTTGTGCGTTACGAAAGAAGTGATTTATTTTATAGTGGTCAGGAAAGTTTTTTTTTATTGAAGATAGAAAAAAAAACATTTAATTTCTAATATGAGTGAAAAGTGCATATACCGGCAAAGTGCAGTGAGATTTAAATTTATTGGTTGCAACAATGCCGGTATGGTGGCAATTGTTTTCTGTGTTTTTAGTTTACTGGGTCTTGTGCAAAATGGTAATTATATTTATTGTTATGTACATATAACATACCTACATACGTGTGAATGACATGAATAGAAAAACTTAACATATTTTTATTGAAATATGCATATGAATGTCTTTATTTATCTTTTCTGAATTATTAACCATTTTAATGGAAAATCAGCCTCGTTCACTACATCTCATTGCGCAAATTTAAATTTAATGATATGAGGATTGCGCATCAAGTGTTTAAGGACTCCAAAGGAGTAAAAGGGTAACATAGTGATATACAAGTCCTACGTCCGGGGCAGTAGCCTAACGTACGGTGTTCCATATGTCCGGTGGAACACTGGACCCCAACCGCCAGAGGCCCCATATAAGCCCCCTAGAAACACTAAAAAACTGTTAAGAACAAGTAGGGCTTGAAATTGTAATTATTGGGTTTTATACTACATAGATTAGATTGGACGCCTTATGGGTTACACTCAGGTTACACTCAGTCTTATCCAATCTTGTCAAACGTAGGTGTAAAAATTTTTGGACTGTTGAAAATTAATTTCTTTTAGATTATTGTTTTTCCGTTAAATATTAAAGCTCAGAACACTTTTTACGTAAAAACGCAATGCGACACAAACAAGTTGGAGCCAGTGAGGCAACCACGAGAGGGGCTAATGGGGCTAAAGCCCAAGTTCTAAATATTCTGAGACAAAAACTTAAATTTTTTGTCGCAATTGAACTTGTCGAGGATTCTCATATCTTAAAAAAAAACTTGATTCACGGTGAAAATTCCTGGTCGCTTTTTTAAACTAAAGAGGTTTCTATATTTATCCAAACGGATATCGGTCTATAATTAAGTCAAATAACAGCTACATAGAAAAAGGTTAAACCAATTACGTTTAAAATTTAGAAACACAGTTACTTTGTAAGTACCTAAAAAAAAACTTAGGAGTTTAATATTCAGTGCAGTGTGTGTTTAGATGTTATTCTACAAGGTTTAGATTTTGTACTATTATTTAACTTTAACTTTCCTCTGTTTAGAGTTTTAATATGGAAAGTTCCAATTTTAGTCCTCAATGCGATAAATGAATAAAAACGCAATCATTTGTTTGTAAACACATATTTGCTTTAATTTGTAAGTTTGCACTGAAATGAAAGAACGGTAAAATGGTAAAATATTTTCGTCTTTGAAGGTGAATCTGGAAACAAAAAAATCCTCGATATGTCGACCGAATGATGTGCATCTGACGTCTAGTAAACCTAAAATAATATTTATTTAATTAATTATTTAATTAATCATTAGATACCTTTTAGTTGAAACTTGTCTGCCTTTAAATTCCATTAGTGGAAATACTGCATTTACTTTGGGTATTGGGGTCCTGAAATTTATTAAAGGTTGAAGTATACAAAGAACAATAATTTTCTTGAATAAAAATACTTACCATCTAAGAGAAATAAGGAAAATCCATTCTGATAACACACATTTGCTGATTTCAATTTGACACTAAATATTAATTGAATTGATTGAATATTGCAAAAAACTTCTAGCTCTCAACACGTTCGAAACTTGTGTGACGTTATGCATTCAATTAAAGCAAATACAAAGTGTACAACAATTTTTTTCTGTCTGGTATTTAATCCTTTATAGTTTTTTCCTTAGGATGCAAAGTCTAGAAACTTTTCGAATTTAAAAATAAACCTCTTTGTTCATTTCCTAATCCAGTTCAGTATAAATTTTAATACTGCATGCCTTCACTTTAAACCCATGAGGTTAGATGCTCTTTTAAATCCCTGTGAAAGATATTTTTGAAACTAAATGGTTTTAATTTTTAATTATATATAACAGAAAACGGAGCTAAAAAATAAAAACGTTTAATAATAAAACCATTTTGTATTAATCTTGTTTTTAAAACCACCAATCGTTTTAAGTTCTGTCGGAAAAGTTTAAGGAAATGTATATAAACCCAGAAATATGGTCTCAAGTTTAAAAAAGAGCCTAGGATTTTGAACAGTGTTACAGCTTCGCATTTCCACCCAAAATCAATTGGTTCTTTGCGAGATAGAGTCCTCCCCGTGCTTCCACTGTCTATTTTACCTGAGAAGATAAATTTTTCTGGTGTAGTACCGGGCATTCACAAATTCCCCTCTAATTGTGGAAACATAAAACGTTGTGAGATAACCCTCTCAATGTTTCGCGATTGTCACTCGCGATACTCGGCCAATTTAAAAGCTATGAAGCTGAAATTGCATTGCACAAATGCTTCTTTTTGCTGCAGGTAGTTTGCATGTTTTTTTTATTTGTGCCCCAATTTCAACCAAATTGCACACAACTGTATTTCTACTGATAACACAAAATTAATGTAAGAAATGATCAAATCGGACAATGGGGTCATGGGGCTGCCATACCGACTCAACCCCCCAATTCTTCTAAGAAAAACTTTTTTATTTGTGCACCAAAATCAACCAAATTTCACACAATTGTATTTCTATTGATGACACGACACATATGTAAGATTGGATCAAATCAGACCATGGGATCATGGGGCTGCCATACAAATCTCAACCCCCAAAATTAGGTTCTTCTAAGAAAAACTTTTTTATTTATGCACCAACTTCAACCAAATTTCACACAAATGTATTTCTACTGATGACACAAAATATATGTAAGAATGGATCAAGTCGGACCATGGGGTCATGGGGCTACTATACAAACCCAACCCCCCATATTGGTTCTTCTAAGAAACATTTTTAATGTTTTAATTAATGTGTCTTAATAAAAGCAACTAACAAGTTCAAAACAAATGGAATCGTCTTATGGGGCCATGCTCCCGCATCCTCCAATAAAATTTTCTGAGTTAATATTTGTATTTGCCCACTTATTCCAAACAAACCCCACACAAGTATTGTTTTGCCGACGCAACGGAACTTTTATAAAGGAAAATAATGGGGGAGGGATTCAATACAAGTCGTAGGTACGCCCGGAAAAACTTTTAGCCCGAGGGGAGTGAAGGGTATCCAAATTTCGGCCGCACCCGAAATTAGCCTCGGTCTCATTTTTGGTTTAAATTAAAATACATTTTATTGGCAGCATCAACACCACTTCTTTTCATTCTAACTTTACTCTATTAAATTAAAAAAAAATTAAATTGCACATAATACTTTTGGGTCTAGGGTATAATTTCTCAAGAAAATTAATGTCACACTCAAATTAGTGTAACTTTTTAGTGCGTATAGAGGCGAGGGTGTGCAACAATTTGGCATCGAAACTTTCCTCTTTTTTTGGATGTTTGGGTTTGGCCCTTTTTCGGCTTAATTTCCGTATAAAAATAAATAACAGGCGTGACAGTCCAACTAAGGTCGCAGATGTGTTTAGTGACATCCAATTTCCAAGATGTTAACTGCTTTTTGTTGAGGTATTGAGATCAACGGCACACTCAACAGTGTTATTTATACCCATAAATTGACTCGTTTAACATCTGAGCGAGATCATAGTCCGTCACGTGGGTCGTGAGTTAAAAAAACCTCCATAAACTAAATTCGTTCACGGCAAGTCTCGAACCCATGACCCTGTGCACCAAAGGTGCGCACACCGCGCACTAACCACTACCCCAGCCAGACACCAGCCAATTTCCCTATACTATAGTCCAAAATGTTAGTAATGAAAACGAACACCACGACACACACTCTTCCAGAGAAGAGTTTTCAAAATGGTTTGAGTAATTAGAAAAATACGTTCGCATTACTTTTCGATGTCGGTTTTAAAGCCACTAGGTTCCCGTGTGCCATCTGTATACATATTTAATTTTGATAATTGTGAAAAATGTGTCGCTCGGAAAATTCAATAGTACCTAAGCTTTAGATTTTAGTTCATGAGAAAATCTCTACAAAGCCCTGCTGAATTGCTCTTCAAGGGCTGAATTAAGATCGAGAGTGAAATTTTTCCCGCTGCGATTTTATCAATAAAAATGGGTGAGGTTATAAAACACAACGTTCGCGTAACGTTTCGCGTTTTCCGAAACGTTTCCTATTGTGTTCTGTAAACGCATAGATCCGGATCAGACTTGGTGTTCCCATCGCCATCTCTCGGAAAGTGACAAATGTGACAATTGACACATCACAGCTGATACGTTTTGCTCGAAAATTAAAATTTCCAGTTTTAAACGAGATGCAGATACATTTTATTTTGATTATAAATAGTTTAATAAATAAATGAGGGCGGAAATGCACGGTTCGACGGCAGATTGTAAATTTCTGCCAATCAATCAAGCTATGCCTCGCAAGGGGGCGCTTAGAGGATCTGTTTGTAGGGAGAAGTTTCTGATCCGTAACGGCCGGTTGATTTGAAACGTTGCGCGAAACGTTGCGCAACGTTGTGTTTTATAACCTCACCCAATGCATACTTACTGTCGCGGAATATAACACAAACGGTGGGAAATTCCATAAGCTACAATCCGAGACCGGTTCCATAATTCTCATCGGCCATTTGATGTATTATTTTTCGATTCCCCGGTAATTTGACATTTCACGATGAAATAACCGTGGAATCGGAAAAAAGTAAGTAAGAACACATTTTCATTGAAAAAATAGCAGCGGACAAAAATTTCACTCTCGATGTCAGTACTAGGCTTAGCAATCTAAATGATAGCGGAACAAGTTTCTACTATACACTGCTCGTCATCATAGCACACCCCTTTCGCATGAATAGTTTCGGCTGATCTCCAACCAATGTCAAAATTTACCCTAATCCTTGCGACCGAGTCATGAGGACTGGATGCTTCTCTCAAAATTACTCTCTCATAGGGATTGACAAATACTCAATTTTTATCGCCTCTGTTATTTTTATCTTAACGCTACTTATTACACACGAATTCGGATTCAACTTATCGACTTTTATTAATTTTTTCTCGAAATTTCACTTTTTGACCGCCTTGACTCCTTGTAAGCCTTAAATTTTGATCCCTCTTCTGCAGATAATGTTTTTCCCTTATTCATATTAAAGTTAATATCTTACTCAAACAACCACAAAAAATAGGGTCTTACGTCTTTAATTGTGGAAGATAGGCAAAAAGAAATTGCATGTGCTATCCTGATGACAAATTTTAAATGTGTGTGTTCTTTTTCGGAAAACAATTATAAAACAATATTAAAAAATGTAAACACAATACTTTTTGTGTTAATTAACTCAGAATTGAATAGACTATTAACAGTTATAATTTTGAAATTTTATTTCTTTTAGTTTGGTTGGAAATCAGCCGAAACTATTCATGCGAAGGGGTGTGCTAATCTGATGACAAGCACTGTATATACTATCTGAGCCTTCTGTAGCTCAGCGGATAGGAATTATATTCTCTGAACTACTGAAGCGCTGGTTCCTCAATGCCTCAATGGTGATGAATTTTTATGTTGTCTCTATAAAAATGCTAAAATAGAAATAGAGAGATTGCATGATACTATTATCGATTAATGACATTCACACGTAGGAATCCCAGTACCAAATTAAAGGCCTGAAAACTACGAAGAGACTAGAGTTTTTGCCAGTTCTAATTTCTGAGATTTTCTAATTTCCAATTGCTTTTAAATAGAGTGGAAACGTGCGTTATTGTAAAAATAGTTCACATTAAGGATTCATGCAAATCCGTTTACTTATTTATTCTCCTGATAAGGAGTAAGGGTCATCAGAGCGAATGCCTGAAACCATTCAGACTGTGAAGCAGAATCCTCTGCTATGTAACAGGAATGCAACGGAATACACTGTTATAAACATAAGAATTGTGCGAGAATAAACATAAGAATTGTGTAGTCAAACATTGTAAAATCTGAGTGGGACCGTCCGTCCGTCGCATGGGTCGTGCATCGAAGGTGAGTGCACTAACCACTTTACATCAAAAAGATTACCATACATTTATTTATTGACATAAGATTCAATCTACAGTTTGCGGGTTTTGATGGATTCATTTAGTTCAGGACTTGTCAATAATCTGAATCAGCCCGGCCAGTGGCGCCGGAACGAATTTTTTATTGGGGGGCAAGATTTTTTTTTCTCAAATTCATATCAAATTAAGCGGTCACCATATACCGGACCTCTAGCTCTAGCACTTTAATATCCTGTGAAACGATACCAAAAAGTAATTATGAAAAATATTAGGGAACAACAGCGATCAGAAACCACCTGGAATAGTCTTCAATATGAGACTAACCTTTAAGTTTATTTTTGTTACCCATTTTGATCCCATTGTAATTCCGAAGTGTTGAAGATTATAAACATATTCTTTATTTTATATAGTTTTATAAAATTAACGATCAAACGATTTTCCCAAAGGTTGTTTTCCGGTTTCCTTGGGAAACGAATCCTTTCATGATTTTTGAGGCATCTAAATTCCCTGTTCGATCCCTGTGAACATGGAGAAGGATTAGATGTGTCAGACGTGTTTGTGTCATTGGTGAATGTAGCCATGTAGACGTCGTAAAGCACTGAACGACCTTTCTGATGATACTGCTGATGCTGGAACCGTCAGGAGTAATGTTACTAGCCGTATTAACTTGAAGTGCTCAATATATTTCGAAAGGGATCAGCAATTTCGGCGCAACATGAGGTGAAGCTCCCGGCATATTCAACAATATAGAAATCGAGCATAGCAGCCCAATCATACTGTGAGATTCTCTACCATCGGCCCGGTTTTCTGACCAGGAGAATGAAAAACTTTATCGTTTTCGTTGATCAACGGTCGACAGTTTCACTATCGTTGGCCTTTTCGTTAATTTGAGGTACTCTTGTTAAAGGTAAGTACTGTGTTCACCGAGCGAAAAACTTGCATTTATGTCTCCCGCGAAAAATTTGCCGTGGAGATTTACCTTTTATTCACTCAATTTGTGATAAATGTGCAATCGGGGACTGATTGATGGCTGATGACACTTCTTCCTTGTGAAATAAAGTGCAACTGCATTATTTTCGCTGGTGAAATGTCAAAACCCGGTGTGGATACTTTCATGTGAAGTGAGTACCACCAAGCGAATTCGATTTCACGATCATAAAAATTTTGACAGTATTTGCATGGATTTCACGTGAACTGACGTTGTTAGTACCTACTTTAACGAAGAAGAAATGAAAATGAAATGATCATGTACATACTCGTAGTATACATGCACTAGATGCACGTATGCAACTTTCTGCGAACCAGATATTCCATCATGAAAAAAAATATCCACTAGACAGGAGTGTCAAACTCAAACCCTGGCCGGGCCAAATATCAGTTTCTTCCGGAAGTCAATTAAGGGGTTTTGAAATTATTTGAAAATATATAAAAAATCTTGGACTTTGCGGATCATAATTTTATCTTTTTTTAAACAGTTTTCTTGAATGGAAATATTTTGAAAATGTTCTTCAAACAGTTTTACACTCCTTAGAAAATGTTAAATTAATCAGTAATCACTCTCTGAGAACTTATTTCAGACAGCTGATCAAAACACTATAGCACAGTAAATATCCGTAGGTAGTCCAAAACACTCTTTAGAGCCTAAATTAATCGCATACACATACACAAATTTTGGATATTAAGGTGGCTAAAAACAGACAAACATTTATTGTTATGTGATGGAACAAATGTTTCCTATGGTAAAGCTGAATAAACTGCACCAATTCACCTCAAATAACCGTTAAATTGTTTGTAGAGAGAAGACGATTTCAAATTCAAGCCACTGGCTTCTTCACGAGTTATATTAAATTTCTTAGACTTTAGTTCAACACCAATATTTAATTATAGTGCTTTTGTGCCGATACATTGTGTCTTTTCGACCTGGCCGAGGGCCGCACAAAACTACGTGATGCGCGGCATGCGGCCCGCGGACCGCGAGTTTGACATGTCTTTACGAGAATAATAAATTGTATATGTACATTGGCCGTGTTTTTTTACATCGGGGGCAGGTTTGCTAACCCAGACGCGCAAAAAAAACTATCGAGGGTAGCATCCAGGTTCAATTACAAATTGTCACGTAGGCATTGCCATTAATTTCAAAACATTGCTCAAAAATATTAAAGCCCCGTTTTAACTTTACAAACGCAAAAGTTAACATGTAATTTTTTTTAATGAAAACATATTTTTATGTAGGAATCATAATTTTGTTAGAATAAGAATTCGACGAACAACATTTTTAACATGAATTTACAAACAAAAACTATATTTTTTGCACACACTTGTGTGTTGCATGTAAACTATACCTTAGAGCTTTTCATTTCAAAATTTAATTTTTGCTAGTCATTGGAAAACGTACTAGAAAATAATTGGGATTGCATACATTTAGGCGAGTTTTGGAAAGCTCATTAAATCTGGATAGCAATATAATTTCTAACCTGAATAAAGTCACAGGTTAGCGTTTGTATGAAAATTACCCCGGATAGTGTAGGTTAGCTAATTAAAAAACACGGCCATTGTATTTTATAAAAATATAAAAAAATATTCTTAATTTTTAATATAGTGCAATATGTACATAGTACTAATTGCCCCTTTAGCCAAAATGTGGAGGGGCCAGTTGCCCCCGCGGCCCCCCTTGTTCCGGCGCCATTGGGCCCGGCAATTAGTTTATCTGGATTTACGCGAATGTAGATGCCACTACTAATAATAATACATACTAATGTGCACAATTTTCATTTTTTTCTCTATTTTTCCTTTTTTTTTTTTTTTGTGGGAATCGATGTGAACCTTATCGTTGTTGTTATACCACACTTAGCTAGTAAAGTTTAAATTAAATAATAATCGACAAATACATTTTACTATGGATAAACCCTACTCACAAATTTGTCTACTCAGTCAATGGAATGGAAAGAAAGTAAAAGCACATTGTGGTTTAACGCATATATGTAGCATGTAGCTAGTAGCTACAATAGTAAGAGGTTAGATTAAAGATTTAACCACATTTCAAGTTCAAATTGTGTACGAGTTTGATGCGTTGTTTGAATTGACAATTTTTTAACGATCAACTTTTATTAGAAATGTATTAAAAAAGCATATGCACATGCAATGCAGTAATTGTCTTAATTGGGTAAATTGTCGAACCAATTACTCTTGATCCTGTCGTCGTTAATAATAATAATTAACTTGCCTGACTTTTATACTTTCATATATAATTGCACAGGTATTTGAAAACGGGTAGTACTCGTACATATTCGCTATTATTTGAGCCATACGTGATAACAACTATTATATTTTTTTAATCCTTAGGACTTGTATTCCTGATAATATTAAGAAAAAAAATATTTTCATTGGTATACTGTGAAAGTTGAAATGAGGAAAGAAGTACATAATGGCAAATAACGATGATACAGTACGTTGCATGTCAAATGCAGAGATATTTTTTTTCACCGCCAAATTATAAATTAGAATGCCTATAATGTACCTACTTATGAGTACATATTACTATGGTGATTGTCTCAGTTGGTTGGGTCCTCACTTAATCTGGCAAAAATTAATTTAAACATCCAATTTTAGATTAATCGCATCCACAATAAATTGTGTCTAATACTATAAACCCGCAATTGATTTTTTTTTCTCAAGGTTCAAAAGAGGATTTAGTCTAAGAGCCCAAGTGGAAATTATTTACAACTATTTCCTGGTCATTCTGTTACACATTATCGCAAATTTCATGATTGGCGATGCCCTAAAACGATAGTCCCCCTCCTGGACAGTGGGGCTAAAGGGGTGGCAGACAACTTCAAAGCCGTTAATAGTTGCAAATATTTGCAACTATTTCCTGGGCTTTGATTCATATGCCATTTCATAGAGGACGAGTCCCCGCATATATACTCCAAAAGGCAGACAAATATTGGGGGGCTAACATGGTGGCAGACATGCTCCAAAAATTGAAATTTGTATGAAAAATGGGAAGTGCTTCTACAAAAATAGCGCTAACTCCATCATGCTAAACCATGTAGGTACAGTAAGAGCCTAAATATTTTCCAGACACTTCCCCCAGCATTTAAGCCAAATTTCACTTCAAAATACCAATTACAACCCGGTTGATTTATCAATCGAAATTTGACTCTTTTTTTAAGTAAATTCACAGGCAATATAGTTCAGCAAATAGTAGCACTTTCCCCTAATATCACACAGATGGCCAACAGCAGCGATTCCTTCTGAATTAGATATCATTGAAAACACCGTGCTGAGCTTATATTTCCAAAGGCAGACAAAACCCTTCAAAAGGACGATCAGCAGACGAGCCCTTAAATGGGGCAAAAAGTGTAATTTTGCTTGAAACAACAATTATCTCTCGTGACAGAATTTTCCCCTAATATCAGAGGAATGGCCCCCAGCAGCGATTCTTTCTGGACGGCATATCATTTAGAACACCATGCTAAGTAAATATTTCCAAAGGCAGACATAAAGCATTAAAAGGACGATCAGCAGACGAGCCCTTAAATGGGGCAAAAAGTGTAATTTTGCTTGAAACAACAATTATCTCTCCTGACAGCATTTCCCCCTAATATCACACGGATGGCCCCCAGCAGCGTTTCTTTTTGAACGGTATATCATTCAGGACACCAGGCTTAGTCTATATTTTTAAAGGCAGACATAAACCATTAAAAGGACAATCAGCAGACGAGCCCTTAAATGGGGCAAAAAGTGGAATTTTGTGAGAAACAACAATTATCTCTCGCGGCAGCTTTTCCACCTAATATCACACGGATGGCCCTCAGCAGCGTTTCTTTTTGAACGGTATATCATTCAGGACACCATACTAAGTATATGTTTCGAAAGGCAGACATAAAGCATTAAAAGGACGATCAGGAGACGAACCCTTAAATGGGGCAAAAAGTGTAATTTTGCGAGAAAAAACAATTATCTCTCGTGGCAGCATTTCCACCTAATATCACACGGATGGCCCCCAGCAGCGATTCTTTCTGGACGGCATATCACTTAGGACACCATGCTAAGTAAATATTTCCAAAGGCAGACATAAACCATTAAAAGGACGATCACCAGACGAGCCCTTAAGTCGTGCAAAAAGTGGGATTTTGCGGCAAACAACAATGATCACTTTTTTGCAACCACTTTAGGCACGTCTACTGATCGACCTTTTTTAAGTTTTTGTCTGCATTTGGAAAAATATACTAAGCATGGTGCCCTGAATTATATACCGTTCAAAAAGAAACGCTGGTGAGGGCCATCCGTGTGATATTAGGGGGAAATGCTGCCACGAGAGATAATTGTTGTTTCTTGCAAAATTCCACTTTTTCCCCATTTAAGGGCGCGTCTGCTGATCGTCCTTTTAATGCTTTATGTCTGCCTTTAGAAATATATACTAAGCGTGGTGTCCTGAATGATATACCGTTCGAAAAGAAAAGCTGCTGAGGGCCATCCGTGTGATATTAGGGGGAAAAGCTACCGCGAGAGATAATTGTTGTTTCTCGCAAAATTCCACTTTTTGCCCCATTTAAGGGATCGTCTGCTGATCGTCCTTTTAATGCATTATGTCTGACTTTGGAAATATTTACTTAGCATGGTGTCCTAAGTGATATGCCATCCAGAAAGAATCGCCGCTGGGGGCCATCCGTGTGATATTAGGTGGAAATGCTGTGACGAAAGATAATTATTGTTTCTCGCAAAATTCCACTTTTTGCCCCGTTTAAGGGTTCGTCTCCTGATCGTCCTTTTAGTGCTTTATGTCTGCCTTTCGAAACATATACTTAGTATATGGTGTCCTGAATGATATACCGTTCAAAAAGAAACGCTGCAGAGGGCCATCCGTGTGATATTAGGGGGAAAAGCTGCCGCGAGAGATAATTGTTATTTCTCGCAAGGTTCCACTTTTTGCCCCATTTAAGGGCTCGTCTGCTGATTGTCCTTTTAATGGTTTATGTCTGCCTTTAAAAATATAGACTAAGCATGGTGTCCTAAGCGATATGCCGTCCAGAAAGAATCGCTGCTGGGGGCCATTCCTCTGATATTAGGGGAAAATGCTGTCACGAGAGATAATTGTTTTTTCAAGCAAAATTGCACTTTTTGTCCCATTTAAGGGCTCGTCTGCTGATCGTCCTTTTAATGCTTTATGTCTGCCTTTGGAAATATTTACTTAGCATGGTGTTCTAAATGATATGCCGTCCAGAAAGAATCGCTGCTGGGGGCAATTCCTCTGATATTAGGGGAAAATTCTGTCACGAGAGATAATTGTTGTTTCAAGCAAAATTACACTTTTTGCCCCATTTAAGGGCTCGTCTGCTGATCGTCCTTTTGAAGGGTTTTGTCTGCCTTTGGAAATATAAGCTCAGCACGGTGTTTTCAATGATATCCCATTCAGAAGGAATCGCTGCTGTTGGCCATCTGTGTGATATTAGGGGAAAGTGCTACTATTTGCTGAACTATATTGCCTGTGAATTTACTTAAAAAAAGAGTCAAATTTCGATTGATAAATCAACCGGGTTGTAATTGGTATTTTGAAGTGAAATTTGGCTTAAATGCTGGGGGAAGTGTCTGGAAAATATTTAGGCTCTTACTGTACCTACATGGTTTAGCATGATGGAGTTAGCGCTATTTTTGTAGAAGCACTTCCCATTTTTCATACAAATTTCAATTTTTGGAGCGTGTCTGCCACCATGTTAGCCCCCCAATATTTGTCTGCCTTTTGGAGTATATATGCGGGGACTCGTCCTCTATGAAATGGCATATGAATCAAAGCCCAGGAAATAGTTGCAAATATTTGCAACCATTAACGGGTTTGAAGTTGTCTGCCACCCCTTTAGCCCCACTGTCCAGGAGGGGGACTATCGTTTTAGGGCATCGGCAATCATGAAATTTGCGATAATGTGCAACAGAATGGCCAGGAAATAGTTACATTTGAAGTGTCGCTGGCTCTAGGTCTAATTGTTGTTGCACTCGTCATTGGAAAACTTAAGATGCATTTAATTTAGGCACATCATCTCTATTCATGCATGTAAAATTTGTATAAATGCATTTTATTTATGTTTGGATTAAAGTTTCCGGGCTAATAACGGATTTATAGTCTTGAGAAAGAAACAAAAACGACTTTGACCAAACTTGAAAACGCATAGACAATAGTGTGAACTTTTTAGGTATTATTGGGTGAGGTTATAAAACACAACGTTTCGCGCAACGTTTCAAATCAACCGGCCGTTACGGATCAGAAACTTCTCCCTACAAACAGATCCCCTAAGCGCCCCCTTGCGAGGCATAGCTTGATTGATTGACAGAAATTTACAATCTGCCGTCGAACCGTGCATTTCCGCTCTCATTTATTTATTAAACTATTTATAATCAATGTAAAATGTATCTGCATCTCGTTTAAAACTGGAAATTTTAATTTTCGAGCAAAACGTATCAGCTGTGATGTGTCAATTGTCACATTTGTCACTTTCCGAGAGATGGCGATGGTAACACCAAGTCTGATCCGGATCTATGCGTTTACAGAACACAATAGGAAACGTTTCGGAAAACGCGACACGTTACGCGAACGTTGTGTTTTATAACCTCACCCATTGAAGCAAATATGTATCAGCAAAAATAAACATTCCATATTTGGATGCTCATTAATCCCAATGTTAATTTATCTATTGTAATGTGTGTAGGCTTAATTCCATTGTAGTGTAACCTTCAAAATATAGTCATCTTTATGTAAAGTTGATGCAGCTAATTCCTTTTATTTAAAATTTGTTTGTATTTTTGTTTGGATATAATTTTTAGATAACAAAGAATATATACAAATATCTAAAATTAAATTCAACATTTTCTCAGTATTAATCGTAGACAGGAACTTTTTAGGGGGCCCAGTATGTATGTAATTGAAATCTTTGACAACAATTAAGATTTCCTGTTATTGTCACTCCGAAAAATTTTGTTAGATACTTAATGTGTTACAAATTAGGCCCGTATTTTTAAACCAACCTTAAGAAAACCTTTACTCATGGCGACTTTAGCCAGAAATACTTAATGAGACCTTAATTCAAGGAATGTCACGTTGAATTGTATTTTTTTATAAATTTTCACTAATTTTTATCGTATGTATTGAGTTAAGGGCGCCTTAACTCAAGGGTTCATTGAGATACATTTTTTAGTATACCGAGAAACATTTTCAGTTTATTTATCTTCTATTGGTTGAGCACTTATATTTTTTCCCAAATTATTCCAATTTGAACAAATATACTGGAAAATTAATTTGTTTGCTTATCAAGTACTGAAAATGACATTTTATTCCTTTACTTAGGCCCGTATTTATGAACATTCCTTAACTCAAGGAGACTTTTTTGTCTCCTTTGACCAGGGTTGTGCTTTGTTCCTGATGTCACCGCCGCTATGCGAAAGTCCACAGGTCAAGGAGACCTTGGGTCAAGGATGCCGAAATTCAATAAATTAAATGTCATTTCCCATACTTTTTCATAGAAAAAAGTCTCCTTGAGTTAAGGAATGTTCATAAATACGGGCCTTATGGTTTCTTTGACTTAAGGTCGCCTTGATTCAAGGCTTCCTTAAGGTGCGTTTATAAAATATAAATACAGGCCTAAGAGTAAGTTTAAAAACAAAAAATCAATTACATTAGATATTGAGAGAGCGTTCGATACGGTTTGGCACGATGGTCTAGAACAGTGCTTCCCAAACGGGGTTTCACAGAACCCTGGGGCTCCGCGAGACCAGCCCAGGGGTTCCGTGAAAAAATTGTGAAAATATGATGTTCTGAAAATGTCAATAATACTATAGACACAAACAAATTCTGAATTATTGCCATCAGTTTTTGCATTAACAGTATTTGGCAGTTTGAAGGAATTTGTGTATAAATACATGAGAAACATAATGGTACACCGACACACTGTAGAAAAACCGTTGTACATAGTTTACTTGCTCGTTCTGTTAAAGAGTTTCATGGCATACCTTCTGGAAAACCTGGAAATGTTTCCATCCCTCAATAACGCAAGTGATAAAATCAAAAATTTAATAATCGAGCATTTGGAAACCTAAAACGATTGAAAAATAATTTCCTATTTATAACCACACAGCAGTTTGATTGAATAAGAAATCTCTTTGTATGCAATATTTCAAATTTCACCTTGCCAGAAGAAGAAGAATTAACTTCGCTTTCCTCCGATCGAGGTTTAAGATTAAAATTTGCAGAATGTTCGCCTGAAGAATTTTTAATATCCGTCAAGGAAAAATTCCGTTTTGTCAAAAAAAAGTTGTAAATATAAATATCCTGCTATTGTTTTCAACTTCATATTTATGTGAAATCAGATTTTCAACTATGCTCAATATAAAAACAAGAAAACGTGACAGCCTCAGGAGCTTGGAGGAGGATATGCCTCTGTCATATATTCGGCCTAATGTCACTGAAATATGTAAAAATCACCAGGCACATGTTCTCATTAACCTTCAAGCGGACGCGCATCATTTTGTGACATACGGGCGCGCGGCGGTAATTTACCGCTCTCGTCTTTTCCCCTCCATTGGCGCTCAACTGTACAACTTCCATTCTCATAATTATGGTAAATTATGGTAATTGAAATTCTTCCACCTAGATCCGGCCAACGGGAGAAAAGCTATGCGTGTTTATATGAACAAGGGGTAAATTACCGCCCGCGCCACCGCTTAAGGGTTGCTCAATTTTTTTAATAACAGCATACTTTTTTCTAATAACACATTTTTCTCCTTGTATGGGTACGATGAACGTTTTGTCTTCTCTATCAACGCTCGTTTTGTCTTAACGATCCATTTTTGGGGTTCCGCGAATGAATTCGATGATCTCAAGGGTTCCGCGTATTCAAAAAGTTTGGGAATCACTGGTCTAGAGTCCACAAGCTCTTCTTAATTCCCGGTGTACTTAATTAAAATAATAAAAGGTTTTCTTGAGGATTGGCCTTCCGCTGTAAACCTTTCGGACACCTATAGGTGTCTGAGTCTGAGTCCCACACTGTTCAATATACATATACACTTCTGATGTTCCGCAATTCGCTGATTGCAATTTAGCTTTTTACGCTGATGATATGTGTATTTTCCAATCTCAATCAATCCAAATAAAATCATCACCTCGTTAGAAAAGCAGCTAGATCTATTTCAAGATTAGTCTATAATGTAGAGTAAGAAATCAGCCACTATTGTGATAAATTGAATTTGAATAAAGTTAATATTTAAAAAAATATCATATAAATCTTTGTCAAAAAATTATCCCTTTCAGACGGAATGCTGGTAAATTCCGTTAGCCCTCCAGATATACATAACTTCATCGGAAGTTATGAAATGATGAAACACCGAAAATATGGGCTTGGGAGCTTTTTGGCGGCCACATATTTTCCTGCGATGATCAATAGTGGTTGGTTGGACAACATGATCACAAACATAGGGGGATGCGGGATCCTTACGAAAACAAAATCTTATGGTCTCACTAACGGAAAAAAAAATCAGGGGCAAGTGCCCCTCCCTGCCTCCTTGACTACGCCCATGGTTCCGGCTCCTACTCCGTTTCATGGCTTCATCATTAAACTTTAGCATAGTAGAGGACGATACGCTCCTTGAGGCCACACTGAGGAACGGCTGGCACTGCTAGGGTAGTGGCTTTTTAGAGGTCGCGGTTGAAAATGAACTGTTGCTCTTTAATAAAATACTTATGGGTATATTCCTAAATTTGGCTCCTCTGACCAATAAATTTGCCGACCACTTTTATAGGCCAAGTTATTCCAAACAATCGTTGAACGAATCTTAAATTACCAGCGTACAAATTGTTGTTAGCAGACGTCTTCTTCAAATTCTCAACGCCGATGATACTTGTGAGCCATATTCCAAAGGATTACTATGTATAATGCATGATTTGAGTTTGCCCAGTGAACCACTGCGTAAAATAAGCGAGACTCGATTTTGGATTAGCTTCGTTATCGTGTGTGATGTATCTGATGTAACACGTCTTATCACCATTAAACATACTGTTAAACGATTAAACCCATCTCTCTTAACACCGACTCATATTGCACATTTCTTTTCTATTTTAAATCTTATATTTTATGACCACTGGGAACACCCACGACTAGCGCATGAGTCCACATCTGCAATACGAAACCGTATTGTGTACTTTCCCTCATTGCACAAGACAAGATCCTTTTTGATTATGTGCATGTGTTTAGAAAATAAGTCATTATATAGAAAGTAAGCTCCTCCCTATTTTTGTTGTTGTAGTAGTGGTGTAGAAAGGCATGAACCGCCGTGCATGCCTGTGGAAGTATTCTATGTTTCGTCGTCGTTCTCGCCTATTGTCTCAAGCGACAAGAACGTAGCAGCTGCAATAGGGTTGTCCCATAACGCCCTCGGAGTGAGGTTAGTGGGTGCAGCGGGGCATCGGAACAGGTGGTCCACATCATGAGGCGCACTACCGCAACTCGGACAAATGTTCTGAATGTCCGGGTCTATTCGAGATAAGTATGAATTGAGGCGCGAACAAAAACCCGACCTAAGCTGGGCTAGTGTCGCTCGTGTGGCTCTCGGGAGCCTAGTCTCCTCAGGTGATATAGGTGGTAGGGGCACTGAGAGGACTCTATTCATGCTTAATCTCCCTATTGACCAATTCACAACGGTTGTGTGAATATATGCGATGGCCGCATGGTATGCTGTGTCATCAAACATATCGGGAGTTACCCGTTTGTATCTCTGGATGTCTCTCTCGAGATCTCTGATTCCACTCCTGACATGTCGTGGAGGGGGAGTATTGGCCATGAGATGATGGTTTGGGTGATCCTCCCGATAGCAACCGACTAGATATTGTAAAGACAGGAGAAGATTATGATCACGTATTGGTAACATGCTGGTTTCTTGATGAAGATGATCCTGGGACGACATTAGGTGACAACTTGCAGCAATACGTAGAGCAGCGTTTTGGCATGTCTGGATCTTGTTCCAGTTTGTGTCACAAACGGTTCGTGACCACACCGGTGCTGTGTAGCTCGAAATTGCTCTACCTATCGCTTTGTAGACATAGTTTCCTTGTCCTTGCCCCAGGAGCTCCCGGCCAGTCCCTTTAGGACGTTGTTTATACTGTGCATTTTGTCGACTACGTCTTCGACCTGGTTTTTCGACTTGATCATGGTGTCTAGATAGACACCAAGGATTTTGGGGTTGGTAACAGTATTGCTTACCAGTACGGATCCTGAGCTCCTCCGAAAATTCCTGCGTCCAGGTGGTGAGAAGTGTTGCAGTGCATTTAGACGGCGAAATGACGAGGTTGCGGATACTGAAAAACCCCACCAGTTTCTCAATATAGTCGCTATAGTACGCTACCCTGTGGAAGTCCCTGCTTAATTTTCCTAGGCTTTGAACAACTGCCACGAAACTCGGTATAGGATTGCCTCCCAGGTAGATAGTTGGCAATCCACCTAACCTCTTGTGCAGGAACATGCATATTGAGAAGGTCGGCCACCAGCGCAGAGTGGATAACCGTGTCGAAGGCTTTCGACAGGTCAAGCGCCACTAGGACAGTTCTGTCACAGGGCTGTTTCTGGTTGAGGGCATTATGTATGTGATGGGTAATCAGATCCAGAGCAGTTGTAGTACTATGCATCTTCCTGAAGCCATACTGGTGAGAAGCTAGCTCAGCATGTGATACAAGGGTAGGGTGGATAAGTGCTTCGAGCGTCTTTGTAACGGGTGATAAAATTGTGATTGTACGGTAGGATTTGGCGAGTTTTGCGCTTTTACCGGGTTTTAGAAGGGGGTGATTCGACCCTTTTTCCAAAATTCAGGAATGACAAGCGTGGATATCGACAAGTTGAAAGCCATCGTGAGGTATTCGATGGCTGGAAGATCTAGATGTTTCAGCATGGCAATTGAAATGCCGTCTGGTCCAATGGCCTTAGAGATTTAAGCGTTCTTGATCGCTGCTGAAACTTGGTCCGATGTATAGGTGGGGATGATGTCAACTGTTCGGTTGCGTATCCTTCTTTTTATTTTGCAGTTGAGCGACTTGATTTTGGGGTGTTCAATAAATAGTTTATTGAACAAGCTCGCACAAAGTTTAGGATCTGCGGAGGTTATCTTGCCGAATCTGATGGTTGCACTACCCTTGTCTTTGGTTGGATGGGACAGGGCGCTGACTGTAGCCCAAAGTTTGCTGACACCTTTCGAGAGGTCGCATCTTTCAAGATGCTCGTCCCATTTTTCTTTCTTGTAGGTGTTGACTTGTCGGTTTATTTCTGAGCTCCTGAATTCTGGTGTCTGCCGGATTTGCGCGTCTTAAGTTGTCCCGTTCGTCGGCTAACCTTGCGGCAGTAGTTGGGAAACATGGCCGAACTTTGGGGATACGTCCTGCCGGAATGAAGCGAGCTGCCGTTTTGACAATGACGCTCCTTATATTCTTTTCGGCTTCCCTGGTGTTTGTTGGAGTAGGTAGCGCAGCGAACTTCGTCGTAGTGAACGTAGTGAGACCCTCCCAATTTGCCTTTTTATGATTGATAAATGTACGCCGTTCTGACGTCGTCAGTTCAGCTGGTTTATCAATACTCAATAATGTATGGGGAGGTGATCGGATTGGAGGGAGATAGTTATCTCCCAGTGGGTTTCACTTATCAAACTGGCGCTTACAATAGTTATGTCATGAGAGCGCCAGCGACGCGTGTAGTCGAAATTCCATTGGGTACGCAGAAGTCTGATGGGTCTAATTTGGTCGCGATATCTATACCTCTGGCATCATTTGCGAGAAGAGAGTGCCAGAGTTCGTGATGGGCGTTAATCCATCGATCCTATGCTGTCCTGTGAGGAGTTGACCAATTTCGAACTTATAGCCAGAGCCACAGCTGGATGCTGGTGGAGCATAGATCTTTATAAATTCGATATTGCTATTGCCGGATTTAACGGCAATAGCTTGCATTTCTGCCGTGCCGTCGTTGAAACGAAGATCGAATACACTGTATTGCACGGTTCTGTGTATTAGGAATGCGAGCCCTCCTCCTGGATTAGGACCCTGCCTGCCGACTCTATCGCGCATCAAAAGTATTTAATCGCCGCGGATATTAAATTCGGGAGTTGAAGGTTGGAGCTTTGTCGCCTGAAATGCCGCTATCAGAATTCTGCGGATGCCATTGCAGTTAAAATGCAATATGGTTAGTGGGGTGTACACTAGCTGCGTACTGTTGCTGCTGTGTACACTCCCTATTTTTGTAAGATTCTAGTGTATAAGAAATAGTAAATAAGATTTTGTATAAAAGGATGAGTTTAGAATAAAGAAGTCAGACTTGTTTGACGTTTCACTCATCATTCGTCATTATCGGCACCGTGATAATCCCGGCCCGTGACATTTTAATGCCGGCCAATCTGGTATTCATTCTGCTCCACTCTCGAAAACCTATATTGTTGACGTTCTTGTTCTTCATAACTGCCGCTGCCGGTCGCACTGACACTGTTTCAGTAAATGAAGCCATTGAATTACTTTTCGTTTATATATTTTTCAAAATTTATTTTAATGTGTTATGAAATTATTCTTTTCAATCTGCAGCATCAGGCGCTCACAACATAACCAAGCGCAGTTTCAAAAACACTATCCCTTGTATTGAAGATGGACGCTTCTATCGTAATCCTGATCGAGCTGTCCACAAAATGTGGTCTAATGCCGAATGTGCCAAATACTACTTATGCCTCGACAAAGAAGTGTTCGAATTTAAATGCTCGGTCGGTCTTCTATTCGATGTCGTGCGACAACTTTGCGATTTCAAACAGAATGTGGATAACTGCGATATAACGGCAGGTAAGCTTTCTCCTAAAACCGTTTATTACAGCGACATTGGACTGCCTCTTTGGATATTTTAACATCTAACTAGTTAAGCGACGATTGCACCAAATACCTTGATCACCTTTCTTCGAAGGCAGACTAGTTGGAATACTCGTCCAATGAAATAAGTAATTCCTGATCTAGCGCCGCATGTTAAGGTTGGAGTTGGATGCGCGTAAGAGCGGTTGCTGCAATTGCAAAAATTATGTCAGCACAATTAAACGCATCGATAAATTGCAACAGATCATGAGATGGTGATGTAGTTAGTAGACGAGTATCTAGAGTTGATATGCGACTTAAGTAGCACTTCCCGGTTTGGCTGGTGCCTAGTCGCATCTATTGATTTATTTCAAATGCACTATTACATGATAGCTTCTGGTTTCTGGTATGTTGTAGAGGTTCGAGCTCCAAAGCCGCTACTGGAGGCTGCCCAATGCCCTGAATTGAACCAGCTAGGCTGTGCCGATGGAACCTGTTTGCCGAATGAGTACTTCTGCGATGGATCAATTGATTGTCCGGATGGTTCTGATGAGGTATGCTATGGTTGAATTGCGTTTGGTCTGTGGTGGTTGGTAATGTTGAATGGGAATAAGAGTGTCACCTTGCACTGGATAAGGTTGCTGGGATCGGATTTCAAAACATAATGTGCAATTCATTTCCTAGTATTGTAGGTTAGTGGTAAATATAATTATTTGAGTGTTCATGAATATTATCATGAATTCAAACAATTACTTCTGACATCTAATTTGTGCTAATAATGTATCTTTACTAACTGGCTTACTGTAGGCCTCCAACTTTCAAATCATAAAAAAATCAGTGTTGGCACTGAAGAAGGACATATTTTGTGTCCGAAACACGTGTCTGCCGATAAACCAAAAATAAAAAATCCTCAGTATAAGGAAACAATCTTTTTCTTTTGCTATTTCGTAAAACTGGGGAAAACAAATTGGAGCTTACACAATATACAAAAAAAATCATTTTTATTTTTTTCAAGTGCATTAATTTTTTTTTAATTCCATTTTAAGGGCTGGTGTGACGTCGACAACGATCCTAATGCAGCCGAAGCCTGCAACCCTGACGAATGTTCCTTACCAGATTGCTTCTGCTCCAAAGATGGTACAGTGATTCCAAATCGTATGGAACCAAGTCAAGTACCTCAAATGGTAATTATCACTTTCGATGATGCTATCAATTTCGACAATTGGGAATTGTTCAGCAATGTCCTGTTCACACCTGATCGGAAGAATCCCAATGGCTGCCCAATTCGTGCAACATTTTTCGTTTCTCATCAGTACACTAACTACCAATATGTTCAGAAACTTTGGAATGACGGCCATGAGATTGCTGTGCATTCGGTTACGTAAGATATGCTGAAATTTGTCCATAACTCTTCGATCTTATGAAATTATTTTTAATTTTCTTTCAGCCATCGCGGTCCCGAAGACTGGTGGTCCTACAATGCAACCATTGAAGATTGGTTCGATGAAATGGTCGGCCAAGCAAATATCGTCAACAAATTCGCAAATGTCCGTATGGAAGAGTTGCGTGGAATGCGTGTGCCCTTCTTACGTGTCGGTTGGAATCGACAGTTTTTGATGATGAAAGAGTTTGGATTCGTCTATGATTCATCGATGGTGGCGCCATTCTCGAATCCACCACTCTGGCCATATACGCTCGATTATAAAATGCCACACTCGTGTACGGGGACGAAACAATTGTGTCCATCAAGAAGTTATGCTGGCGTCTGGGAGATGGTCATGAATCAATTGGAAGCTGGCGATTTTCATTGTGGAATGGTGGATAGTTGTCCCCCACATTTCAATGCTGATGATATTTACAAGATGTTGACGCATAATTTAAAGAGACATTACGAATCGAATAGGGCACCATTTGGGTTGTATTTCCATTCAACGTGGTTTAAGAAACCGGAGTATTTGAATGTGTTTTTGGTAAGTTTGATGATTTTTATAAATATAAGTATAATTTTCAGAATTAAGGCTGAAGTTGCATTAGGCAAGCCGAAAATTGAGAACATACGCACGCAATAAAGCCAGCTGTAAATTTTAACTGCCTCTAGCCTAGTGTAAAATTCGAAAGCTAGGAATTGCGCTTTTTTCACAACACAACAAACACACTTGCAAAGCGATAGATTGACCAATTGCAGACGATTCGGCACCGGTGATATCATTAGCCGTATGTGACACAAACTAGAACAATATTCAGACATGTGGGAATGCTGCTCAAAGTATCCAGGTTGCGACTTGGTCATCCCAAGGACATCTTCATGAGGAAACCAACATGTTGCCATTATGCGAACATAATCTTCTCCTCTAGTTCCGATATCTGGTCGGTTGCTATTGGGAGGACTACCCAAATTATAATCTAATGAACAAAACTTCGCCTCCACGACATGCTAGGCGTAGACTGAGATATTTAGATACGAGCGAAATCCTACTGATGTATTCGATAACACAGCATACCATGCCACCATCGCAGACATTCACACTAGTGGTCCTACGGAAACTGCCTCTACGGGGCGGACTACACCCGTTTTCTACATGGAAACGGCCAAAAGTTTCCAACATACCTCCCTGGCAAGAGCCCTGAAGGTTCGATGCAGGAAGGTTGTGTTTGTCTGTGTATATGTGTGGATTCGAGTTATGTGTTTTTTCGTCATATTGGGAGCATTACATCTCGGCGCGGCTGCTCTCAATTTTATTAATTCGCGCCGGCATTGAAACAAATCCAGGCCCAGAGGTATGGTTTTGTAGTGTTTGCGGCCAACGAATCGGTACGAATGCCAGGTCAGTGCAGTGTAATTGTTGCTTGGAATGGGTACATCTCAGGTGTTCTGGCCTGAGAAGGGTTGGTCAGCACTCCACAGCATATGTTGCACCGGGATGCATAAATACAGGGCGACCAAGGGCTGCTCCTAGCCCTCCACCTCCTCCTCAGCCCCCAGCACCCCCAAACAATATGATCAGGAATGCTAGGCCTAGTTTAACCCCTGCTCCTCCTCCAGCGGTTTTCACTCCACTGTCCTTATTGCAGTTTAACTGCAACGGCATTCACCAAAAAATCACCGAGATCACTCACTTCATGAGTGTAAACAGAATTCTGATTTCTGCTATCCAGGAGACTTTGCTCCATTCGAACTCGTCTCTCAGCGTCCATGGCAATTACGTTATACTGCGCAAAGATAGACCAGCCGCCAGGAATGATTCTCACCCTGGAGGTGGACTTGCCTTCCTAATACACAAGTCCGTACATTACTGTGTATTAGATGTAGATGTCGACGGTACGGCGGAAATGCAAGCCATCTCAGTTTCATCAGGGAGTACTAATATCGAAATTTTTAATGTATATGTTCCACCACACTCTAGTTGCCCTTCTGGCTATCGTTTCGATATTGGTCCTCTCCTATCTGGAGAGCACAGGATCATTCTTGGTGACTTTAACGCGCACCATGAGCTCTGGCATTCTGACCTCAACAACGATGCCAGGGGTATAGCTATTGCCGAATCTCTAGACGCCTCAGATTTCTGTCCATTCAATGAAGACTCGCCGACTCGAGTCACAGGCACTTGCAGTAGCTCTCCTGACTTAACTATTGTAAGTGCCAGCCTAATCAGTGCTACTCGATGGGAGACGCACACTGCTCTCTCGTCCGATCACCTCCCAATCATAATAAGAGTTGACAAACCAGCAAACCTGACTAAGTCTGAGAAGCGAACGTTTGTCAATCACAAGAAAGCCGATTGGGAGGGGTTCAAAGCATACTCGTCGGCGAAGTTCATCGAGCTACCCACACCAACTAACGTTCATAAGGCCGAAAGAAATATTAGGAACGTCATTGCTAAAGCAGCGGCACGTTTTATTCCTGCTGGACGTATCCCGAAAGTTCGACCTAATTTCCCTACCAGTGCCGCCAGATTAGCCGATGAACGAGATAATATCAGACGCGCTCACCCAGGTGATCCCAGAATTCAGGAGCTTAACTCCGAAATCAACCGACAAGTAAAAGACTATCGGAAGGCGAAATGGAACGAGCACCTAAATGACTGCAACCTCAATGAAGGTGTCAGTAAACTATGGTCTACTGTCCGCGCCCTATCCAATCCTAGGAAAGGAAAGGGCAATAATGCCATCAAATTTGGCCATAAGAACACCAGCGAACCCCTTCAGTGCGCAAGCCTGTTCAATAAGCAATTTATTGAACATCCCAAGTCCGATGGCTTAAAGCGTAAAATTAGAAGACGGATTCGCAGCAGAAATGTTGACACTATACCATCGTATACTGCGGACCAGGTTAAAAAAGTCATTGAGAATGCTAAAAATTCAAAGGCCCTCGGACCCGATGGCATTTCGATGGCCATGTTGAAACATCTCGACCTTCCAGCCATTGAGTATCTCACGGCAGCCTTTAACTTGTCGATGTCCACGCTTGCCATCCCTGAAATCTGGAAAACAGGACGGATTGTCCCCTGTCTCAAACCGGGTAAAAGCGCTGGTCTCGGTGAATCCTACCGACCCATAACAATACTTTCACCTGTCGCAAAGACGCTAGAGGCCCTTATTCACCCCACTCTTGTTAAGCATGCTAAGCTAGAACCTCACCAGCACGGCTTCAGGAAAATGCATAGTACCACCACAGCCCTCGATGCGATCACTACACGCATCCGTAATGGGCTAAACCACAGACGTCCTTGCCACAGAACGATTCTTGTGGCAATTGACCTAACGAGTGCTTTTGACAATGTCAATCACTCGATGCTTCTCGCTAACTTACTGAATATGCATATCCCTGCTCAAGAGATCCGTTGGATTGCAAACTATCTAGCTGGTCGGCATTCCTTCACTGAGTTTCGTGGCAAACGTTCTAAGCTTAGGAAAATCAAATTAGGTGTTCCACAGGGTGGGGTACTCTCCCCCACTCTGTTCAACATCTACATGTCCGGCCTTCCTACACCACCGGAAGGAATCGAGGTGATTTCCTACGCAGACGATTGCACCGTACTCGCCACCGGGGAGGATAAGGATGAAATGCGCCTCCAAATTAATCGCTATCTCGGACGATTACAGGCTTTCTTCCAAAGCCGAAACCTCACCATTTTCGCGTCTAAATCTTCTGCGACATTTCTTACCACCTGGTCGGTGGATTGTCGGTGGGAGGTTGATGTACGTATTGGCAACAATCCAATTCCTACTGTTGCAAATCCTAAAATTCTCGGGCTCCATTTAGAGAACATGATGACGTCAGCTCATCACGCAGCATCCGTTTGTGAAAAAATGCGCAGTAGGAATAAAATCCTAAAAGCACTAGCTGGTAGCACCTGGGGCAAGGATAAAGAAACCATGCTAGTCACATACAAAGCGGTGGGTCGAGCAGTTGCTGATTATGCAGCCCCAGTTTGGTCACATAGCTTATGTGTTACAAACTGGACCAAAATTCAGGTCTGCCAAAATGCTGCTCTACGCACAGCCACAGGTTGCCTCTTGATGTCTGCCCAGGATCACTTACATCAAGAGACAAAATTGATGCCAATACGTGACCACAATCTCCTACTGTCCAAACAATATCTTGTTGGTTGCTACCGTGAGAATCATCCCAACAACAGTCTCATGGACCGAATTCCTCCACCACGACATGTCAGGCGTGATTTGCGAGACCTAGAGAGAGAGGTCCAGGGATACAAGAGGGACCCTTACGACGATGATGCATACCGAGCTGCCATCGCTGAGATTCACACTGCAGAAGTGAGTCGGTCTATTGCGAGATTAGGTGCGAACAGAGTCCTCTCAGTGCGCCCTCCACCCATTTCGCCTGAGGAGATTAGGCTCCCGAGAGCCACCAGAGTGACATTAGCTCAACTTCGGTCGGGCTTTTGTTCACGCCTCAATTCGTACCTTTCTCGCATTAACCCGGACATTCAAAACATCTGTCCAAACTGCGCTGGCGCTCCACACGATGTGGGTCACTTGTTTCAATGCCCAGCTGCGCCCACTGACTTAACCCCTATCTCACTGTGGGAAAACCCTATCGCAGCAGCTATGTTTTTGTCCCTTGACATAACGGACGAAAGCATCGACGAACCATAACTCGAATCCACATAGATGCACAGCGGTTGCACACCTTTCTGCACCGCTAAAAGAAGAAGAAGACATTCACACTACAGTTGTGATGAATGAATAAATGAATGAATCGCTTAATAAGGAGTTTAGTAATAATATCCATCCATATCGCCTGGGGAGGCTAGGCTCCCGAGTCATGAGAACGACACTAGCCCAATTTGGATCAGGTTATTGTTCACGTTTCAATTTCTACTTTTCACCAACAAACCCGAGCATAGAAAACATTTGCTCGAGCTGCGGTGGTTCGCCCTATGATGTGGTTCACCTGTTTCGATTCTCTGCTGCACCCACTAACTAATCACACTCCGAGGGCATTACAACCCTATTGCAGCCAGGCCATGTCAAACTCACGACCCGCGGGCCTTATGCGGCCCACCTTATAGTTTCGTGCGGGCCCGGTCGAAGAAACACAATGTGAATCGGAACAAAAGCTTAAAAATAGAAAAATGGGAAGTGTTGGACTGAATGAAGTCGAAGAAATTATTAAAACTCGCCAAAAAGTTGGTGCCATTGAAGCCTAAATTAGGTTTTTTTTTAGAAATCATCCTCCTTGTTCTACAAACAATCCGCTGACGGTCATTTTAGGGAATTTTTGTTTAAGGCAGCCTTTGTGAGCAGGAAACTATAAAAATCGATCGTGAAATTGTTTTACCCCGGAATTCGAATTGGTGCGAGGAGACTACCTGGATATGAAGTTTCGTTAACATAACAATTTCAGCCCTTTACCCGATTTTTTGCCTTTTTGCTTATAAAGCTTTACTGGTGCATGTATTTGTTTCTCTGTCGAAACTTAATTTATGTCAGCCTAACAATATAGCCGTCGCTGACCGAATTCCGGCGGTTTTCTTATCCAAACTTTCTAGATTTGTCATTTTCAAAAGATGACATTTCTAAAGGATATAGTCCCGAGGTCGTTAGTAAGTCAGATTTATACACATATTTTAAAAGTAATATTTCGTGATGAATTTTCTAAGACAATCTTCTATATGTGTTTTCAAAATTTTTATCGTCCGGCCCGCTCAATCCTGCAGACAGGGATATTTGGTGGCTGTTGAAGATACCATGATTGTCGATTGTGACGCCAAGGATTTTGGAATGACGGACAGTGGGGACTTTGGTATTGTTTACTTTAATATCTAGCCGTAGGTTGTATTCCTGGGTGGCCGAGGATTTTGGCGCTGATAGCTTCAGGTTCTTGCTATTGAAGAAGGTGTTGAGCTCTTCCAAGTAACCATTGATAAGGTCGCACATGTCGGAAATATCGATGCCGAATGTCAGGATGGTACAGTTGTCAGCGTAGGATATTATGTCGATTCCTTCGGGTGGGATGGGAAGCCCTGACATGTAGAGGTTAAACAAGGTGGGGGATAGGACTTCACGTTATGGTACTCCTTGTTTGATCTTTCTTAGTTTAGAATTCCCATTTCTAAACTCCGTTCTGGATTGACGTCCGGCAAGGTAGTTTACGATCCATTTAACTATATGCGACGGTGTGGATGAGTTACGAAGATCTGTCAGTAGGAGCGAGTGGTTCACCGTATCAAACGCTTCCGACAGATCTAAAGCCACTAGGATGGTACGCTTAAACGGCTTGGGCTGATTAATTCCATTAAAGACCTTGGACATAATTCGGTCTAATGCAGTGGTGATGATGTTTTGATGATTTTCCTGAAGCCGTGTTGGTGATTGGCGAGTTGTATGTGCGTCGCAAGAGTTTTGTGTACCAGCGATTCCAGTAGCTTTGCCACAGGAGATAAAAGCGTAATCGGGCGGTAGGATTCTCCTAAAGAGGGAATTGTTTGCCAGGTTTGGGTAATGGAATGATGCGGCCTCTCTTCCAAATCTCTGGGATGATGAAATGAAGGTTCATCATAGCAGTGATGTACTCTAAAACCGGTGTGTCGAGATGTTTTAGCATTATCCTTGCTATACCGTCCGGAACAAACGCTTTTGAATTTTTGTCGTTCTTTATGGCATTGGCTACTTCAGTGGTGATGGTTTGAAGATATTCATCTACCTTGGTGTTATGGATGGCTCGTGTGATTTTGCGCTTGAGTCTATCCTTGGGTGGGTGCTCGACGAACTGTTTGTTAAACTGATTGGTGCATTTCTTGTCGTCGCTCACGGTAGAATTGCCAAACTTGATAGCGACCCTCCCTTGAGTTTTAGTGGGGTTTGATAGGTTTCCAATGGTGTTCCATAGTTTGCTCACACCCGTAGTGGTATTAAGATTTCGTAGGTGTGAGTGTGACTAGCAAAAGTCTCGCTAGTGAAACTTTTAAAGCTACCCTAGTCAGCTTTCTTGCAGTTTGTCTACGTTTTCTTGTCGGGATGGACGAATTTAGACGGCACGTCCAGCGTTAGTACAATTGGTAAGTGATCAGTAGACATTGTGAGGATCGGCTACAAGTGTTGTCATTGATAAATCCAGGGCTAGCGATGGATATATCTGATGAGCTAGTGCAAGATCCAGCGAAACGAGTCGGTTTATCGTCGTTTATTGGACAGAAATCTGATGCGTCCAGCTGATCGGCGATGATGTTACCTCTGGTGTAGTTGTGGAGGTTGGAGTGCCATAGATTGTGGTGTGTGTTGAAATCACCAAGCAAAAGACGATATTGGTCGTTTAGTAGAAAGCTAATATTGACTTTGTAACTAGCGGTGTGAGCAATGTTGTAGATTTCAAAGTCAATATTTCCCGATTTGACGATTATCCACCATGGTGTTATCGGCGGAAGTATCATCAACGATGCTGTACGGTAGATTATTGTGAATGAAGAAGGCCAACTATAGTATTGCTTTCTCGGTCGGGTCTGGTGACTTTATAGTTCCAGTGTGAGCTGAGCGAATGGTTTGAGTTGAGTTTAGTCTCCTGAACAGCTGCAATCTGGATATGGTGTCTGTCCATGAATTCAGTAAGTCCGACGATTTTATGCTGGAGTCCATTGCAGTTTAGTTGGACGATTTTCGTGTTGGTGTTAGTAACATCGATGGTACGTGGAGCTGGGGTCAAATTTGGTATTGGTTGAACTGGTTGTACGGCGTTTGCCGGGGTGGAAGGTGATGATTGTTGGGAACCTTGGTTGCGCGGCTGTTGAGGGTTGGATGATGAGTTTCCCCCTTTATTTCTACAACGACTCGCTGTATAAGTTGGTCCATGTTGATTATAGTGGGTAAGTCCCGAGCAGTTCTTTAGGTGAACCCATTCTCCGCAGCATGTATGTACATTCAACCGACGTTTGAACATTGGTCCAAATCCTGTTACCGCCACGTAGTAG
Source organism: Microchrysa polita (assembly GCA_949715475.1). Taxonomy (NCBI): domain Eukaryota; kingdom Metazoa; phylum Arthropoda; class Insecta; order Diptera; family Stratiomyidae; genus Microchrysa; species Microchrysa polita. The sequence goes on from OX454415.1 coordinate 52,499,917, forward strand.
TAGTGTGAGGAGCAGCTGGGCCGGCCAAGACTGCTCCCCGAGAGAAAAAAACGGTAAGAATGTGACGTCACGTAGTTTCCTTCCTTTTCTTGCGTCGAAGGGGGTGGCAGCGACTGTTGGCCATGCCATGTAGGAACGTAGTAATAAGTCAACGTCATCCTTTTGAGTTGCACTAGCTTTGCCGGTATACCAAAATGCAGCAAAATGTTGTACAGTATACTTCGGTCAATATTGTCGTAGGGCTCCATTACACAGTCATATTTTTATTATCATATCATTAACCGAATGAATCAGGTAGGCGATTCATTTGGTTTAAATTTTTACACGTGCAATAAACGAACTCGAGTAGGCTTATCATATGTATGACTGTGTAATGGAGCCCGTATGGCTGCTTGTAGTCTAAAAAGTTTTGGTATACGTCATTGTTATATTCCCACCACTTTTGGAGTAATAGCTTCACTATAGAAAGCTGATCGGCCGTCGAAGAACCAGGTCTGAAGCTGCCTTGGTATTACCCAATGATTTGTTGCGTACGGATTAATTGTCTTTTCCAGAATTTTGGATAAAATCTTATAGGTCGTACAAACTAATGATATGCCCCTGTAATTCTCACACTTCAGCTTGTCATCCTTTTTGTGGATTGGGCAGATTATGCTTTTGCGATAATCTTCGGGTATTACCTTGTCGTTCAATATTTTTAGCAGTAGTACATGTATAGCGTTGATTAGGTTCGTTCTAGCATGCTTCAGCAATTCTGCTGGGATCTCGTCAACGCCCGGCGCTTTAATATGTTGAAGCGATTGGATGGCGAAACTCACATCCTCTACTGTTGGGGGCTGAACGGCTAGCTGCTCAAGATCTGCCTCCGTGGGGAAGGATGATTGTATGTTGAGGAGCGCTTCAAAATACGAGGCCCATCGTTTATTTACGCTGTTGATGTTGCTGATAATGTTACCATCTTTGTCCTTACATAGGCTTGTCCTGGGTTGATAACCATTCTTGATTGTGCTTATTAGTTTGTAGGCCTGTCTATTGTTCTTCCTGGCTAATCTTTGGTTTATTTGCTGTAACTGCTCGTCAAAATGTTTGCGTTTCCTACGTCTAATTAACTTATTTGATACTCGCCATTGTGTCTTTCTTGGCTCGGTATGCGCGTTGTGTGTATTGGCGATAAGCTTCATTTTTCGAACCAGTCTACCCGTCAACGACGGGCTTCACGACCTCCTCTGCAACTTTTTTGATGCTGTCTTTGAGCTACGTAGGCAGCCGCCGTGGCATCATTGATGAAATTGTCAACCTCGAAGATCTTGGCAAGGTTGATTCTCGTTAGGTGCTCCAAAAAGATTATGCACCTGTAGGTCGTCTTCACCAAATATATATGACCAGGTTCCTGCCGCGAATTCGATAAATCGCTGAACTTCATCGTCGAGGCTGTGACCTCCCAGCCAGCAGCGTTTAATGTCGTTTTATAAGTGTGTCGAAGAGTGTTTCTAGGTGGTTGTAGAACTCGTTGCCTTATATCGACAAATTGTAATAATTGCACATAGTTATGAACAAATGATTAAAATCAAGAAATTTATTATACTCTTTTCATGTTTCAGAAATTCCTGGACGACTTACAAAAACAACCGGACGTGTACGTCGTTACCAACTATCAAGCAGTTCAATGGATGCGCCACCCGACTCCGATCAATCAAATCAACCAATTCGAAGCATGGGGCTGTAAGGCCAAGCCTCTTGAGGCACGAGAAGTAGCATGCAGTCTTCCCAATAACTGTCGCTTGCACAGTCGGGTTCTCCAGCAAGAACGATATCTCACCACCTGCAACGAGTGTCCAGCACAGTATCCTTGGATTCGAAACGAGTTCGGATTGGACTAATCCAATGACTTCATTAACTAAAGTACTCGTACAAGCCGTTCCATTTTCATAAAACTTATTTTATATTTATTACCTTAATCCATAAGCGTTACATTAATGTTATTATATTCTCGAAAAAGAATAATTTATCCAAACATGTTTTGTTTTTTCTTTTTTACAAAAGGAGCAATTCCATTTCTGATATTTTAATTGTCCTGGGTGATGAAAGGATTCTGAATTGATTCCATACCATCCTGCGGACAGATGAGAACCACCGATGTACCGCGACACACCACCAAACCGAGTGGCCGTGTCTCCTCGGCCAGTTTGTACGGTTCGTCAGGATCACGCAAATACTCGACCGTATTGTCCAGCACTAAATTCAAAAGTGGATCGTATCCTTTCAGTACTCCCGCCGCTTCTCGTCCACCGGCGAATTTTACACGAATGGTTTTCTCCAAGAACTTGGACAGGTCCAGGATGGATTCTTTGCGGCGTTTCTCCTTGTTATCACCACCACCACCACCGCCGCCGCCACCACCTCCGCCACCAGATCCCTGAAGATAAGAAGTGTGATTGTGGCAAATTGTAAAGGAAAAGGAGGAATAAAGCTAAATTACTTTTGGTTTGTCCGACATTCTGGGAAATTCACAAATTTTGTGCAAAAATTGGGCGGTAAACAAAACGTTTGCGAGAGATGGTGAACTGTCACGAGGAGGTTATGTTTTGGCCAGATAACAGGGTGATGTTGAAGATGGGATTTAAACAAAGCCACCTTAATAGAAGCCCGGAAGCAGAGCACGGTCATATACTGAAACGACAATTCATAGGCCTGTTCAGATCGAAAATTTACATTGCGGTAAATGCAAATCGGGTTGGGTCGCGGCAAACTTTACACGAAAAGTATTGGTTCCCGTCGATTTTCGTCGCGAAAAGTGCAATGTGTCGTGAATTGAAGTGTCTATAATGCAGTGAAAGAAACAAATCCCGACAAAAAGTGAATTTTCCACGTGTTTTCGCGATTTTTATCAGAGCAGACACGGTTTTTTTTCATGAGCTGTGCTTGTGTTAGTGCATCGTGCAACGTATATGTGTTCCCAATATCAATTAAGGCTGATCGGAATGCAACATGTACGACATATCCATAGGCTCGCTTTGTGTGTATGTATTGCTGCTTCCCGGCTTTCTAAATTAAGGTGGCTTTGGATTTAAAGAATTGCCAAACACAACAGTGGATTACAGAAATTTACGGAGACTTAGCGGGAAAATGTATTTGAAAATGATGAGAAAATAAAAAATAAAACGAAAAGTATCAAAGCATCAAGTGATTTAATTGAATGTAATAATGCGAATATAATTAGAAGGTGGAGAACGAAAATTTGTTGGTATTTTATGAAATAACTTTTAACTTTTGAAATAAATGGCACGATACTGAAATCTCCCCGGATACTAAAATCTCCCCTATCAATCATTACGAAAGTGTTTAGGGTCCTACACCGATCGATGCACACAGATCAGAAGGTACTGTCAGCATACATTATACATTAGATAATATTTCAAGAACTAGTAGGATGTTCTTGAAATATTGCTTACCAGTTGAATCGACAGCCTTATTGATACTCACTGTCAAATTTTAGTCCATTGGAGAAGATGACGATTTATATTCGTACATACGGAATCGTTTCAAAACATTTTTCATGTATTGTTCCTGACTCAATTCCAGGAACCCATTTTCTCGGTCATAATCAATGTTTATACCCAGAAAATACATAACGATTCCTAGGTCCTTCATATCGAAATTTTTCATTAAAATTGACTTAAAAGCTTCGATATTCGGCAAAAGATTTCCAATCAGGAGCAGATCATCCACATATAAACAAAGGTAGAATATTTGGCTTTCACGCAGACATAGTGATCAGCGTTGGAACGTCCAAATTCATCCTTTCGTACAAATTCATCGAATCTTTCATACCATTTACGAGATGCTTGTTTCAAACCATACAGAGCTCGTCGCAATTTATATATTAAATTACCCGTCTCGAAACCTTCATCCTCCAGACATCCATTCAAAAACGCCAATTTCAGGTCCATTTGATGAAAATGGTATTTCTTCACCGTAACGCGTAACGTTTCCCAAATTGATTGTGCTCGAAATTGGAATGGGGGCCCCTTTTCTTTGATTTTTTAACCAGAAAATTTGACAAAACCCGCATGTAAAACAGTCGAGTAACATATGTTCCATTTTTATTATTTTTTTTTTAAAGAAAATTGAAAATTCAATAATTATACGATTAAACTTTTAAGATCATACTTAAGACTATTTAGCTACTTATCACTTAATTCAAGAGAAGCGGCAAAAAACACCATACCTTAAGGAACTCCTCTACATGCTAGTCTCGTAACAGTCATTGCTTTTAGAGTAGAAAAGTTCATTTGAGGAGCATACATGGAGAGCCCCTACGTACAGCCTCATCCTGTATGGGCAAATTAAACTAAAGCCAGTCGTTGGCGTATCCACGTCTCATCTTGAATCGACTCAAATTAAATTCGTAGTGGAGACCACCGAAGGTAAGTGCATCATGCAGGTGGATCCATTACATGAACAGGAGGGTATATCTTCATTTCATGAGTCCTAGTTACAAAAAGTTCTTGGACTTGGACCTTATTAAACGATCTTTGGGTCGAAAGATCCAGTTATCCTTTTATATAAAGGTTGCGGACACATTTATCATGATGCAGCAATTACTTTCTTTTCAAGAGTCAAGTACTCAAAGAACTGAATCACAATGGTCCAATTTTACGCAAAAATCTTCAAGAGAGGCCAGGGCCGTGCGAAGGAATTTTGGTGCCCGGAGCAGAACCTCGCAGAAGCGCCCTCCTATATCACACATGTAAACGAAGATGATATTTACCAACACGTCATTTTGCGGCTTAACGATTCTTACTTAACTAATTTAACGAGAGAAAGCCGAAGAATTTTTTTAATTCAGTGTGAAGCTTTGGAAACTTAGAATGTAGAGGGGATGAAAATTAGGAATTCACAAAAAAAACAAACCCGTTGGAAATCGCGATGATTAAATTTGCAAAAAAAGGACTTGAAACCTGTCTTAATTAGACACAAAGGATAGCAGACAAAGCAAAGTTACATTTGAATTAGCACGGGCGCAGATGGCAACACTTTCAGTGCCAATAATTTAGGCATTAGACCTCCAAAAGCTGTATCTAAAAAAATAAACGACCTTAATTTTAAAAAAACATAGAAGAGCCATCATCTTTCCTTCAGTTTTGATAATAGGTGTGTTTTTTTGGTTATCCCGTGCAGGTTTGGGTAACGAAACTTCATATAAAAAAAATGACAGGTGCGTCAGCTGTCATTTTTTTTATATGGAGTTTCGTTACCCAAACCTGCACGGGATAACCAAAAAAACACACCTATTGATTTAATTCTTTGATAGACACCCGTTTTGCAAGAAACCTGATACACTACCCCACAACGCTGAATCCGCGATGGCTCAGCACAATTATGACCAAATGTGGCCTCATAGCAGAAACTGCTTACTGTGCCTGCAACGATCAAATCTTAACTGCTCCCACCACATTGCCCAAATATCTGGTTGCAGCATAGGGCCGAGTGTCCCTTGCAGAAATACCAAAGAGCTGATTGGCCGTATAGTACGAACACAAGTGGAAAGTGCCCCTTTCGCCCTCCCCCCTCATATATCTTCAATATTCTTGTAAACAAAAACTCAGTAGAACTAATATTCAGACGAAAACAATTCGCCGGAAGACGTTATCCGTGTGATCTGATGATTGTTTTATTGGAAGATTAAGGTAATTATGAAGTTGTTAATACTACGAAGTTCAAGCTTCTTCTCCGTACACAAAATTTGTATTTTTGGAATGATTTGTCTCCATCTTAAGAGTCTGTAGCTGGAAATCCTCTATAGCCATTTTGATCGTTATTAGCGGAAGTAATCGGTGGACACGCAAGTTTTTGTCACTGACTAATAAAAATGAATTTCTTTAAAAGAACAGTTAGCCAAAAAAATGTATCAAAGAAAAAAAATTTATATTCGCCGCTTTGGGGGCCCGTGTTCCACTGAACACATGGAACACCATACGTTAGGCCACTGTTCTTCACGTTGGCAACTGCTAGCAATGTTGGAGGAGTCGTCAGCTTCATAACCGGCGCATAGGTTGAGACCCATTTGCATCTAATTGGGTTTCTTACAACTGGAAGCTCACACAGCTGTCAAGTCTTGTTCTTCATCAGCGCATTCATTTCCTCGTTGATCGCTACGGGTAACCAGCCCGAGATTTCGCTCTTCTAAAAAAACACTCAGCATTCAATGCAAAAGCCATATTCGACTTACCATACTGGAATGGTTGCACTGCCTTTCGTTCGCGCTACGGCTTCTACGAGGGGCTTAGCTCATCAACAGTGACCTCATCTGCTTTTTTTGCATTCACAAACTCAACATCGATGTTGTTTTTGGAATCGCTGTTCGAATTCGGCATAAAATTACCAATTCTAACTTTTAACGGAAGATTAATTGGTTTGTCTTCTTGTTCGGGGACAATGACATGCTGTTGATTCGAAACTCTCGTTGAATGCTACATCTCGGCTGATGATGATTTTTCGTTCCACTTCATTCCACAATCGATGTTCATTTGGAGCATATCCAACCACGACCACCTTTTTCGCCTTCGGATCAAGTTTCCTTCGAAAATGCTTCGGAATTGTGCATATGCATCCAACCCAAAAACGAGTAAATTTAACACTTCCGGTTTTCGGCCAAACCAAAGCTCTGCTGGCGTTCTATTGATCCTGGACTCATAATTTGCAAAAGCTCTCCTCTCCTCCATCGAGACGCAAGCGTGAAATTTTCTGATAAAATTGAACTGTTGTCATGGCATAATACTCTTGAAATCTATCGAAAACTTCACACTTACGTTTCATCGTAAATGTATTGGCAATCATCCATAAAACACACCACGTACCTGTTCCCATCATATGATTGCGGAGTGATGGGACAAATGACGTTGGTGTGAATAAGTTCTAGAATACGTGATGATCTTGATTCCTTGACTGGCTCGAACGGCTTAATCGTCTGTTTTCTGAATACACACGATTCGCAGAAAACTTCGCAATGATTCAGCTTCCGCATTCCGATCACCATATCATTCGATAACATTTTCTGCATACTGCCACGATTAATATGCCCATATCGACGATGCCACAGCATGTAAGCAATTTGCCCGATGAGGCATTTGAAGGTTAAGTCGCATTTCATACAATTCCCCACGAGCTTTGCCTTGACCGACGTTTCTTCCATCTTCCCTGTCATCATGAATCGAAATAATTTTTCCTTCTTTCTCAATTTTCCGAATTGAAAATAGATTGCAGATGAGTTTTTAGACATAAAGAACATGAGGAATAGTACACCGCACCTCCGATCTGTTAACTTCAAGACTGCCTCGTATCGTTCCAATTTTTTATCCACAACAATGGATAGCGACAGCTATTCGTAACGGCGGCTCCAGATTCTTGATGTCACAAAAAAAATGTTCGTTATGGACCATGTTGCTCGTTGCACCAATGTCCAAACAGAAACATCCGTACTTCATCTTTTCCAGAATTTCCAAAAAATTTACTTTGCAAAGCGATAAATGAAACTCCACGACTTTCCGATGAACCAAGATTCGTTTTCAGTTTCTGATAAGATTTCTTCGCGTAACACTTGGCCTGCACGTGCCCCAATTTATGATTAAGTGTCGGTACAACGAAAATATCGCCAGTAAGTTTTGATATTTTAATAATAAACATTTTATGCTCTCTTTATAATACAACACAACTTTTGTGAAACACTCAATTTAATTCATTGATTCTAAAACAAATCATAAAAATAATCTAATCCCTGTCCTAGCTCCCAAAGTGATACACCGACTCCTAGTTCGCGTGCCAACTTCAAACGTTCATTAATCGAATAAAGTGTTGGGTAGAAAATGTAATGACGTCCAGTTGATGTTCTATAAAAGATTAATTTAATTAATTGCGATATTCTGAATAATTTTTTCCCCTACTTACTTCACTTCAAAGAAATTCTCAACATCATGCTCGTCAAGGGTCAGACGTTTCTTCAAATGTTTAGCAAATTCCAGAAATTGATGTCCAACAATAGGGCCACCACCATCGGGCGTATAATCATTTCCGTACATATTCAAACCCAAAAGAATCTTTTTTCGTTTTGCCTCGTAGTTAGTGACTGTAACGGGCACAATATGTTCGACGGCATGTTTCATCCAATGCAATGGAGCATTGGCTCCTGGTCGTTGAACGTTGGAAAAGTCATAGGTCATCAGAGAGAAAGCGTAGACATGTTGATGCAGAGCTTCGAAATGTTTCGGACTGAACAGATCGTGATTTTCATGACGAATCGGAGGAACAACGAGGATGAGTTTCAAACCTTTCTCTTTGAGGGCAATGGCTGGAAAGGAATAAAGGATTTGTATAAGAATATCAATTGAGATGACATTAACGACTTCCGACTTCTGAAAAGGATATGCAGGGGCTTCTTGCCTTGTAGTGTGTCTATGAATCATATAAAATATACTTTTACTCACCTGTTCCAATCACAAGTCTATACAAAATCTTATCATCAACACGAAGCGCAAGTTGTGGCCAAACTTCCAAAACAATCCCGTCAAAATTATACTTCTTACAGGCCTTTACAATGAGCGATTGAACTGCATTCTGTTCACTCTCATAGGTAAGTAATTTTGAGAAATCGTCTTCCGTAAATTTGTCGAACATGATTCGGGGAATCACTGAAATGTTATCCATGAGCCATAATGAGTTTAATAATGAAATAAAATAAATAGAAAAATGTAAAAGTGACATTACTTTTAAGATTCTTTCCTCCATTCTTGCGAACATCTTGAATCCAGCCTGAGTCGATATCATGTGTTCCAGCTAGTTCGTAATTATTTTCACCTTTGCGTAGAATTTGTAACCACACCGGCGAGATCATATCGAATTTCTTAGCCCAGATTTTCGCGACATCGTAGCCGTGATTGTTCCACTAAAAGCAGAAAAAAGAAAAATCTCTTCAAAAAGTTAACAAAGTAAGTATGTAATACGTTTGAAACAACTTAAAACAATTTAGGGACCAGGCCAAATATGTTCACTTTGGCAGAATTTTGTGTCCACAAACGGACTGTTTCAAGTACATATGTATCCTAAGATTCTTCAGAGTTCTACAAACAATAATGTTGTTAGGGGAGCCCTAATTGCAGTTAAAATTGAGTTAGGCCCATATTTATAAACGTACCTTAAGTAAAGATGACATTAAAAATTATTTTTTGACTTTAAGGGCGGAATACATTCATTCAATTCACTAAGAATACCATGCTCCCTTTATAAAGGAAACCTTTATTTCTTAAGTGGGGACTATGAATGCCGCCCCAAGCTTCGACTTTATAAATCGTATTTTACACACATAAATCGCCCTGCTTACTGAATTCCAGTTATTTGCTGATAGCAGCATCAGAATCACTAGATTCTCGGGGCTTCTAGTTGAATACGGATATCTCCAGATCTGGGACGATTAAAGGAGACATGTTTCGCATCCTTCGCAAATCCTCTGCATCTCGTGCATCCTGGCGAGTTGTCTAGCTTAAACCGAAGAAAATATTGACGGACGGACGGACGGCCCGTTAAGAATCGGGCCATGTAAAAATTCACATCCCTGTGTTTTCGATTAACCTACATGGTCTGGGATAATGTGTCTGGGATTATGTATCCATCGGCCAGTAGAGGTTTAATCCCATCGAACCTGGCACCTTCTCATATATTCAAGCTTTTCAATGTTTCTTAGCCCCAAATGCATCACCAGTTTTACGCCTTGGCAGCCGCTGTACAGCCTGCTGATCACATCCACTAGGATCGGTAAAGGCATCATTCCAGCTACCAAATAGTCCGCTTCATGTGATGTGGTGCGGTACGCACAACACAATCTCAAAGCACACATACGATAGATCGAGTTTAGAGGTTTTGCATTACAGGTGAACCGTAGTGCACTGGCCAAAACTGGCAAGCCACATATAATGATGGCTACTTCTGCTCGGGCTACCTATGTTTGGCGTCATTCTTGCCAGAGCTGCCGTGGCGATCTCCGCCTTATCGCCTACACACTTTCAAGTGCTCTCCAAAACTGAGCCTCGAGTCACTCCTTTCGACATAGCGAGCCCTAAGATAGCAATGTATAAAAATTTCTTCTCCCTCGCTAGTGTTCGATCAGTTCGCAGAATTAAATGCATTTTTGAATCAGTAATGAAAGCTTTTTAATACTCTGGTGCTTCTGCTCCAGAAGGCCTTTTAAGGCGCTTCTTCTCCAATTAGGTACCTACAACATTCCGATGGATTCACACACATTTCAGTCATCATCTACGGTCGCAACATTTTTCATACAAATTGCCAGAATTATCAATCAGTCATAAAATTTATAAGGAAAATTACTGTGACAACAGTCACAGATGACAGAATTGTATCAATCCATCCATAGTAAATGTTTAGCTGATCATCTTACGCGAATGGAATTTGAATTCCAGTGCTTCCTTGAAAATAAGCCACGAAACTTGCCGAGAAGATCTGGTGCCTGACTAGTGTTTGAGACCATTAGTGCATAGCGTCCCTTTAAAGGGAGACTGACTTACTACAATAAATTGTGTAACACGTTTCCGCACCGCTAGAAGAAGACCACCAAAAATTAAAAAAGGAGAGTGAAGAACTTACAAGTGTGCCATGCACTGTTAATTTAAACCATTTTAAACTGAATAGGGCTCTGGGAGACGACGGCTGCAGTCAATATTATTCCTTGGATGCAAGGAGGTGGATACTAAAGCTCTTGAAACTTTAATTGAGAAAAGGAATTAATCGAAAATTAATAAAAATAAATTACACACTGCATGCAGATTATTGCAAGTAATCTAAACTTCCTCATTCTTTATCGATTAGGACTTTTCTTTATAATTAGGGGACCAAAGCTAGAAATAGCTTTTGCTCATTTAAATTGCATTGGACTGCATTATCGTTGCTGCTGCTGCATCCATTCTATTTCCAGCAATACCTGTGAACCTGCTAGACTTTCACGAAACAGGGGATTCAACATACGAGCTTGTGTGGTGGTCCTACTGGCAACCATTGCTATTGCATTATTTTGCAGTTGCAATACGCCTCTCCGGGGCGGACCACACCCGTTTGCTACATCAAACGGCCAAGAGTTGCCAAAACGCCTCCCTGGCAAGAGCCTCGAAGGTCTCGATGCAGGAAGGTTGTGTATGTCTGTGTATATGTATGGACTCGTTATATATGTTTTTTCGTCTTATTGGGAGCATCACATCTCGGCGCGGCTGCTCTCAATTCTCCTTTTACGCGCCGGCATTGAAACAAATCCAGGCCCTGTCTTGGTGTAGTGTCTGCAACCGACGTATCGGTTCTAATGCCAGGTCACTTCAGTGTAGTTGCTGTTCGGAGTGGGTGCATTTTAGATGCTCCGGTTTGAGAAGGATGGGTCATTACATAGAAGGTACATTTGTTGCTCCAGGCTGTAGGAATACTGAGCAGCCTCGGGTAATACCAGGCCCCTCCCCACCAACGCCCCCTACTCCCCCCAATAATGTTGCCTTGAACGTAAGACACAGCTTAACTCCCGCCCCTCCGCCAGCAATTTTTACACCGGTGTCCATATTGCAGTTCAACTGTAATGGCATCCTAGGGAAATTTCCTGAAATCACAAGCTTCTTGAGAAAGTACAGAATCCTGATTGCAGCCATCCAAGAGACGAAACTCCACGCGAATTCACAATTCAACGCTGAAGGTGAATATATCATCATACGCAAGGACAGAGAAGGCGCCACGAATGATTCTCACCCTGGAGGTGGACTTGCCTTCCTAATACACAGGTCCGTACATTACCGTGTATTAGATGTAGTTTCAGACGGTACGGCGGAATTGCAAGCCATCTCAGTTTCATCAGGGAGCACCAATATCGAAATTTTTAACATCTACATACCACCACATTCTAGTTGTACAAACTACCATTTCGATATTGGTCCTCTTCTTAATGGAGAGCACAGGATCATTCTTGGCGACTTCAATGCCCATCATGAACTCTGGTATTCCGCGATTCACAACGATGCCAGGGGTCAAGCTATCGCCGAATCTCTGGACGCATCAGGTTTCTGTACCCTCAACGAAAACTCTCCAACCCGTGATGCAAACAATTGTATTAGCTTACCAGACATTACAATTGTCAGCGCTAGCCTAATTAGTGAGACCTCCTGGGAAACACTTACTGGTCTTCCCTCTGATCACCTCCCAATCATAGTCAGAATTGACAAACCAGCTGACCTGACCAAGTCAGAGAAGCGAACTTTTGTCAATCACAAAAAAGCTGATTGGGAAGGTTTCACAACATTCACGTCATCGAAGTTCTTCGCGCTTCCCCCTCCCACCAATATTCATAAGGCCGAACGGAACATTAGGAGCGTCATTGCCAAAGCTGCGGCACGGTTCATCCCTGCAGGGCGCATTCCAAAGGTTCGTCCAAACTTCCCAACAAGTGCCGCAAGGTTAGCTGATGAACGTGACAACATTAGGCGCGCTAACCCTGGTGACCCCAGAATTCGGGAGCTCAATATCCAAATACAGCGACAAGTTAAAGACTACAAGATGGCCAAATGGAACGAGCACCTCAATGACTGTAACCTTAATGAAGGTGCCAGTAAGTTATGGTCCACTGTCCGTGCCCTTTCGAACCCCACAAAAGATAAGGGCAATATAGCCATAACCTTCGGCAAAAAAGAAACTAGCAATCCTCTTCAGTGTGCGAGCCAGTTCAATAAACAATTTATTGAACATCCCAAGTCAGATGGCCTCAAGCGCAAAATTAGAAGACGGATTCGCAGCCGAATTGTTGACTCCGTACCAATTTATACTCCGGACCAGGTTAAAACAGTCATGGAGAATGCAAAAAATTCTAAGGCCCTTGGACCTGATGGCATTTCAATGGCCATGCTAAAACATCTTGGTCTTCCTGAGCCATTGAGTATCTCACGGCAGTCTTTAACTTGTCAATGTCTACGGTCGCCATCCCCGACATCTGGAAACAAGGTCGTATAGTCCCATGCCTTAAACCAGGGAAAAGTGCCAAACTAGGAACTTCCTACAGACCGATTACGATCCTGTCACCTGTAGCAAAGACGCTGGAAGCCCTCATCCACCCCACACTCGCTTCACCTGCAAAGCTAGATCCCCATCAGCACGGATTCAGACGCATGCGTAGTACAACCACCGCTCTGGACGCGATCACTACACGTGTAAGAGACGGACTAAACCACAGTACACCTTGCCATAGAACCATCATGGTGGCGATTGACCTATCAAATGCGTTTGATAAGGTTAATCACTCCATGCTTCTGGCAAACCTCCTCAATATGCATGTTCCGACTCAAGAGATAAGATGGATTGCCAACTATCTAGCTGGTAGGCAATCCTTCACTGAGTTTCGAGGCAGTCGTTCCAAACTTAGAAAGATCAAATTAGGTGTTCCTCAAGGTGGGGTTCTCTCTCCCACCTTGTTTAACATCTACATGGCCGGTCTCCCAACACCTCCGGAAGGCATTGAAGTTATTTCTTATGCCGATGACTGCACTGTACTCGCCACGGGAGCGGATAGGGATGTCATGCGTGATGATATCAATAGATATTTAGCGCGCCTTTTTCCATAGCAGAAACCTAACCATCTCAGCGTCCAAATCGTCTGCGACCTTCCTTACCACCTGGTCAGGTGATTGTAAGTGGCCGGTTGGGGTACGTATTGGCAACAAACCAGTTCCTGCTGTTGCAAATCCAAAAATTCTCGGGCTTCACTTTGAGAAAATGATGACTTCAGCTCATCACGCGGAAGCGGTATGTGAAAAGATGCGCAGTAGGAACAAAATTCTTAAAGCACTGGCTGGTAGCACCTGGGGCAAAGATAAAGAGACAATGCTAGCCACTTACAAAGCGGTGGGTCGAGCAGCGGCTGATTTTTGCGGCGCCAGTTTGGTCGCAAGGTCTCTGTAACACAAGCTGGAACAAAATCCAAGTCTGCCAAAATGCTGCTCTACGCACAGCTACAGGATGCCTTCTGATGTCTGCCCAGGACCACCTACATCAGGAGACACATTTGATGTCAATACGTGACCACAATCGACTACTTACAAACAATATTTAGTAGGTTGTTATCGAGAGGATCATCCTAATCGTAACCTCTTGGACAAAATTCCCCCTCCACGCAACATCAAACGTGGCCCTCGTGACCTTGAGAGAGAAGTCCAGGGTTACAAAAGGGATCCTTTCGATGAAGATTCATACCGGGCTGCCATTGCAATGATTCACACTGAGGAAGTGAGTAGGTCTATTGCGAGTTTAGGTACGAACAGAGTCCTCTCAGCGATCCCACCACCTATTTCGCCTGAGGAGATTAGGCTCCCGAGAGCCACCAGAGTGACTTTAGCCCAACTTCGGTCAGGCTTCTGCTCACGCCTCAATTCGTATCTATCTCGCATAGACCCAAATATACTAAACGTATGCCCTAACTGCGCTGGCACGCCACACGATGTAGCCCATTTGTTTCAATGCCCAGCTGCACCCACAAATCTCACCCCCCTCTCACTATGGGAAAACCCCATTGCAGCTGCCACGTTTTTGTCCCTGGAGATTGCGGACGAAAACGATGACGAACTATAAAACGAGTCCATATAGATACACAGCGGTTCACACGTTTCTGTACCGCTAAAAGAAGAAGAAGAAGAAGCTTGTGTCGTTTACTGTTTGGAACCTTAACATGCCAGGCTGAGAAACTGCCTTGTGTTGCAAATGCTCAGTACACAATATTATGCTTAGAATATAAACGATATGACGATCGAGTAGCCGATCGTATGCTGCAAGCAGAGCTTCTTTGCACACGAGCAGCACTTGTACAATCAGGCCCGTATTTATGAACATTCCTTAACTCAAGGAGACTTTTTTTATATGAAAAAGTATGGGAAATGACATTTAATTTATTGAATTTCGGCATCCTTGACCCAAGGTCTCCTTGACCTGTGGACTTTCGCATAGCGGCGGTGACATCAGGAACAAAGCACAACCCTGGTCAAAGGAGACAAAAAAGTCTCCTTGAGTTAAGGAATGTTTATAAATACGGTCCTCAGTGTCGCAATTATTTAGGCAGGACAAGTCCCAGACCGCCCACACATGGTCAATCCGAATCCATTTTTTGGATTTTCGTTCTGTCAAAATCAAAGAAAATGTATGAAAGAACGAAAAAGAAATGTTCGGTTGGTTGGTGAGCGTAGCGAGCAGGGGGCGAAGTCCCCTCTTGTATTACAAAAATGTTAAAGCCGAAAAACAGACACTTTCGAAATTTATCATCAAATCTTAATTTCAGTTGAAATGTTTATATTAGTTTGTTACTCACCGGTGTTACATAACCCAAAGTCATGCCATCAAAAAGTCTCTTGCTAGTATCCTTATAGTAAGCTGCATTCTCTACTAGAATATCTGTTGGCAAGGGCTCGTCTTCCACCAATTCGCGGTCATGAACATTTTTATCCACGGGACCTTTGCGCACATCAAGCTCTTTCTGTTTCTTATTTTTTCCTTTGTCACTAGTTCCACTCACAAGGATACTCAAGACAAAGATTGTGGCTAGAATCGCTAAGGACTTTCTGGACATTTTACTTTAAACAAAATGAAATAGGCAAAAGCCGGCTAGAAGACGCCTCCGCACACCGTCCATTTATTTTGACACGTAAATACCGTGACAAGTTAAGATGGAATCATATGGAGATAGAAAGAAAATTTAAAATTCTTTCAATATATTGGCGGACATCTAGTGTTCGGTATGGTACTAATTGTGACGTAATTTCCGTCCGTTGTGCGATGGAGAATGAAATGTAATGATTCAATTGTTTTCTTAAGCGCACGATAGACCTCGAGAGTGAAATTTTTGTCCGCTGGGATTTTATCAATGAAAATGTATACTTACTGTAGTGGAACATGTCCCAAATGCCAGGGAACTCCATAAACTAAAATCCGAGAAGGGTTCCATAATTCTTCTCGGCCATTTTATGTATTATTTTTCGATTCCCCGGTCATTTCATCGTGGAAAATATCTAATGACCGGGGAATCGAAAAATCATACATAAAATGGTCTAGAAGAATTATGGAACCATTCTCGGATTGTAGCTTATGGAATTCCCCAGCGTTTGCGGCATATTCCACGACAGTAAGTATACATTTTCAGCGATAAAATCGCGCAGCGGACAAAAATTTCATTTTCATTCCGCCCGAGGTCTACCCAGACCTTTAGAACTCGTTACATATCTATAATAACGATCGCTGAGAGATACTTGCATTTAAATATCTAGTTCTGAGCACTTTATGCGTATATTTTCTATACAGACTTATTCCGTTTAGGCATAGTCGAGACAAGAATAGAAAGGCGGTATTAAGTTATTTTTACTTATTTCAGTAAAATTTACTGAAATAAGTGAAAATTGTGTGTTATTATACTTCGTTTTTTCGGCTTATTTCAGTTCGATTTCGACAGTTGCGGTCTATAAGGATAAAAAAGACTATTTTCTGTGAGACAAAGAAAGGTAGCCACATTTAAAAAAATATGCAAATAGGAGTCGGAATTGGATGCTACACTACGATCGCTAAGCGATCATCACATGAGTCGTCTATACGAACACGAACCCCAAGGAGGAGGCAAGGAAAAAGAAGAATAAGTACAAAAACCTTTGAAATTTTCCTTATTGATGTTTTATGCACGAGGTGTTTCATGAGCGAACCTGACCATTTTTAAAACTTTATAAAAAATTAAAAAGTCGTGTTACAATTTTTTTGCCAATAAACCACTTAGCACTGAAGAACTGATATGACACCCCTGTAAAAAGTGTCACGCCAAAGAATGATTCGTTTCATTACTACATTGTTAGAGAAGTATTATTCGGTTATCCTCCCACTAATCAACTTCAATATTCTTCGCGCATTGATTCCTTCAGTTGTTTCAACGTTCGTGGTTTATTTTCATCCTTATCTTACTGAAACTATGTTATTTACGATTTTTTGTTTCACCTAATGCAAGTTTGCGCAAAGAACCAGATGCATCCAATGAATATTAAGAGGACGGCGAAACACTCGCTGAACGAAGATGCGAAGAGTACACCGGGTACAAGAGGGATCCAACGGTTTTCGTTTATTGTCTACTAAGCAGAACCAAATTAGGTTAGATCACGTTGTACCAGAGATTCCTTTAGTTTTTAGCCCGTTCCATATTGTCTCCAAAAACAAAATAGTATGAATATAAGGACTTACATTTTTGCTCCAGCAGCGTGACATCATCGATCTTTCCGTGGTACAATCTTCACTAAATTTGGTATACATGATCCTTTGATAGCCCTGGCAAAGAATCGAAGATCACAATTTTGATCAGTGGCTGGAATAGTAATAAATTCACCCTTGAAGTGAACGAAAAGGACATCCTTCAACTAATTCCCCTGGATCTCCCCGCGTGGATCGATTTCGATGAAACTTAGATGGTATGTGAAAGATGTCCTTGGGCACAAAAAGTTCTTTTTTTCTGTGTGGAGTGCACTATAGATGATATGGATATAAAAATACAAGATTCGTTGAGACGAGTCCTCCAGAATGCCAATAAACTAGTTTTGAATTTTCGAGGAAGAATATTATCACCAAATAGAATATTTTTCTACACGAAGCAGAGTATGGGCATGATGAGGGTGTCGCTCGAGCGAAAGGTTCTCTGAAGAATTTTCGGGCCGTTCGCGAACGAGGTGAATGGCGCATCCGGTATGGAGCTACATGGGTCGAAATCGTAAAATTGCAGCGACGAATGACAATCGCATGCATAAAAAGGTGACGAACGCGCAATGAATGGACGGAGCCAGATTGCGTGGACGACCGAGAGCTCGATGGGAGCAATTAGTATGTGAGGACGCTCACCAGATGCTGGGCTTGCGGAAATGGAAGACAAGGTCGCGTGACCGCGACAATTGGAGGTCATCAATCCAGGCGGCCAAGGTCATAAAGAAGAAGAACAATATTTCAATCGTAACATAACTATCGCTTGTAAGTTTGGGTAACGAAACTTCATATAAAAAAAATGACAGGGGATCAGCTGGTATTTTTTTTATATGGAGTTTCGTTACCCAAACCTACACGCGATAACCAACAAAACGTACTTATCAGCATAATATTAACATAATAGAGAGTTTTGGTATGTCGTTAGAAAATACATATTACGAAAGTGCGAAGAGGTTTTGTCATTCTCTATGAAAAATTTGCATGTCTAACCGTACGCAAAACAGTATACCACAATTTTGCTTGTCCCAAGTAGACATATAGGCCAGTCAAAGTTCGAAATTGTAATACAAAGTACTCTATGGCGTGTTCCGATTCCATCTGTTCCTGGATGCGTTGAGGCTAATCTAGGCAATCTTAGATGAACTTTTGTTAAGATTCAAAAAGAAAAAAGTTTTTCTTACAAAAACCTAATATTTAGGGGTTGGTTTGTATGACAGCCCTATGACGTAATGTTCTGATTCCGTCCATTCCTAGATATACTTTGAGGCTTTACTAGGAACACATTTGAATGAGGTTTGGTTAAGATTGGTACATAAAGAAAAAGTTTTTCTTAGAACAATCTAATTTCCAGGGGTTGGTTTGTATGACAGC
This sequence comes from Microchrysa polita, assembly GCA_949715475.1. Taxonomy (NCBI): domain Eukaryota; kingdom Metazoa; phylum Arthropoda; class Insecta; order Diptera; family Stratiomyidae; genus Microchrysa; species Microchrysa polita. The sequence continues at coordinate 52,518,583 of OX454415.1, forward strand.
CCATTGACGATTTCCGATTTCATTCGTTCCTAGATATTTTTTGAGGCTTAACCAGGAACACACTTGGGTGAAGTTTGGTTAATATTGGTACATAAAGAAAAAAAAATTTTCTTAGAAGAACCTAATTTTCAGGGGTAGCCCTATGATCCTATCGTCCAATTCCATTCGTTCCGACATATATACAGCTAAATAACCGGTTTATAACTTCGCGTCACATGACTTTCTCCGTAGAATGCGCATTTAAGCCGATATTTTGTTCGGAAGATGACTTAAATTACAATTTCGAACTTTTTTACAAAAAACAGTTTTTTAAGTGCTGTATCTTGGGATCCTTTACACCTAGAAAGCTGGAGGTGGACTCAAATTAAAGAAAGTTTTGTTAGATTTAAAAATCCCGTAGACGACTTTCTTGTAGGAAGCACCTTTTGGAAATTACAAACCAAAATATGAAAAAAGTCCGAAAATTTTGAGGTTTTTTGAGGGTCACGGGGTTAGCACAGGTTTTTCGAAGTTGCAAACTTGGTGCACAGCACTTGAGGAAAAAACTGTCGCTCATGCTTGATAACATCAATAATCTAGGCATCCATGAGTTTTGGGAGGAGCTCAAAGACAGCATCAAGGGGGTCGCAGAAGAGGTCGTGGGCTATAGAGGCCGGCGCAGACAAGCAGACTGGTTCGACGACGAATGCAGGGCCTCGATGGAGGCGAAAAATGAAGCCTATCGCCAATACACACAACGCGCATCCCGAGCCAAGAAAGAAAGCTACAACGAACTTCGGCGAAACAAATAACGCTAATATTGTGTTAACCGTTTATGAGTAGCATTTCATATGAAAAGTAGCATTAACATTTACATTAACATTGAACAGAGTGTTAACAGTTAACAAGTGTTAAGTGCTAACATTACTATAGCGTTAACATGCCATTAACAGAGGAATAACAGCACTTTAACAGATGATGAATAGAGTGTTAGCAGAACGTTAGCCAACCCTTAAAAGAGTGATATCAGAACGTTGACAGAGTATTAAAAGAATGTTCACAGACCGTTAACAGAATGCTAACAGGTCATTAACAGATCGTTAACAGAGCATTAACAAATTGTAAACAGAGCATTAACAGAGTGTTTATACTACGTTAACAGAGTAGAGTCAAGAGATGTAATCATCTATGATTTTCCTCCCTAGGGACAATTTGGAGTTTTTGAATACTATTGGAAAATATACAGGGTTATTGGTTAAGTCGACCTATTCCCTGCAACACGTTATAATAGGGTCAAAATGCAACAAAATGAGGCCATCAATGTTAGGCCGATTTTCAATGGTCACTGAGATATATGAATTTTTAGGTTTTTTTGAAATCACCTAGAATTTTGCCATTTAAAGTAAGAATTAAAAAAAAACTACCAAGGTAATGGGCTTAAACTTTTTTTTTGGATTTTAGTCAACGCTATAGCAGACACTTCTTAATCATTTAAAATTTCAAAAACCCAACACAATTCGAAATTTTTATTTTAAATAAAAAAAAATTCATCATTTTGTTTGAAAAAAAATGAAATAAAGCAGTACATTATACGTACTCGTACGATGCATTTTGAATTTAATGACATTTATTTCATTTTTTATCAAATGAAATGATGGTCCCCGAACAAGTTGCAGCTAGCTGTTTCAATTATTTCAAATATTTGTATTGACATTGACACCTTTTTGGAAAGCTGACAACACGTATGTTTTTTCAGTGGTCTGCAGACTCCATGTCATATAATTTTTTAGTAAAACTACATTAAAAAATATCTTTAAAATAATTTAAGAAAATATTTTTCTATTTAAAATTAAAAATGTCGAATTGTGATGGGTTTTTGAAATTTTAAATGATTAATAAATGTCTGCGATAGTGTTGACTAAAATACAAAAATAAGTTTAAGTCCATTACCTTAGTAGTTTTATTTAATTCTTACTTTAAATGGCAAAATTCTAGATTATTTCAAAAAAACCTAAAAATTCATATATCTCAGTGACCATTGAAAATCGGCCTAACATTTATGGCCTCATTTTGTTGCATTTTGACCCTATTATAACGTGTTGCAGGGAATAGGTCGACTTAAACAATAACCCATAATATTCAGTCTATCCAACAATTAAATTTTTTTTGAGTAAAATGTTAAACAAAGAGAATACTATAAATGTGTCACCGGCGACACATTGGCCTGTGAAGAATATCTTTTTTTATGTGTTCCCCGGTGACCCATGGCCTAAGGGGGAAAGTTTGTGTGTGTCCACGGTGACACAATCGCAGCCAAGGGGTTAAGTGGTTACATAGAACGGACTTTAAGTGCCGATGCTAGGGACACTTTTGGAGTTATTTATTCTATACTTCCTTTCATTTTTGTTCTTCATCAGAGTTATGACAAAGTATAATATATATATATATAAAACGAGACCGAGGCTAATTTCGGGCGCGGCCGAAATTTGGATACCCTACCCCATGACCCCATTGTCCGATTTTACCGATTCAAACATACAAACTGCCTGCAGCAAAAAGAAGCATTTGTGCAAAATTTCAGCTTCATAGCTTTTAAATTGGCCGAGTAAAACGCGTCGCAACAGACAGACAGACGGACCGACAGACAGACAGACAGACGGACGGAAGGAGAGACTGACATTGCCCAATCGACTCCCCAAGTCATGCTGATCATATATGCATACTTTTTATATGGTCGGAGATGCTTCCTTCAATGCGTTACAAGCTTCATGACAAAGTAAATATATCCTTTCACTCTATGAGCGAAGGGTATAATGATCAGGGTCGGTTCCTGATACGTCTGTCTCTCCGCTTCTCAGTTTTTCACATGATAATGAAGCTTGCGGTTTGAAATTTTGATCAAGATATTCGTTTTGATGAACTCTTGGACAGTATTGCAAATGAGAAATCGGATGAAGGTTTACCCCTGCTTGATATTTGAATTCGGCTAGCGACCTGGAATTTTGACCAAATTGTGACATATCCTTTGTATTGACTTAAAGTGGAGTAGGTCTAGTGCATGGATTCCCTTCCTTCCTAGCAAAGTTTTATGCTTTCAGTTGAATCGAAAGAGTTAAGCGAGTGACTTTTTTGACTAAGCGACGAAGCCATTAAATATAATTGTTAAACCTGGATTAGCTTCTTTCTAAAGACATTTGACACAGTTCAGAAGGATCACAGGTATTTTTTTCTGATATTAGTAGTAAACATTGCTCAACTTGGCAATCTCTTTTATGGCCAGACCTATGTATTAGGTCTAATTATCCATTGGCATTTTGCCCTTGTACATACATATATTACAATAATAACATTATGAAAAAACGGTCATAATAATCACTTGCCTATAGTACGTCAAGGCATAAAATAAACAGAAAACGTTTCACCCCAACCGCGGTATGAGGAAAACATTTATTAGAAATGCAACTTGTGAGCTTATGGTATCCGTAGTTGGACATACTATGCACGAGCGTTAGAGACATAGGAGACTATCAATACTTCTATGGTACCACACACTTATCAATCAAAAATCAAATCCCTCAATGGACCTCGCGGAGGGAGACGACAATTTTGATTCCGCAACGAACATCTTTTTGTGTTCCAGAGACCATGTGCATGTCCATACTACAACAGTATCTAACTTGATTCCGTCGCGTGTTGAAGTTACTGCCGGAGTTATAATGCTGGTGTGAAGTACTTGATACCTATGTGATACCCACTTGAGTAACAGTTACGAACGACCAACGTTAGGTTGTTATAACTATATCGCTCCATAGAAAGAAGTGCTAAAGTGGTCACCATATAGTGAACGTGCTTTTCCATTCAAATAGATTCAAGTATCTATTCTTTTTGGAGAAAAGTGAAAAGAGTTTTTTGGAGAAAAAATGGCTGGTCTTTTGTATGATAATCCGATTGAACGGTTTTGGACATTGTTGCTGGATACGCTGGTGTTCTTTTTGAAATCGATAGTTTACATAGCGGAAGCAATTTATCTGACCATTTTGCCAAGCAGTTTTCGTAAAGTGAAGGTATGTTAGATGACTGCATATAAAAAAATATGCACTGTGATACATGTAAATGATCGTTGATTCGAACGAAAAAGAAGTGTGGAGACTCCGAAGTACTTTTTAAGATTGCGATTCGGTCTGTGCACAAATGCAGTCTATGGTTGTTGGCTTTCTCTACACTTATTGGATAGAAGTCAATAATTAAAGTTGTAATAGGAATTAATTGTCTTTATTACCTATATTGCCATTATGCCTTTGCTTTGCAACTATTGTGCTACTTTTTATGGAGTTGCATATACAGAATAATTGACCATGAATATTGAAACGAAACCTATGTGGACGTCGTTTTGCAAAGTTTGCGGATGGTTGCCTTTAAGTTTTACGGTTCTCTGGAGGCATTATATGTGCAATGAAGTGGTTGGCCAATTTTTGTTACATTCGATAGAGTTCAATCAGTCTTTGCAGATATTAATGGGACATTTATGCAAATTTCAATTGGTACTTTTATATTATGCTGCGGATGTAGGTAATTGATATAAATACCTGAAAAATTTGATTTGATAATATGGCTTAGAGAATAAAATCTACTACTATATAACTACTACTACTACTATAATTTTTCTGCTTTGCTGATATGAACATTAGAGCCACAGGCAAACTAAAAAGAAAGTCTAAAATCAATGAAAACGATATAAGGAAGCATGAGGGACGGCCCAATCATCTTTTCTTTAAATGGACTTTTCTCTGGTTCAGTATGTACAAATCATAACAAAAAACATTGAGTCGAATGGAAGCTCGGCTAATAGCAGGCATTCCGCAATGCAACAGCCATTACACGACTCTATATACTCTTGGTGACTTTCTAAATGCACATAGAGACATTATGTGAAAATGGTTTCTACGATTTTCCTTCAATTGCAATTCACCAGAAGTTGCAAATTGTCAGTAATAACATCTCAAAACACACCGACAATTGGCTTCTTTTGCCACTTTTTTATCCATTTTCCAGCAATTTACATGTTTCACTTTATGTTGAATTGTCCTATGCTGGCACGGCCATAAGTTACATCGTAATAAAACATAATAATAATGATTGTCGTTTGGTTTGATATAGAAGACTAAGAAGTAAGCATCTCATAGTTTAGTATGAATTCATAGGTTAGCGACCTGTGCTATTAATTTGATAGAATGTGCTAATCAAGCTAATCGGTCTGGTAAAAGTACCTATAGATCGTGGGGACTATGGGGAATTTTCTATTTATATAAACGTGATATTTTTTTAATGAAAATTACTGGTGAAATTGTATCTAATTGTGTTGTGTGTGCAATTTTTTGAAGAAATTTCTTTTGGACTTGTTTTAATCATTAACGTTGATTAGAGCCTACTGTGAAGATGGCAGTTCTTTGGAGATTGGAGTGATTTCAGGCATAATATAATTCCAAATTAGATAGATTGTTCAATGTAATGTATGAAATAACGCGATCATTGTTTTTATTATGCACATTAAAAGCATGCCTACCTACCTTCAGTTTGTTTGACCATGATAATCCTTTAATTAATAAATTATTTCAGATAAATTATGCTATCGTAAGCCTTCCCTTTATTTTCTTTGCTAATAAAATCAAATGATCATCGTTAAGATTTGTAGCATATTAGGATGATCTCCTCAGTTGACTGGGAAAAAGTTACTGTCTTAAGTTTTTCGTTTTTAGAAAAACGGTAGTACTACAGGTAAATAAGATTTATGGAATCAGAGGCCATTAACTAGAGCCGAATTAATATCGAAAACAGTAAAAAAGGTCTAATCGCAATATATAAGGCAACGAACACAATTAAAAGACGACAGGAGCTATTTATATCTTAGGGAACGAGACGAATAAAGGCTTTTAACTACTTAGCCACTTAAAAAGCTCCTCGTCACTCCCAAGGGGGGGGGGGGCGTCTTGGGTTGGCATCAACTTTTTATTGAATTTATTAGCTTGTACGCTTGTCTTCCAAGGTCCTAGAGCGTAGAATTAATGCCAAATAATAATTTATTTTTTATAAATTTCAAATTTCATTTAACAGAGTATTGCTATGAACAGTGTAACCAATTTAGCCATCTTCAGACTAAATTTAGCAATAAACTAAACTTAACTTAGTCGGAAGAAATTACTAAATCCGGCCGTCCGTTTTTCTGGCTAAAACTGAAGAACATTGTTGAAAAATTGCAAATCATAGATTTGTAAAACAGAATTTTATGCAAAAACTTGTATTATAAAGTTCGTGAAAAAAACTTAGGCATAATTTCAATCGTTTTAAATGCTAATGTAAACGTCAAAATACTAGGTAGGCCAAAAGTACTCACTCTATTGGAAATCGCTGTAACTTTTTTTCCTTCTTTTTTGTTCTTTCATTTTTCCTAATTTCTGAATTAAACAAACGTAAAATACGAAGAGTCAAGCCATGAATCGGTTTACTCCTAAGGAACGCGGGTATATTCTGAAGGGAACATTTCCGGGTCGGTTAATCTCTCGTTTTGGTGATTTGCACTGGCCGGCCAGATCACCCGATTTAACTTTTCCAGACTTCTTTTTATGGGGTTTTTTGAAGTCGCGGGTTTACGTCAACAAGCATCAAACTCTTGAAGCCCTTAAGGAGAATATTCGCCAGGAATGCGAAAACCTGTCGCCCGATATTCTGGGAAGAATGATGGAAAATGCCATAAAATGGGCCCGTATGGTAATCAACTGTGGCGGCGGCCACTTGGCCGATATCGTTTTTGCGACTTGATACAATAAATTCTAAGGGATTGAATAAACGTATTTCATAAGCAAAACCGAAGTTTTTTTTTTATTAAGAAAAATGCAGCAAACGAGCATCGGATGATTACTTTTGGCCCACCTTGTATAATAAAGAATTTTAACAAGTCGCAAAGCCGTAAGGGGAGGATAAAGGTTGAAAGGCTCCGGCCGATTCCTATATCCTTTTCAGTTGTGGCATAACTGCGGACCCTTAGCTATGCAGGAGGAGTTTCATAGGGTGAACGGCTCCGGCCAATTCCTATGTTTCTCTACGGGGCGCTACTTTCCCGCATTATCCGAGTAACCGCTGCGCCTGAGTGCTGTATTAACAACTTCAGCGTCTCAGGTTACTAAATGTTGACAAAAAACAAATAGTCAATCACCGAAGCAGCACCTCCGAGGTAGGGATGTCAAAAACCGGACGGTTAGTCCGAAAACCGGTACTTTCAAAACGGTTAACCGGTTTTTTTCGGTTTTTTCATTCTCCCGGTTTTAACCCGGACGGTTGTTTGCCCATCCGGTTAAAACCGAAAAAAAAAAAACTTTGATTTGAAACCAAATTGATAATCATCATTCAGTCTGTAATTCTATTGCTTGTCTTCTATGAAAAATTTCGTATTTCCGAACACTCTCCTTAGTGCTATTATTCCAGAACATCTCTTCGTCAAATTACCGCTCCTTGCGTTTTTCCTTTCCAAGGCAGATATTGTTTACGTTGCGTGTCACACGTGTATCTTTCGTGCGTCGTGAATGTATATGTGTATCAGATCAGTGCATTTAGAGTTCATTGTTATAGGAAGACGAATCGGCAGTTGCTACACGGTTAAAAATTCTGGTGTATTTTTTATACCAACTGATGGTATAAAGCTCATTCATACATTTTTTAGTATACATTTTAATAAACAGCGATGTATAAATTTTGTTTATATTAATTTTTATAAAATTTATCCGAAGCTTGTATCAAAATATTGAATTCGAGATGTTCGTATAAAAATTATACGAAGCTGTTACAAAATTAATCCAAAAATACTATTGAAAATTATGCAGCATTTATATGAATCTTTTATCAGAACGTGTTATTGATTTTATACTATAAATTACAACTTGCATACCAATCGAGAATTCGTTTAATAATATTGAACTGATGGAAAAATTTTATACCAAAGTGAGGTAAAGTTTATCCTAAATTGTACATTTCTGAAAAAAATCATTGCTTTCGCATTAAGAAAGGTGGACTTCGTGCGTCGCTGTGGCGCACCTGGTTGAGAGTGCATGCTAGTAATCTAGAGGTGCGGAGATCGAATCTCGGCGTGGTCAAAAATTTCTGTATGTGCGGATAGGAAATATACGAGTATAGTGTCTGCAACAGTATGTCCCAGAAGGAGTTTTCTGCAGGCATACATTATCCTTCAGATCTAAATGAATGTCGTTTTTTTTTTAAATTTTGAATAAAAAAATTATATAGTTTTTATCATATATCTGGATAAATACTATTTACACTTTATTCGGATTATTTTTATATTGTTAGCTTATAAAAATATTTTATACGCAATTAGCATGAACTGTATAGCTTCAACTGATAACTTCGATTAATAAAGAAGCTTGGTATAATTTTTATACAGAAAAGTCTATGGAACTATATGTATAGCAAAATTTATAAAGTTTATACCATTTTTTTTAACCGTGTACGACGTCCGCATCCACATCGAATTCCGCGTCCACTTCACCATCCATCGTGTCCACAAAGACTTCAACATTTACATCATATATTAGTGGTCATATATAATTCTTGTGGTTTTTGAATCAGTGGGCTCCCAGGAATCTAAAACTCATTTTGCTAAAAAAAAATTGATCGGAAAGGTCCCAAAAAGGACAAAAAAGGATACTCTTTAATCCTTGACCGGAGGTCGGCATGTGGGGTATCAAATCAAAGGGGACGTCAAGTTCATTACATATCCGGTGTATGTTCCATGTTTCATGGACCCTCAACGGAATAAATCGAGATTAAATGGAGAATTATTGTGTTTCCCGTGTATCTTTCCGAAGCCCTAATTACGAGAGTAATTCAAATTGTCACTACGTTGCTCACTTTTCCGAATCTATAATAGCTTAAGATTCTACCATTAAATTTGCTAAGAAAAAAAATGATCGGAAAGCTTTCAAAAAGGACACTAATTACAAACCTTGATCGCACGTGGGCATGCGGGGTATCATATCAAAGAGGACGTCAAGTACATTCCATATCTGGCGTTTATTACTTGTTTCAAGGACCCTCACAGGAGAAAATTGGGATCCAAAGGAAAATTTTCATGTTTCTCGTAAATGTATCTTTACAAAGCCGTAATTTTTCGTTTTAGCCCGAATTTTTCCATTTAGTGTCCTTGAAACAGGAAACAAACACCGGATATGTAATGTACTCGACGTCCCCTTTGATTTGATACCCCAGATGCTGATCTCCGGCCAAGGATTAAAGAGTATCCTTTTTTGTCCTTTTTGGGACCTTTCCGATCAAAATTTTTTTAGCAAAATGAGTTTTAAATTCCTGTGAGCTCGCTGATTTAAAAACCACAAAAAATAGCCTTACTCTATTTTTTTCTATTTGGAGGCCTGAAATGGGATATTTTGACTGTACTATATACATTATGTCTAGCAATAAAACTCAGTTAACTATTTTTGAAACATTATGAATACTTCTGATAATTTTATTTGATTATCTTTTTTGTTTAACATGTTTCTCTTTTAGGGCTCCATTACACAGTCATATTTCTATACGAACATCAGCTTAACGAGTGTGTATGCATTATTTTGCTAAAATTCTAAAAACCGGTTAACCGAAACCGGTACTTTGAGCCCAGTTAAAACCGGACGGTCTAACCGGCTTTGCAAAAAAACCGAAAAAACCGAAAACCGGGTTACGGGCCGGTTTTTGACATCCCTACTCCGAGGCCTCTCCATGATGGACCTCTTTCGTTTTACGAATACTATCATGGTTAAGGGATGGGCCGACAACCCATCCTTGGAAAAAATTCTACGTCAAGAAACCTGGAATGAAAGCCTCGGATTGGACGGATACAACCCAACGGCGACTTCGCAAACGAACAACTGATTACTCTTTCGGAACCTGGAATGTACGCTCCCGGAAGGGCCCTCTTGGATCAGGTCGAAAAATATAAGCTGAGTTGCACTCCAGGAAACAAAATGGCTTAGTAGCGAGATTGATGACCGAAATTCGTACACAATTTTCACAAGTGGAAAACCTTCGGGCCACAAGGAGTTTGTAATCAATCAATCAATCTCTGGCTCATAAACGCGCATGCCCCCAACGAAGTCAGTGAAGACACGGTTAAAGACGAGTTCTATCACCGCCTAGAAAATCTCTTCAAATCTGGCAAATTGCTGCTGGGGGATTTTAACGCCAAAGTCGGAAAAGAAAGTTGGCATAGGGGGATTACTGGAGGGTACAGTCTCCATGAAGACTGTAACGACAATGTCAAGTCTAATTGACTTCGCGACCAGCAGAAATATAGTCATTAGATCTACGTGTTTTCCGCATCGTCTCATTCACAGACAGACCTGGAGATCTCTAGATCATCATACCGTCAACCAAATTGACCACGTCGTCGTCTGCAAGAGATGGGCATCGAGCATAATGGATGTTCGATCATCGATCCTATCGTGGAGCAAATATTGATTCTGACCACTATATGGTGAAGGCGACCTATGTATAGGTGCAGAATTTCTTCGGTGCATCATTCGAGATTCAACCCGGCAAACATTTTTGCGGTTGACAAATTGTCGGATGATGCCACAATGGTTGCTTATACGACTGCCCTTGAGGAGAAGCTGACGCCCTTGCTAAATAACATCAGCAACGAAGGCGCCCTTGAGATTTGGGATACACTCAAAGACACCATCAAAGGGTTCGTAGAGGAGGTTGTGGGTTACAAAGCCCGTAGAGCCCGAAATGATTGGTTTGACGAGGAGTGTCGAAATTCGGTAGATGCGAAAAAACGAAGCATATCGCCAATGGACCGAACGCGCAACTAGAGCCAAAAAAAAAACAAATATGACGAGCTTCGACGATTTTCGAATAGTTTAATTAGGCGTAAGAAACGTAAGCATCTTGACGAGTAGTTGATGCAAATAAACCAAAGACTAGCTAGTAGGAACAGTAGACAAGCGTACAAGCTAATTAATTCTTAAAGGTGGATAACAACCCAGGACCAGTATGGAACGACGAAATAGTCCCGGAAGATTGGCGTAAAAGTATCATTTGCCCAATCCACAAATTATTATTATTATTATTTTATCTCATCTCATTAGTTTGTACGACTTATACGATTTTATCTAAGATTCTAGAAAATAGAATTAATCCGTACGCAGAAGAAATCATTGGCGAGTAGCAAGGCGGCTTTAGACTTGGTCGTTCGACGACAGATCAGCTTTTTACAGTGAAGCTTTTACTCCAGAAGTCCTGAGAATACAACATCGACGTATACGAAATATTTGTCGACTTCAAGCAGGCATATAGCAGTATCGATCGAAGCGTACTGTACAACATTTTGCTGCATTTTGGAATACCGCTTAAGCTAGTGCGACTCATAAGATACTCGTACTGGACTCAAGCAAGGCGACGGGCCGGCGCCGACGCTCTTCAACCTGACTCTGGAGTATGTAATTCGAGCCATGAATTTGGATAGCAGCGTAACGCTACTCATTAAGTCGACTCAACTAGTAGCGTACGACGACAAATAGCATTGGAAGAAATTTACTCCAACAAACCAGCTCAGGAGCAGGAGATAACTATAGGTATCAGGACCAGTCTCTGTTTCAGTCACTATATTACTAAGAGTGCCCTTTGTTTACCTACCACAACTAGATCAAACCGAGTGGAATTACAAGAATAAAACTACATGCCAATTTTTTATAAAATTTACTCATCAGAATTCCTTGAAGAAACGATTTTTCCAACTGCCTTCATCATGTAACTCTGGTTTGAACACAACAGAATACACCGTTAGTCTAGTCAAAATCGGTTGGGTGCCCCAGCGCCAGATTTAAGCTTCCACCACACCAGCGCAGTGCGGTAGCGGTACGTGTCAGAGTATACGACATAGTTTCCGCCGTGGTACACCACGGCAAACTTAATTTTAATTCTGCTCTCAACGAGGCTGTAGCCCTCTCAATAAACAACAAGAACAACGTGAACAAGATTTTGGAAAAAATGCGATTTCCAAACTCTTATATCTCCGGTGCTTTTCATCGGATCTTCTTGAAATTGTCTACACTGCGTAAGACGGCGCGAATGACAACCTCTACCGAATTTGAAAACTCAGCACCAACCAGGGTCCGAGCTGCAAAGGTCCGAAAACCCGTACTTGTTCCGTCGTGTAAACATAGTCCTAGTCGCTTGTCACTTTTGATTTGCTCAAATTTCTTAATTTTTCTTTGATTTTTCATTTCGTGGAAGTATCCAATTTTAGATTTCTTCAGCCGTCTAGATGGGAGTTGAAAGAACTTCTCACAAAAACCATAAATTCATAATTTGAAGGCTCTAGCTTTAATCTGCTTTCCTATGATTATGAAGAAATACAAATGGGAAGCCGTCCTTTCTCAGGATCTCCATTGTTTATGGGCCTAAAACACATATATTCGTTACTTTCAAATAGATACCTTTCATTTAACACCAATTTCATTGCTGTTCAGTCAACGATCAACTTTCATACAAAAGTGCCCACCCTCCTTTGTTGATGTTTGTATTATCATCTAAAAAGAGAGAAAAATAAACGGTTACCTTACTACTGTAGAGCCCTCTTTATGAAATCGCTATCCCGTTGCTCATCAACGGAATACAACATGAAACTGCTAGCTTGGATAGTCATTACATGCTGGAGCGAATAATAATAGGTGCGTTTTATTTTACTTGGGTGTAACTACATGGAATTACAACAATAACGCAACCTAACCCAGTTATCACTCTGACTAAAGATAACCCGGACAGGAAGGTTGCGGATGTGACAACCAGGGACACTCTGTCACGAAAAAATTTTGTAGAACATCAGCCAATACCACAACCATTTGTTAAATGTCGCGGGTGGAAGGTATAGGCCCAGTTTCTCGTACATCTTATCTAATGGTTAGTCTTATCGTATAGAGAAGACTCACACAATTTTCAGAAAGCCTTTACATTATATTGAATTGAATTTTAGTTTATTTTGCATAGTTATGCCGTATTTTGTATGAAATTGCGCAATGATTTTGTAAATTTCAGATGATGGCGTAACTAAGCAAAATATGACATAACTAAACAAAAATTAAATTGTATTGCTATAAAATGTAAAAGCTTCCTAATAATTGTGTGCGTCTTCTCTATACGATAAGAATAACCATTAGATAGGATGTATGAGAAACTAGCTCTTAATGTCGTGATAAACCGACCGCACGCTCATTTGTTGTTAATGTTGGCTATGTTAATTTACTGGTTATTTGTTTATCACAATTTTGAAAATTCAGCTCTTTACTAAGATGTAAACAGCTTTTAACCCGACACGTTTTTTTGCGCTTACTTACCCTGAAAATCATATTATTATTAATATTATTTTCTGTTTCTGAAAATAGTTGATATCGTTATTGCAATATACCAGCGTAGTAAATGAGCATGTATTCTAAACTGCTAGCCAGTCATTCTTAAGGTACATTTTCCTCGACACGACTGCATCGGCTCTAGCGACAGCGACTCGCTCATTTCATATAAAAACTCATTTTTCTCTCATTCTGAAGACGAGTTTTTATATGGAATGAGCGAGTCGCTGTCGCTAGAGCTGCTGGAGTCGTGCCGAGGACAACGTACCTTTAGGGCTAACTCACTCGGAGGATACTCAAGTCTCGACGACCCAAAAACTAGGCGAGTTGTTTTGCAAATTGAGTCGTCTGGCCCTTGGGTAACCGAAATTTATAGATAGCCTATAGTCATTACATGATTTGAGACGGCAGAATGTGGTAGACATTTTTTTTTGTGACTGCTAAGCACGAATCTGCTTCCCACCAAAATTCCCTTGCGAAATATGGTCAAAATCGCAAAAACCCAAAATCTTGGTAATTTTTAATTTTTTGGCTTATAACTCTGAAACTGTAAATTTTTACGAAAAGCTGCCTTTGTATATGTTAGTGAAAACATGATTGCGCGTCGAACGCGCCTTCAAAATACGTTTAGCCGTATCGCTACAATTGGTATTAATTTGTATACCCGTCACTATGTGAAAGGGTATTATAACTTTGCCATGAAGTTTGCAACGCACAGATGGAGGCACCTCCGACTATATAAAGTATATATGTTATTGATCAGTGTGATGAAAGAAATCGAATTAGCGATGTCCGTCTGTCCGTCTGTTTGTCTGTCCGTCTGTTTCAATACAAACTAGTCTCTCAGTTTTCAAGCTATCGAGCTGAAATTTTGTATACAAGCTTCTTTTAAGTGTACGCTGTATATTTGTCGGACGAAATGAAATCGGACCGTGGCGTCATGGGGCTGTCATAGAAACCAACCCCTGTCAATTAGGTTCTTCTAAGAAAAACTTGTTTCTTTATGTACCAATCTTAACCAAACTTCACCCAAGTATGTTCCTAGTAAAGCCTCAAAAAATATCTAGTCATACAAACCAACCTCTGAAAATTAGGTTCTTCTAAGAAACTGTCATACAAACCAACCCCTAAAATTAGGATCTTATAAGAAAAACATTTTTCTTTATGGACCAATCTCAACCAAACTTCAACTCTCAAATATTAGGTTCTTTTAAAAAAAAAAACTTTTTCATTTTTGATTCTTAACCAAAATTCATCCAAGTGTGTTCCTGGCTTACCCTCAACGCATCCAGGAACAGATAGAATCTGAACACGTCATAGGGCTGTGGTATAAATTATTAACACAAAAGAAGCTTCAGTTTCATTCAAATATGACGGGTATTCAAATTTCGACCGCGCCCGACATTACCCTCGATCTCGTTTAAGTTTTATTTGCGATTATGACCCTATTTGGCGCAACGAAATTTTGGAGGGAAGCTACGGAGTTGTGCCCTGATGCACTCAATAATACATACGAAAAATTCTACTTTTGCCACCAAAAATGTAAACCCGTTCAATCTCAAAATCATTGCATAATTTGGAACTATGCTAAAAATTGCAAATTTGAATTATCAATTACATTTATGATACCTATTTAGGTATCTTTTGGCGCACATCATTCTTCTCCCTATCATTTTCATGGAAAGCTTTTGATACAGATGTATAGTTTTTTACATTTCCGCAATGTTTACCCTGTTCTGCAACGAAATTTTGATGGGGAGTTCCGGATTTGTGCTCAGCACAAAAAACCAACAACAGTTTTTTCCACCACATTTTGCAATCGCAATTAAGGTTTTTAACTGCTTATTGAACTAATATTCCCGTGTGAGGATACTATGTATTTCGGGATTTGTCAACATGTCTCATTTAAACACAAACTTTAAGAGGCTACAACCACAAACAGACAAACACCAAACAATGACATGTTAACATTCTCCTGCGTTGCCGCTCTCTTATCTCTCTGCGAAAATATAAATCTTTTAGTACCGATTGCAAATTTTCAAAATATCGACCAGATTGTTACACAACTAAACATGATTCACTTCTTGATTCACTACAATTAAATTTTGATGTAGTTTTAATTTATGCAAATCGAAGAAAGTTGAATGATGTCTTCCGATACTAAATTTCGAAAATAGTTCGTGGGTTTTCTACAATTATTCATGGGCCAACAATATTCCGTTTTGGTGATGCGTCATTTGGATATATATATCAACATGAACAGATACATGCATTATGATGCATTTCTATATCTATCAAATTGGACCTGATAAGCTAATACGAATACAACGATTCAAATGATAAATTGCAGTTTCATAAAATTCAGCACTTGAATAGTTTTACATGTGTTTTCGTTTCCACGTGTCGATCACCGTAAATCCATCCAAAATCGAATACATCGTCTGAATTGATTTTCCGAAGTTATCTCCAAATTTAATGAAAAGTTCCAATGTGTTAGGTCATGAATATGCACCGAACAATTTTTACATTCATTCAATTTTAGGTGTAATGTGTTATCTTGTGGCAATTAAAAATAAAATGTTCACATGTTATTCCCCAATTCATTCATCAGTTCATATTTATAGTTCGTATCTGTATCTTTTTTTTTAACTTTTAAAATTATTTGCGGAACTAAATTTTGGACAAATTATACAAATTATCGTCTAAGTGCGACTTTTGTTATGTGCTAAAGTTTCGGTGACTTTTAACAAACCGCAAAATGTACCTATAGTTGGATCGTGTCAACTATGAATGAATAAAAAGAAACATTTCATTCATATTAATTCAATTGCATTATTAAATCGAGCAGCTGACTGTAAACGCAAGCTTTTTACACGATTTGTTATAAAAAAATAAGCACGCGTGTCGGTAGAGTTCACGAGCTTGTTAGATACATGTATTTTGCGAAGTGACAACTAGCTCCTTTTTTTCGGTGTCAAATATTTGAATAAATTAATTAACTTAATGTATAAACAACATGAATATAATATAATGTTTTAAATTTATTAAATTATTTATTTATTTATTGAAGAATTAAGAATTCGTACATTTCTATATTTTGTCCCTGAACTTGACCTCTCATTGCTTTGCATGATAAGAAATATTCTTATCGTAGAATAATTAACTAACAATGCGACTAGGAAGTGGTATGGCTGACAACCGTATCACAGTCCGAATTCAGTTGTCTTTGTAACGTTGATGACTACACACGCACACGGTAGTCATCAACGCACGAGAGAGAGATAATCGAACAAATGCAATAATTTCTCTTAGTCCAACAAAAAAATATTATGCATGTACATACACTGCGCGACAAATGCTTAGGTTCACACATATTTCCTTCCAGGAAACGGTAAAATAAAACGTTACCGGTTCAAGAAATGTTATTTTTGAAACTATTAAATATCACGAAAAAAATGGATGGACTGAATCATTTTCCTTAAATTTCAGTAATTTATTTCATTCAAAGAGTAAATTCCCAGTGCGACAATTGCTTAGTTTAAGGGACGATTTTACCGTTTTACATAATGTTTTCGCTGAAAAATATTTCAGGAAAGTATCAAAGAGGATAAATACAAAAAACAAGAGCAGGTTTTGTTTTAATAGTGTGTATTTCCGCTATTTTTATTTATAATTTCATAAAGCCTTCGAGGTAGGGAATCGTATAAAGAATGCAGCACGGATATCGGCATTTTAGACGAATCTGTTTTAATTTTTTCAATTTCAATTAAAAATAAGAATTGAATTCCATGAATTAACTCTTCTTTAGGGTTGTACTGTTTACCACTACTGTAAACCGCCCGAACAAGCCACCCCCAAATGTTTTCTAATATGTTAATGTCAGGAGAGTTGGGAACCAATTTAACAAAGTCACATTTTTCTCCTCAATAAACGATTTAACTACCCTCGCTGTATGAATTGGGGACAAGATCATGTTGCAATATCCAAAGATCGCCTTCGCCCATGACATTTATCTTAGGGATTTCCTCTTCTAAGAGCGGTTTATAGGATGAAACCGTTTGGCGACCTCGTAAGATGACGAAGTCGATAGTTCCATGATATGATATGGCTTCCCATATACCATAACGGAACCTATTTGGGAGTGATGGCGTGACAGGTACATAGATTCCTTCCTAATATCATGATAATAGTAGGAGAACCCATCTGGACCGTCCACACAAAACTGTTTTTCATCCGTAAATATTACTTGTCTCCAATGCGATATCCAGTTCATGAATCTTGAGGCGAATTCCTGGCGCTGTAGGCGCGGGGTTAAGGTTGTTTTTTCTTTAACCGTAAACGTTTCAAACAAAAAGAAGATCTAAGAACTCGTTGGATGGTCCTCACACTTGTTGCTAACCCCAAATTCTCCCCAAGCTTACGCGCAGTAAGTGGCGAATTCGAGGCTTATCTTAAGAGACGTCGCCGTGATGCACCCGAAATCCTGCGTATCATCGGCCATAATGTTCACTATCTCGTATAAAATTATTAACAACATTCGAGCTCCGCTGAATCATCTGATGCGACATTTGGAAGAAGCACCGCTGCGCCTGAGTGCTGTATTTTTATCTGCAGCGTCTCAGGTTACTTAACGTGATAGGTGACAGAAAACGTCTAACTCAACCACTAAAGCAGCATCTTCGAGGCATGCCCATGATGGCCTTTACTCAACGATTAAACCCTATCATGGTTTAGCGATGTGCCGACAACTCATCCTAAGAAAAAATTCAAGTCAAGAAACCTGAAACAAAAGCCTCGGATTGGACGGATACAAAACAACGACGACCCCGCAAACGAACAACTGATTACTCTTCCGGATTCTGGAATGTACGCTCCCTGAATAGACCGGAGGCCTTAAGGGCCCTCCTGGATCAGGTAGAACAATACAAGCTGAGCATAGTTGCAATCCAGGAAACTAAATGGCTCAAAATCGAGATTAACGACCTCAATTCGCATACTATTTTTACGAGTGGCAAAGAGGAGAGCAACAAGGAGTTTGGAGTAGCTTTCATCATGAGTAAGCAGCTGAAGGACAACGTTATCGGCTTCAAACCCATCAACGAGCGGCTATGTGCGATCCGCATTAAGACCCGTTTCGCTAATCTCTGGCTCATTAATGCGCATGCCCCTATAGACGTAAAAGAAGACGCGATTAAGGACGAGTTCTACAACCACCTAGAAACACTCTTCGACTCACTTCCATCAAACGACGTCAAGCTGCTGCTAGGAGACTTTAACGCCAAAGTCAGAAACGAAAGCTGGCATAGGGGAACTACTGGAGGTCATAGCCTCCACGACGAAAACAACAACAACGGTCAGCGACTTATCGACTTCGCGAGCGGCAGAAACTTGGTCATAAGCTCTACATGCTTCCCTCATCGACGAATCCATAAGCAGACCTGGAAGTCTCCAGATGGATACACCGTGAACCAGATCGACCACGTACTGATCAGCAAGAGATGGGCTTCTAATGTCCTAGATGTTCGATCCTATCGAGGAGCCAACTGCGACACCGATCACTATTTGGTGAAGACGACCTACAGGTGCAGAATCTCTTCGGTGACCCTAACGAGAATCAACCCTGCCAAGATCTTCGAGGTTGACAATTTGATTGATGATGCCACGGCGGCTCCGTATACTACAGCACTTGAGGAAAAACTGTCGCCCATGCTTGATAACATCAATAATCTAGGCATCCATGAGTTCTGGGAGGAGCTCAAAGACAGCATCAAGGGGGTCGCAGAAGAGGTCGTGGGCTATAAAGGCCGGCGCAGACGAGCAGACTGGTTCGACGACGAATGCAGGGCCTCGATTGAGACGAAAAATGAAGCCTATCGCCAATACACACAACGCGCATCCCGAGCCAAGAAAGAAAGATACAACGAGCTTCGGCGAGTATCTAATAGGGTAATTAGACGTAAGAAACGCAAACATTTTGACGAGCAGTTGCAGCAACTAAACCAAAGATTACCCAGTAAGAATATTAGACAGGCGTACAAACTTATAAATAATATCAAGAACGGATATCAACCCAACTATGTAAGGACAAGGATGTTAACATCATCAGCGACATCGAAAGCGTCAACAAACGATGGGCCTCGCATTTTGAAGAGCTCCTCAATGCATCATCAACATCCCCCGCGGAGCCAGCTCTTGAGCAGTTAGCCGAACCAGGCCCTCCCGTTCTACCCCCAACAGTAGAGGAGGTGAGTCTTGCCATACAGTCGCTCCAAATTAATAAAGCGCCCGGCGCTGACGAGATCCCAGCAGAACTGCTGAAGCATGGTGGAACGTGCCTGACCAACGCTGTACATGTGCTACTGCTGAAAATATGGAACGACGAGGTAATCCCGAAGATTGGCGCAAAAGCATAATCTGCCCAATTCACAAAAAGGGTGACAAGCTGAAGTGTGAGAATTACAGGGGCATATCATTAGTTTGTACGGCCTATAAGATATTATCGAAAATTCTTGAAAAGAGAATTCATCCGTACGCAGAACGAATCATTGGCGAGTATCAAGGCGGTTTCAGACCTGGTCGCTCAACGACCGATCAGCTTTTCACAGTGAAGCTACTACTCCAAAAGTGCTGGGAATATAACATCGACGTATACCAAATCTTTGTCGACTTCAAGCAGGCATACGACAGTATCGATCGAAGTGTACTGTACAACATTATGCTGAATTTTGGTATACCGGCAAAGTTAGTGCGACTCACAAGGATGACGATGACTAATACCGTCTCGCAGGTCAAAGTGCAGAACCGACTCACTGGCCTATTTGAAACTCATACTGGACTCAAGCAGGGCGACGGGTTGGCGCCGACGCTCTTCAACCTGGCTTTGGAGTATGTAATTCGAGCCATGAATATGGACAGCAGCGGAACGCTACTCATCAAGTCGACTCAATTAGTAGCGTACGCCGACGATATCAACATCATGTCTCGAAGGTTGGAACTCTCTGGGTTGTAACTTATCAAAGGACGCCAACGAAACCGACGAAATTAAGCGACGGATACAACTAGCCAATAAGACATATTTCTCGGTCCTCCCTATAATTAATTCGAAGCTCCGCGCGTATAAAACGATCATCCGACCCGTGCTATGTTATGGCTGCGAAACATGGACCCTTACCCATGGACCGATTCGAACGAAAGGTCCTTCGGCGAATTTTCGGGGCCGTTCGTGAGCGAGACCAATGGCGTATCCGATACAACCATGAGTTGTATCAATTGTACGATGAGCTGGAAGTATCGAAAATCATGAAGCTTCAACGTCTGCAATGGGCGGGGCATGTACAACGGATGGACGACAATCGCATGCCAAAGAAAGTTATGAACGCACAACGAATTGACGGAGCGAGGTTGCGTGGACGACCGAGAGCTCGCTGGGACAACTCCGTAGGTGAAGACGCCCACCACCTGCTGGGCTTCCGAAACTGGAGGACAAGGTCACGTAACCGTGACAATTGGAGGTCAACAATTCAGGCGGCCAAGGCCCGACGTCGGGCTATCGTGCCACATTGATGATCAGCTCCGCTGAATCCGTATTCAATCCTTCTTGCTTTAGTATGGAAATTGTCGCCTTTTCCTCGGCAGAATGTTGCTTTCCTTTTGACATTATCAACTATATGACTCACAGAGTACAACGCGAAAAAAACTTTTTCCACAAACACTTCTCACCACGACTAGATGACTCTTTAAAGTAAGTGAACCTATACAATTGTCGCAGTGGAAATGTCGATTTTCATTTTAAAAAATTCCCTTAGCTATGCGAGTTGCTTGATAGAATTGCAATATTTATTAAAGTAACCGTTAATTGAGAGAGCATTTTTTATAACCTTCGCTCATAGAGTGAAAGGGTATATTAACTTTGTCATGTAACGCATAGAAGGAAGCATCTCCGACCACATAAAAAGTATACATATATGATCAGCATGACGAGATGAATCGATTGGGCGATGTCCGTCTGTCTGTCTGTCTGTCTGTCCGTCTGTCCGTCTGTCCGTCTGTTGCAGTGCGTTTTTCTCGGCCACTATAAAAGCTACGGACCTGAAATTTTGCACACGTGCTTCTTATTATTGCAGGCTGTTTGTATGTTTGATTCACCCAAATGGGATCACTGGGTCATGGGGCTGCCATACAAACCTAGCTCCCCAATTTGAGTTCTTCTAAGAAAAACTTTTTTATTTGTGTACCAATTTCAACCAAATTTCACACAAATATGTTTCTATAGATAACACAAAATATATGCAAGAATGGATCAAATCGAACCATGGGGTCATGGGGCTGCCATACAAACTTAAGCCCTAAATTAGGTTCTTCTAAGAAAAACTTTTTTATTTGTTCACCAATTTCAACCAAATTTCCCACAAATGTATTTCTATTGTTGACACAAAATATATGTAAGAATGGATAAAATCGGAGCATGGAGTAATGGGGCTGCCATACAAATCCAACCCCCCAAATTAGGTTCTTCTAGGCCCCATGGGTTGGCGAGCGAAGCGAGCAGGGGGCGAAGCCCCCTAGTTTTAAATTATATCCGATCAGATTACATAAAAATTATATCATTTTATAGTAAAATACCCATGAACCTAAGCATTTGTCGCGCAGTGTATATACAATAAATTGTCACTCCAATTCACACATTGTCGGTTGTGATTCATTGTACATTTTTATTGCCGCATGAAAAGTAGCTCCGAGTATCTCGTATCTCGTAAACAATAAAAGTTTAATAGTCTTTAAAAGATACGAGTAATACGTTTGTGATATAAATCTTTATAATCATTTCGACAAAATAATTTAGTGTTGCAAATTGTACGAAAATTACCGGGCTATGTACATAAATGCTGTTTCGCTGATTCTGTTGAGTAGATACTTAACTTACTTTAAATTTAGAGGTTATTGAGACATGAATAAATAGATGCTATTATGTTATCTTTAAGACATATTTTATTTTATATATTTTAAGATGTAAGCTAGCTAAACACGCCCGCAAGCACTAAGGCCAAATGTTTACAGACAACGTATTTAATCATTTCGTATGT
The DNA here is from genome assembly GCA_949715475.1 of Microchrysa polita. Lineage (NCBI taxonomy): Eukaryota > Metazoa > Arthropoda > Insecta > Diptera > Stratiomyidae > Microchrysa > Microchrysa polita. The sequence continues at coordinate 52,541,054 of OX454415.1, forward strand.
ATGTTTTGTTTTTGGCTGGAAGCATCATGATAGATGCAAACATCTTTGTATTGCGCAATGTTTGCATTTATGTTCCTTAACTGAGTCAACGGATTATAAGATCCCACTATCCGTGCAAGGTCGACTTTTTGGACGTGCATTTAGTGAAATGCACGTTCCACATGTGCGATCTATACTATGAGCCATTCATGATTTCATTTAATTTGGGAAAAAAAACGAAAGAGTCAAGACAGTAACCTTCTTTTTAGTACATTCGTATGTATTCTCTTCCTCTGGTAGGAAGATGTTTGGTTTTGTTTTAATATTTATGTATATTTTTATATTTATACGTAACATTTGTAAATACTTGTTTTCGATTCATTTTGTAACGTAATATGTTCTGTTTTATTTTTCGCATAGGATGTATCCGGACAAGTTGTACTTATCACGGGTGGAGGCGGTGGCGTTGGCCGTCACTTGGCTTTGAATTTTGCAAAACTCGACGCACGTGTTGTTGTTTGGGATATCAATCAAGCAGGTAACTAAATTATTATTGACTCATTCACGTTTTAGAATACATGGCGGATCAGTTAAAATAAATAAATTTGGTAATCTTTAATTCGATCGCAGAAATTCGCATACTATTTACTGAAAATGTTGAATCACATAATAACGTATATTCCAGTCTGTACTTTTTACCAAATCAAACCTCATTCTCTCTTTTGCAAATTAATTTGACTTGTGAAAGTATCAGCAAAACAGTTATATACCTACTAATAAATAATTAAGATTGGTGTCTTAAGATTGATTTTTATATAAAATCACTTACCTTATACAACCACAAAAAAAAACTACAAGATTCAAATGTTTACAAAAAAGTTTCTCCCCGAATACTCTTTGATATAGGCAACCGAACCGAGTCGGTTGATTAGATTGTATAGGTACATAAGTGTTACATAAGACTGATAGATGGATTTTATGCACGATCTCTCGTGCAGCATATCTTTGATTCATATGACCGCATGAATGGAACAAACAACCATATTTGGCCACTATTGAACGTAATTCTTGCTCGGCTTTATGTTTGGTATTTGTTGAAGCTGTTTTGTTGTTGATATTTCAGAGATGAATTTATGCAGATAATAAATATGATATTGAGTGGGGCATATTACTTATTTTTACACCATAATGAATTCTTTACATGCTAAATGTGTTTCATGAAAATGTGTAAAAAATCGTGACATGAAATAAGATGCTTTACAGAGATAAATTATATTTGTACTAAGAATTTGGAAAATAAGTTTATCTTTGTCGGCAAACGTTGAGGGAAACTATAACTTTTGAAATTATGAGTTTTGAGCCATATCATTTTTAAAGATAAATTGCTACGTGCCACTTTGTTTTGAAATTAGTCAAAATTATACACTGATGTGGATGACACTAGAAGAAGGTTGTGTGTTGACTTCCAGAATAATGTATCGAATTTAGTTCAAAGAAAATTTTCCAAAGTAGCCGATTATTTCCAAGAGTTTATTTTTTCAAAACAACTAAAAATTCGATACTTATAAAAATTAAATAAATTTACTATTTTATTACACTAAACCATTTACTTATTAGCAAATAATTGGTATTTATTAGAATCTGAGCGTAAGCTAAGGAACACAGTATGAATATAAAAAGCGGAAGATTACGTCACAATGGTCACTTGTATGTGATTTAATTTAAATCTGCCATAATAACTGAAATGGCAATCATATCACGTTCGATTTTATTAAACACAGGCTCATATCAAATTCAAATCTTGATTATTTTATAATACTACCTACACACTTTATTACTTATTGTTAGAAAGGTTTCATAGCGACTTGAATCATACTCAATTCTGTTATTATTCTAGTCTAGTGACAGTATGAGATGCTATATATTCTTACAGGTAGTATTATATGCATAGTCGGATCTAGACTCGGTGATACTCTAAGCTAGTGTTTTTTTTTTCAAAGCCTAAATTATGATTCGCACTTTGATTCGAGATGTGTTTTCAGCTTTTCCACAACGTTTTTCAATAGCTAGTTTATTTCGTTGTATTCAACGTAATTTTTTTTCTAATTGAAATAGTATTAGTCAGTGTCCGCTCTTGCATTTATGCTGGCCCGCGCAAGACGACAAAATATGGCCCCCTAAGATTTTGAAGGGGTTTTTGGGATGCGTTGAAATAAGTATACGGACACTATGTTTATTTGACACATTTTAAATTTGAATCCAGCCCAGAAATTAGTACTCCGTTCGATAGAATCTATACAAAAATAAGAGATAGACCGAAAAATCGGCCAGATTCTCTTACTTTATGCTAATCGTGTGCCGTGTGGTGATATACAAGATACAAATGTGAGCTAGTTATATTATAAGAAATCAAGGGGACTAAAATATACAAACTCTTAGAAATAAATTGAAGAGATCGTGTTGTTGCTGGAGTCGTTAAGAACTGCGCTAAAAAGATTTAACACAAGAAACAGAATTGCGCTATTGTCGCTCTGTACTTTTTGTCAGATAGCCACACAATTAATATAGGCGAAACTTCTTAATTTAATTTGTCACATTTATTTAACTATGGTCTGGGTTGTGTTGCTAAAATCATTAGTGGAAAAATACTGCCGATACTGCATTACTGGAATAATCCTGACGGTTATATAAGGTCCTTAGAACTAGAACCTTAGGGTTAAAGAACTATTAATCTCAGCAAGACACACCCCATAGAATCTAAATATTGGTAGCCTCACGAGTGACTACTGAGAGATATGAACTAAGTTTCAGATTCTAGAAATATGCCTCTACTCAGGCCCGTGCGCAGGAATCATCCAAGGGGGGGGGGGGTTTAACTTATATATTCAAATTTTTAATTAAAAGGTACACTCTATTAAATTTTTACTCTTATAATAGAAGGAAACTTTGTTTCCTTCTATTATAATAGTGAAATTACTCTGCAATCTAAATTTGCAAATCAAGTGTAATTTTACATAAAAAATGTGTAAAAAAGTACTCTAATATATTAGCAAATTTACACCGTGCTATGTGTAAAAACACTCCGTAATAATAGGAATATAATGCGGTTTCACTCTTTTTTCGTTGTAAAGATTTAAGTGGCGAACCTTTATAAATAATAGGTGTGTTTTTTTTTTGGTTATTCCGTGTAGGTTTGGGTAACGAAACTCCATATAAAAAAATTACAGGTGGATCAGCTGGCATTGTTTTTATATGGAGTTTCGTTACCCAAACCTACACGGAATAACCAAAAAAACACACCTAATATAGTTATCAATAAAACTATTTAAGGCTATATAAAATATAAACAAGTATCGGTCGAGTTTTACAGTTTTTCGTCTACATGGGAGGTTGCAATATGGTCTTTTTTTTGCGATCTGTACACTTGTTTTTCTTCTCAGTACCTTAACTCAGCCGTTTATAGGCAATTTCGAGTCAACGTTACATTGCATATCATTTCGGAGTGCAATGTTGCAAGCACTAAATATTTCCTATCCGCACATGTACGGAAATTTTGGACCACGCCGAGATTCGATGTCGGGACCTCTAGATTACTAGCATCGTAGAGTGCGACTCAAGCAAGTGAGCCACAGAGCGTGTACACATGAGTTCTAAATGCAGAGAATTTTTGGAAAAATGGTGTACACTGTGCTAAGTCCAGCCGATTGAAGTATGACAACTGGAGAGCACGCTACAAAAAATGAGTAAAACTTCAACTGCACGTTGTAAAAATACACCACAAATCCGAATTATACACATAAACGTTGTAAAAATGCACCAGAAAATCTGAATTATACAGAAGTGTAGCGTAAAAATACATTTCACACCGATTTTGGTGTAATTTTTTTATTTTACACAGAAATTGTTGAAAAATGCACTCTGTATGTGATTATAAGCGGGAAAAAGTGTAAAATTACCGCATTTTCAGCGGAAATTTAAATTCACTTTTTAGAGTGTATATTTAAAGTTTTAAATATACAGGCTATAATAAGGTGACCAGACTCCCAAAAGCCCAATGCTGTACACAAACTAGCGGAATTCGGTTGTCAAGCAAATCCAGAGTCATATATCCAGGTTCCAGGTCCGAGGTCTACGTCGCAAACTTGTTGGCTGTTTTTATAATGCACGACACACAGAGTTTGAGCGCGCAGAGTATTCTGAGCTACAGGTTATACGGACGAGTCATAGGTTTAAATTTCACGAAATGGCGTCCATTGGTTTACCGATCGCCGCGCTTGCACCTCGCCTTATCATTCTTAGCACCATCACTGCGTCGCAAATTGAGGCGAATTCTGAAAAGCGCAAAAGGCATGGCGAGGTCTGGATGAAGCGAAGGGCAAGGCACAGGAGTTAGGTAAACTTAAGGACGAGCCAGAGGTCTAAATTTTACGAATTGTCATCCATTGGCTTACCGCTTGCTGGACTTACCTTATTCCGCAACAGCACTACGTCGCGAATACTAAATAGCGAGACAGATAAAGCGAGGTCTGAGCGGAGTAAAGGGCGAGGTGCAGGGTCTGAGTATATGTATGGACGAGTCAGAAATATAAAGCTTACGAATTGCCTGACATTAACTCACCGCTTGTTGCGCTCGCTTCATCCTATTTCCAAGCAGCGCTACGTATCAACTTTGTGCGAATTGTGAAAAGGGCGACAGACAGCGATATCTTAGTTAACAGACGAGCTATAGGATTTGAGTAAATGTATGGACGAGCCAGAGATCTAAATCCAACAAATTGCTTTCCATTAGCTCACTGCTCGCTGCGCTCGTCTTATCCTATCCGCAACGGCACTGCTTCGCAAAAATATTGGCGAATTCTCTATACGTACGTAGAGACGACTCATGTGATGATCGCTCAGCGATCGCAGTTAGGGATGCCATGTCGTTCCCCTAGGCTTTTACCTACCTTGATTTACCCTAGTGGAGGATGGTGCGTTGACGACTACCGTGTGGTATGTGTAATCGTCAACGTTACAAAGACAACAAAATTCGGAGTGTGATACGGATGTCAGCCATACCACTTATTAGTCGCAATGTAAGTTTATTATTCTACAACTAGCTGAGAGAGCTCGCTTCGCTCGCTCTCTTATCTAGTGCTCGCTACGCTCGCGTTGTTCGCTTCGCTCACAACTTGACACTATTTTAACCTTATGAGCGATTTTGAATGCCAATCAACCTGTTAATTATAATTTATTGTAATCAACGTATCGATGATGAAACTAAAGTGGATATGTAAACAAAGCGATAAATAATTTGCGTCGCGCCACTATTTCTTTAGGGGTCAAAGCAACAACATCATACTCAACCCCCTGACTGACTGATCAGACTGCATTTGTCCTTCAAAAATATTGGGAGTGTTATTATTAGCGTGAGTTATTTCGAAAATCATTAATTAGTATTACTTACTGATTACAAGATAGTAAATGAAAGAAATACTCGATGCTGATCGACCGATAGATTGTCGTTTGGGAGGCATAATCAAAAACTAAATTTAAATTATATATTTCAGTTTAATGTGAAGAATTAAGCACACATCCCACGTTTTTATTGCTATAATCACGAAGCACGCTCATTTACTCACTTTTCACCAAGCTTACTAAAATGTACGCGCGCCACCTATCGAAAACTGTTCATACTAACCCAGAAACCATCATACATCCAGGTTGACGGTTATCGTTGACCACCCTCTGTACTGTTTGGAGAAAAGGGTCAGATAACCCTTTAGACAATTTTGTGGCGAGTCCGGCGACACCTCAATCGTGTCACTTCGCCAAAGAATTGCGGAGATATCGTCGGATTTCTGAAGTAGTACGAAGTTGATTGTGAAATTGCTGTGACAACATATAGGATGTATGTACGTAAAAACGTAGTCACCTTGAATGCAATTTATCGGAAATATCGACGTCTTCCGACCACCCTGTGCTCTAATTGGGGAAGAGGGTCCAATTACTCTTTAGGCAATTTTGTGGCGAGTCCGGCGACACCTCAATAGTGTCGCTCTGCCAAAGGATTGCGGAGATGGCCAACATCCAGGTTGAAGGTTATCTCTGAACACCCTGAGAAGAGAAGAGGTGCCGATAACCCTTTAGGCAATTTAGTGGTGAGTCCGGTGACACCTCAATCGTGTCACTCCGCCAAAGGATTGCGAAGATATCGACGGATTTCCGAAGTAGTACGAAGTTGATTGTGAAATGGCTGTGACAATATCCAGGATGTATGTACATAAAAACGTAGTCACCTTGAATACAATTTATCGGAGATATCGACGGATTTCCGACCACCCTGTGCTCTAATTGGGGAAGAGGGTCCAATTATCCTTTACACAATTTTGTGGCGAGTCAGGCGACACCTCGATAGTGTCGCTCCAAAGGATTGCGGAACTTCGATATTTATTTTTGGTCCATAAACCTTCTCCAACGTAAGACGGATAAAACAAAAAAATCATCCAAATCGGTCCAGTGGTTTAGACGTTTACTATGGTAACAGACACAAATACACATTCATTTTTATATATATCGATAGAAGATTATGGATCCATTATACTACGTCATATCATCATATTTCTTTCATATCCTTAAGCCGGTTCGATTTCATTTAAAATTTAAAGCGAATGAATCGAGTAGGCTTAATCACTTACTGTACAAAATACTAAATTAACGATAAAAGGAAGAGGGGGCACTTCGGGGCATAAAATATAGTTTACGACCGATTCCCATACCTAGCAAGGATATATACAAAATTTCATAAAAATCGGTCCAGCCGTTTCGAAGGAATTTGGAAACAAACTTTTTGAGGAGAATTTTATATATTAGAGTATCATATCCTTAAGCCGGTTCGATTTCATTTAGTACACGTATAATGATTGTGGAACGGATGGATTGTGGAACTGTCAAATTAGCCTGTTGTGTTTACATACCGCTCCTAAATTTCGCTTAAATTTGTGCACTAAAATTGATCTACATTACCAAAAGTTGTTTTAAATGAGTGTAATTTAGTTAACGGGTGTCTACAAGTTGAAGAATATCCAATCAGCATCGAATATCCAGAGAATTCGGAGTAATTGTTTCCCGTCTGTAGCACAATCCAGGTAAATGTCCAAACGTCATCTCGGTGAAACCTCCCCTGATACATTCTCCGTCTGCAAGAAGAATAATTTCGAAATGACACCGGCAGACAAAAGGGAACTTATGATTATGATGTCCGAGGCACTAGATCAAAAACTTCCCGAGATTTTAGACGAAAAACTAAAAGATATGGTGCGGAAAAGTGATATGCAAGAACTAAACAATAAGATCGCATACCTTGAAAAGTCCAACGAGCAGCTGTCGAATGACTTCCAGCGTATGAAATACCAATGCGAAAAGCAGGCCACGCAAATTCAGCTTCTCCAGAAGAACGCTATCGCAAACAACCTGATAGTTAAACTACCAGCAGATACACAAAACGAAGTCAACACCATCACGGAAATTTGCACGAAAACTTTGCGCTGTTGTGACACCTTGGCAAATGACCAAGTACAACAGCTCCAAAGCATCACGGGACGCAAAAAGAGTTTTCGTGTAGCACTGAAAAATCGCGAACAAGTAATCACAGCACTTAAAAACGCGAAACAGCTCAAAAACACGAATATTTCCGTCCAAAAAGACCTGCCGTATGAGATAAGGCAGATGCGTAACTGGCTCTTACGTATCAAACTATCAAAAGTCAAGTTCGTGACCGCCAACCGAATCTTAAACTGTATGTCAGAGATGAGATTATGCTATTTGAAGGAAAGAAGGTCACATGGAATCTAGCAGAGAATAAACTTGTGTGCGAAGATGTAAATGCACTAAACCAGCTAAATGACATTTTGAGAGACGACTTGAGACAAACGACAACAGGTAGCTCAAATCTCAATAATGATAGAGTATCAGCAATTTCAACTGATACTTATGCATCACAATCGCAAGCATAGGGAGATGCAGTCGTCTGCGATGAAATGCAACAAATAGAATTGAAGATATTAGGTTACAATATATTTGGATTACGAAATAAGAATATTTATCATGACTTTTACGAGTATGTAAATACGTTCGATATAATTGTATTGAGCGAAACATTTATAGTCGACGGATTTGAATTATTTGACCGTAAATTTAAGGACTATGAATTAAAATGGATACCTGCGATAAGAAGAAGCACAAGAGGAAGACCAAGCGGAGGGCTACTAATTGGCCATAAAAAAGAGTTCGAATATATTCATATCGAAGAATACAACAGCTATGCGTACCTGAAGATTAATATTAGTAATAAATCTTTATACTTAGTACCTATTTACATTAATTGCAATAATTGGTTAACCGATTATAACAAACTGAGCGATCTCCTCATTCATATAAACAGTAACGATATTTGCATTATCGGGGATGCAAACGCAAGAATCGGAAACGAACAGCCAATGGCGAACCAAATGCATAATGTCACCAGGAAATCAAAAGATACCGTTCTGAATAATTGTGGAAAAAAACTGCTGGAACTCGTCGATTCATATGGGCTCAAAGTATTCAATGGCTGTACTAAGTCAGATATCAACGGAGAATGCACCTATATAGGCCATCAAGGATACTCGGTAATCGATCTATGCCTGGCCGGAGGGGACTGGTTGCCCCTCATTACGGATTTCATGGTAGCACAGAAGCAGTACTCCGATCATCTCCCAATTATAGCTACGATTGGGTTAGATTGTATCGGCAGTACTGCGACTTACGAACGAATGAGTCTACTACCCAAAATCACATGGAGAAAAGAATTCGCAGCAAGATACAATATGAATGTGAGAACAAAATTGACGGAGAGCGGTTGCGTAAATATTAGCCAATTAAGCCAAATTATTATTGATAGTGCGCCTCATGCAAATAAGCAAAGCAAGGTTTTCAAGCAAGCTTGGTACGATAGTGATTGTGAGAGAAGCAGACTACGCTCATTTTCGTGGCTGAGGTTGTTCAGAAGACATACGAATGAAACCACCAAGAATGCGTATTTGCAAGCCAACCGGCAATTTAAAACATTATGTAATGAAAAGAAACGTATCTTCTATCAGCTTCAAGCAAAAAAACTCGGCGAATGTAATAATTCTAAAGACTTCTGGCGTATTGCGAACATTATAAATAATGGTGACACCTTCAAAATGGGCAATGGCATAACTGTCAATCAACTGCGATCACACTTTGCGCAAATCCTACAAAGTGTGCAAACAAATAACATGATCAACTATGCGCGACCCAATTGGAGTGTACCTGCACTGGATGGAGTTATCTCAACTGAGGAGATTCGTGATGCATTAAGCCAGTGTAAGGATAATAAAGCTCCGGGAAGTAACGGATTGCCCGTCGAATTCTTCAAATACGCAGATGACGGTGTAATAAGCGTCCTTTTCCGGGAATTCAATCGAATATTCGACACGGCAAGTATACCAGATGAGTTTCGCGATGCTGTGATATTCCCAATATTTAAGAAAGGTGATATCAACGACCCCTCATGCTATCGGGGTATCTCTTTCTTAAATTCAACTGGAAAAATATTCTCGACGATTCTTCAGGCGAGATTTTCAACGTGGCTAAGTTCGGAGAGTATAATATCAGAAAACCAAGCTGGATTTAGAAAAGGATATTCCACTAGCGACCACATTTTTGCACTGCAAAACTGGGCAAGATTCTACTTGCATGAAGAACGTAAACTATATGCGTGTTTCATTGATTTCAAAGCCGCTTTTGACACAGTTGATCGCAAAAGCCTTTTCTACAAACTATATAATAGTGGGATGTCATCGAAATTTGGAACCGTGCTAGAAAAATTGTATGAAGACACAACGGCTATGGTGTGGAACGGAAATCAATTGTCATCATCGTTTGAAACGAATGTGGGTGTGCGTCAAGGATGCAAACTGAGTCCGGACATTTTTGCAGTATATATTAATGACATTCTGGATGATTGCCCTGGCGGAGCGAATGCATTCGGAGTGCTACTAAAGGGATTACTATATGCAGACGATATAGTGCTGCTGGCTGAATCACCAACAGATTTACAAAAAATGATTGACCATCTGGCATCGTATTGTGAGGACTGGAAGCTCACAGTTAACCTGGAGAAATCTAAAGTTATGGTTTTCAAAAAGGACGTTCAAAGGAAGTGAGATGCAAGTTGTTAAGCAGTATAAGTATCTAGGTGTGGTGGTCGCGTATAATTTAAGCATGATTCCGCATCATCAAGAAAAATTAAAAGCAGCAAAATGGGCCATCAACTCGATCTGGAAGAAATGTTTTAACAACAGGCACATATCGCATACCGCTAAATATAACATCTACCAGGCGGTGGCAAAGTCAATAATGCTTTATAGTGCCCAGGTATGGGGTGGAAAAAGGTATGACGTGGTGGAACAACTTCAACGTTATTTCTTGAAAAGAACCTTTCATCTACCCACAACAACGCCGAATTATATGCTTCTGCAAGAAACGGGGCTGACAACGCTTTTTGTAAATACGCTATCGGTACATATAAAATACCTCTCAAAGGTGGCATCTATGAACTCTGGCAGGCTGCCGAAGAAAATTCTTATGCACGCCGCTGCATCGAGAACGCTATTCTATGTGGATTTGGAAACGCTGGCGAGCGAAGCTGCGACAACACTTGATTGGGACGGGACGAACGAAAACAGCTACAAACTTTATAAAATCGCACAAGATGTCAAGAACATGCTAGTACAGACCACAGCAGAAGCAGCGAGGGCATCACAGCATCGTCTGATTTATGCAGCCCTAAATCATGAACTAAATGCGAATACGTACTTCCAAAATAGCTTCAGTATCAGCAAAATTTCCTTACTATTTAAAGCCAGAGGCGAGTTACTACCACTTAATTATATACCTCACCGGATAGATCTACCGATTATGTGCAATCTGTGCAATATGGCAGCGAGGGAAGATACCCGACATTTTATAGGGGTGTGTCCCATTCTGAAAGAGACTAGAAGGTCATGTATTGGAAAGGATTATCTTAACGAACATGAAGTGGATGAAATGCTGAATGGCAGGAACTGGGAAGCGCTCTACGAATATTGCAACATCGCTTTGCAGTATCGCAAACGAATTATAGATGGTGAACTCTAATAAAAAAAAAAAAAAACTCTTTAATACAACACGGACCAGGGATTTGGGTCGACGAACCTGCAGCTCACGGAGTTGTGTGAACTTCGTCATCCAAATCCCGTGCGTTCCGCTAATATTAAAAAACCTAATAGCAAAACTTGAACTGTGTTACTCTAAGCCTCTAACTATCAACCATTATAATTTCCGAAGAATAAGATAATCAATCACATAAACTAAATTGATAAATTAACTGGAAACTCCACGTTATGAACTAAAACATTGTAATCACATTTTGTTTCTCTTAATTTCTCTTTCCTTTTGAATTTGAACTAAAACACGTAATCTTATTTTATTTTGTTTCTCTGAATTTTTTATTTTTTTCCTCTGAATTACAAGTTGAAATCGAGTGTAATGTAAACGTTAATGTAAAGTTTTAACACAATCAAATCAGGCAGACGGCTAGTGCCATGCCTTATATCGGTTTTTTGAAAAACTTATATTTTGTACTTTTATATAACAATTGAATTATGAAATAAACCATTTATCTATCTATCTATCTATCTATCTACACGTATAAACATTTAAAGCGTATGAATCGAGTAGGTTTAATCACTTACTGTACAAAATAGTAAAATCACGATAAAAAGAAGAGGAGGGCACTTCGGGGCATGAAATATAGTTTACGACCGATTACCATACCTAGCAAGGATATATACAAAATTTCATAAAAATCGGTCCAGCCGTTTCGAAGGAGTTTGTAAAACAAACTTTTTGAGGGAGAATTTTATATATTAGAGGAAGGATCATATCCTTAAGCCAGTTCGATTTCATTTAGTACACGTATAAAAATTTAAAGCGTATGAATCGAGTAGGTTTAAGCACTTACTCTCACAAAAATGGAATTTCGATATTTACCCCCACTTCCTTTGATATTTTCCAAGAATTTTTGGTCCATAAACCTTCTCCAATGTAAGACGGATAAAACAAAAAAAGAATCATCCAAATCGGTCCAGTGGTTTAGAAGTTTACTGGCAACAGACACAAATACTCGTCCATTTTTATATATATAGATAAGAATGTTTCTTATCATCTTCTTCTGAATAATAAATTTGCGGCGGGTCATGACGAGTTTTGAAACTCTCTCTCTCTCTCTCTATAAATCTCTATATCACAGAGTAGTGACCGAACAATGATGGCCACAGAGCACGGCTTGTAACGCCGTTTTAAATGGATTTTAATGAAATTTGGGAAAAAAAACTACCTAAAACCCATGCTGAGTAATTTCTTTAGTATGCATTTTCCTATAGAGGTTGATAAAGGAATCGGAATAGAGTACAATGGCTGATTTTTTCATCTTAAAATCTCATCTTTTGACGGATGTAACCTCTAAACCTTGGCAGCTAGAGCCTTGAAATGTCGCAATCAACAACAAATCCCCTGCAACTTCAAACAAACTTTATTTCAGGTATAATAATAATTTAACAAATTCATACATTTAGATGCCGGCCTTAATGGCCTTAATGGCCTTAATTCTAAGGTATTGTGTCTTGAATGCTTCAACAGTGATATGAGTTTAGAACTCTGTAATACATGATTAAGGAAAAAAAAATATATCTGAAACCTTACGTGTATAAAAAAAAAATTATAATAAAAAAAAAGGTATAATCTACATATATCAATGTACCTTAATTTAAGTCCAGACTTAGATACTAGTTCGTAATTATAACTTAATTATTTACTAAGGCTCTAATGGCCGAATTATTGTTAGTTGAGCAACTTGCCATAAATTTACTAGTACTCAACCCCCAAACCCCCCCCCCCCCTGAGCACGGGCCTGCCTCTACTGAAATGACACTAGGATACGCCGAGCAAACTCGGAGTAATACCAACTTTACTGGTTAATTCTCGGCAACTGCTCAGTTGAGGCTCTACCTTGGATTCAGGTTACGATGAAATAACTCAATACCTTTATTGCTGAATTTAATTTTTGATTTTTTTTTTCTTCACTTAAAACAAATTTTGAAAGAGAACAGTCAACTTTGCAATTTTGTTACGAATAACGGTTTTAGTGGTCTTGCATTAACAAACTTTTCTTATACGTTTACGTTGATGTCAGTTTTCTCCGTTGGAATTTATAGAGCTCTTGTCCTTTGTCAACCAAAATCCGAGGTCCTTACCTATGTTCACCTTCGTTTTTCCATTGTTGCTTACAGAAATTCTCGGTTTCAGTACTGATTTAGAGATCGATCGAAATTTCTCTGGCGGAGGGAGTAAACAGATCCGTTTATTTGGGAATGGCAACAACATGTTATTCCCAACATTTTTTCAATATCATGATTTTGTTAGGGGTGTGTACCTAATTTAAATATGCAACCAATTCAGATTTCCTGTCGGTTTAAATTGTCGGTCGCAAAAATATTGACGGGCAAATTCTAAAGCCAAAATTTAAGAAAGGGCAATCAAGAATGATTTTTTTTTCACCTTCAATAAATGGCACCTGCACAGGTTTTTACTTTTACCCCTAATTGTGATTACATCCAAATCGCCTACTATTTCTGCTTTTTAGACAATGCTCGTTTGTACTCAGTGCTTCTTATGTCTACTGGACCGTATATTCTACTTGCGATTTTAAAGAAATAGAACAAGAAAACTGTCTATTTCGTCTATCACTGTTTTTATACCCTTCGCTCATAGTGTGAAAGGGTATATGAACTTTGTTATGAAGTTTGTAACGTATTGAAGGAAGCATCTCAGACTAAATAAAAAGTATATACAGGGTGGCCCAATTAAAGTAAACTACATAGTGTAAACAAAAAATAACTTTTTTATTTCTGAACCGCTTTTATTGAAAATTTCACATAAAAAAATAGACACTCGGGAGATATGTCTACACTATATTCAAAAAATTATATCCTTTAAGTGACCGCCCCGGGCGGCTTCGCAAAGAAGGAATCGTTCTACGGTGTGTTCCATTACCTTTCGCAATATTTCTGGTTGCAAACCTCGGATCTCCGCTAAAATATTTTGCTTCAATTCCTGAATTGTCCTTGGTTTATTATTGAAGACTCTCTTCTTAAGGTATCCCCACAGAAAAAAATCTAGTGGAATTAAGTCTGGAGATCTAGCCGGCCAGTTAATTGCAGATCCTCTGGAAATGACTCTTTCGCCAAACTTCCGTTAAAATCTCCATTGTGGCTGCAGCTGTATGGCAAGGCGCTCCATTTTGCTGAAACCACATATCTGGTCGGTTTTGGACAAAAGGACGAATAACAATGTTGAGCATCTCACGATATCGTTGTCCATCTTCGGGTTGATGTTGTTGCATCTGATTCGAAGCTGGCTTACACCCGGCTCAATGATTTCGTCCTTCCTCGCACTTTGTCTCCCAGCTAGTCGAGGGCTATTAACGGTTCCTTGTTCTCGAAAACTGCGAATAATTCTACGAATCGTTGATCTCGAGGGAGCAACTCTTACACGGAGCGTTCGTCGCAGTGTCACGACAATCGAACTATTATTCCGCGTGTAAATTTGTATTATTTGAACTCGTTGCTCAACCGTTTATCTTTCCGTGTTGTTTTTGCTTTCAATACTAAAGCATATGGATCCTTTCCATTTTATTTTATCAATATAATTTTATAAAAACTTGATAAATTTGAGCAAAGAGACAAGCATTCATTACCATTCATTAATTTTTTGTTATTATGGTGTCATTACCTGACGCCTTCTTACGACTTAATTTCTAAATAAATTGTCTAATAATGGTAATTTTGGCAGTAATTACCTTTTAAACATTGAGCTAATGAATCGTTAGCAAAATTCCATTCTACCTGTCCGCATACGTACTTTTTGTAAATAAAATGGTTCAAAAATAAACTCTTTTATAAAACCTACCTAAATCACCCTTCCTCTACCCGTACCTATATGGAAAGTAGTGTAAACATATCTCCCATGTGTCTAGTTTACTCTTACCAAACTTCAGAAAAAAATATTAAAAAATAAAAAAATTATGCATGGTTTAGTTCACTTTAAATGGTCCACCCTGTATATACAGGGTGTCCCGCAACTGGTTAGCCATAGACCAATGGTAGACTCTACAGGATGTTCTAGGAAAAATGTCGCCAAAATTATTTCTCTAGCTTTTACCGTTAAGGAGTAATTGCCTTTTTTGTGATTCTTGTCAAAAAAACACGACTTTTTTTCGAAAAACTCATATTTTCTAACTTCCACTTTAGCCAAATCAATGTCTTTCATATTCTTCTGGAAGTATACAAAGTTTCCAATAAAAGGACATATCGAACGTTTCGAACGGTTTCGTATCTTCCGAGATACGACGTTTTGAATTTTGCAGAAATGTCAATTTCAACTTTTAATGTCAAAACTAAACCCGAATTTCGTAACGGTACATTGTAGTGGCAAATCTGCAAATTTCACAAAAGTTGGCCCAATTCCTAAGCTTTCGAACGGCATATAAGAATAAAGCACAGAATCATCCAGTTTGTGAATAATATGTGTAAAAGGGAAAAAAACATAGTCCGTAAGTGGAAGAAATCTTGCTTTTACGTGGAAATAGTTCAGTCATATAAGCATTTCCAACAGAAAAAAATACAGTAAGGCTACTTTTTTCTTGGTCTTGAATCAGTGGGGTCCCAGGAGTCTAAAACTCATTTTGCTAAAATAAATTTGATCGGAAAGGTCCCAAAAAGGACAAAAAAGGACACTATTTAATCCTTGACTGGAGGTCGGCATGCGGGGTATCATATCAAAGGCGACGCCGAGTACATTACATATCCGGTGTTTGATTCCTATTTCAAAGACCCTCAACGGAATAAATCGCGTTTGAATGGAAAATTTTCCTGTTTCCCGTAACTTATCATCTGTATCTTTTCAAAGCCATAACTACGCGAATAATTCAAGTTGCCACTTCCTTTTTCATTTTTTAGAATCTAAGATTCTATCATTAAATTTGCTAAGGAAAAATTTGATCGGAAAACTCTGAAAAAGGACATAAAAGGACACTAATTAATACCTGACAAATTAAATCCTTTAGACGATGAAAGTGAAAAATACTTTCACAATATTAATGTGTACACAGCGAACCTTTGTACAAATAATTCAATACATAAAACAAATTTGTTTATACTTACCGTTATAATTAGTAAAGTAGCATATAATAGTAGTGAAAAGTATTTTTCCATAATGCATAACAACCAAGTCTATGCTTGATGTAAAAACTTTACTTAGTTTTCAAGATCGAAGTCGGTTTGGTACATTTGCAGACTATGGTTTTTATTTCATTTATACGTATTATTCAGAACCTGGATGACTCTGTGCTTTATTCTTATACACACAACAGCCTTTTAAAATATTGATTGAAATTATATTAAAGTCAATTTTAAGCGTTAATATAAGCTTAGTTCCTAGCAACAGCTTGACAATTACTAGTCTCGCTTTCATTTTTGAAAACAAATGAACAAACATCTGCTTTCCAGCCTCATCTTCTCTTCTTGCAAACACTAATTTGTCTGTTCTTATTGAAACATTTGCCAATGTCTGATCTCGAAAAATAAAAAATTTGTTTAGCTAAAAAAAATAACTAGTGGGTTGATATCAGCCCCATCCTAAGCAACGCAATTCCGTCAGATCAGGGCCGGCGCATCAAAAGGCGAGAGTAGACAGCCGCCTAGGGCGCTAAGGCTATGCGGGTCGGTAATTTGGCAGGTCAACAGCGCGTACAAAAAAAATGCGGCGCACGCAAACAAAATCGTACGTTTACCAAAAAATAAAATTTTCTTCGAATGTCCCCGAGTATAAAACGTCTCGGAATCAGAGGCACTTTATTCATATTGAACAGCTGAAAGTTCACTGTGAAATTTTTCGGATAATAGCTGCGTTTTAATTCTGCAATTCAGAATCTGAAAACTTTTGTTTGAATTAATTCGTTGATTTTGTGACTTATGGCACTGTTCTTCTAAAGCAACTCGGCAGTGTCCTAAATTAAAACTAACGATGTTTCTAGTCAAATTTTGAAATTCTCGAGACTTTTATACGCCTGCTTTTGCAGCTAGCGATGGCAACTGGCAGTTGTTTGAATAACCTAATAATAGTTTAAATACGCATAGTCCCATTGTGATAGTTAAATTTAAGGAAACCTGCAATATGGAAATTGGATAATGTAAGTTTCCTGCTTGCAATTCGAAAGCCTGTTTGGATGCTGCTAATTGGCAGCTTGCGATGACAGTTTTTTGACGAACTGCCATTTGGTGTCGAGTGTGGGTACATCTTAACAATCCCAATATTCCTAAGATTTATCGCAAAAAATAATTCTCTTTAGTTCGTCAAAGTTTTACTTCAATGAATGAACATCTTTAGGTCTAAATTCGTTTGCTATAATAGTTGGGTTTTTTCGCTATCGCGGTTAATTCTGACTTAAACAAACGATCACGTGTAATTTTCCGGTTAAGATCAGCTGCTTGGCCAGACAGGGGACACCTTTCCAACTGTTTATCGCTAAAAATTTTGTTTGGGTATTGGTAGGGGCCACCATCACCGATTTGGCCCAGGGCCACAACATTGATAAGGCCGGCTCTGATTGAGTGGGTTGGTTTGGCCGGGATTCGTCGCCATCCAGATCCACCCAGCAGAACCATTTAACCCATTTGGACCCCCTTGTGTGTGTCATCTACTTCAGGCATGTGATATCTCTTTTCAATTGTAAAAGGTCAGGGGCGACGAGAGGGACAAACTGTTGGTTGTTGATGAGCCTATTCTTCCTGCCTGTACGGTTGTTAAGGCAGTGGCTCCGTCCCCTGGATAACCAAAGTCTTTTCGTTAAAACACATGTCGACCAGAGCGCAATTTCATTCTTGTTACGGTGTTGTTAAAAAATACAATAAATGAAATTCATAAAAGCTATAGTTATTCCAGCAAAGGCTTTATAGTTTAGGTATCTGAACCAGATCGAAAAAGAAGCGTTCTATAAAGCCTTCTGAACCGCTCCGCTATACTAGCACTAGAGCGCTTCCATCTCCCATTTCGATCCATTTTCATTTTAACATTGCATGTCCGCAGAGGTAAGCACTTCTCAAGAAGCAGTATAGAGGCGCTTCCTAAAGAGCCCCATAGACTCAGCGATTTATCGGCCGATCAAAGCTCATTTCTGTGGAGAAAGCACATTTTCTGTAGAAAAAGCTCATTTTCTCTTGCTCATTCGGTAGTGGAACCTAAAAAATGTGCTTTCTCCACAGAAATGAGCTTTGATCGGCCGAGAAATCCCTGAATCTATGGGGCCCTTAAGAAGCGGGTTAGAAGCGCTTATAGTGAAGCTGGTACGGAGCACTTCCACATGAATCTGGCTGAAAAGTTTTCTGGGGAAATGCTTAAAGTTTTGGAAAGATTGAGTGCATTCAGCGAGCACATATTGGGATATGCTACATATCCCCACCACAAGAAATTGGAAAACTGCTAAGTTTGTGTTCGCTGAATGGACTTGCTACACGAAATGTCAGTTCTCTCTAATCAGCTGATACATCCGCAGACATTGCGGCAATCAAAAATTCAAAAAACCTAAAACTGCAACTTTCTGAATCAAAATACGTACTCTCATCGCACAATATTATAACGTTCACTAAAACCCGGCTCAAAAATGACATTTTTCAGCTGAACTGTGAATAAACAATTTCCAGTATTGATGCAGTGGCGGCTCGTCACAGTGGGCCAGGTGGGCCCGGCCCACCCAAATATTATTTATTAAACATACCACTAAATATATTCCAAAACACATACCTATATTAAAAGCACATACTGTTCAAAAATCAATCAGGGTGCTTCATTCATTCTAAATTGCTATTAAATCCCATATAAAAAACGTTCCACGGCTTTTATCCTTCTTTTGTCATCATGAAATTTTCTACTTTTTTTTATCGATAACACTCTTTAAATTGTTTGATTTTTTTATAGGGTTAAAACCTCCGTTTTTCTATCTCACCCAAGGTCGTCTTCTTCGTTCTACTAACGCCATCTAGATGGCAATGGTTATACGCAAAATCCATTGACTTTGAAAGCTTCGAGTTGCATGAAATTAAGGACACTGACCATAGATACAGAAGAAATTCTAGATAGGCCCTGAAGGGGAAATTTTGTCTAGGTTTTTATAACACAATCACAAAAAACACACATACTATCAACAGCACCATAGGCGCCGTTAGTTTTTCATATGATGGGGGCATACATTTGGCGGAAAAATTTGAATTACCAATTTAATTTTTTTAACTGATTGCATGCTTTAATGCAAACAATTTTGGAACCAAGCAATAAAAAAAAATAATCTTGTTTTCTGCAAATTACATTTAAGTTTTCCTATGATTTTCATTTTGGTGTAATGGGAATATGTGTAGGTATGTTTTATTTGGGTCGACTACAGGACAGAAAAGCACAACTTCCAAACGATGGGGTATATAGAACAACTCCTGTCAAACTTGAATGTAAGTTGTTCTGTTCTGACCCAATAAAACGGACCTACTAATTGCTCCAAGGGAAATATTATACTTATGCATGTATTTTATTATTTATCACAGTTTGATTGAAGAAAAATTATACTTCGTTACTCACCTCTCTCTTCCTTTTTTAACTAGCCTTGGGGCTCGCTTCGGCGGAGTTCATGCGATGTTTTTAGCTTTTATATTTTATACATATTCCATATTCATTTTTATTGTTCTTTATACATTTTGGGGTGCTGAACACGAATCCGAATTTCTTTGTGAAACAAGATCAAAATAGCAAAAAAAAAAACAGAAAATGTTATCAACTATAGCGATCCGCTTAACGCATTTTGAAGAATTATGTCGCGTTGGGCCCTTATGATAGCATATCGCATAAATGCACAGTTTCAGGGTTATAAGCCAAAAAATGGAAAAACTTCTAAAATGTTTGTGTTTTTGGCGATTTTGGCCATGTTCCACAACAAAATGTTAGTGGGAAGCTCCGGACTCGGGGGATATTTAAGCGATGCCAGGATCGATGGCTGCTGTCTAATCTAAGCTTCTGTTTATGCTAATGAACCGACTCGACGACCTCACTCGCCGAGTGTAAAGACTAGAGTATTAATAGGTACGGTTCCTAAACGCACCGGTCGCATATGTTCCGACAACATGTTGTCCATTCTGATTCTCTAACTGCGATTTTACGAATAAGAAATAATCTCCGGAACTTTTCGTTTACATATTCCACATAGGCAGAAAACACCGACTGTTATTGCTGATCCGCAAAACCGCAGTTATAGGATCAGAATGGACAACATGTTGTGGAAACATATGCGACCGGTGCGTTTCAGAACCGCATCCATTGTTATTGTCCCATCTTCAAATCATACTTCTATTTAATAATAGGTATGTATATTATATTTGGTACAAATACGCAAGAGTATATTTATTTGTGTTCGTTTTTCTGACACGAATAGTGTACAATCTCCCCTTCTGTATATCGCACGAATGCACTTTGATTCGTAAAACATTTCTTAAACACCGGACGAACGATGAAATCAGTTATCATAATGCTCTTCGTTTCGTGGTGCATTCGTTACTTTTGAATTTGTAAGTCCTCGGCAATCCCTTAAGAATTTGTTTCTGTCGCGTCCGGTCCAGCTGATTGCAAAATGCCGATTCCATGAAGGGTTTTAAGCGATGTAATGGAATGTCATCGGGCAGGTGCTGCAAAAGCATAAATTTATTATTACACATATAATAGTTTAAGCATATTACGGCCATTCTATACATACAGGTGAAATTTTCGATGGATACATCTTGGATGCATAGCTATTCAGATTTTCGAAAATCGTTTCCATATCAACACTCAAACATTTTGGATGCAACCCGACACCCGTATATGGAGGCAAGATGGCGGCTTTTACAATATTATAAGGAAATTTGCAAAGATATCAGAAACTTTTGCATTGACCGTTTCACAAAAGTCCGTTGCTTCATTTCCTACAAGATTTGCACGTAAATGGTCAGAAATTGTTCGTGTTTGTGCTCTTCGTAGAGACTGTCGCTTGGAAAGTCTTTAGGCACTGATTCGGGCGTGTAATGGTCGGATGTGCGCAGCAATTCGAGAAGTTTGGCTTGTGTTGATTCTGCTTCTGTTGCTGCTGTCAATGTGGGTCATCAAAGGCAAATGCGTGCGTTCATAATTGAAATTTTTATGCTTATGCCGATGCCAATGCTGACGCGTCAAATGTATTTCAAACATGAGTCTGTACAGTAAATTTGATTATCATAAATACGTTGGCCTGCGAACGGACCAACTCCAAGGCCGGCTTGTGCTGTCCTTTTGTTTGAGATTGAATTGTCAATTCACCAAACTTGAAATATTTTTTGAGCGTTTACTCCTGTTCTTCCAAATGCCATTGGTTGAGCTGAAGAAAAGGCGAAACTAGAGAATAATTTGTCTGATTATTAATTACAAATGATATTGAAGCTTTAATTCATTGTATGTACAGTTAGAAATTGCAAGTCACTTACCCGCAATTAACATTTCAACACGATACCGATAATGTACGAGTCGTCCCAGCCTGTGGATAAAAGTGTAAACAGATTATTTGGTACCCATAAATTGAACGAGATTTGTGTATGTACTTACCCAAAACACTGACCGCCTGACTTCATGCCATTGGCTTGGGTAGTTTCGAACATTTTTTTCCACTAGCAATGTCATCGGCTGCCGATCTACTTTTAAAACCGAGGAAAACCATATGAAACAAACAAATTCTCGACCACATCGCGTAATGGCTGTGCTAGCAACAACAAAATATGTGTAGCCCCCGAAACAAAGAGAAATTTGAAACGCCTGTGTGCACATTAACGAGACGAATTTCCGTCGTAAGCGTTCGTGCTTGCTTCGTACAAAACGTGTACGAACGCTTACG
This sequence comes from Microchrysa polita, assembly GCA_949715475.1. NCBI lineage: Eukaryota > Metazoa > Arthropoda > Insecta > Diptera > Stratiomyidae > Microchrysa > Microchrysa polita. The sequence continues at coordinate 52,563,114 of OX454415.1, forward strand.
AACGAGGTACGAACGCTTACGAACGAATCGCTTGGCTGTCAACCACAAAATCGCGCACATGTTTCATATAAAAACTCAATTAAAAACGCGTTAAACTATCATTTTCAGACCGACATTTACATAGCACTACTAAAATCTAGGTACACACGCGATTACCTTTAAGAAGATACACCGATTATGTATTTGCGTTGTTCACTGAATCACCCGACAACAAAGAACTTGAAATTCGGAAAAACAACATGTGTCGCATTTTTTTCAAATTAAAACACTTTCGCGAGACTACGGCCTACACTGTTTTGGTGAATTTATCACAAATCACATCGAAAAACTCGATATTTCACTCGCGCAAACTATTTCGTGCACTCACGTTCACTTGCCGCCATTTGCCGCCAATTGGATTCCAACTGGATACTTGTCAAAGGTTGACAGCGACGCGACCGAGCCGGCCATCTTGTGGGTTGCTCGAGAGGTGTAGGAGAGGTGGCGTTGAAGATGAGGGGTGTAGCGTCCAGCTGAGAGCTTCTGCTACTTTCCATCGTGGCGTTTAAATCGAACATCAATTTTAATTCCGACTGGAACATTCAGTCGAGGTTGTGGCGTCTCACTGTTAACACGTGTTTTAATAAAGTACATAATATGCAAGTCTAGTGTTATTATTGAATAGGGATTTAGTTTGCCACTTCGTAATCCCTATATTGGTGACCCCGTAGTAGAACAGCCACAGCGCAAAATGTGTGAATTTCGCGTTTCGAGTCCGATCTCCGCGACCGTGTTCTTACAATCTTAGTTATTACCGACCTCGACTCCCCGGAACGACGCCGCATTCCGGGTTATCGATGCCACAACAACCACGGCCACAACACCTGTCATTTGGAACGCAACCAGCCAGCGCCCAACAGGAGTTCCCGACCGCAGTCTGCTCCACGCTCATCGCGCAGAGTTTTGCTGATCCCTGTGAACCGACGAGACGACTCGACAAACCGGCATATTCGTAACCACCAGTGCTACGACTGCCGGGTCAGCAGGTACGCCGTACGCCTCGCAGAGAACACCATGGACTGCACAACCACTGCAACTAGCAGTTCCGCAACACAGCCGTCACAGCACTGCAACACGCAACGTGCAACCGCACATCCGTGCGTGACTCCACTGTCCTGCACCTGCAGCACCATGCTTCGAACGCATCGATCCCCGTCCATGCAATACGGCACACACGACTACACGATGATCTCCGACAACGACACCGTTCGCATTGCGACACCGCAATGTCACTCAGGGGGGAGTACTGTAGCGTCCAGCTGAGAGCTTCTGCTACTTTCCATCGTGGCGTTTAAATCGAACATCAATTTTAATTCCGACTGGAACATTCAGTCGAGGTTGTGGCGTCTCACTGTTAACACGTGTTTTAATAAAGTACATAATATGCAAGTCTAGTGTTATTATTGAATAGGGATTTAGTTTGCCACTTCGTAATCCCTATAGGGAAAACTTTTCTGGTCACACACGTACGCTCATCTACGTGAAGCGGGCCAATCCATACTACATATCAAAGACACTGACTGCAAGTGACCACCTGCTTGCATGCTATTTGTTGGATGCAAGGGAAATTTTGCATGGAAATTGTTGGTGGGATTTTAGACAAATAAATGCCACATTAAACCGCCTCTTGGCCGGCCCAAAAGCTCAAGAACACAGTCGAACTTATAGAGTGCGAGTTTTATATGCGAGAAAAATGAGAATGGGTGAGGTTATAAAACACAACGTTCGCGTAACGTGTCGCGTTTTCCGAAACGTTTCCTATTGTGTTCTGTAAACGCATAGATCCGGATCAGACTTGGTGTTACCATCGCCATCTCTCGGAAAGTGACAAATGTGACAATTGACACATCACAGCTGATACGTTTTGCTCGAAATTTAAAATTTCCAGTTTTAAACGAGATGCAGATACATTTTATTTTGATTATAAATAGTTTAATAAATAAATGAGGGCGGAAATGCACGGTTCGACGGCAGATTGTAAATTTCTGCCAATCAATCAAGCTATGCCTCGCAAGGGGGCGCTTAGAGGATCTGTTTGTAGGGAGAAGTTTCTGATCCGTAACGGCCGGTTGATTTGAAACGTTACGCGAAACGTTGCGCAACGTTGTGTTTTATAACCTCACCCAATGTCATCTCGTACTTTGTCTTTTTTCTCGCATACAAAACTCGCACTCTGTAATTTGGAATTAATAATAGAGAGAGGTGTGTTAGATCGGACTTTTTTTTAGGTTAGTGAATGAAAATAAATACATAGCTATTTTTTCATTCATAGGAAAATAAATGCAATTATTATGGGGTTAAATTGTGGATGAAATTTTTCCTTGCTAAAAATTTGGAAAGGAATATTTTATGACTCTTCCCCATTTTTTGAAAATAATGACTTCGATGATTTGGATTTCAATTTTGGCCGCTGTTTTCGGTTAAATTAAATTGAATCGTAGTGTTTAGCCCTTTTTTGATTCTTGTGGCGCCCAAGCATTTTGTAATGTCGTGCACAGACTTAACTTTTGAATAATTTGCAAGAAATCAGATTGTAGTGTCGTGCATAATCGGTTTTTAAATTTGAACTTTTGGTTTTTAGCCTGTTTTTGTGCCATTCCGAAATATTGTGCCTAGTGCACGAACGGGAAACTTTTGTTGAATATTTGTTTTAGCATTTCCTGGATTGAAAATACATTGTAGTGTCATGCATGACCGTTTATCCTTTGAATTTGTGTTTTGTGGGTTTTTAACTACTCTATAATAATAACATATAGGGTTTTCCAATAAGGGCGGGTAGATATTGAAATGGACTAAAACAAGCTATGTGTGACGTATATACGATTCTTTTATTTTATTTGAAAGATGCATATATGTACCATTGTGTGGGTAGGGAATTTAACATCATTCAAATGTCCGCCGTGGCTTGTCACGGTGGCAGGGATCCGAGTGACTCTGCCGCATAGATCCTGCTGAATTTCAGCGAATGGTTGATTGATATTGACTTTAAGGGCATCGGTCGATTGCAACTTAAGAAACCCCCACAGAAAAGGTTTAAAGGGGTCAAACCACATGATCTTGGCAGCCAATTCCCGCAAAATAGGCGTAAAATTTGTTTTAACGAAAACTGATTTTGATAATAAAGTTTTGTCACTTGAACGCGCTTCTCAACCGTGTAACTTGCCATGAGTGAATAGTAAATAACAGAAATCAGTAAAGTGATCAATTCTCATCCTCATGGCAAAAACGCTCTAGACGTATGCGTTGGTTCTTTCTGGACAGTGCATAACTATTTATTATAACCCTGATTTTTATAATTTAATATTTGTTAGCCTCATGAAATGCCTAAAATTGTTCACAATTTTAAAATTCAAGTTGGTATGCAGATACTGGCATAGAGCACAAATAAAATCAACTCCAACTATTTTTTTATGCGTATCCTTATTGTAGTTTGCAAGATAATTTAGGACGCAAATGTATTAATTCTTACAATAGTATACAGTAATATTTCGAGATATATTTCGAACAATATTTGAGCTCATTTTTTTTACTGTTTTTTTTAGGCGGAATCGGTATGGGGGAATAGGTATCAATACTTTTCTTAGTGGCCCACCCAGATTCGCAGAGCACGAGCCGCCACTGTATTGATGGTCGAGCAGCTGTGCGTGACAGTTGATCGAGCAGTCCAAGTAGCAGCTACACATCTAAATGTAGCATTCCAATTCAACGCTAAATAGGGGAAATTTTCGATACATCGCATGTGGACCGATTAGCGGGTGAGTGGGACGCGGGGAGAGAACAGTTTCCAGTAGCTCTTTCCAATATGTGCTCGCTGAATGCACTCATTATGAAGTGATTCCCCGATAGCGCAAACGAATTGAAACGGAGCACTTAAAAACTTTCAAAGTTTTTCGCTACGCAAATGCTTCCCAACAAGCGCAATTGTGAATGAGGTGGAAACACTGCCAAACTGCTCCAGTAGAAGCGCAATTATTACAAATGAATAGAAAGCGCAGCAAAGCTGCAGCCCAATCACGGATGAAGGGGAAGCGAATAGGTGCTTCTTGATGTGGAGCGCTTCAATTTTTTTCCATTGGGACAAATTGTTATTGTTAACACGATTAACACCAATAAGAATATACTAGCCTAAGCGTAGTTAATACCAAGTATGCATTAACAGTTGTCAAAACTGTATGTGTTGAATACGATAACAGCAATAAAATTTCCTTCTAAGTAGGAACGCCACTGGTGGAAGCTATACCAAGTAGAGTGATTCGGAAACCAAACAAGAACTAAACCCTCATAAAAATTTACCTTCAGTGGTTAATTATTATTAATAATTTTTTCAATTTTAGCATATAAAAAAAATAAAGGTCATGTAAGCATTTTGATTTTATTAGTTTTTCTGTTGTCTTAAGCTCTAACATTAAACAGCTCATAAATATTGTATCTGCAAATAAACTTGCCTAAAATGGAAACCTATTAACCCTTCGTTAGGCGCGCACCCATTTGTCACGTGGTTAGGCGCGCGGGCTACAATTGTAGCCCAAATTTAAAATTATATAAAAAATATTGTTCAATTTTATTTATTTTTTCTTGCTCGGTCTGTGGTCTCTTGATAACTGTACAGATTAAAAATTATAAAATCTTTATTTTTTTATTAAAATATATATAATAAAAGAGGGCAAAATGCAGATTAGTCCTATTTTTAGTCTTTTTTGACATTAACTTACTTAGGTGAACAAAATAGTTACTTTTCAAAATGAAAACCCCAAAAAAGGTTATATTCTCAGAAATCAACAAAAAATCTTCGAAATGGAACACTGAGCGAGAGAATGCAGTTAAAAATGCCCAGTTTGTGGAATTCCAAACTTAGCCCATTTTTGGGTACCCAATATTCACAATTTTTTAAACTGGGAGTACAGTTTCTTGGTAGAAAGCTAAATATTAGTGAGTCAAACTGATTAAATTTTACTCACAATATTCATATTAACTGTTCTCGCAATATTTACGCTAGAACTGATAAAAATTTCACCCAGAAACTAAGTAATGTTAGTAACAGGTATCATACCCACGCTGTAAGAAATGACTTTGACTTCAACTCCAGGTTTTTCGTTAAAATAGTAATCTAATTTTTGTACATTTATATTGAAACCCTTTTTTTTGTCAAACATTTTACTGTTCCTATTTTCTACAATGTTTTATAATAATATTTTTATTTTAATGGATATCCATGAGTACCAAAAAAGTAACATGATTGGGCGCACGGGCTACACTTGTAGCCCAGTGGACTTTGATCGCAAAAAAATATTAGTTTCTAGGCTCAATAAATATCAAAAATATTCTTATTCGATTAAGAAGCAACATTTTAACAGCTACTGAGCAGTTCGAATGAATTCGGTTTATATCATGAAAATGATCGCCATTTAAAAAAGTGTGGGCTACAATTGTAGCCCGCGCGCCCACTGAAGGGTTAAGTGATTGAGCAAACCAAAATGTGTTGTTTGCTAGATTGGACCTATTTTTAAATATTTTGATAAGCGGAAAAGATGAAAAAACTTCGTTTTTTCTGTCTGTACTTATTGGTTTTGGTTTATTTATTTGAATTCTTTTTTTATTTGAAGACAATGATTTCGTCAAAATAAAAACGTGCGAAGTTAAAATTTTTTTTTCTTGAATATTATGAATAAAGCTGAGCATAAACTTTTATGCTTCAATCAGATGATATAGAAGTTGCTATATACATGCATATGTGTAATATTTGCAAAGAGAATTCATATATTGTTTTGACAAAGTTTCAATTTTTGGTATTATGAATATACAAATATGTAATATGTATACGTGTATGATGCAAGCTTACCGGATGCAAAAACATATTCGTAACATACAGTATGTATAGTCCGTTCATTAGAAGCTCTCAGATGCAGTTCATAATTTGTGATCTGCCAGAAAAAATCTGAAATTCTTTTTAAATGCGAATAACAAAAAATGAGGATATAGGTACTATTTATTATACCCTTCGCTCATAGACTGAAAATGTATATTAACTTTGTCATGAAGTTTGTAACGCATTAAAGGAAGCATCTCCGACCATATAAGAAGTACCTATACATATATGATCAGCATGACTTGGGGAGTCGATTGGGCGATGTCCGTCTGTCTGTCTGTTGCGACGCGTTTTACTCGGCCAATTTAAAAGCTATGAAGCTGATATTTTGCACAAATGCTTCTTTTTGCTGCAGGCAGTTTGTATGTTTGAATTGGTAAAATCGGACAATTGGGTCATGGGGCTGCCATAAAAACCCAACTCCCCAAATTAGGTTCTTCTAAGAAAAACTTTTTTATTTGTGCACCAATTTGAACCAAATTTCACACAAATGTAAATCTGTTGATGACACAAGACATATGTAAGAAAGGATTAAATCAGACAATGACGTCATGGGGCCGCCATACAAACCCAACCCCTAAAGTAGGTTCTTCTAAGAAAAACTTTTTTATTTGTGCACCAATTTCAACCAAATTTCACACAAATGTAAATCTGTTGATGACATAAAACATATGTAAGAATATATCAAGTCGGGCCATTGGGTCATGGGGCCGCCATAGAAACCCAACCCCCCATTTGGTTTTTCTAAGAAACTTTTTTTACACCAATTTCACAAAACCTTGAATTAATGTGTCTTTATCAAAGCAACTAAAAATGTCAAAACAAATGGAATCGTACTATGGGGCCATGCGCCCGCATCCTCCAATAAAATTTTCAGAGTAAATATCTTTTTTGCCCACTTATTCCAACCAAACCCCATACAAATAAAATATTGTTTTGTCGACTCAACGGAGCTTTTGTGAAGACCAGAATGAGGGGGGGGGGTTAAATACAAGTCAGAGGTACGCCCGAAAAATCTTTTAGCCCGAGGGCAGCGAAGGGTATCCAAATTTCGGCCTCGCCCGAAATTAGCCTCGGTCTCGTTTTTTAGTGCGTTTGGTTTTTCTTTGTTTTGTTATTTATATCCTTAGATTATTATCCTTCTTCTTCTAATGGAGTTGATCGATAATTTAGAGCATAATTTTAAAAACAACTGTAACAGCATCCCTAATATATTCCTTTTAATATTTTCCAGCAATTCAAACAACAATTGATATTCTTGCTAGAGAAGGATACCATTGTAAAGGATATGTTGTCGACATTTCGAATCGCGATATGGTGTATGAACGCGCTAAAGAAGTCAAAGCGGAATTCGGCTGTGTCGACATTCTAATCAACAATGCCGGAATCGTTTGTTGTAAACCTTTCTGGGAGCTTCCTGATCGAGTGATTGAAAATACCTATTCAGTGAATATCATCTCTCATTATTGGACTGTTAAGGCATTTTTGCCGGAAATGATGCAAAGCAACTATGGACATATCGTTACTGTAGGATCTGTAGCTGGTCTACTTGGAACATACGGATGCACAGATTACAGTGCAACCAAGTTTGCCTGTTCGGGATTTCACGAAGCATTGTTCACGGATTTGCGGACACATGGCTATGATAAAATCAATTTAACTTTGGTTTGTCCATACTATATCAACACTGGAATGTTTTCGGGAGTCAAGCCCCGTTTGATGCCCATGTTGGAACCGAAATATGTTGCTGATAGGATTACGCAGTCGGTGCAAAGGAATGAGGTGAATTGTGTCATGCCCTATTTTGTTCGACTGCTACTACCGTTGAAATGGTAAGATATTTACATTCTTAATAACTTTTGTAAATGCAAAATATTAAAAATATTTATTCAATTTTTTTTAGCCTTCTTCCATCGAAAATGTGTTGGGAGCTTATGTCACGTGTAATGAAGGGTCCACAATCCATGATGCTCTTTGAAGGACGAAAAGTTCCATCCGGTTAAGTCGACGTGGCATAGGGAATATGTATAAATGATTTTATTTAAACACAATTGAAAGTAGTGCACAAAAATGAACGATATTTGGTTTAGAAATGTTAATTTTGTATTTATTAAGCTTATTGGAATCATTACTATGTATTGTATTATGATATTTGGTTAAGTAGTACATTTTCAATCGATAATGATATTAAATTAAATGCTGATGCTTTTTTATATATAAAATTTTGTGAAAAACAAATTTATTTTGTTTGATCTATGGTTTTTGTAGGTGGACTACAGAATCTTGATTTAAAGCGCGCTTGCCAATACATACATTTATCATAGCTTCAGAACTATCGGTTGCCATATTATTAGGGACAGTATTGCAACTCAGTCTGTAATTATTTTTAATTTGGCATTTTTCCATTGAATTAAATCTGTAAATGACAATATACGCAATCAGTAAAATTCGATCAGAGGTTGCATCTTGCCTCTGGGCCTAACTTCTTGAGACAATAAATATAGGCAACTGAAAGACTTCGCGACTGGTCACCGAACTTTTAACAAACAATTTAAAGGAAACAGTACGAAAAAAAATCAAAAATCATCTAAACAAAAACAATTCAAGCAAAAAAACAAGTAGTAGAGTGAGCCAAATTTACAAGATGATTTAGATTTATCCATACTTACAGTCGATGCAAGTGCGCGTTGGGCTTTTGAAATACGCAATAACTCAACTGATTGAAGTATCTTCAAATATAATATATTAGCGAATTTTTTTCATAATAGAGTTTAGATAACTTTCACTTTCAAAAGTCGAGTTAGTTACGGCATCTTTTAATAATTGCCCATCAACGGCTCAATTTAATATCTTGGAGCTATTGACACATACTGGTTAGCGATTTAAAAAAAATTAAATAAAGAAAAAACTACTAAAACTGTTACTTGTTTTTTGCAAAAGTGCATTTAGATGAACGAGAATGTATAGGTATGTATTAAGATATTGTCGAATTTTCAGATCATTTCGTAAAGCGTTGTCAGGGGCGTCGCTAAGGGGGAGGGCGGTCGCCCTCAGACTCGCGCCTGCGTAGAAGCCTAACAAGGTCCCTAGGTACTTCCTTATAAAAACAGCAAAACTTACCATTCCACTTCCCTAAAAATATGATATGAGCTGCTTTATAATTGAAACAATAAGAAAAATACACAGCAGGTGCGTGGTTGTACTCAGACGAAGGGTCAAATTCTAATCCCACCCTCCAAAAAACCAAATAAGGACCGTAAACCCAACTTTGGTGAACCAAAACTTCTTACCGTTAGTTCAAATCAGAAAAAAATTACTGATTTGAAATTTTCTCGCTGAGACCGTTAATATTAGTATTAACATATCCCTCTCCGACGAAAAATAAAAAAAGAAAGAAGAAGAAAGACTGTTTCAGTCTTGAGTTTTTTTCATTCTGTGACTTGGAACGGGTAACCGCATAGAGTTCACAAAAATAATATAAATGGCATATGAGTTCCGTAAGGACTCATTATAAGTCCACATGCATGAGCGTAGCCAGGAGGAGTGCACGGGTGGCGATCGCCGCCCCCCTGGCCGTTGAATTTTTTTATACCCTTCGCTCATAGAGCGAATAAGATAAAAAACGGAGTCCCGGCAAATGAAAAACATTATTTATTTTGTGCACCAATTTCAACAAAATTTCACACAAATGTGTTTCTATTGATAACACGAAACATATGTAAGAATGGATGAAATCGGACCATGGGGTCATGGGGCTGCGATATAAATCTAACCCCCAAAATTAGGTTCTTCTAAGAAAAACTTTTTTATTTGTGCACCAATTTCAACCAAATTACACACAAACGTGTTTCTCTTGATAACACAAAACATATCTAAAAATTTGTAAAATCTGACCATGGGGTCATGGGGTGGCCATACAAACCAAACCCCCATTTTGGTTCTTCTAAGAAACATTTTTTTCACCAATTTCACAAAACCTTGAATTAATTTGTCTTTACCAAAGCAACAAAAAAGTTAAAAACGAATGGAATCGTACTGTGGGGTCATGCTCCTGCATCCCCAATAAAATTTTCCGAGTAAATATTTTTATTTGCCCACTTATTTCAACCAAGCCCAAAACTTTTGTCAAGGCGGAAGAAAAAGAATGAGGCGGGGGATTAAATACAAGTCATAGGTACGCCCGAAAAAAACTTTTAGCCCAAGGAGAGCGAAGGGTATCCAAATTTCGGCCGCGCCCGAAATTAGCCTCGGCCCCGGGGGCTGGCGAGCGTAGCTAGCAGGGGGCGAAGCCCCCTAGATTTTAATTGAATTGAATATTAATAATACTGGAAGAAAAAAAAATTCAATCATATATATTTTTTTCCGATTAACTTTTTCGCATTTTTGTTTGCAGTTTACATGTTCTCAAGACCACACCGTAACATTTTCATATCAATTTATTACAAGCCGTTCTCCTACGTTACAAAGTAATCAATACATATAGACATACCTAATTCTATTATATTTCGTCCAAATTTACAACAACCCTGAGGGTGCCTTAACCACTTGTGGAAAATAGAGTATCGACTGGATTTACGTCCCATAACGTATACGGTTTCTTGCAGTGTCTCCTAATTTGACCACCGTTTTTGAATCGAACACTATTAATTTAGAGAGATCTAAGGTGAGAGAGAGAGAGAGAGATCTAAGGTGTCGGCCTATTTGCATCGACCAGTAATGTAGGTACGTAATGAATGATCCACTGTCACTTTCGATTCGATTGCAATTTAATTCGCTAGCTTTGCTAAGATCTTAAGTCTTGACGTTTGTTTGCTGCTTTTCTGTAGTTACAGCTTTCCAAGTACTGCTCCCTTACAACAGCTTTGGTTCTTACAATCTGGTTTGCGAAATTTTGAAAAACCCACCGAAAGCACTTGGCTGTGGAATGCTCTTGACACCGCCATAAACGGCAACAATGGGTGAGGTTATAAAACGAAACGTTCGCGTACCGTGCCGCGTTCTCGCATAGATCCGGATCAGACTTGGTGTTCCCATCGCCATCTCTCGGAAAGTGACAAATGTGACAATTGACACATCACAGCTGATATGTTTTGCTCGAAAATTAAAATTTCCAGTTTTAAACGAGATGCAGATACATTTTACTTTGATTATAAAGAGTTTAATAAATAAATGAGGGCGGAAATGCACGGTTCGACGGCAGATTGTAAATTTCTGTTAATCAATCAAGCTATGCATCGCAAGAGGGCGCTTAGGGGATCTGTTTGTAAGGAGAAGTTTCTGATCCGTAACGGCCGGTTGATTTGAAATTACCTTCCGGCGGGCGCAATACTAATCCTAACACGATCGGGCGCAATGCATCTGACAGATTAAGTGCAGAAAAAAGGATTAAACTAAGTGTCTGTATATTTTAGACTCTTATTTATTGTTGCATTGTCTTTCTGAAACAGTTCAACAAAATTTTAGAAACAAAAACTGGCTCAAAAACTTTAATACCCTTCACATTTTGAATTTTCCAAGAATATTCTGCTTTCAATCGCTTCAATATTTGAAAAACCTCCAAAAACTTGACAGCTTAAAAAAAATTAGCTTATTTGACTAAAAACACACTATTGAACGATTTGGTGAGCCTATTTTCATAGAAAAGGAGAAAATAACACAATCGGGCGCAATACATCTGACAGATTATTTCATCCCCTCCCGCCCCTCAGACATATGGTAGATAGAAACTGAAAACTGCTTTGGGTAGTTGATCGATAAAGATTAAGCTACTGTGGGTTTCAGGTCTCTCGCTTTTCATATCGCTATTTGGCGTAACAAAAACTGGTAACTTAATCTGTCAGATGCATTGCGCCCGCCTGAAGGTTAAAGGGAACGTTGCGCGAACCGACTGCATTTAACTCATTCTCGAGATCCAGAGCTATAACGCTCAGATCGTTGATTTTGTGCGAGAGTACTGAAATGTCGAAACTTCATTACACAAGTTCCACGGCGTCCCGTCAAATTAAATCGAATGAGCAAAATGCTACCATCGGAAATAAGATGAAATCCTGCCCAACTTCGTTATAAACCTTGCTGTGAGATTTCGTTCTGGGGAGGGTTAGCTAGGACTCCCGATGTTATTGTAGAAGCGTAGAGGAACAGCTGGTTGAGCAGCTAAAGAGATCGAACTCTCAGTTGAATAAAGAGGATCATCTGAAGCGCTTGGGCTCCTATTTGGAAGAGGAAAAATAGCTTAAGAGCTTGGGCTCCTATTTTAATATGTATCCCTAAATGTCTCCAGCCGACTGTCGGATAATGTTTCTTTCTACGGATGCTGTGGATGTGAGATAAAAGGCTTCTCGGTATGTTTCGGCAGGAGATGCGATCTTGTAGAACCAAGCAAAGCCAGAATTTAAAACGGACATTGACCTCGCAAGTGAAAATTGCAGGCCAAAAGCCAAAAATAGCACTGAATATAGACAAGCTACGGTCTGAAAAGCAGAATGTATTGTATGTAATGTAATCAGAATCACCAGTAAAAGTCTAAACACGTCCAGGGGCCATTTTTCGTTAAATGGTGCAGAAAATCAAAATCTCAACTGTCCTTTCCTAACATTTAACTCCAAAATTAAAAAAAAACAGTCGCGATAGTCTAACATTGACCTAAGGCTTCGGATGTGTTAGTGACATCCCAAGATCCTAACTGCTTTTCTTTTGAGGTGTTGAGATCAACAGCACGCTCAGAAATGTTATTTATCCCCATAAATGCGTACTCGTTTAACATCTGAGTGAGATCATAGTTCGTCACAAGGGGCGTGCGCGTGAGTTCGAAAAACACCATCCGCTGAATTAGTTCACGGTGAGTCTCGACTCGAACTCTGTGTACCGAAGGTGCGCGCACTAACCATTACACCAACCAGACTACTCTAAATTTTCCTAACAATATTTTCGCGACCAACGATTTCAACTCCTAAGAAAATCTTGATGTTGAAAAAATTTCGGAACATAGATGTCTGCTTTTGAATTCGGCGGGAGTTTCAAAAATATTAATGACTTGAAATAATTCAAACCATCAATATTTGCAAAAATAAAAAAAATCCAAAAACAGACATATGTGAGGCGAAATCGGTCCGTTACACGTTACTGTTTAGTTTTTAGGAGAAAGTGAGTTTTTGGAAGCCCCGACCACATTAAACGACATTACAAGCTAAAAGCTGAGAATATAAATTTGGTGGGTTCGACAAGAATCTTTGCTTGCAGCAAATAAATTGCGTAATAAAATCGAGGCTTTAATATCAGGCAAATTGAAAAAATATCAATTTGAAAAATAAACTTTGATTTTCAGTTGGTCTGAGAGTTTCTGCGAAAAATCCAAATTAGTAAATTTGGAGTATCTAGCCAAGCCAGGCATAATATTAGGCGTGTTTTTTTTGTACTCCGGTCTAGGTTACATGGGATTGCAATAACAACGTAACCCAGATAAGCCCAGTAACTTATCGACGGTACCCACTCTGACCAAAACTAACCCGGAACAATTGTTACAGATGGGACAACAAGGGGCGTTTTATCACGAATAAGTTCAGTACCATCTTGGCCAATACCAGAACCTTTGGCTAGATACCACAGGTGGAAGGATTGATGTCGCGATAAACCGACAGCTATACTCAATTGGTGTTTGTGTATGCCATGTTAATTTACTGGTTATTGGAAGCTGACCAGACGTACAACATTTTGAACTATCGTCCAGCATTAGTAAATGTTCAGTAAAATGTACAGCATTTCAAATACCCACAAAAAACCTAAGTTCTTCGGTGAGACATGAGTTCAGTCTTGTCTGTTTTAAAGATGTTTTTAGCAGAATAAATTGCGCTTTCATTTGATAAACGTTCATTTTTGATAACTCGGGAGTTCTTTGACCGATCGTTAAGAAATATAACACAGCCAGTAGTAGAGCTACTTGGCGGTCACATTTCCTCCAAATTGTAAGGTCCTACTTTTCCGCGTTCGACAGTTACAACTGCCCAAATCGCACTTATGTCTTTTCTAATTAAAAATTGTCCATGAATTTTGTCTAATAAATTTTAAATTTGCATGCATGCTTTCCTCCAGAATCATCGCAACTAGGATAAGCTAGAACTCTACCGAACTGGAAGTTCTCCTCGGACTCATTCTGTAGATATGGCAGTATCAGTTTATCCATTGCAATAAACGAAACGAAGCTTTCAAATAAGTAGGTACAAGGAAAACCATCTACCATCTAAAAAATCACTGCACTACGGATATTAAAAAAGCCAGAATTCCCGTTATTCAAATAAACAACTACATATGTACATGATTTCTGTCTCAGGGTCTCGGATTGTCAGAGATAGGGAAAGAGTCATCATCATCCACACAATGCTGCTGAGACTGCAGTCTCGTACAATAAAATTCAAACGTTGAAAAGGCACTGACTGGCTAAAAAGCGAAAAAAAAAAATCAAAAGAAATTATCACATGCAAGAGTTTATTTATCGTTAAAACGTAATAAGTGTCATTCCAATTGTCCTTTCATAAAAGATAGTTTTAAAATGGAACCGCCTACTTAAACTAACGGGAAATCATAATTTTTGCCGTAGATTTGAGTTACACACCTACCCCTACTCCCTAAGAAAATTTCGTGCTCATGGTATTGAACAAACTTGGGTCTTGCCCCTTCTAAACGTGATCCTGGCTACGCTACGCCCTTCTTTGTCAAAGCTATGCGAGTTGAAACATACATTTGTACTTCACATGCTGCTGGTGTTTTGTCGGCGAAAGCTTTGAGAACTTTCCTATTTTATGGGTAGGATTACCAGACAGGGCGGGTCGAAATCCAGCATGCTAAAAACTGTGATACATATATATCTTTACTCGTATGCCGATATCTGAGTGTCTCCATGAGCATAACAAGGAAAGAAACATGATGTTCGTTCATTACAAAAGCTTAGATTATACCGTTATTCCCTCACTTTCAAAGCCGGAAAACTCATATTTTTCATTAAGCGGCATCTTGTATATAACATCTCTACCAACCTGCCTATTGTTCCCGTCCGCTATTAGTAATAAAGTCTGGAAAAAAACGTGTCCTGGGCTCTTCTCTATTAAAACACATCTGCGGTCTTTTGTGCCGATTAACATCTGACATGTAGTTTGGCTGGTCTAGCGGTTAGTGCGCGCACCTTCGGTGCACAGGGTCATGAGTTCGAATCTCACCGTGTTCCATGGTGTTTTTCGAACTCACGAGCTTGTGACGTACTATGATCTCACTCAGATGTTTAACGAGTACCCATTTATGGGGATAAATAACACTGCTGAGCGTGATGATGATGATCTCATTACCTCATCAAAAAAGCAGATAAGATCTTGGAAATAGGATGTCACTAACACATCCTGCGGCCTTAGTCCAATGTTGGATTGTCGCGCCTGTTATTTATTTTATTTTTTAACATCTGACATGATCCAAAATTAGTTTAGTCTTTGCAGTTTAATTTTCTACTATTGTCACATCATTCGAGTCCGGCTGAGCAGGCTCGACCGATCATCTCGTTTTTTGACGAAAGTTTTGAGGTTTTAAAATAATAAAATAGCATCAATTTTCTTTTAAAACTAACTTATGACCCAAATTAGGTATATTCCAAGGTCCTTGTTTCCTAATCCAAATTAAATCTAGGGAAATGTAGAGGACAGCTAAAAAAATCCATTTTGCCTATTTGGTGGTCTACAAACCTACGACAATCAAAATGTTTGCCAAGTGGTCCCTCATTACGAAAAGATTAAGAACCACTGCTAAACGAGATATTCGGGAAAATCCCAAAAAATGCCATTTTTCTATGCCCTGAACCCACGTGGCATCCTTTGAGGTGCACGTATTTGTACATAATTTGCAAGCGGTTTTGAGAACTCTACTGCAAATTTACTATAGACAATTAAATCGTTATAAAGATTTTTATAAAACTTTCGTTATTGCAGGAGTGACGTCATTATCGGCACGCTTACCGCAGGTGACTTTCGGGATCTTGTTTAAAACCTTGAAAAGAAGACTCATGCAAAAATCCATCTGTTCCCTAGTTTTTCCGAAGTGAAATGCTAAATTTCCTGGGTTATAGGTGTAAATATTGTAAATATTTCAAAATCTCGTGATGCATTTAAATTTAACTTGTTTTGTTTTCTACATACTTATTTCAGCAAAGGTTTTTTAGTGTTGCATATTTTTATTCACAAACTATTCTATTGAATACTTTGATTAAAGTTTTAAGCTTAATTTTGGAATGCTTATTTATTAGATATTGCAGACTTTTTGGAGAAATGTATCTTTTCTTAGAATATACTTTAAAAGCTCAGCAAATCTTCACATGAATCGGATTAATTTATAAACTCAACGATTTATCGGCCGATCAAAGCTCATTTATGTGGAAAAAGCTCATTTTCCCTTGCGAATTCGGTAGTGGAACGTAAAAAATGAGCTTTCTCCGCAGAAATTAGCTTTGATCGGCCGATAAATCGTTGAGTTTATGGAGCCATTAATATGTATGATAGTAATATATTTTCATTAAGCCCCACAGATAGTATATTCAAGGCGAACTTTAATTTTAAAGTATGTATCATGCAATATCTTGCATGAGAGAAATGAGGCGAATATCTTTTTTGGAGTGCACCATACAATTTGAGCGAAG
The DNA here is from genome assembly GCA_949715475.1 of Microchrysa polita. NCBI lineage: Eukaryota > Metazoa > Arthropoda > Insecta > Diptera > Stratiomyidae > Microchrysa > Microchrysa polita. The sequence continues at coordinate 52,579,688 of OX454415.1, forward strand.
TTTCAACTCACTTTTATAAAAGAATAACGAAAGGAAATTATTGGACTGGCAATTTAGAAGTATGTAATATGACACCATTTACGCAATATGAGAATATTAACGAGAAAAAGAACTGAATAGTAGTCTCTTTGTCATATCTATACTTCCAACATATTTGTCGTCCTTTTTAGTTAATGGTTATATTGTACAGTGAGGCCCACGTAAAATTTCACGATTTCAACGCAGCATAACTTTTTGTTTATCAATATTTTTTTTACTTTTGTGGTAGAGTATAGTAGCGATTTGGTAGATGTTTTTGCACTATGCAACGATTGTGTTATTTTAACCGATATTTTTCATTTGGAGGTTTAAAGAAAATTGGTAAAAATTTGTAAAAGGAACGCAAAGAAACCACAAGATTTCTTAATTTTTTTTTAATTTTCATGTTTGAACATATTAGAGGAAAATTAAAAAAAAATCGGCAGGTGTTAAATCTGGAGTTCGAGTATGCCACTTCATTGACGCTCCTCTTGAAGTAATTCTTGTCCTGAACAGTTCAGATAAAATGTCCATTGTGGCTAGAGCGGTATGGCAGGGAGCTTCGTCTTGAAGTAACCACATGTTTGGCCTGTTCTGAGCAAAGGGGTGGACCGAAGTGTTCAACATTTCTCGATAACGCTCTCCATTAATTGCCAGTGCTTCACCACTCGCATTTTTAATAGCCGAAAACGAGGTTTTACCTAGGTATGACTTACCTTTGCCTAATGTCGATTGGACTGCAACTTCATGGTCTATCGGAAACACTAATACTAAACCCTCAGAAGTTATTGACACTTTTTCCTTTTTAAATCTGTTTCAATACAATTATATAAAAAATATTGCTAACAATGTTCTTGATCTAATATTTTCTAATATCGAATATATTACTGTGTCCGAAAACAAAAATCCTATATTACCAATTGATTGCTATCATCCTGCTTTAGATATTCTTGTAAATTTTTCGTTGTATATTGGAAAATCAAAAAAATATGAAACGCGCGATATTATAAATTTTAAAAATGCCGACTATTCTGATTTAAATCAAGCTTTAAATATTGTCGATGTGATTGAGCAGTTACCATTAAATCAAGCAGTGTCTTTGTTCTACAGTATTGTAAATAATTTGATTAATATTCATCTTCCTCGTAAACGCTTAAATTATGATAATTTTCCAGCCTGGTTTTCCAGTCAATTAAAACAATTAATATATGAAAAGAAAACAGCACACTCAAAGTACAAATCTACCGGAAACTTACATGACTACAAAGTTTTTTACCAATTTAAGGACAAAATACAAGAGTCAATCTAAAATCGAATTCCAGCGCTTCATTTATAAAGTTGAATCTGAAGTTCGAACAAACATTAAACATTTTTGGAATTATATTAATTCCCGAAAAAGTGATAATACGAGTATTATTCCTGACACAATGTTCCTTAACGGAGTTCTAATTGCTCTACTATTTCAAATTTATTCGCTGATCATTTTTCCAGGGTTTACAATACCGTTTCTCACTTCGGTCCACCTTTGTTAAATACTAGCTTTAGTTTATCAAATAATGACTAGTTCTTATTAGTCCTGATTTGCTTTTTAGGAAACTGATGGAGTTAGACATATCAAAAAGAGCCGGACCTGACGGTATCCTCTCGGTGTTTCTGAAAAATTGTGCTGAAAACAGCGCCCGCTCTAAGGGGGGGCGGGGCGAGCCGGGCGGTCGCCCGGGGAGCCAAATTTTAGGGGCGGCTTTTAGCTACCACTCGAATAATAATAAAAGATTGAAAAAAGCCGAAAGAAAAAAATCAATACCTATCAACTTCGATTTAGTGGAAAAGTCTGCGGTTTTCTTTCTACAGATGAAATAAAAGGCTGGAAAATAAAATAAAGAATAAGAGTAAAAACCGCGTTTTTTGAGGTTAAAGTTGTGTTTTGAAGAGCCCACAATTTATACGAAGTGATGCATTTAGAATCCCAAAATGCTAAGTAAAAGCTGCGCAAATTTTACGTCTGTGATGCTAGCACCCGCCCTACTTTCGAAAAGCAAAGTGAGACTATTCGCTCAGTTATGTGTTGCTTAAGTTATTCTTTGAAAAAGAAACAAAAAACAAACATGCTTTGGAGAATTACTCGTATGTGCTAATTTCCTCCTCCGATTGAACATTTAGTTCATCTTCTTTTCACCAGAATTAGAGAGCTTGCATGAAACCTGGTTTTTGCCTAATTTTCAGAGGACGAAATTGCACGAAATTTTATTGTTTAATTAATATGAGGTTTGATTACCGGAAGATGAGATCTAAAGTTGTTTTTTAGTCTGTCGAGTAACAGGAGAGCAAAACCACTAAATATAGGTAAATATTGAACTCCGAAAAGGGATTCATATGAAATCAGAAATAGGGAGTCCAATAAACACTGAGCACATTAAGGCGTTTAAAACAGACTCCTCTGTGAGAATTGTTATCCACAAAGGCATTATCAATATTTTAGAGTTGTTTTCCATAATTTCCATCGACTTGAGAGCAAACTGCGAAGAAGATGGTTTGAATTTTAGCCATATGAGGTATCGAACTTCAGAAAAAATTGCCAGAGCTTCCTAATTTGTGTTCGAACATGCTAATATCGGAATTTGGCTAGGTTCCCCCGATCCGATTGAAAGAAATTTCAAACAAATTCTATATGGCCTTGCTGAACTGTGGTGAATTAGAGTACCTATGGATGATAGCTAAACGGTGGTTTAAATTCCTATGTAACCATAAATTTTTGTTTTTTTTTTTTTTTAATGTTCTTAGGTCAGCTGGTTTCACTATGTAAATTGTTTTGGAGCAACGACCATGAGTACAAGCATTTGATTCAAGAGGAAAAACCCCTTTGAATCGATTCTACAACAACCATTCTATACATCTAGATCATTGTTTCCGAAACTCAGGGGTGCACCCCTTAATGAGGCGCGACGATTAGGGAAGAGGGGCGCCAGCACAACTCTAATGTTTATGCCGTTTGTGAATTATGCTTTCCTTCAACACAAACCATTCTGACTCGAATTTCTTTCGAAACTCACCAGGGGTGATCCGTTGTTGCAAAACCGTTGCAAATCGTCAACAATTTTATTTTCTTCGATTAAAAAAATCGCTGCTACTAAATTCGTTTAATGACCATACAGCTGATGATATGGCTGATTGAAATTGACTAAGCTCACGATTCCAATAAGGACCGCACCAGTCAGCTAGTTTTTGCATGGATAGAATGAATCTTGCGGATTTTGGTCTTTTGGAATGACTGAAGCCACGCTGACAGCCGAACTTACGATGAAAATCGGCATGCGGAGATCACGAAATTTAAATACTTCGAAAAAATTACAATTGTTTAAAATATGGGCTGCACTAACAAAAAAATGTTCAAACAATTTAAAATGCGAAAATAGATCCTTGGCAACGGCAATTTTTGCACACCTATTTTCGTGGGGGTCGCCAGGATCAGCAGACCTCGCAAAGAGCAAGAACTGAAAAGATTGGGAACCACTGATCTAGATAGTATGGATATCTACTATCAATGTGTTTGGTACAGTACCGATGGGCGGCAATTTGTCCTCTTGGCCGGGCGGCGTAAGTGCTAGAGCGGGCGCTGGCTGAAAATATGCTGCAACCACTAATTGTTCTTTTTAATAAATCGTTATCCTGATGAATGGAAGATAAGCTACGTCCTACATATCCATAAATCTGGTGACAGAGCCAATGTTGAAAATTATAGGCCGATTAACATCTTATCTTGTATTCCTAAAATATTCGAAGCTCTGGTTACGGACTACATCACACCTTTGGTACGGCCTTATATTATTACCAACCAACAGGGATTTTGCTCGGGTAGATCCACAGCAACTAACCTTATAGAATATGAAAATTATATTTTAATCTTTTTTGAAAAAGTCTGAAGTTCATTCGGTTTTCACCGATTTTTCTAAAGCTTATGATAAACTTAATTTCGATATCCTAATCAAAAAGTTGAAAAACTTTGGCTTTTTTGGTCCGATAATTAACTGGACAAACGATTACCTAAGGAGTCGATCATTAATTGTGAACCTCAACGATAATTTATCGAAGCAATTTAAAGTAACATCAGGGGTTCCGCAAGGATCACATCTAGGTCCGATCTTATTATACCCTTCGCTCATAAAGTGAAAGGGTATGTTAACTTTGTCATGAAGTTTGTAACGCATTAAAGGAAGCATCTCCGACCATATAAAAAGTATGCATATATGATCAGCATGACTTGGGGAGTCGATTGGAGCATGTCCGTCCTTCCGTCGTTTTATTCGGCGGGTAAGGAAGCTAGCAGGCACACGTGCTTCCTATTGTTGCAGGCTATTTGTATGTTTGATTCACCCAAATTGGATCACTGGGTCATGGGGCTGCCATGTTACAAACCTAGCCCTCCAATTTGAGTTCTTCTAAGAAAAACTTTTTTATTTGTGTACCAATTTCCCATGTTTCACACAAATGTGTTTCTATTGATAACACAAAACATATGTAAGAATGGATCAAATCGGACCTTGGGGTCATGGAGCTGCCATACAAACCCAACTCCCCAAATTAAATTTCACACAAATGTATTTCTATTGATGACACAAAACATACCTAAGAATGGATCAAATTGGACCATGGGGCCATGGGGCTGCCATACAAACGCAACCCCCCAAATTAGGTTCATCTAAGAAAAACTTTTTTATTTGTGCACCGAAATCAACCAAATTTCACACAAATGTATTTCTATTGATAGCACAAAACATATGTCAGAGTGGATCAAATCGTACCATGGGGCAAGGGGCTGCCATACAAACCCAACTCCCCATTTTGATTCTTCTAAGAAACATTTTTTTACACTAATTTCACAAAACCTTGAATTAATGTGTCTTTATCAAATCAACTAAAAAGGTCAAAACAAATGGAATCGTACAAATGGAATGCTCCCGCATCTCCCAATAAAATTTTCTGAGTAAATATTTTTATTTGTCCACTTACGTATTCCAACCAAACCCCACACAAATATTGTTTTGCCGACGCATCGGAACTTTTGTGAAGACAGAAGGAAAATAATGGAAGGGGGGTATTAAATAAAATCGTAGGTGCGCCCGAAAAAAACGTTTAGCTCGAGGGGAGCAAAGGGTATCCAAATTTCGGACGCGGCCGAAATTAGCCTCGGTCTCGTTTTTAATATTCATTAATGATTTAAAATTAGTTTTTGATTATGTTGAATTTTTGTTATTTGCTGATGATTGCAAAATTTTCAAGGAAATTACATGTAATGATGATGTTTCTGCTCTTCAAAACAATTTAAACACATTTTTCGGTTATTGTGAGGTTAATAATTTATCCAAGTGTAAGATTATAATATTTAGTAGAAGTTCAGCAAATTCATCAATGCTCATATTACATAAATAATCGTGAACGGTGAACTCAATCAAGTAAGCTTGATCTCACAAAAACAACTCTGTTGTAAAAAGTTTCCGCCAAAGAAAAAGTTGTCAGCCGCAAAAAGGATTGATATAATACAATACCGCCAAAATGCTCGCAAGGATATGCATTCAAAAGTGATTGAATTAGTTAATAGTTTCAACCAAAACAGCGTGGTGTGGTATGCGTCGGAATTTGTGAAATAATTTCCGCCGCGATAGACCACGCTGAATTTGCCAATTCGTGTGGAGTCTGTGTTGTGTGTACCGCGTAACGCACCCGCGCTGGTTTGGTGGAAGCTAATTTCTTTCAACGCTTATTGGCGGGGAGCCGACGAGGGTGCTATTTGCTGCAATGCTCTTTTCTTGATCAGTTTTAATCTCGAATCTTCCAGCTTTGTAAATAAAATGTGTTTTACAAACTTTTTTTGCTTTCCTTCGTATAGACGACTTTTCCCTTTTTTATACAATAAAGTTCTTTCGTAATTTTCATAAGATTGGTTTTATCCTGCAATTGAATGAAAGCTCCCCGCCAAACAGCATTGCAAGAAATTAGCTTCCACCAAACCAGCGCGGGTGGGTTATATTATGGATTATTAGGAAAAAATTAAAAAATATATTTTTAATTTACTATAGTAATCTTTTAGGAGATTTAAGCAATCTATGTGTTGAATTATTGATCTTATGAAATATAGTTACTTAAATCTTCGGCAAATTTTGTTAAAATAGATGTAAGCACATATTATTAAGATCTATTTAAGGCAGCAATTTTGTATTTTTTATGTATAAAGGACATTTGTCCGTTTAACATCAATAAACAATAAATCTGTTGTTTGAGGTCACAAGACTGTCTGTAAAGCAAGTTTAGTTTTCCAAAATTTGAGAAAAAATATTGCCAAACAAAAAAAGTAGGGTCAATTTACATCGGGAGCCTCGCAAAAATGACGCTTTTTTCTCTAGTGCTAAAAATGTCTCTTTTCCTATAAGTGATCTATTCTAACAAATTTCCACAGTCTATAATTTATTTTTCAAAATTTCAAAAATATTTAAAAAACTAAGTTATGCTATGTTCAAATCGTATACTTTGACGAAGGCCACCCAGTACGTACAATTAAAATTCTTGTTCAAACTTTCGTTGTACAAACAAAAATATTGATTAATTTTGCTTTGCATTGTGTGGACAAATTGGTTTTCAAATAATTTTTTGCTCGGATCGTTATGACAAGCTCTTATAGTGAATGACTGTTTCTTTTAATCACTCAAGGAACAGTAGGTGCCTAAAAGACCACTAGGCGAAAAACGACATAAACGACACTAATAACGAAATTAATTAGATACGGCAAAAGCCTGCCCATGCTGTATAAAATCGGTTAGGGAATATATTGAGAAATACACTGCGCGACAAATGCTTAGGCTCACACATATTTCCTTCCAGGAAACGGTAAAAAAAAAGTTTACCGGTTCAAGAAATGTTATTTTCGAAACTATTAAATATCACAAATAAAATGGATGGACTGAGGCCCTACAGGACATTCTCCTTAAATGACAGTAATTGATTTCATTCAAAGAGTATTTTTCCACAGCGACAATTGCTTAGGTTCAGGGACGATTTTACCGTTATACTTAATATTTTCGCTGAAAAATATTTCAGAAAAGTGTCAAGCAGGAGAAATACAAAAAAACAAGATAATTTTTTGTTATTTAATAGTGTGTATTTCCGCCATTTTTATTTATAATTTTATAAAGCCTTCAAGGTAGGGAATTGTGTAAAGAATGCAGCACGGATAGCGGTATTTTAGTCCGAGCTGTCTTAATTCCATGAATTAACTCTTCTTTAGGGTTTTACTGTTTACCACTACTGTAAACCTCCCGAACAAGCCACCCCCAAATGTTTTCTAATGTGTTAATGTCAGGGGAGTTGGGCACCCGGTCTAACAAAGTCACATTTTCCTCCAAAATAAACGATTTAACTACCCTCGCTGTATGAATTGGGGCAAGATCATGTTGCAATATCCAAGGGTCGCCTTCGTCCATGACATTTATCTTAGGGATATCCTCTTTTAAGAGCGGTTTATAAGATGAACTCGTTTGGCGACCTCGTAGGATGACCAAGACGATAGTTCCATGATATGATATGGCTCCCCATACCATAACGGAACCTATTCGGGAGTGATGGCGTGACAGGTACATAGGTTCCTTCCTAATATCATGATAATAGTAAGAGAACCCATCTGGACCGTCCACACAAAACCGTTTTTCATCCGTAAATATTACCTCTCCATTGCGATGTCCAGTTCATGAATCTTGAGGCGAATTCCAGGCGCTGTAGGCGATGCTGCGGGGTTAAGGCTGGTTTTTTCTTTAACCATAAACGTTTCAAACAAGAAGAAGATCTAAGAACTCGTTGGATGGTCCTCACAATTGTTGATAACCCCAAATTCTCCCCATGCTTACGCTCAGTAAGGGACGAATTCGAGGCTTATCTTAAGAGACGTTTCCGTAATGCACCGGAAATCACTTTTTTTCTGCCTCCTGCGTATCGTCGGCCATAATTTTCACTATCTCGTATAAAATTACTTGCAACGTTCGAGCTCCGCTGAATCCATATTACCATTTGTCCGTTTGAATATCCTTCTTGCTTTAGTATGGAAATTGTCGGCTTTTCCTCGGCAGAAAGTTGCTTTCCTTTTGACATTATCCACTATACGACTCACAGAGTATAACGCGAAAAAAATGTTTACAGAAACACTTCTCACCAGGACGAGATAACTCTTTAAAGTAAGTGAACCTATACAATTGTCGCAGTGGAAATTGCGATTTTCATTTTAAAAAATTCCGTTAGCTATGCGTGTTGCTTGATAGAGTTGCAATATTTATTAAAATAACCGTTAATTGAGAGAGCATTATTTAAAAATTATTTCTGATCAGAGTACATAGAAATTATATAATTTTAAAGGTAAATATCCATGAACCTAAGCATTTGTCGCGCAGTGTATTCCAAATTTTCAAATTCTGTAAAACAATAGTGGTAGAAATCGAATGGAAGCAGCAACATCAGCAGCGGCCCAATGCTTTTTAAATCGGTGACAGCAAAACCTACAAAATAGCTTTGCTGCCAACATGACGTCACCCATTTAAAATGCATTGTGCTGCTTTCTTCGTCAAAATTCAACGCGTCTAATCCGCGTTTCAAGCATAAGTCTGTTTTATTGGGTACAGGAAACAACATCACAACTTCCATACAAATTTGAACATGAAATTGAAATGAAAGTTTATTGTTCAATCGATTAGATAGTGTATAGGGACTCTAATATACCTACGTTTATGATAACTATAAACATGATCAAAAATAAATGTGTATAATAGTGTGATTTTGATGTTTTATATTTATATCAATCGAACATGCAACTTTATGACTTTTGTGATGAAAAATGTATTTTGCATTCTGAAAGACTAATTAGATTTATCAAGATACTCACGTTGCTGCAACTTAATTACAGCCACGTGATCAATACGTAGAAAAATCAAGGAACTTTTAATTTATTTCATTATCATTAGCGTTCTTTATTTCAAGACAAAAATAATGTAGTTACCTTAAAAATTAGCATAATTCCAATTAACATGTACTCATCACTACAACATTTCAATAATGTACGTATAATAATTTACTTGTGCAAATAACTGGCGCAGTAAAGAGTAAAGCTTTATGGTAGGCAAAACGGAGTTAAATATGTTAAATGGTGATAATATTTTGTTTACGAAACATGTAATTTGTAGATTAGTAAGAAAAGTATATTAAATGCAAAATATTAGGAGAAATGTAATTATAACTTTTAAAATTCTAAGCATTTTCTTATTTTTGCAACAAATTATAAATTAAATAGACAAGATAAGTGCTTATAGCCGAAACAGAGTACCAACAAATCCTGGTGTAGATTAAAATATTACACACTTGGTGCAGAAAGCTCATAAGTCAGTGTACATTAAATGTTGAGAAACCAAAAACCACCTGCTAGGAAAAAGTTTTTTGCCTGTTACTCAGTGATATTTTCGTTTTCTGTATAGATAGTTATTTGGACTATATTGAAAAATCAAGAAATCTGGTTTAATTTATTTGAGATTAAAACACAACAATGTTTGAAAAAAATAAACAGTAAACGTTCATAGTAACCGTTAGGTGTATTCGCGATCTGGTTCACTAATAGTTGGCCGATTGAATATGCTATTTTAAAAATCTTGATATTCATCTGGGATATGCCAACATTTTTGAGATCTTTTATTTAATTTTTATTTATTGGAAGAACGCGATTTGGATATGCCAAGAAACTAGGAATTTGCAATTAATCGAAATGTATTTGTTGGTGAATAGTCAATATTATATTTCGCTATTTATCGCGAAACCTGGATTTGTTTTTATCATGAACTATTTCTTAAAACTGGGTAGTTTAAAAATAATTTTTTCGTTTCGTAATGTCACCCGGTCCGACATTTCTTTAGCAATCAAATTTTTTTTATAGTGTTTGTGCCACTAATTTTTGATATTCCTTGATGTTAGGTAAAACTACTTGAAATCGTCTTTCATTATACGACGACTTTTCTATTGACTCTGCATATTCGTCAATTATGGAAAAACAATATATTTTCATGATTTTCGTTTTAATTAGTAGGCCAGTCATTTAACGATTTTAGGTCGCAAAAAATTGCTCGGCTCTGTTGTTTTGGGATATTGTTGGGATAGTTACCGGAAGTGTACCACCAAGTTTGCAGCTTCGAAAAACCTGTGCTAACCCTATAAAAACACCTCAAAATTTTCGGACTTTTTTCATATTTTTGTTTGTAGTTTCTAAAAGATGCAAGTAAGTTGTCCACTGCACTTTTAAGCATCTTCTTTAATTTGAGTGTAACCCCAGCTTTGTAGGTGCAAAGGATCCCAAGATACAGCACTTTAAAAAATGTGCTTTTTTGTAAAAAAAGTCCGAAATTTTATTTTAGGAGGTTTGTATGACAGCCCTATGACGTAATGTTCCAATTCCATTCATTCCTAGATATGTTTTGAGGCTTCACTAGGAACACATTTGGGTGAGGTTTGGTGAAGATTGGTTCATAAAGAAAAAAGTTTTTCTTAGAAAAACCTAATTTTCAAGGGCAGCCCTATGACCCCATGGTCTGATTCCATTCGTTCCGACATATATACAGCTAAGTTACTGGTTTATAACTTCATGTCACATGACTTTCTCCGTAGAATGCGCATTTAGGCCGATATTCAGCTCGGAACATGACTCAAATTACAATTTCGAACTTTTTTTCGAAAAACAATGTTTAAAGTTCTGTATCTTGGGATCCTTTGCGCCTGCAAAGCTGGCGTTACACTCAAATTAAAGAAGATTTTCTTAGCTTTAACAGTGCAGTGGACAACTTACTTGTAGGAAGCACCTTTTAGAAATTACAAACAAAAATATGAAAAAAGTCCGAAAATTTTGAAGTTTTTTTAGGGTCACGGGGTTAGTACAGGTTTTTGGAAGTTGGTATCTATCCTAACATTATCCCAAAAAACCAGAGTCGAGCAATTTTTTGCGACCTAACGCCTTATATTTCGGTTTATTGAATGGCCTATAGAGCAAAATCCCTATCGCGAGGTTGGGAAGAATGACCCAGAATAGGGAAATATTGGTGAATTCTTTTAAATATATTAGCAGATACCACACTGAGAAAAAAAATTAGAATGGTTATCTAAAGAAATAGTCGAATTAATCTAAAGTTAGCGTTGATTTTCAGCTTATGATTCTATGTAGTTGAAACAGCTACGAAGATATGGATAATTTTTCTATTCGTCATTAGTTGAAACATCTACTATATTTGCAAATTCAATTAATTCATTTGTAAAGACAGCTATTCATTATCTATAAATAGTTAAATGTTGGATAGTGTTGTGTTGAAGAAAAAAGAACGATTGTTTGTAGTTAAATTTTATATTTGAATAGTACAATCAACAACTTTTGTGGAAGAATTGACTAAACTTTTTCTTCTAATCTTGCGTGGTTAAATGAACGAATTTAATAGCATTTTCAGCTGCGAAGATTAGAGAAATCAGCTATTTCTTTGGTAAAACTATCTAAATTTAAGTCAACTACTTCACATTAGATAAAAAGTCCAAACCATTTTTTTCGGTGTAACGCAGATAATTTCACTATTAGTATAGTGACTTTAGCTCTAGACCCAAACATCCAAAAAAAGAGCTGACTTTTGATGCCAAATTGTTCTATGGTCTGACCGCATTACGCAGTAAAAAGTTAGACTTTTTTGCGCGTCACATTTGGGGGGGGGGGGGAGGGGGTGACAAAGGGGTGAAATTATGATTTTTCGCCTATATTTTGTTAACTGTAATATTTACAGCAAAATGTTCTGAGGACGATTTAAACTACACAAAATTTCCTTTCTAATGATATATTATATCATATACCTTCTCTTGGCAGATTATATACTAGACCTTAAACAATTGGTGTAATTTAGATTTTTTGATAGTTACATTTAGCGCTCTAGCTCCTGAAGTAATCAAATTGGGATAACTATTCCTAACAATATATAGCTGTCCCACACGGAGACTCAGGCTGCCCCGACAAAGCATTCCCCTATACTCCCTATTAACATTTATAAAAAAGACATGCCTGTAACTTTTCGCCGAATCACAGCAGGCGGGAAAAATTTTGGTAAACGTTAAGGCTGAGTCCCATTAGACCCTCCACCAAATATTACTTCGATCGGATTAAAACAAAGGGTACCTCCCATACAAATTATTCAAATTCAATGCCACTAGTTTATTTAGAAATAAGGGAACAAGTCAACCAAAATTAAAGTTTTGCTCGTAGGCAATTTTCCGGTAATTTTGTATGGGAGGTACCCTTTGTTTTAATCGGATCGAAGTAATATTTGGTGGAGGGTCTAATGGGACTTAGCCTTAACGTTTACCAAAATTTTTCCCGCCTGCTGTGATTCGGCGAAAAGTTACAGGCATGTCTTTTTTTTAAATGTTAATAGGGAGTATAGGGGAATGCTTTGTCGGGGCAGCCTAAGTCTCCGTGTGGGACAGCTATATATTGTTAGGAATAGTTATCCCAATTACCATGGCTCCAATTAAATTACTTCAGGAGCTAGAGCACCAAATGTAACTATCAAAAAATCTAAAATACACCAAATGTTTTAAGGTCTAGTATATAATCTGTCAAGACAAGGTATATGATATAATATATCATTAGAAAGGAAATTTTGTGTAGTTTAAATCGTCCTCAGGACATTTTGCTGTAAATATTATAGTAAACAAGATATTGGCGAAGAATCATAATTTCACCCCTTTGCCACCCCCTCCCCCCAAATGTGACGCGCAAAAAAGTCTAACTTTTTACTGCGTAATGCGGCCAGGCCATAGAATAATTTGGCATCAAAAGTCAGCTCGTTTTTTGGATGTTTGGGTTTCATCATTTTTTCATCTAAAATCACTATACTATATGGTAGGAGATTTTCATTTTGTGCGCCACCAATCGGAAAATATATGGAGCGCTTATTTTGAAAGTGGCGTAAGTTAAGGTGACCAGACCAGACCGAAGATCCAATGCATCGTCTTATCATGTCAGATGAGGCACATTTCTTTTTGAACGGCTTTGTCAACAAGCAGAATTCTAGAAGGTGCAGCGCAACAAATCCCAGAGACCTTTACGAGTGTGAGACGTTTTGTTCAAAATGTACTGTGTGGTGGGGTATTACTTCAGAGGAGATCATCGGTCCGGTATTCTTCGAGGACGAAATGGAGTAATGTTATTCGTCCTTTTGCCCAAACCCGATCAGTATGTGGTTTCAGCAAGATGGAGCGCCTTGCCTTACCGCTGCAGCCACAATGGAGATTTTAACGGACGTTTTCGGCGAAAGAGTCATTTCCTTCTGCAACTAACTGACCAGCTAGATCTCCAGACTTAACTCCACTAGATTTTCTTCAGTGGGGAGACCTTAAGAAGGAGAGAGTCTACAATAATAAACCAAGGACAATTCAGGAATTGAAGCAAAATATTGTAGCGGAGATCCGAGGTTTGCCGCCAGAAATATTGCGAAAAGTAATGGAACATCATGTAGAACAATCCCGTCTTTGCGAAGCCGCCCGAGGCGGTCATCTAAAGGATATAATTTTTCGAACATAGTGCAAACATATCTCCCAAGTGTATTTTTTAATGTGAAGATTTCAAAAAATCGGTTCTGAAATAAAAAAGTTATTCCTGGTTTATACTAGTTCACTTTAAATAAGCCACCCTGTCTAATTAAAAAAAATATTGTCTGAGCTGAGCATTTTTCATTGCTGAAATGTATGAAGTGCAAATGGCAGTTTGAGTGTGACACTCAATTTAAACCCAAAAGTACGACCTCATCCATAGATTCAAAATCCTTCGTCTCTTAAGCGTTGTTTTTTGGAATTTTCGCTCGCGTTGCAAATAAGAAGTTCTTCGTCTCTTCACTTTGGCCTCCCATAATAGAGCCATTATGAAGGTTTTCTTCTTAAAGTAAAGTAAATTTTTCAGCTTGAATCAATCGTTGACAATATTATACTTATGAATTAAATGAATTTTAAATGATCACTTCCGGCTTTTCGCTCAATAGTAATAATCGACAATCATTGTCTAATCACTTAATAAGCAATTTAATCTAATCAATCGACGATTGAACAGCATTGGTCTTGGTAGAGGTCATCAAGTTATCTCTTCATTCCCATGAATTTCATTGACCGTGAAATTTAGGCATTTTTTTTTTCTTGTCGTACATTAACATTCACCGCTTCTCCATACCTATGCCAGCCTCAGAAGAGAAGAAGTTAAATATTAGTAAAGCAATCCTACAATTTGTCGAATTCAACCGCGATCAATTTCAAACAATATTCTATGAACCATACATTTTTAATAAACATTTCGTCTGAAGGTGAATTTTCACGATCATGTTAGAAGTTCAGGTGTATCGCAACCGCATGTGGTATGAATGTGCGCTGATCAAGACTCGACCAAAATCTTGACCTTTACCTCATAGAAGGTTCACGACTTCACTTTAATGCGATTTTCTTCTATATCGGCAATGTTTTGATATCGTTTACGTTTTTTCTTCGTTTAAAAGTTTGTTCATGTAATGCAGCATGTTTTCTTTCATTATGGATTTGTTTAAATAATTTTGGTGATCAGTTTTTTTTAATTCAATGCCTTTTAGGCAAAATTTGCGAAGTAGCAAAAAAAAAGAAAATCGTGTTATACCTACTAATGAAGTTGTCTTATTCATAAGTATCCCGCTATGAAAGAAACTGTGACAGTTTTTTCGTACTCTGAAAACGTCTGTCTTGTGGCTTGTGCGGTTTTCGATTTCCTTGACGAAGAACGGAAGTAGTTTGGTCAATGTCAGGTATGGGTAGATCCATATATGGGTTACTGTTATCATGAAAATTTATTGATTTATCCAAAATCGATTTTTCGTTTTAAGATGATGTAGCAATAATAAATCAAGAAATAGACAATCTTAAAAAAAAATTTGTTTAATCGATTTAATCTTTCTCTCTGGTTCCTGCTAACCCCTTGTGGGGGATAGGGCATTAACTACGCCTACTTTCCACTTCGTTCTGTTCTGCGTTTTTCTTTAGGTCTGACCACCTCTTGTTTAATCAAGCAGCCTCGAGTCGATATCAACCGATCTTCTCAATGTGTTCCTTGGAAGTCCAACACGGCCGGCGCGTCTTGAATTGGCTCCTTGTGGGTTCCAATCTAGAGCCTGTTAAGCTAAGTTGGTTTAATGGTAATTTAGAATTCAGAGCATAATCGACCAATATATTTCCTGAGATCGTTACATTACTTACTTTAAAATATAGATACAGTGTGTAAACGAATTGGTGCAAAATTAACCCGATCCAACCTTGACGGAATCGAAATTACTTGATTATGCTCTCGTCAAAACTCACAGCCAATACATACAATATAACTATAAAAAAAATTTCAATAACAAAACGATAATTTACACTCACAATGCATATTTCTACTCAAAGTGAAGTAATGGTAGTTAAAAAATCGCGTGGACGTCATTGTCTCATTGCTGAATTAATTAAATTGCAATAAATACTATAATACGTAGCATATGTACGTATCTGTTTTATTTCTTTTATTTTATTTTAATTCTTAATTTAAGTGCTGAACCGCACAATTCCTGAGTATGTGCCGTACATAGAAACTGCACTCAAGTTCATAGTGATGGTTGAATAATTTCTGATAGAAAAAAGTTCAATCGGATAATAGCAGCGAATATCACCACGATGCATAGTAAGACATAATTATCTGTTATTAAGAAATTTCACGACTATCTAATGATTGTAATATGTATTCAATGCAATGCTTGACTATTTTTGACTTTGGCATTAAACATATTTGTGTTTGTAGAACTTGGAATTTTCATTTGTCTTGAATAAGAATAATTTGGCGTTATGTAGTGTATTTTTCTTGACACGAGGTCTTTTATATTCAAATTAATCATATTGACGTTGAATGTTAAATATCATTTCAAATTGCGATGTTGTTTATATTGTAAAATAAATTTAAATCAATCTTTGATAATTAAAATAAAATCGTAGGTGTCTATTCTACCTTCATTCGAATCCTTCATTATTCGGCATGTTTTTTATATGTATTCAATTCGATTTATGTTTACAATTGCGGAAATATGTACGTATTGATACTCGAACCATTCGATTCCATACTATTAGTAAATTATTGTTTCTTTTTCTATTTCCCTGTGTAATATTTCGTTTATTCGAGCGGAAACATGATTCAAAATGGGCGGTAATGAAAACTGTTCTACGCTTACGTAAACATGGTACTTGACCGAAATAATAAGGCGTGTAAAGCCGCGTGCAGTCAACCCATCTGTAGTGAAGTGTTGCACTCTCACTTTCATACACCACAGAGATCACTTCCACAATCGTAAAAATCCAAATCACTGTACTAAACACTATAATTGTTACGCTTTAATAGTTAACAATAGCCGTATAAGTGAACTCGCCTAAGCATAATAGGCTAATTTGAGTAAAACTGATCTTGCAATTGTAAGCAGGTAATTAACTGAAAATTATTGTCGAGTAAATGCGCATATGTAATTGGCTGAGTACTGATGAGTGTTGTTTGCGTGTTGCAGCTGCTTCTCATGTTAGTACTTAACATCATAAATTTGTAAAAGAAGGCTAAAAATGTGTATGTAATGTACTAAAAATGTGTAATAAATGCGCACTTAAAGTGTATTTACTCTATTACGTCAATTGAAGCGGTGTAACCAAGGTTCTATTACGTCAAACAAGCGCAGATTGCAATGAAAAACAAATTTAAGTAAAGCATTTAAAATATTTAAAAAAAAATATAATAGGTTCTTCATTCAAGAGAAAAATGGTTTTTGGTAAATTTTTATTAGTTGGAAAGTTAAGTTTTATTCTAGGCCATTTTGAATCTAATGTTTGAAAAATAGGCACGTTACTGTACTTCAAATTCAAGGAGATAATATTGCTGCTTAGTTTTGGTCAGGTAAAGGGGCCGCCAGGTCTACGCCTAGCGCACTTAGACCAGAATTTGGTCCATTGTGATACCGCCGTGAAAATCATGCCTCCACTAACTGCTTATGCTAGGAACCAGACTGGGCTATGACAATACAGGGTGTCCGGAAACTGCCGCATAAGCGCACCGGATTGTGATTTCTCATGCGATTTCCAGCAAAAAAAGTTGGACCGTCATACCCCCAATTCAATGACACAGGCATTCGAAGATTTTTAATAAAATCATTTTCTTGTACGACTTGAAGCTCAATTTTGATTTTGACGCAGCCATACTTCAATCCAATTTAGATGCTTTTCACACTTATTGTATCCAGAACAATTCAGAACTTAATATGAGTGAATGCCAGTATATTATATTTAATCGTAGTTTGACTGTGTCACAGTATTCTTACTTTTTGGGAAATACTTTACTTAAGAAAGTTATGTTTGTGTATGCGCTTGGAATACATTTTTAATCGTCGTTAAATTTCACTCGTCATATAAACGCCATAACAGCGAAAGCACGTAGCATGTTGGGTTTTGTAATTAGAAATACTGCTAATTTTGGTAATATTAATGCATTAAAGTCTTTGTATTTTTCTTTGGTTAGGAGTAAATTGGAGTATATTACAATAGTGTGGAGTCCATTTATAGCAATCATTCGCATGATATTGAGAAAGTACAGAACTTATTCCTGAGGTTCATTTCTATAAAATATAACATATGAATATTGAGACAATTAGTTACTCTGATATTCTTTCATTATTGAAAATGAAAACACTTCAAGCCGAAATTTCAATAAATGTTCCTACGAGAAATTTAAGACATCATGAGCTCTTTCATGTAAGCACTTTTAGAACTAATTTTATGGTAAATTCTCCTTTAGAGCGTATGAAATCAATAGGTAATCTTGTTTCAAATAATCTTGATATATTTAATTTTAGTCTCCTAACCCTCAAAACTTTTTTATTGGGCTTGTTTAAATAGGAAGTGAATTTTGTCTTTTGAATTTAAATGGGTACAGCTGTATTATCATATTAGTTATTAAGATAAAATAGATATAGGTATTTTTTTAATTAATTTGAATTAAGCACAAATTGATACTACCACTGCATATCTTTTTTATTATGTATATTGTATATGTTAAAAGGACTATATGTCCGTTGACTTTACAAATAAATAAATAAATAAATAAATAAATATCTCCTAGGTAGACCAGCTGAGTCGTCCAGTTGCAAAACTCGTTAAGCGCCATTAGTTTATTTTGTGGAAATTGCAAAAAACCGCTGGTATGTTTCTAAAAAACTTTTATGATTACTTTTTCATTAAATTTCGTTTAGGATTGTGCTTCAAGTAAAACTAGATACAGCTTCAAAATCCTAGATTAATATTTTCCTGATTAGAGAAAGGAAAAGTTTGGATTTAACGCCTTTTGCAACTGGAAAGGGGTTTTAACGAGTTTTGCAACTCAAAATTTTAGCTGAATGAGGATAGGGTACGAAAATAATGTTTCTCAAAATAAAATTCAATGTTTTCAATTTTTCGCAAACATTTTTTGTTTCGAACAATAAGGAAAATAATTTAGAAAATGTAAAAATGTCTTAATAAGACGGTTGTCAAGTTGCAAGACTCGTTAAGCGTAATTTATTTAGGGAAAATCGCAAAAACCGGTGTAAAGTTTATTGTGCACATATTGTATTTTTTTCCTCTCAAAATATATTTAGGATGACCATCTAAATAAATTGCTGCGATATGGCATAATAATCCTACATTCGTAGTTTTCTGAATAAACTAGAAAATTCTTTGGATTTAAAGAGTTTCGCACCTGGAGATGGGGTTTAACGAGTTTTGCAACTCAAAATGTAGCCTAGAAAATGTTCATTAATTGGCGGCAATAGTGTATATTTTAAACTTGACAGGATTGTTGGGGATTGCCCTTTATATATGCGGGAAAAGTCCTGTTGAACAGGGAGTATATAAGAAGGAGAAATAGGGGGAAAAAGTGACATTTTTCAGTTTTTTTATGTCTATCTCAAAAATGGTCAAATCTATATGAAAATATTCTGAGTATGTCGTAAACTAAATAAAATTTCCTTGGCAGTAATAAAATTTATTACTCGACCTGTTTTTGGAAAATATCCTGCTGGGTATTTTTAGATATGTACATTTTGCATCATTACTCCTGGAAATACGAAAGTTAAGCCATGTACATAATTGTGCAATGTGTGTAAATGTATGAAGCTCCAGTAATTTTTTACTGAAAATTATCTTGATCCTGTGGCCCTTGTTTCATCCTTATTTAAAATCAAAAAAGAAATATGTACACGCCCGTAACACTTTCAAATTACATTAAGGAGGAAAATTTCGGTTTGTCATTAAGGCAAAGCTTGATTACACTTATCATACCAAATATCAACTCAATCAAATCAAAATTAATTGTAGCTTCCGTACAAAGTGACCTACAGTGATCTACTTTACTTTTTCTCCGTCTCCTTATACTGCCCTACGGTCTCGCGTTGCTTGCGGTGACATGTAGACACATCGCCCTTTCTGGTGGTACCTAATACCTCAGCCTATTTCACCTCTATCTTGATCGAGAGAGCAATGTGTTGCTGGCTTTTCATTTGACACATCCAAGTGTTGATCAGTTTGCCTTTAACCTTGGGTTCGTCAAGTGTAACATCCATTTATATCGCCTGGTTTGAGGGTTTCTCAGACGGAAGGTTTCTCTGCTGCCCTGTTTTGGTTGAAATAAAGGAAGGCGCTCAATGTTCGAGAAATGCTTCTTAATGAAGCCGCATACCCCGAATTCGATTTGCTGATAAGTCCGTCGTTAACGGAAAATAAAGCTAGATGATGTGGACTCGATCTGATTTAATTCCAGGATTATCTAATTAAGAGTTCTTCATGAGGGCGCATCTATTTTGTCAATCTGGCGGACATGTTGTTTTGGGTGCGACTGCTTCTTTCGATTTTTGTTATTCAATTACGCCCGACAAAATCGACTTTCCAACGACAGGTTCTAAAGCTCGAGACGATCGGTAAACAAATGCGAAATCGATCGATAATTTTTTTTCCACAGGCTAATTTCATTTACCGTCAACTTAACGTTTTTGAAAACCTAATGCGAAACTTGTGCGAATACGAAATTACGCTGTTGGAGGCCAACAAAAACATGCTTATCTCGTATTTCAGGCACACTTAGCATTTGCGATCATATCTTCAGGTCCGTGGTACCTTTCGAACCTTCGACGATAGCGCAAACTTCAACCTTCAACTTTGCGGAATACAGCCAATACTGGAACTATCATTCAACACCCGATTGAATTTAACGCTCAAAAGTTTTCGTAAAAATCACGCCATTCCGTATTATAAAAAATCCCAGGGATATTATTGCGATCCTAGCGATGTGCTCGATGAAGCAGCCGTGAAAACCGCACAGCAGATTTAAATGAGACAATCAGAATCAGAACAATCGAGTGGCCTTAGCAGTCCTTGACTAATTTCGGCCGAAGAAACCCGGCTGCAAGCTTCCAAAAGCCTTCTGTTGAAACCTGAACCTATTTCGATCTAGCTGGAATTCGCGAATCAATTTCAGGATATGCATAAATCAAAGGTTATCTCTATTTCATGTAGTTACTGGCATTACACACTTCAAAACAGTAGTATATTGTGTGTACCCCAACTCTGCGTTCCAAAATATACCTCTTAACGAGACCCGCGAGTTCTATTCGTACGAACACCACGATGAATGTATACCCACGCTTGTACCAACCTAGAAGGGACGTAAACCTCAAAATATTAAATTTCAATTTTTTTTTTAATGGGGTAGGGAGGGAGGGGTAGATGGGTCCGATCTGGTTTCCCCTTGATATTTTATAAAGGCATTTAACAGGACACCGCATTGAAGTTTTTGGTGACATTCCATATAAAGTTAGAGCTAGATATAGTTTTGTAGGGGAGGTAGGGTATCCTTGCGCTGGACCTATTCTAATTTCCATCCATCCATTCTACAGGTATGTGAAAATTAGGCATGGATCAACATTTTAGGTCGCTAGTGATAATCTGTCGACAGTTATTGCCGAGAGATTGAAGGGTGTTCGGTCTTCTCCTCACTGGTTTGCATCCGTTTTGCCGTCGAAACCAAATCGTTATCGTCCCGCCAATGAACATTGTTGTCCTCGCCATATCGTTCCGACTGGATTCCTGAAAAGTAAAAACACAACACAAAGTATCATGTCGTACACTCTGGGATTAAACAATCGTATACTTATCTGAAGATTGTTTCGCCTATTGCAATCCAACTATCGTCGTCGTCGGGATCCTCGCACTCGCTATCATCTTCGTCATCATCGTATATCTCTTCGTCATCATCGTATATCTGGAAACTTAATTCTTATTAATAACTAATTTGATCATTTAAACTCACCGAAATTACTCACCTTTGAATTATATACATTTGCTTTTGTTTACTTCGAATTATTGCTTTGTTTACTTTGAATGTCATATCAGCTGATCAGCTTATGTATACATATTTGACCCGATTAGAACATTAGAATCCTGCAACACGATATAATTGAAATATTAGATAAAGTTATCACATACTTGAACCATTTACGATATTTGCTAATATGTACATACTTTCACATTACATACATACTCATGTATTAGATTCGTATTAGATTTAACCTTGAACTTGAATAACGTTTCAATCGTTCGATACGAGGTTTCAAGGAAGGACAAAATTAGAACACCGCTCACTTGAATTGTTGACCCCAACCGGGAACTTACTTTGCTCTCGTTATTCGATTTTGAATTATTGTACCTTTTATTTTGAACTTTGAACATTTTAAGGTTTTTTATTGGATTTTGTACCTGATTTGTGAATAATAGATTATTTGAAAAACTATATATTTCGCGAGTTTATTCTGGTCCGTCGAGTATTTGTTTCGCCCCTTTGATTCTAACCCAAACAAAGGGTTTATTTGAATGGGAGATAGGGGAATCCTTGGTCGGATTGGCCAATTTTCAATACTGTTTGACATTTTATAAAATACAACATAATGACTAATATTTCAAACCGCCAGCTTAATTACTTTGGCAGTTATCGTGTGAACAGACGCACGGCATTTTTCAAAACCATGACTTCAAAGCATATGCTCCGAAATGAATTCGTTTTATTACATAAATCCATGAATTTAGCGTTTTCAGCTCCTCGAACAATTCATTTTAAATACTTTCAACAAAAATATCTCGAAAAAACCGGAAAAAAAATTTGGATTAGACGTATTTTGCACCTGTTTTGATGGATTTAACGAGTTTTGAAACCAAAATATTGTGGTTGGATTTAACGTATTTTGCAACTGTACAGCTAGTGGTTTTAACGAGTTTTGCAACTGTTTGCAGTTTTTATCGCCCTTTACGCCGTAATTATTAAAATTAGTTAGAATATTTTTAATCCTACCTATAGAGCATCAAAAGTGGAATAAAATGGAATCATTAACTCAATTTTTCACAATTTTGGATTTAACGAGTTTTGCAAATGGCCGACTCAGCTAGAATAGTGAAGTAAAATGATTTTTACAGCCAACGAATTTACCTAAAAAAATAAAACTAACCACACTAACATCGGATAAGAGGTTTGGTTTTTTACAGAGCTTCAAAATCAAATCTGTGTTATTTGACCGAAAAACAATATATTTCTTCATCCCAATTTTCACCAACTTCTGCCAAGGAGAGGTGCTTGTACGATTCTTTTAAAAAATAGCGCATAGTCTTGCCATCATATCTTTGTGAGATCATTTTATTCTAGCTCCATTATTTCTAACAGTTTTTACACGTTAAGTGTAGAAAACTAGGTTTAATTTTAGCTCGAATTCAATACACTTCAATTCAGACTGCCCTAAAGATCTGCAATTTTGTAAAATTTGTTAAAATTATGTAGAAATCGAGCCAAAATTAACCCTAGTTTTCTTTGGAGATATTGAGCTTCAAGTCGTGCAAGAAAATTCTTTTTTCGAAAATCTGCAAATGCCTGTGGCAGTTAAAGGGTTGAGAATTAGGGGTATATTCGGTACAACTTTTTTGCTGGAAATCACATGAGGAATCACAATCCGGTGCGTTTATGCGGCAGTTTCCGGACACCCTGTATATGTATTTATTGAGCAGTATTGGGATCACATCCCGAAGATCATCAATATCGTTCAAATAATTTGAGCCCAGAAAACGCTGTTTCTCGGCCAAGGCCGGACAGTGACGGAGTAAGTAATGCACACTCTCTTCCTCTTCTTCATCATCACAACTTCGGCAAAAGTCGTTGTGAAGAATTCGGAGTCCTTCTGCAGCAGCTTCTGTTATCAATGCACATGCGACAATAGGTGTTTTCAAGACTTATATCAAGTTGGCTAAGCACTACATGAAAAACCATTACGGAATAGTATTGATCGGCTGCAAATAGTTAGCTCGTATTTGTCCGGCACTTAAAAAATGTGAGCTACCCTATTTATTTAATTATAGTAAATTGAACTTTCGGAGTATCAAGTTGGCTGAAAAGATCAGATTATCTCTGCACGACCTCGAATCCGTTACGGAATAGTTTTGATCGATTGCAAATCGTTAGCTCGTATATGCTCGGCACTAAAAAAGACTTGAGCTATCCTATTTATTTAATTATAGTAAGTTAATCATTCGGGGTATCAAGTTGGCTAATCATGTTCAAAACATATCGTATGGGTATATAAATGTGGTATCAATAGAAAAGGAATGATAGCTGTATTCATTTTTTGGATTGAGCTAACTATTCGGATCAAGTCCTGACTATAGCCACCAGATGGCCAAGCGAACGTTTTCCTAGTGTTTCAGTTAAAGCTTGTGTTTCAGTTATAGCTTGAATTGGAACACACTCTGATTCGAGTATACGGAAAGGTTTCTTTCTTTTTCGCATGGTTCAATGGATAGGTATGGGTTGCATTATACACACTAGAGTCTAGACCAATGATGTAGGTTAAGCTTACTCGGTAACTCGTTTAAGAAATGTTGAGAAAAGTTTCCTTTTCTGTGTGCATAAATTTGTTGATTATGCATTTTCCTAAGTTTTCAATTCTTATTCTGCTATTCGGGTTGGATAGCAATTCGGAACTGAAAATCTTCGAAAATCCGCAACAAATGTAGACAGAAGTATTTGGAAAATAACTAATCGTGAATTACGAAGCATTAATAACAAAAATAATTAATAACAAAAATGTGAAATAGGAAAAAAATACCGTCGTACAAAGGGCTGCGCTTGCAATATGAGGGTTTTTTAGAATTTTAACCCTTAAATGCATGGGGTCTGAACCCATTATTGTAACTGACCTCCCCTTATGTAAAATCGGTCACTGAACACGGAATCGGCCTTTATTTTCCCAGGAAATAGCCCGTTTTCCCAGAAAAGCGAAAATAGTAGAATTTGCATTGTGTACCAAATATGGTACGCCATGCATTCAGGCCATATGTTATAAATGAAAGACATTTTTCAAAGTTTATTTAATCTGCGTCTTACTTTAATAGGGACAGTGCAAAAAAGAAAGGATAATGATTATTGAGAGTTTTTATTGAAATTATAGTGGAAACTTGATATAGTGAACTCCTTTTCATTAAAGGAAAAATGGAAATTTCTATAGGAAATCGGAAATATTCAGTCTTTTAAAAGGGAGCTCGCGTAGGTGCGTTATTAGTTTCCTATTCCTTATTGAAATTTGTATCGATGCCTATTTGTGGCATATCCTGGAAGTTGATGGAAAGTGGAGTAGGTCTTACTACCCCAACATCCCCTTCAAACCTAAATTTAGCCATGTCGTTTGATACAATGTCTCGAAAAACTTCAAATGTGGGTCAAGTAGCTGTTGGATGTCCTTATAAAATATTAAAATTTGCGCCAGATCCGACTCATATACCCCTTCCGAAACACGGAATTGATTCTTTAGGGCTTTGCGTGCCGTCTAGTGCTGTACATGGGTATAAAGTATACACTCATCATGTAATTAGCGCGATTAGAACTCGTTCTCGTTATAAAATAAATCTTTTATATAATAGTTCGTTATAAACATGTTCCACTGTTAAACGTATATCTCGAGACATGGAGGATATGAGTATGGAAATGAACTGCTGCCTGCTTTATAACCCAAATTTGTGCAAGTTCCAGGACATGTCCACAAGAATTACATCGATGTACTTTTTTGTTTATCGAATGTGGTACTCCACATAGTCTTCATTATGAAATGATTGATCCTAGAAGCACATTTTCTGAGGATCCTGACCGTGGACTTACAAGACAATACTTTTCATAATCAAATGGTATAAGAAATTGGATATCAAAGCGCAGCTGCTTGAGTCCTGGTGAAAGTCGGATTTTTAATGTGGCGGTTAGTGGCGTGTCCTAAGGACAAAACAAAAGATGTGATCATTTTTCCAGTATAGCTAGCCAGCTAAAAAGACACGGATTATAAGAAGCAGCTACAGAAACGCTAAGCCCTGACCGGTGTGCTATAGAAAACAAAATGACAAAAGCGATCCTTCTAGATCAACTATGACAGCTCCGTTTCCTTGAATTCTGATTAACCTAGCTTTCATAAAAATGGCAGTAAATGTCCTGGAAAAATGGATTGATGACATAATTTGTAAGAAAATTTAGGTTATTTGGACCTGTTCTGGGCCCAATAAAACGCACCATCATGTTGAAAGAGCTGATAATTAAAATTTGATGAACATATCCTACCCTACCCAAGACTAAAGGAGACTAATTTCATCAGCTAAGAACGATCGGAATATATGTATAGATATTTCTGAATATGCCCCAATGCATGGTGTACCATATATGGTACGTTGCAAAATTGGTGCAAACAATACCTTCAGTGACTTTTTTTGGTCAAAATATCAAAAGAACCTAAAGAACACATTCCAATTTACTCACCAGTATTTTTCCTTTTCCAAATAACGGTAAATTTTGCCAATCTTTTGAGCTCTAACAAATAGCTTTTAAAATTTCACAAAAAATAATGTTCGTCCACTTTTACGACGCATATACAATTCAAGGAAAGCTTCGGGAAGCCAAAATTTAATTTATGTGAATCCTTGTTTTGTCTCCTTTGGGAAAAAGTAACAAAAAAATCAAATATTTATTAATAGCTAGACTTTTACAGGAATCTAGCCATGTACCATATATGGTACGCTATGCATTTAAGGGTTAATGCATAGTGAGTATTTTTTGTACAGATATTTTATAAGCAATAAATAAGAATTGTGCACAACATTAATGAAATGATTCCTGTAAATCTAAATTTATTGGTCTAAATAAACGCGTTTCACCTTAAATTAGACCAATCCAAAAATAGAGTTACTATTTACCAAATTTGTATAAAAGTCAGGGCCGGCCCTAGGGGTGGGCGAACTGGGCGGTCGCCCAGGGCCACCACATTTAAGGGGCCACCACTCTCAAGGAACCTTTTCTTTCCAGGGGCCACCACGCGGAAAGGGGATCACTCAAAAGGGGCATCCACGCAAGAGATACTCGAACTAAATTAAAGTTAATATAAATAATAAAAGTGAAATAACGATGATGTGATTGTACTGATAAAAAATATGTCATAACATACATAGGGATAAGACATCCATCCATCCCTCTCTCTCTCTCTTTTGAAACAAATTGCAATATGTGTTCTCCAACGTCACCAAAAATGGTATGCATGGTATGAAAGAAGTTTGATTTTTAGAACTTATCGAAAAAATTTACCAATATCCAAGCTCGAGAAGGTACAGGTTAAACCTGAGATTATCAGCCGGTAGTGATGACACAAGAGGCCACTACTTCGCGGATTGGTATTTATTTATTTATTTATTTAACCAAATCAAGGTTTTACAATAGTAATTACATTTTATATAAAACTAGCGAAACTAGGATATAGTGAGGGACTTAATCAAATTTTGCTTTGTTTGGAAATACCTAGGGAATAATGGACACAAACAGAGTTAAAATTACGACAGCATCAGTTTATGGGTTCATTGTAGCCATTAACGGTAAGGTGTTGATACTCCTTCAGGAGAGATGTATGTCTAGTATGTACGTCTAATTTGATCGTTGAAAACTATTTTGTTGGATAGAAAATCCACATTAACTGGACCATTAATTACATCGAAAGTAAAACATGCACTAAGAAGCGTTCTTCTTGAAGAGAGTGACATTAAATTTAAAATACCTAATCTATATTCGTATGAGGGAAGATTACGGAAAACGGCAGGATCATATAGATTTCTTAGAGCAAAGAGGAGAAATTGTTTTTGAATCGACTCAAATCTGTTGCAATGAATTTCATACACCGGATTCCAAACAACACAAGCATATTCAAGAAGGGGTCGGACTAATGTGGTATACAAAGATTTCGTAACCCAAAGATTCTTAAATTCTCTCGCTCGCCTTTTAATGAAGCCGAGTTGCTTGTTAGCAGTAGACAGTACCATATCATACTGCAAATTGAAACGTAGTTTGTTGTCCAAAACAACACGAAGGTCTTTTATGTGGTCAACTCGGTTAAGTGCAACGTTATTTAGATTATAGGGGTTGGTTATAATTAGGCTCTTACGGGGAAAAGCTTATTACTTGGCACTTGTTAACATTGAGATATAAACAATTTTGATTGCACCATTCCTCGAGGGATTTAAGCTTGAGTTGAAGAAATGCAGCGTCAGAATGTGATTGAATTATGTGATACAATTTTAGGTCATCAGCATAGAGTAGGTGGGGTATATCGGATAATAAATGTGATAGGTCTGAAATGAAGATATTAAAGAGTAGAGGACCTAAATGACTGCCTTGTGGTACACCAGAGGATACAGATATATTTTTAGATAGATAACCTTGGAATTTAACAAATTGATTTCGATTAAGAAGATATGAGTGGAGCCAACTAAGAAGAGACCCAGTTACCCCGAATGTAATTTCTTAATTAGAATTAGGTGATCCACTCTATCAAAAGCTTTGCTGAAATCTGTATAAACTGCATCAATCTGATTCCCGTTTTCCATTTCACACAAGACCTCTGATACCAGGATTATTAGATTGGTTGTGGTCGATCTGCCTTTTCGAAAACCATGTTGCTGTTCATTAAGAAGAGGTTCAGCGACAACGGTCAGCTTATCGCAAACCAATTTTTCAAATAGCTTAGGAATTACCGATAAAATGGCTATGTCCCGATAATTGTCGACTAATCGTTTGTCCCCGCTCTTATGAATTGGTGTAACATGGGAAAATTTCCAATACGAAGGAAGTCGCCTGATCGTAGGGATTTATTCAATATAAAATGTAGAGGAATGAGCAATTGATTCAAACATTCCTTAACAAAGACGGGAGGTATTAAGTCGGGGCCAGGTCCTTTGTCTACACTTAGCTCTCCAATTGCTTTAGATATTTCCTCCATTGTTATAGTAATTTCGCTGATAAGACTTATTGAGTGATGGTCAGTCAGGGGATAATAAGGGAAGAAAGAAGAAAAATAATCCTAGATCACAATTTTTGAATTACGGTATTCGGATCCTTGAATTTTTCCTCGCTTAACAGACCACGTCGTTGCTGCCATACAAACATCTTAAAATCGATATTAGTGACTGGAAATCTGATACTTTTTCTTTACAAGACGTGATACCTTTAGGTTACAAGAAGTTTGAATTGGCGTTTATCATGAATACACCGCACGCACGTTACCGAACGTCAGACCCATAAATGAAGATTGGAGTTTCCTGCATAGAAAGCGGCGGAAGTACTATTTATAGACGATGCAGCGCGTGCTCAAAATTATCGTCTAACGCAGTGCTTCCCGAACGGGGTTTCGTAGAACACTAGGGTTCCGCGACGACTTCTCAAATATAGGAAATGAGTAATGTAAAAATTACTTTTGATTGAATAACTGAAGGAATGCATAAAAAATAATACAAAATGTTGTAAAATTCCAAGGTTTAGGCTGCCAACTGAGCACTCCGGTAAATACCAATAATTAACATAACTTACGCAAAGTTATGAAACTCATAAACACCGTCAGATGGATGATATTTTGAATGTTGGCGAGTGAAAAGCAGTTACAAACCTGACAAAAATGTGTAAAATGTCAGTTTTTTGCCGATTGGAAGATATAGTTGGAAACATTTTCATTAAGATATGCGCAAAAAAAAAATTTGCTATTTTTTAATGAATGCTAAAAACATAATCATGATAGAAGATTAGAATTCCGCAGGCTCTGAGGCGATTAAAAACAACTAACTGCCAGTGACATCAGCTCCCAATATTTGCGTAAAACGCTAAAGAGTTTTTATGAAGCACTCATCAGTCGCTGAAACCACTGATCTAACGTAAGGGGAAAACATTCAGTCAATCAAGATCAGATGCTTTTTATTTGTGTATTAGTATGGCAGTAGGGGGCCACCATCATCCATTTGGCCCAGGGCCACCAGAGTGCTAAGGCCGGCGCTGATAAAAGTACTCCAAGGCAAATCTACAGTCATTTTTCGATTTAAGATTTCTGATGGCCTTTGAGCAAAAAGAAACTCAGGCAAACGTACGGACGGCTTGGCTTTATATATGAACTGAATTATTAGCTGTAAATCTATTGTTACTGTTTTTTAATCAAGGAAAAACAACTTATATGAAATGATTGCATTGTGTCCCCTGACATAAGAGCCCACACAAGCTTTCCTATGAGTATTGAACAATTATACTTTTGCAGCTATTCAGGGACACCCTGCTAACTTGGTCCTACAAACTTCAAAAATATTTGTGGCAAACACTATTACCATTCTATGCATTTCCACCAAATTTTATGTTCATTGTTTCATCAAATTAAAAGATATGCATTGAAGAAATGCTTAAGAGGCTTCCCTTGCATTGCCAAAGACCCTTACTAAATACTTACTTGGCCATGATACTACGATTTATAGGATATAACGACGCACGCATGTGTCTTCTTCCTTGTTGTTGATGTTTACGTCACTCAGAGACTTGCAGTTTAGAGAAAATTTTGAATTCGAATGGTAAAATACGTTCAACGGTTTTTTTTTCTCTGTGCGTTTAGTAAAAATTGTATAATTGTTTTTGTATTTTAAACTCAGTGAAATTTTTCGCGACTTTATTGTGTCTTAATTTACTTGTGCATATAAAAATGCGTAGTGCTGTGTTCGGTTGTGATTCGTGCAATCAAAAAAAGTGCCCATCTGAGGAGGATAAAATGATTCGCTTTTACACCTTTCCGAGAGATGGAAAATATCGGGAAATATGGAAGCATAAGTGCCGAAGAAGCGACAAACTTAATGCAGCTACCGCAAGGATATGCTCAAAACATTTTGCGTCAGATTGTTACATTCGCAATCTACAGAATGAGCTTTTGGGTATGTTGGATGTTGATATTCGTGGCTAATTGTCTTGGGAATATATTATTATCCAGGCATCAGTAATAGGAATAGTTTTCTACTAAAAGAAGATGCGGTTCCTACTTTAAATCTACCATTAGCTTCGTGTGTAGACGCCGTCAAAACCAGCAATGAAAGAAAGGAACGAGCTGCTGCGAGAATACGACGGGCGGAAGTAGATGCTATTTTAAAAGACACTGGAGGAAAGTGAGTAATAAATACATTTTTATTGTAATTTATTTTACGAAATATTTTTTATTTTCCTTGGAAGAATAATATATGGAAATGATTCGAATAATGGCAAAGATGGTGTCAGAAGGTAAATATGACTCGTGGAATCTTACAGCCTGTGATCCAGATAATGCGCAAATCCGCATTAAATGAAACGTCTAGAGCTTGTGTCTTATCTTTCGACGAAATGAAGATTAAGGCCACTTATTGCTACGACAAGTCGAAGGATATAACAATGGCTCCCGCAAATTATGTACAGGTAGCAATGATTGGAGGCCTTTATGGAAATTGGAAACAACCAATTTTCTATGACTTTGACTGCAGATTGACCAAAGAAATACTGGAGAACTTAATTAGAACGATTGAGGAATCTGGATTTAAAGTTCACGCAATCGTTAGTGACCTTGGAGGCGGTAATCGCGCCTTATATAATGACTTAGGAATATCCCACGAAAAACCATGATACATATTGCGTAATATTTCAGGAGTTATACTATGTGTGCTAATGAAAATGTGATTGCAGGATGATCAACCCAGTGCAAGAGGACAGAAAAATATATGTTTTCGCAGATGTTCCCCATCTTATAAAATTGTTGCGAAACCACTTTCTGGATCACGGGTTCTTACTAACCAATAACATCGAAGTAAAAAAGGAGATAATAGCAAAAATGCTGGAATTAACCAGTGGTGAACTTTCTATTACGCATAAGTTAACATCGAACTTGCTTTCAGTGAAAGGCATAGAACGCCAAAAAGTTAAATTCGCCACAAAACTTTTTTCGCACACAACAGCGATGGCTTTGCTTAGAGTGGCCAGTGTCGGACACTTAGAGACCCAAAATTTGGTGGAATGTGCGGATCTGATTAAAAAGGTTAGAAGGAACCATTTATTTATATTATTTTTTCCAACATTTAAATTTAATTGCAGACTAACGACTGGTTCGATATTCTTAATGTAAGAGTTCCGGAAACAGACTCAAGAGAGAGAATGAAGGCATATGGAATGAACAAAGATGTTCAAAACAAAATATTGATTGAAATGACTGAACTCATAAAAAGTCTTCGAGTCATAGGACATAAGGGACTTCTTCCTTTCCAGAAAGGTAATATCAGATATTTCAAACTTTTAAAATATATTATTATATTATTCTTGATTTGTTTCAGGAATATTACAAACCAACACGGCCCTGCCTCTAGTGTTCAATGTAGAACAACAATATGGAATTAAATATCTTCTGACCTATAGATTAAATAAAGACGTATTAGAAAACTTCTTCTCTGTTATCCGGAGTAAAGGTGGACTTCACGATCATCCAGATCAACTGGAATTCCAGTATAGGCTCCGAAGCTATATTGTGGGTCGGAACGAAGGGGCTTTTGTTTCAAGTATAAGTGTCGATACTGATGATACACCGGATATTGAACCTACATTTTCAGGTTAAAAATTTAAACAAAATCGATATATCGATAATAATTTTGAATTGAATTTATTCAGCTAAGGTGTTAGGGAATCTCAATCAGGAGCCCCAGCCGATGGAGGAAGAGGAGAACCTTCTCAACGAGTTGAAGGAATTCGAATACGATGGATTGGAGAATCTTGCAGGTTTCATTTGTCACAAACTTAAGCAAAATTCTCCTGCTATTTCAGTTACGGCGGATAATGATAAAAGTTGGACATGGATCAACCAATTAACCGAAGGAGGACTTTCAAAGCCATCGCTAGAGTTCATGGAACGTTGAACAATTAGAGATCATTTTTCAAAAATTTAACAAAAATGATTCTCTTTTCATATGCAGCAACTACCTTAGGGACCTATTGGAGTCAGCAAAAGATGTGCTCTGCCAGGATAGCATTAAGAAATTATTTTTAAGATCAACATTGTATTTTAAGATAAGAGAATTAAATAGAAATTTGAGAGAAAATGTAAAGAGGAAATTAGACAATAAGGCAGATGCGAAAAGGAAGAATAAAACGAGACCGAGGCTAATTTCGGGCGCGGCCGAAATTTGAATACCCTTCACTCTCCTCGGGCTAAAAGTTTTTTTGGGGCAAACCTATGACTTGTATTTAATCCTTCCCCATTCTTTTCCTTCTGTTTTCGCATGATATTTGATATTGACAAATTCTGTGGCGTCGATAAAACAATATTTGTGTGAGATTTGGTTGGAATAAGTGATAAAATAAAAAAAAAATATATCAGAAAACTTTATTGGGGGAATGCGGGAGCATGGCCCCATAGTACGATTCCATTTGTTTTACTTTTTTTTTGTTTTGATAAAGACGCATTGAGGTTTTTTTTAAATTGGTGTAGAAAAAATGTTTCTTAGAAGATTCAAAATGGGGAGGTTCGGCTTGTATGGTAGCCCCATGACTCCATAGTCCGATTATTTATGGCATCAATTGAAGTGCACTTTTACGAGTTTTGGTTGAAAGTGGTGCACAAATAAAAAAGTTGTTCGTAGAAGAACTCAATTTAGGGGGTTGGCTTTGTATGATAGCCACATGACCCCATCGTCCGATTCCATTCATTTTTACACATGTTTTGTGGCATCAAATGAAATGCACTTTTATGAGGTTTGATTGAAATTGGTGGACAAATAAACAAGTTTTTCTTAGAAAAACTCAATTTGGGGGCTGGGTTTGTATGACAGCCCCATGACCCCACAGTCTGATTCCATTTATTCTTACATATATTTTGTGGCATCAATAGAAACACATTTGTGTGAAATTTCGTTGAAATTAGTAAACACATGAAAAAGTTTTTCTTAGAAAAACCAAATTGGAGGGGTTAGGTTTCACAGCCTGTGCTCGCTCCGCTTGCATTAAATTCCCCTTACTCTTTACATCGTCCAAAATGATCAAAACATTGCGATAAATACTGTCGAAAAATTTCTTCAAACTTTTGTGACTTTTCCGGAGGGTTTTCCCAATAATTTCTTTCGTAAAAACCTTCTCCAGGCAATTGCAAACAACTGAAAAAAATTTGAGCCAAATCGGCCCAGCCGTTCTCATTTGATGATTACACTTACACTTTTTGGACCATTTTTAAATAATCGTTATTAGAGGACACATCCAAAGAACATCTTTCCATATTGTAGAAATGGAAAATATATATAAACGCGAAGTAACAAAGATTTAAGCGGTGTCCATTCAGTACGCAACACTATATTAACTGCACACTGAAAGCACATAGTCTCTGAGTGACGTCATGCGCAGAACGTGTACAAATTTCACATGCTATTGTCATTATCTTCTGTATTTGTAGTATCAAGTTACTTGGCTATATTTCCAGTTTGGATACCGTTATTCGAATGAAAATTCGTAGACATACTCCCTATGTAATTTTCTAAAAACCCTTAGAACAATTTTCATATTTGTATACTTAAGAGGGGCTACACACAACAAATTGACATTTTACAAATTTACTGTTATGTATTCACTTTTCCTTGGCAAAAGTCAACTGTCTTAATATTTAACGTATATAACGCCATACTGACGAGTCTTTGTGCAAAGTTTCATATCGATCCCTATAACGGCTTAGAAAAACGGAGGTCGAAAAGGAAGTTTAACTTTAAACGCCAATAACTTTTTATCAGTTCTCAAAACTGGAAAATTTTAACTGATATGAGATGTACTCGTTTAGATCTTTCATTTAAAAACACATACGTCAATCTCCGATAAAAACTAAAAAAGTCGAGTTTGTTCAAACGTTCGGGACACCCTGTTACCTTCTTCATACCATCTTCTAAGGTATTTTTGCCAAAGACTGTAATCATTCTACACATCGCTACCGAATTTCATGACAATCGGTTGAGCCGTTCGCGAGTTATTTAGTGAACAGACGGACGGACGGACGGACGGACAAAATCGATTTCATAAGGGTTTTTTGAAAAAAAAAAATTATAAAAAACTCTAAAAATGACTAATCGAAATTTTCTTCCCAGGAAAATAGCTACCTTCAAAATGTTGCTCATCCGTTCAGGAGATTTTGCAAGTTTCTGTAGTTTTTCGGCAAAAGAAAAAAGGGGGAAAATTTACAAAATTCAAAATCACCTTATTCTAAGAAGATATAGACAAGGTTATATATTTGCAAAATATGCCTCTAGAATTTGTTCATTTAAAAGTTTACGTAGCTATTTAATTATTCTGTGCGTAGAGACAAATCCGGTGGAGGAATTTATCGAAATACACTAAACTGTTCAAACAATGTTAGCCATAGAATCAGGAAATCAGCTGCCTTGAACATTATTCCCATTGCGAATTCTATTATTATTTTTATTATATTTATATTATTTATTTGGACCGATTCGGTATAACAAATTTACCGGAATCCGCTTATCAGGGGATAAGTGCAAAAATATGTGAAATAAACAGTTTCATAATTTTGTTCATTGTGAATTTTCTGCATGTTCTGATACTTATTAAATGCTATTCGGGAAAGATTCCAATCCGGTGATGCAAATTTGATCAAATCCGTTCGTTCAGGAGATATAGACAAACGTATTTGAAAAAGAACTGTTTACACAATTTTTCATCAATGTGCATTTTTCGCATGTTTCAATGTTTATACTGGGTGTACCCCAATTCAGTGAAATCAATTGGCTGAAATTCGTCAAATCGTTCAACACATACAGAAATAAATATGTGAAAGAGAGCTGTAATTTTGCTCATTGTGAATTTATTTGCGTATTTCAATAGGTAATCTGCTATTAATGAAGGAGACCAATTCGGCGGCGCGAAAATCTTTCCATAATCCATTAGACGTTCAAAAAATATAGGCAAAAGTATGGTGAAAAATAGCCATCGTGAATTGCTGCTCGTTGTAAATTTCCGCATATTTCAATGGTTATATATATTCCGGCCGGAGCATTATGTAGGTAGACCATCTAGTGGTCTCAACTTTCTGAAATCTGGTAATTCGTTCAATTAAAAAAATTATTGTCTTCATATTTGTGCCCATTTTAATTTTTGTATATCTAAATAGTGGTTGTGTTACTTGGGGTGGAGACCAATTCTGTGGAGCAAATTTACTGAAATACGCTATTATGTTCAAGAAATACACGCTGAAATAGGCGAAAAGAACCCATTGTGAATGCTTGCGCACTGTGAATTTTTCGCATGTTGCGATAGTTATTCTAGTATTCCAGCTAGAGCTTAATCCGTCAAATCTAAGATCATGGAAATCGGTCAAGCCGTTCTTGGGTTATAAATGGTGTAACTAACACAATTTTCTTTTATGTCGGTACACTCTCAAAAGTGAATTTAAATTTCCGCTGAAAATGCGGAAATTTTACACTTTTTCCCACTTATAATCACATACAGAGCGCACTTTTAAACAATTTCTGTGTAAAATAAGAAAATTACACCAAAATCGGTGTGAAATGTATTTTTACGCTACACTTGTGTATGATTCAGATTTTCTGGTGCATTTTTACAACGTGTAGTTGAAGTTTTACTCATTTTTTGTAGCGTGCTCTCCAGTTGTCATACTTCAATCGGCTGTACTTAGCACAGTGTAACCCATTTTTCCAAAAATTCTCTACATTTAGAACTCATGTGTACACGCTCTGTGGCTCACTTGGTTGAGTCGCACTCTACGATGCTAGTAATCTAGAGGTCCCGAGATCGAATCTGGGCGTGGTCCAAAATTTCCGTACATGTGCGGATAGGAAATATTTAGTGCTTGCAACATTACACTCCGAAATGATATGCAATATAACGTTGACTCGAAATTGCCTATAAACGGCTGAGTTACGGTACTGAGAAGAAGAACAAGTGTACAGATCGCACAAAAAAGACCATATTGCAACCTCCCATGTAGACGAAAAACTGATCAGCAAAACTCGACCGATACTTGTTTATATTTTATACATCCTTAAATAGTTTTATTGATAACTATATTATTTGTAAAAGTTCGCCACTTAAATCTTTACACCGAAAAAAAAGTGTAACCGCATTATATTCCTATTATTACGGAGTGTTTTTACACATAGCGCGGTGTAAATTTGATAATATATTGGAGTACTTTTTTAAACATTTTTTATGTAAAATTACACTTGATTTGCAATTTAGACTGCAGAGTAATTTCACTATTATAATATAAGGAAACAAAGTTTCCTTCTATTATAAGAGTAAAAAGTTCATAGAGTGTAGGTAGTGTATATTTAGATAGATTTCAATATATTGAAATCAGTGGCGGCTCGCCCATATGTGCACAAGTGCACGTGCACCCCCTGAGAAATAATCGTCTCTCTTCTCTCTTCATAACCGTAACTCCTAGTGGAGCATGGTGCGTTGATGAATACCGTGTGTGTCATCAACGTTACAAAGACAACTGAATTCGGAGTGTGATACGGTTGTCAGCCATACCACTTCCTAGTCGCATTGTTAGTTTATTATTCTACGATAAGAATATTTCTTATCATCTTCTTTTTGAATAATAAACTTGTGACGAGTCGTGCCGAGTTTGGAAACTCGTTTCTCTATGAGTGTCTAATTTCACAGAGTGGCGACCGAACGATCACGGCCACAGAGCACGACGAAATAATCGTAAGAGCACATAATTCAATTCTTCAAAACGAAAAATTATAGATACATATATGTACCTAAATCTAGATATACATTGCACCTACTGAATCTATGCCCATAATAGGTATACAGGGTGTCCCACGACTCTTGGTACGTACGATAATGGGTGATAGTACAGCTCATTTGGGTACAATTAATGTTCTACATGACCCCTCTATCTTTAACCGTTATAAAGTTATAGCATTTTTTGTTAATAGTGTCAGCAACCTCGACTTGCCGAGCAAAATCACTATTTGCCACACTCCCGAATATTTGATCCGAGGTTTGACTTTACTTTCTGAAACTCCACAAAATTCTACATAAAATAACTGTTTTGCCAATTAAATAATTTAAAACCCTACCCAGATACGACCATTCAAACTTTTAAGAAATTCGAAAATTGATTTTTCATTGAAAATTTAAATTGTAAAATCGTAACGGTACTTTGAACTGACAAATGTGCAAAGTTGATAAAAGTTGCCTCATAATGTTAGCTTTTGAACGACATATAAAAATTAGGGTCTTAGGATTTGAAAAATTGCATATCTTACGTGTTAAAGAGAAAAAAACGTGGTTCCAAGAGAAAACCAAAGTGAACATTTCCTCAATTTTTATACGAGTTTTATTTAGTAAACAAGATTTTTTTTAGTAAAAAACGAAAAAAAAACACGAGACCTAGGTTAATTTCGGGCGCGGCCGAAATTTTGATACCCTTCAATCTTCTCGGGCTAATATTTTTTTCTGGTGTACTTATGACTTATGTTTAATCCCCCCATTCTTCTTCCGTTTTCACATTGTTTCGTTACCTCGATAAAACATATTTGCGTGAGGTTGGGTTAGAATAACTGCACAAACGGAAAAAAAAAACCTTTTTTGGTGGGAGGGGGGATGCCCCCATAGTAGTAAGTCATAAGTACACCGGAAAAAAATATTAGCCCGAGATTTCGGCTGCGTCCGAAATTAACCTCGGTATCGTGTTTTTTTTCGTTTTTTACTAAAAAAAATCTTGTTTACTAAATAAAACTCGTATAAAAATTGTGGAAACGTTTACTTTGGTTTTATCTTGGAACCACGTTTTTTTTCAAATCCTAAGACCCTAATTTTTATATGTCGTTCGAAAGCTAACATTATGAGGCAACTTTTATCAACTTTGCACATTTGTCAGTACAAAGTACCCTTACGATTTTACAATATAAATTTTAGATGAAAAATCAATTTTCGAATTTCTTAAAAGTTTGAATGGTCGTATCTGGGTAGGGTTTTAAATTATTTAATTGGCAAAACAGTTATTTTATGTAGAATTTTCTGGAGTTTCAGAAAATAAAGTCAAATCTCGGATCAAATATTTGAGAGTGTGGCAAATAGTGATTTTGCTCTGCAGGTCGAGGTTTCTGACACTATTAACAAAAAATGCTATAACTTTATAACGGTTAAAGATAGAGGCGTCATGTAGAACATTAATTGTACCCAAATGAGCTGTACTATCACCCATTATCGTATGTACCAAGAGTCGTGGGACACCCATAATGTATGTATGTACACTGCCGATTGCTCACTGAACATACGACATGGTCACGACACTGCGACCAACAACCTGCAATCACGATGGGTGCACAATTTGGAAAGATGAGCACACGCTCCAATTTTTGATATCTTAGCGGTTTCCGGGGCAAGGGGGTAGTGTGAAATTTACACTAGAGCTTGTGCACAAAGCAGTTGTGTACAGCGCTTTGTAAATTGTATGAACTAAATTCTAAAAGAAGAGGTTGTGCCGCATGCGTCTGTTGTGTTTAAATAGCAAATAATGAAATTGCAACGGTCAATTTCTTTAAAGCAAATTAAAAAAAAAAATATTTTTAAAGAAAATAAGAATAAAATAAAAAAACTCGGGAAGACCAACATCCGTGATTTCTTTAGTCCAAGGGCAAGTGATGGAAAATAACAATTTCGGCGTGAATTCAAAACGGCAATTTACGCAAGTAAAAAAACATATAGATTTATAAGAATAATGCATGGATTTTCGTTCTGTCCAATGACCTTATCCACAGGTCGATTTGGATTTTGACAGAATGAAAATTTAATAAAATCCATGGAGTCGTCATGTGTGTGTGGCTTAGAAAACTCTTTTGAATTCAGTTTTTTTTGTTGTGCGGGAGTGGAAAAGAACATTCCAGCTGACGAAAGTCGGAAATAGTCTGCGGAAGAATAATACGAGTATGTAATTTAAAAACAAAAATTTCTGTTGAATTTTTGGCTTTTTTGTAGACTAGTTTTTTTATGAAAAATTTAATTTAATTTAAAATTTCGCGAAGTCAATACGCACATTTTTATATTTCCTTGTGAACCCCCAATATTTTTCACCACGAGCCGCCACTGATTGAAATTAACAAAATAAAAGCCGTATTCATGTTTATAATTTGCATAAAATAATAACGCAAAATGTCATATCGCTAACAGGCTGACGCAAGTCTAGGGAGGCACGGAAAAACCTAAGTTTATTTTCTATTATCCTCAACCAAACAATTAACAATTGACATCATCGGCAGATAATATCATTGACGTAAAATTAAACAATCCTGAATCAAACAGGATATATTCTGACAATTTATAATACCTAAAAATACATGCTTTCAAAGTTTCTTAATAAAAACACAAATCCTTTATCAATTAATTTCCAAAAGTTAGTTTTTGATTTTGCTTTCACAAAATCATGTGACTATTAGCAACATAGTAAAAATGAATTCTTATAATAATACGGAAAGTAACAGAATATCACCGCAACAATATGGGGAAGCTTATCTGTTTAGTTTTCAACAAGCATTTATGCAGAAGGCCATATTTTACCGCAGACAATCAATGAAACTTAACCACTAACTAAATTGATATTCCGTCTAGTCTAACCTTGAAATAGTCAATTTATAAGCATCCATTTTTTATCAGTAAAAATAACATGTAGTAGTAAAAAGATACGAGTTTGGATGCGTCTTATCTATACCTAGTTCTTAACACTTGAGATTTTTATTTGTTCTGAAAGTACCTGTACATTCTGAAACAAGGAATTAATTTTGATAAAATATTTACACGTTTTTTTAATTCCTGTTTTTTTGATAATAGCGGAAATCGAAAGCAATCCTAAGAAAATAGTGCAAGTAATATTAATGGTGACTCAGAACTGGATTTAGAAGAGTGCAATGTGCAAGGCTGCACGCGTTTTCGTTCTTATAGGAAGAGGAAACATTAGTCAACTTAAATTGATGATACATACTTAACTTTAATGATATGAGAAAAGTTGCAATTTTTACTACATCGATTCGTATACAATAGATAGATTAAGGAAAAGGTTTACAAAGATAATATCTTTTTGGGATAATCTCGCGTTCAAATGTGTAATGATTATTATGAATTAGATTTAATCAAATTTAAGCTTTTGTAGTTTTAAGTTTTGCAAGCTAGATACTAAATAATATAAGTGTCTATTTCTTTGCACTAGTGGAATTTATTTATTTGTAAACTGATTACATGTACTCGTACCTCCTCCTTTATACAAAACCATCAAATTTTTTTTTTTCTTTTAAGACATTATTTACACGCGCTTTTGGTTAAAAAAGTGGTTGATCTTTTACCGCAATGAATAAATTGATCAAAGTAGCCAAACATGATTGAGCCTAGATTTTATTTGTCCGCCTAGAAATAGGAAATAGCTTTTAGCTGCTGGTCAGATATGTTGCCTGGACTATACAGCATATGGACATTTCAATACGCATAGTTCTGTTAAACGCAAATTTATCTTTCATCTTTAGATAATTTGAAATGTTTACTACATCCATTTTGCATGTTAAATTTGTAGCCTAGCGACATTCAAACATTATAGTCTAGTACATATAGCTCAAAACCCAAACATCCAAAAAGAAAAGAAATTTTTGATGCCAAATTGTTGAATATACTGCCCAATATATGCAGAAGAAAGTTACACTAATTTGCGCCATGGGTTAAGGGGGGAGGGGGTGGCAAAGGGGAGAAAATTCAGTTTTTTGCAAATATCTGGAAAACTATGAATCTGACCTTAAAATGTCCTGAAAACGAAACAAATTACACAAAATTACCTTTGTAATGATATATAACACTCTAGACGTTTTCTCGGAAAATTATACCCTAGACCCAAAAGTATATAGAGAATTTCCATTTTTTGAGTTTTACATTTCGCACTGTAACTTTTGATAGAATAGACTTAGGGTGACAGGATCTTGTTCATTATATTACTTACAAAATTTATTTGGTTTGTACTAAAAATTGAAGTGCTCCGACCATTGACGCCCCCCTCACTCCTCCTAATATTTTTCAAAAAAGCATGCCTGTAGCTTCTTTTCAAATTGAGCCAACTAGATCAAATTTGGTGGGATGCCTATTCTAAGCCCTATAATGCTCCTTACCAAAAATTATTACCACCCGATCAAAACTAAGGGTACCCCCCATACAAAGTGAAACAAAATTCTAACAAATTTCATATTTTTTCACTTCTAAATTCTATCTAAAATGGAAAAATAACATTTATCTCTTAGAACGTCATTATAACAGTTAATTGTAGTCTTCCAAATGTATATTCAAAAGTTTGTACCAGAGCGTGCCTTACAAGTACGAAAAATAGGGTTTGAAGTTTGCTAGTACACGTTACTCGATATATTCGGAAATAGCCTTAGAACTAGTACCAATGACCTTCAAACCCAATTTGTTGATACTTGTAGTGTACGCTTTGATGCAAACTTTTGAACATAGATTCAGAAGACTACAATTAACTGTTATAATGACGTTCTAAGAGATAAATTTTATTTTTCCATTTTAGATAGAATTTAGAAGCGAAAAAATGTAAAATTTGTTAGAATTTTGGTTCACTTTGTATGGGGGTACCCTTAGTTTTGATCAGATGGTAATAATTTTTGGTAAGGAGCATAATGGGGCTTAGAATAGGC
This sequence comes from Microchrysa polita, assembly GCA_949715475.1. NCBI lineage: Eukaryota > Metazoa > Arthropoda > Insecta > Diptera > Stratiomyidae > Microchrysa > Microchrysa polita. The sequence goes on from OX454415.1 coordinate 52,621,922, forward strand.
ATCCCACCAAATTTGATCTAGTTGGCTGAATTTGAAAAGAAGCTACGGGCATGCTTTTTTAAAAAATGTTAGGAGGAGTGAGGGGGGCGTCAATAGTCGGAGCACTTTAATTTTTGGTTCAAATCAAGTAAATTTTGTTGGTAATATAATGAACAAGAGCCTGTCACCCTAGGTCTATTCTATCAAGAGTTACAGTGTGAAATGTAAAACTCAAAAAATGGAAATTCTCTATATACTTTTGGGTCTAGGGTATAATTTTCCGAGAAAACGTCTAGAGTGTTATATATAATTGCAAAGGTAATTTTGTGTAGTTTGTTTCGTTCTCAGGACATTTTAAGGTCAGATTCATAGTTTCCCAGATATTTGCAAAAAACTGAATTTTCTCCCCTTTGCAACCCCCTCCCCCCTTAACCCATGGCGCAAATTAGTGTAACTTTCTTCTGCATATATTGGGCAGTGTATTCAACAATTTGGCATCAGAAATTTCTTTTCTTTTTGGATGTTTGGGTTTGGGGCTATTTTGAACCTATTGTACTGGACTATTACATTTCTTTAGTCTGTGTAGTGCACCATAAGATATCGAGATCTATCCACTTATTCAAACCTATAAGTTTGCTAGTTTACAAATAGAAGCTCGCGTACAAACTATGTTGTGATGCAATTTAGCTCTGAAAAAAACAACATAATAAATACACCACATGCATAGGTGCAAAAACCGATGAAGGTTGGCCGAAAGAGCTCGAGTATTGTAATCAATAGAGTTATACGAAATTTATTTATTGTACACAAGAAACCAGTTTATTGTTGCGATTTTGTGTAAAATGGAAATTTGAAATGAACTTATAAACCTGATGCATTTTAAGCTGCATTCGAGGTACGATGCATGCTGTGGGATGCATATTCATATACATATGCATAAGTTTGTTGATAGTGAACTTGACATACATTTAGTTAGAAAATGAAAATGTAACAGTATACTGTTTCATTTATAGTCGGAGATGGTATAACCGTATAACAAACGATCAGAGTTGCTTTGGGGAAGGTTAAGAAACGGCAAACGAATACTGGTCTAAGCACGTAAGCGTACCTGTGCTAAATCATAAAAAATAATAAATTTATTTAAGCGCAATTGTGAGAATTACAAGGGTGTCTCAACAAGACTCGAACAACTTTCTCTCCTTTCTGGCAAAATAAAGAATTTCCAGGTGCAATAAAATTTGAATCTTCGACGCAATGATTTTATGTAAAGAATGTAGGCCAGTCAATAAACCGAAATATAAGGCGTTAGGTCGCAAAAAAATAGCTCGGCTCTGTTTTTTTTTTGGGATATTGCTAGGATAGATACCAGAAGTATACCACCAAGTTTGCAACTTCGAAAAACCTGTGCTAACCCCGTAATCCTCTAAAAACCTCAAAATTTTCGGACTTTTTTCATATTTTGGTTTGTAATTTTTAAAAGCTGCTTCCTACAAGAAAGTCGTCCACTGCACTTTTAAAGCTAACAAAATCTTCTTTTAATTGAGTGCAACTCCAGCTTTGTAGGTACAAAAAATCACAAGATACAGCATTTTAAAAGATGTTTTTTTTTTTGTAAAAAAGTTCGAATTTGTAATACGACGTGTTCCGATTCCATATGTTCCTGGATGCATTGAGGCTAATTCAGGAACACAGTTGGATGAATTTTGGTTAAGATTCAAAAAGAAAAAAAGTTTTTCTTACAAGAACCTAATATTTAGGGGTTGGTTTTTATGACAGCCCTATGGCGTAATGTTCCCATTCCATCCATTCCCAGTTATGTTTTGAGGCATTACTAGGAGCACATTTGGGTGAGGTTTAGTTAAGATTAGTTCATAAAGAAAAAAGTTTTTTTAGAAGAACCTAATTTCCAGAGGTTGCTTGGGATCCTTGGCACCTACAAAGCTGGAGGTGGACTCAAATTAAAGAAGGGTTTGTTAGCTTTAAAAATCCCATAGACGACTTTCTTTTAGGAAGCACCTTTTGGAAATTACAAACCAAAATATGAAAATAGTCCGAAAATGTTGAGGTTTTTCGAGGGTCACGGGGTTAGCACAGGTTTTTCGAAGTTGCAAACTTCTCGTATCTACCCTAACAATATCCCAAAAACCAGAGCCGAGCTATTTTTTGCGACCTAAAATCATAAAATGACTGGCCTAAATGTCCTCTATTACCTCTCAATTGAAAGGTTCCCATCCCTGATTCTGACTGCAACTGCAGCTTTTCCGAATTTTAAGTCTTTTAGTTTTCATTTTTCAAAGATATCATGGCTTTCGTGAGAAAACTTGTTAAAAACCTCGTTAACTCAACCTAGAAATCGAAAAAAAGAACTTTGCACTAATCGCATTGAAATAAGAGTACCAGAACAACTGAGGATTTCTACTAATAATGATTCCTGCTCGTTTTCCGGTCTGTTGATTACTGTACAGAATAAAAAATATAAAATCCTTAATTTTCCAAAAAAATACATATATCTAATAAAAGAGAGCAAAATGCCGATTAGTCTTAGTTTTAATCTTTTTTTCATATTAACTTACTTAGGTCGAGAAAACAGTTACTTTTCAAAATGGAAAACACAAAAAAGTCTATATTCTTAGATATCAACAAAAAATTTTCGAAATGGAACATTGGGCGAGAGAATGCAGGTAAAAATGCCCAGTTTGTGGAATTCCAAACATAGCCCATTTTTGGGTACCCAATATTCACAATTTTTTACACTGGGAGTACAGTTATCACGCTCTGTGGCTCAATTGGTTGAGTCGCACTCTACGATGCTAGTGATATAGAGGTCCGGGGATCGAATCTCGGCGTATTCCAAAAATTTCCGTACATGTGCGGATAAGAAATATATATTGCTTGCAACATTATACATATACACTCCGAAATGATATGCAATGTAACGTTGACTCGAAGCTGCCTATAAACGGCTGAGTTAACGCACCATGGCCCCACATGGGGCTATACGATACCTACTGAGAAGAAGAAGTATAGTTTCTTGCTAGAAAGCTAAATATATAGTGAGTCAAACTCATTGAATTTTTACTCGCAATATTCAGATTAACTGCTCTCACAATATTTACGCGAGAATTGATAAACATTTCATCCAGAAACTAAGTTATGTTAACAGCAGGTAAAATATGCACGCTGTAAGAAATTTTGACTTCGGTAGGTTTTTCGTTAAAATAATAATCGAATTTTTGTACATTTATCTTTAAACCCTTTTTTTGTCAAACATTTAACTGTTGCTATTTTCTACAATGTTTTATAATAAGATTTTATTGGATATTTATGAGTACCATAAAATTTACATGATTGTGCGCACGGGCTACCCTTATAGCCCAGTGGACTTTGATCGCAGAAAATATCAATTTCTTGGCTCAAAAAATATTAAAAATATTCTTATTCGATTAAGAAGCCACATTTTAACAGCTACTGAGCAGTTCGAATGAATTTGGTTCATATCCTGAAAATTATCGCCACGAAGGGTTAATTAACATTAAAAACGAGGCTAATTTCGGGCGCGACCGAAATTTGAATACCCTTCACTCTCCTCGGGCTAAAAGTTTTTTTGGGCGAACATATGACTTGTGTTCAATCCTTCCCCATTCTTTTCCTTCTGTGGCGTCGATAGAACAATAATTGTGTGTTTTTGGTTAAGTGGGAAAATAAAAATATTTACTCAGAAAACTTAATTGGGGGGATGCGGGGGGGGGGGGCATGGTCCCATAGTATGATTCTATTCGTTTTAATTTTTTTTGTTTTGACAAGGACGCATTAAGTTTTTTTTTTAAATTGGTGTGGAAAAAATGTTTCTTAGAAGATCTAAAATGGGGGGTTGGGTATGTATGGTAGCCCCATGACCCCATAGACCGATTCCATTCATTTCTACACATGTCTTATGGCATCAATAGAGATGCACGTTTACGAGTTTTGGTTGAAAGTGATGCACAAATAAAAAAGTTTTTCGTAGTAGTAGTGGGTTTGTATGACAGCCCCATTGTCCGATTCCATTCATTTTTACATATGTTTCGTGGCATCAATTGAAATGCACTTTTATGAGGTTTGATTGAAATTGGTGCGCAAATCAAAAAGTTTTTCTTAGAAAAACTCAATTTGGGGGGTTGGGTTTGTATGACAGCCCCATGACCCCACCGTCCGATTCAAACCATTCTTACATATGTTTTATGGCATCAATAGAAACACATTTGAATGAAATTTGGTTGAAATTGGTGCACAAATGAAAAAGTTTTTCTTAGAAGAACCTAATTTGGGGGTTAAGTTTGTATGGCAGCCCCATGACCCCACGGTCCGATTTTAGCGAGTCGAACATACAAACTGCCTGCAATTAAAATAAGCATGTGTGCAAAATTTCAGCTCGATAGCTTTTAAACTGGCCGAGTAAAACGCGTAGCAACAGACGGACAGACGGACATCGCCCAATCGACTCAGCTCGTCTTGCTGATCATATATATACATATTTTATATGGTCGGAGATGCTTCCTTCAATGCGTTACAAACTTCATGACAAAGTTAATATACCCTTTACTCTACGAGTGAAGGGTATAATAAAACCGGACCTAGATGTGACCCTTGAGGAACTCCAGATGTTGCCATAAATTGCTTTGATAGGTGGTTATTTACGTTCACAATTAAAGATCGATTTCTCAAATAATCGTTTATCCAGCTTATTTAATTATCGAGCCGAAAAAAAAACAAAAATTTCCAACTTTTTAATTAAGATATCAAAATCAATTTTATCGAATGCATTGGAAAAATCGGTGTAAACAGAATGAACTTCGAATTTATTCTTAAGAGCATTAAAAATATAATTTTCATATTCTATAAGATTGTTGCTGTGGATCTACCCGCACAAAAGCCATGCTGTTGTTGTATTATATAAGGTTTTACTAAAGGCGATATATACCTAATCTGAATTTATAACCAAACTTTCAAATATTTTCGGAATACACGATAAGATATTAATCGGTCTATAATTGGGAATATCTGCTCTAGCACCTGATTTATGAATAGGCAAGATATAGCTTACTTTCCAATAATAAGGAAATTGACCTGAAGATAAGGATTTATTGAGAAAGAATAGTGAGTGGAAGCAATATATTAGAAGCCCAATTTTTCAGCAAGATCGCAGGAATGCCATCTGGTCCAGGTATTTTCGATGTGTCTAGCATAATTAGTTTTCTGAAAAGCGATTCAGTATTAATAAGAATATTGGATAAACTAAAATTAATATACGATTATTTAACGATGGAAAATCAAAAGACGACCGGATTTAATTATTTTAAACTTTAGAAAAATTATCTGCGAATATATTCGAAATATCAGCATAGTTAGAACTCCTAATCCTATTCAGAAACATGGTGTCTGGTAAAATGTTGCATTTTTTTCTAGAGTTAATGTGTTTCCAAAAATGTTTAATATTTGAACGAACTTTGGATTCTAATTTATAAATTATTTTGAGATTTTAAATTGAAAGTCTTTTGCTTTTAGCCCTTAAATCGAAAAAAAAACTTGATAATCATATAATCTGCCTGAAAACTTGTACGTTAAATGCGCTGTTTTCTTTTGGTGTATTAAGTGCTTTAGTTGACTAGAAAACCATGAGGGAAAATTATCACAAGTTGAGCGTTTACGAGGTATATGTTCTTTAATTAAATTGTCCAGAATATTATAAAACTGCTTCATTTAGTGACAAGCTTTCAATAACAGACCAATCAACAATGTTTAAAGCTTCATTAAACTCAGAATAATCTGCATTTTGAAAATTAATAAATTCGTTTTTAGATTTTTCAATAAGTAATGCGTAATGGTAAAGTTAGATTGATATCCAATCCAAAGCTGGATGATACCTATCAATTGGTTAAAAAAGGAGTTGTGTTTTCAGATACAGAAATATTTTCTACATTTGAGAATACGAAATCTTGAACATTGCTCGCAATATTTTTAATATAATTAAATTGAAATAAATTTAAGAATGAGAAAGTATCGATTACATCCATTGCTTCCATATTATTGCTTCCAACAGACCATGAAAATGCAGACCAATTACATTACATGACATTAGCTAGTTTAAAATCGCCAGTATAATGATATCAGCCGTTGGATAAGTTTCAGAGATTTGCAACAAGTCATCCATATGCATTGCATACTGGTCTGGTGAAGCATCCGGTGGCAAATAGACGGTGCTGATGATAGTACAAGATGGTTTTGTTTGTAACATGACGATTAGCTGCTCATCTGTATTGTGTTTACAAAAATGTGCATGTTGATTTCAGTTATTTGTTAACTGCGATCAATCCGCCTCCGTCGCGTTCCTTGTTAGAGGTGTTATTATTTCGATCACATCGGTAAATTGAAAAATTATGAAATCCTCTGAGTTAAAATTTTGATTAAGCCAAGTTTCCATAAATATTATAATATCAAAATATTAGTTGCCAAAGCCAGACGCCAATCAGGTAATTGAGTACGTATTCCTCGCGTATTTTGATAGGATATGCTCAGTTTCAGTTTTAATTTTATGATTTACAACGAATAATGCGCGGAATGCTATTAATATATTTAATCGTAGCTTCCGGATCATCTTTTTTAATATTTATTAGCTCATTATTAAGTGAGTTTAGATGTTCACGCTGTTTTAATGTTAAATCAGAGACAACTTTTACATTATTTATTTTTAGGTATTTTCTAGAATTATGATCTTTTTTACTTCCACGAGCTTGATGTTAAAACTTTGATCGGTCTCGGTTTATCATTTTTTGGGTTGCCGATTGTAAACGTTTTGATGTCTTTTGCTTCCAAATTAAGTGCAGGTGATACGGCTTTAATTATTTCAAGCGATTTCAAGGCATCAGTTTGAGAATTGTTTTCGACAATGCCATGAATGATTAAGTTGGAAGATCTTTTTCTTCGATCTTCAATTTCAGCAATGATATCCTCCATGTTGCATGGATTCGCACTGGAGGATTTCAAAACGTTGATTTCAGAACGAATATCGGTAATAATGTTTTTCAAATCAGCAAGTGGTCTTGCTGAAGTGAAATTGTCTTTTTCGGTGCAGATTGTGCAATTAAACAATAGCGGGTTGTCCGATCGCAAATTAATTGTTTGTTTTTTTCGGTAATTTAGCACAGCTAGCATGCTCTATCCCTTTACAAGATGAACATGAGTAAACGTCGTCATTATCCTTCAAAGCTATATTGTATAGAATAAGATGTAAACAAAGTACAGATTAAAGATGATAATCACGTCTCCGGGCAGTCAGCAAGCTAGTGATGCTGATTATGCAGATGAAGAGAGCTTACTCGTTGAGTATATCGGTCGTAGCAGCTGTTCGATGTTGATAGACGATGACAGCACATACTCGAGGAAAAGTCCGCTAGTTGTGCCGCAATCACTGCAACAATGCAAACTCATAGAAAAGCCGATAAATTCCACAGATCGCACAAAAACTTCACAGGATTTTTGTCAAGCAACAGATAGTACGTATTGGTGATTTTTAAAAGTTATAAAAACCACAATATAAGCCCCTCACATTTATATCAAAAGAGAGAGGAAAACCTTATTTATATATCACTACTTAATACTTATCTATTGAATATTTTTCTGATTTTTTTTTGTATTTTGGTCAAAGTCAATTTACTCTATATTTTAAGGTACGTTGTCCTCGACGCGGCCGCCGCGACCCCAGCGGCTCTAGAGCAAGTTCCCTGCCCCAAGCAGCCGTCGCCGAAGCCCACACAAACAAGCAAGTGCACCACGTTCATCATTCGCGCATGCATTATGTACAACAAGAGTCCTGCGACTGCTTTCTATATACAGACAAATTCGTGTATCAGCCGAATCAGTACGACTATTGTGCGAAACAACTACCCTACCCCAAGCAGCCGTCGCCCGAAGTCTACAAACAAGCGAGTGCACCAGGTTCACCACTCATGCGGGCATTATATACAACAAGAGCCGCGCGGCTCATTCGACGATAATTTTCATTGTGGAGCTATGCCAAGCGATTATCAACTAAATACGAGTTTTTATATGCAATAGGCGAGTCACAGTCGCTAGAGCCGCTGGGGCCGTGCCGAGGAAAACGTACTTTTAATGTCGATAATACATGGTGTCCGTAAACTGCCGCATAAACGCACCGGATTGTGATTCCTCATGTGAATTCCAGCAAAAAAGTTGTGCTGAACATACCCCCTTAGCTTAACCCTTTAGCTGTCACAGGCATTTGAAGATTTTTGAAAAAATCATTTTCTTGTACGACCAAAACTTCAATATCTCAAAAGCTAGACTAGATTATTACAGCCAACAAATTTACCTAAAAAATGAAACTAACGGCACTAAAATCGGATAAGAGATTTGGTTTTTACAGAACTTCAAAGTAAAATTATTGTGATTTGACCCAAAAGCAATCTGTTTTTCCATCTCAATTTTCTCCAACTTGTGCCAAGGTGAAGTGCCCGTACGATTCTATTAAAAATTGGCGCATTATGTAACGATAATTTCTTTCTTACATAATTTTATTCTAGCTTCGTTATTTCTAACAGTTTTAATGCCTTAACCTTAATCTTAATTTGTGTGAAAAATCACACAAACGCATTTTATTTTCGATTTTTCCCCATGACTTTTCCAACCGATGCCTATAATTGACTTTTCCTAAAACTTAGATTTAAAAAGAAAAACATGAGTTTCAAAAAAAATTATTTTTTTTTATTTTTAGATATTTAAAAACTTACGTTAAGTACCCTCATGTGTGAAAATTCACACATATGTGTGAATTTTGTTTTTACCGTTATAATATAGCGAAATCTACTTTTTTTACCGAATGCATGAATCGAAATCGTTTGGAGTAAATTATTATTTATGTGAAGAATGTACACAATGATGAAATTCTGGTCTAGGACACACCTTAATTGAAAATCTTTTGAAACATGCAGACTCAGGTCCTAGTGGTCCAGTCATATTAGCATTTCAAATACGAAAAAACAGAGCAAGGCTAATTTTTGTTGTTTTTGAATCAATCGATTCCTAAAAATCTAAAACTCATTTTCGTTAAAAAAATTTTGAGTGGAAAGTCCCTAAAAGGACAAAAAGGATAGGTACTCTTTAATCTTTGAACGGAGGTCGTCAAGCGGGGTATCATATCAAAGGATATGTTGAGTACATTACATATACGGTGTTAGTTTCCTGTTTGAAGGACCCTCAAGGTAATAAATCGAGCTTAAATGTAAATGAGTCAAGTGTATTAGTACGTAACTACGGCTTATCATGGCATTGATAAACTGACCCTTATGTCAAATGTCAACAATTACTGGTGGACAATTCAACATATAGCACATTTCTAACTATACGAAATTCGCCCAAAATACACTAAAGTTACATATGTGTGAAAATCCACACATGAGGGTACTTAACGTAAGTTTTTTTTCAGGGTAAGATGAAGGTTAAGTGAAGAAAAGTAGGGTTTATTTGTGATCGATTTTGATATAATTTGAATAAATTTTACCAAATTGCAGATCTTTAGGGGCAGTTTGAATTGAATTGAAATCGAGCTAAAATTAACCCTAGTTTTCTGCACTTAAGGCATTAAAACTGTTAGAAATAATGAAGCTAGAATAAAATGATGTAAAAAAGAAATTACCAATTTTTAAAAGAATCGTACGAGCACCGTTCGCTTGGCAGAAGTTGGAGAAAATTGAAATGGAAAAACAGATTGAGATATTAAAGTTTTAGTCGTACAAGAAAATGATTTTTTTCAAAAATCTTCAAATACCTGTGGCAGCTAAAGGGTTAAGCTAAGGAGGTATGTCCCGTACAACTTTTTTGCTGGAAATCACATGAGGAATCACAATCCGGTGCGTTTATGCGGCAGTTTCCGGACACCCTGTAAAGAGTGTGCAAAAAGTATATAGCTGATTTGAAAAATTACTAACTTTTTTGTTTGTGAGAGTTTTTTAATTTTTTTTTTCTGGTTTGCTAGGGAGTTTTTAATATATAACAGTACACCATTGCACAGCTAACCAAAACAATGTCAGTTTTTTTTTTAAAACTGCGGATTTGGGGACAATTTCATGGAGTTCGCAATACTCCAGTAGCTTCAACTACACAAGCAATTTAGGTCAAAATTTGGCGATATCAATCGCTGGATATGTAAACCCAAACGCACGGTTAACCGAATCAATTTTTTGGATTTTCGTTCTGTAAATATCGAAGAAAATTTATGAATTAGACAGAACGATTAATCCAATAAAAGGATTCGGACGCTTCGTATGTGGGCGGCCGAATACTGCTTATATTTGGTTACCATTGCACGTATAGTCGAAACTGCAAGCTCCATAAAATTGTCAATTTGGTTGGCTGTTTTCAAAGAAAAAATACACAAATTTTGTTCGCTGTGCTATGGTGTACTGTTTCATATAAAGTTTAATGTTTCAATGAAAAAATAAAAAAAAAATAACTCACAAACAAAAAAGTTATGTATTAAGGACGAAACCGATAGCTTACGTTACCTCCCGTCACGTTCCATTCCATTCCGAATGAATAACAAGAATGCTTCCGTACCATTCCGTGCCGAGTATCTGTCAAGGTTGGTCCAAAAGAGTTTCATGTAACTGCACAGATGGCACAGTACGGGACGGAAACAAAATTTTACCAGACCTCTTCGGAACGTAACGTAACGGAAGCGTTCTGTTTTGCATTTCAGCTTTTCAAATCAGTTTACAGTACTTTTTCGCCACCCTGTACACAGAGCCGTGCGAAGTCAATTTGGCGCCCGGGGCAAAATTTTGATCAAGGCGCCCCCACTTTATATCATATCTCTTCAAAACCAAACTCCAAATCATTTAGCAAACTCCATATTTCAATTTATATTTATACCGCCACAAGATAATAAAATAAATTTTTACACTAAAAGTAATAATAATAATAATGGACTTAACCAATGTGCTACACTGCACTGCACTGCTACCTAGAAAGTATATTATGCCATAGCCCATTAATTCAGAAGGTCGTCAACCAATTTAATAAAGGCTAGAAGATCCTTCAGAGAAGAACACCTAATCATCCTGGTGCTTAGTAAATCGCGTCCAAAGATTGATCTCCTGGACCTGGCGATCGCGGGGCATTCCTATAATAAATGAATGGAGGTTTCGTCTTCCTCCAGGCAAAGGCGACTTTGAGTCTCCCTTAAGTCTAAGCTCGGTTCTGCACAGACATTTAATATCGGAGTAGAAGAGGTACACTAGCTATTTTGTAACTCTTAGGCCAGGGTGCGATGTCCAGTAACTAAGCCTCAGGCCCGAAGACCAGTTACCAATTACACCTCTAGCAGTTCTCCAGCTGTTTCCACAGAAGGGATTAGGACCGATGAGAATAGAAGATGAGCCCCCTCCCTCTCCTTGCTAGTTCGTCCACGTACTCATTTCCTTCAACGCCTCTGTGACCCGGTAACCAAAAGATTGAAACAGAGTTACGGATGGAGAGGTTCTAAAGAAGATCAAAGCACTCGCTGACCATCTTCGAGGTAAACTTGTGTGAAGCTAATTGCCTTAATTGCTGCATATGTGCACCATGGAGACCCCGTCCCAGGATCTCCCTGGCACAGATACCGATGGCATGAATTTCGGCTTGGAAGACGCTAGGCCATATGCCCATTGCAACCAAGATCCTGGTATTGGGTCCAAAGACTCCAGCCACCGTTATCGGTAAACCAAGTGATGCTTCTAAGATCCATAAAAAGTAACTTATTCATTACATAGTGAAACTACTTTGCAGGTCCCATTAATAGAACAATGATCTGTATACTCTTGTAATTTTCAAGTTTCGTTTTACATTGATTTTCATGTTTGTTGCTGTTGCAGCAGCAACATGTTTGTTGCCCACTGTGTAGGTTCTCAACTCTTTTCTGTCCATGCTCCTTTTCGAGGCTTGGGGAGTCTGGAGACATACTAAAAAAATTTTCTCAAAAAACGTTAAAACGGTGTGGACCAGGGTTGCCGTTTTCACATTTCTAACTGTAACATTTATCTCATAAAATTGTAACATTTTTAGGTTGAGTGTAACAAATTTGAAGGTGTTGGTGGTAATGAACAAATTAAGCAATAAATGTGCGTAAGTCCGAAATGAATGAGTGCTCGCACAAATAGTGTAGAGTTATAAATTAAAACAAACGATTTTGAAAATGGCTAACTTTTTTCCGAAAATGTTATCCATTTTGTTCCATAAATTCTGTATATTATGGCAAGTCCATGGATTTAACAAAAAATTCACGTGATAGTTGGACCCAGTATTTGAAAGGTATTATGAAACAAATTTTTTTTTAAGGTAATATTCATAGCCAGCATTTCAGGGCACTTCGCACAATAAAACTTTAATAAATGTAAATGGAAATCTCGCAATTAATCGTAGTGTCATAATACTACAGGCATGCACTGCAGTATAGGAGAAACGATATGTCAAAATTTTCACAATTAGTTTAAATTCCAACCCACGATTTGAGAACATATTCAATACGAAAACAATTGTTTAGAAATATCGCAATTAATATTGACACTGCTCTGCACAGAAGCGTAGTTTCCGAATGATTGAAGAAGCATCTAAGCCTTTATTTTGTCGCAAAACGAGATGCTCCTTCCATAGTACCTCAGACAATGCTTGAGCTTTCAAAGTGAGTGTGATAAAAGGTTCAGGACCCGTAAGTGAAGATGTCGAACGTTGTCTGGCATGTTAGCTCATCTCCTCTTTCCTGTCCATCAAAATACTATCAAACTACAGTCAAACCTGTCTAATCGGACCACTGACGGGACCGATCAAATTTGGTCCGATTAGCAGGTGGTCCGATTACTAAGGGATGCCAGAAAAGTAAAAAAAAATAAGGAAATAATTTTTAAACGTTATTCATGAACATTGGACTTGTACAAAGGTCACCTATGCCCTATGCAATAAATGTTTTGAAACTGCTAACATCGTAACTGCCTTGTGTTTTTTTAACCAACTTCCTTAATATAAATTCTCCCCACACTCAGTTCCACCGAAATTTTGAATATTCTTCAATATTTTACAAAGCATTTCTATACTCAAAGTCATGGTTAATGGCTCAATCAATCCTCCCTTTAGCTTCACTTGCATCTTCTTGTCGCAGAAACTCCAGAATTGTTTCACCACTTCATTGATCCTGTCTACGAAATTTCCCGTGGTCATGGGAAATAATAGGTGTGTTTTTTTGGTTATCCCGTGCAGGTTTGGGTAACGAAACTCCATATAAAAAAATGCCAGCTGATCCACCTGTCATTTTTTTTATATGAAGTTTCGTTACCCAAACCTGCACGGGATAACCAAAAAAACACACCTAATATAACTCATTGTAATCGAAACTAAAGTGAAATGTAGTAAGGAAATTTCTAAGATTTTTAGTCAAAAAAATGTCTTGCCACGTTGCCTGTCTGTTGGTCCGTTTGGTGAATTTCCTCGTACTGCTCAAGTAAGTAATCAATTTGAAGTTTTGGTCCGATTTTGGAGATTTATACAATGGTTGGTCCGATTGTGGAGGTACGTCTAGTACTGATCTATCCAATTGGAGTCACCGATCGTGGTCCATGGTCCGATTAAGAGGTGGTCCGTTTATAAAGGTTATTTTGTATGAAAACCCAAATAAAATTGATCAAGGGTGGTCCAATTAGAAGGTGGTCCGATTATAGAGTGGTCCGATTAACAGGTTTGACTGTACTCCGCAAATCAATTTTACTTAAGCTATCACGTTCCTTCTTAAATGTTCTTTTGATTTAAAATGAAATTTGGTGCCCATATAAAGCTTCCATTCCAAATTTTACTGAATGACGAGAAAAAATATTGACAATCATAAATTTTTCGTTTGAATCTGCGGCAAGGTAAAATTCAGTTCATTTACTGAACTGACTCGAAGGCTTGGGGCAATTTAGCTGGTATAGTTGAATGAACACTGATCTTGAATCAAGGAAGGACCAGTAGAAACGGGTACTCAATCCAGGGGTGTCTAAATCAAAACCTGACCTGGGCCAACAAATATCAGCGTCAGGATTGAGCGGGCCGCAGGATAAAAATTATGAAAACACTAATAGACTTGAAAAAAAAACGCCGAAATTTGGTGGATTGATCAACAACCTCTATTTGCTAAGTAATTAACTCAAATTTTGGACAGCTTATCAAAATCCGTCATACAGAAATAACTTTGGGAGCCAAAATCATTCATGCCTGACTGAATTGATGGGTGATCATGCACAAATCATAAAAACTCCGAGAAGTTTTCCCTTAGGGGAAAAATCTTAGATCATGTATATGTCTACGTTATTGCTTACAAAATAATCCACATTGCATCAGCCGTTATCTTGTCACTCCAGAAGCCCAAAAATTCTTTCAAATCGATTACACAGTAACCCCAAATGTCGACTTTCGAACGACAACCATAATGCCCATTCTCAGTTTCCTTAGAGAAGTGTACTTTTTGGTGGTACATATGTTCATAATATCCTTTGAAAACCCAAAATGAGCTTGTGGTGATTTTAAAGGGCTCAACTCACCGAATACTGTATTTTGATATGCATATCGACTATAATGCATTCCTAAAGAAAAAGGGACCAAGGACATCTTTCTCATAACAAGTGCCGACACCAAAATAATAAGGATCGCACCACTTAACTTCCATCCGAGTTTCATCCAAATCGCTCCACAGGGGAGCCAAGAGAACCAATTGAAAGATAACTTTTCATTCGCTTCAACGGCGAATTTATCGCTATTCCCGCAACTCATCAGTGATTGTCGATTCCTTGTAAGGGCGGTCAAAGGAAAATGTATACCAAATTTAGCAATGATCAAACCACTGAAGGGTTGACTTTAAGCTTCGTTAGGGTTTCGCTATGTTTTACAATGTCACATTTTGTCACGGAACAACCCAACGTACATGATGATCGCTAGATTTACTTGCCACTTGTGCGGTCAAGGCGGTTTGTTGGTCGTTGTTGACTTTTTGGAAGGTATTGACGACGGTATGGACCATGGTTCGAACCCCCTGGGACATTAGAATTTTTATTTTTTTTTATTTGTTTGAAACCGATCACATACAGTGCCCCAAATATCACCTTTCAAACGACACCCATAATGCCTATACTCTGTTTCCTATGCTAGAAAAATGTCCTTTTTGGTGGAAATATCCTTTAACAAAACTCAAAATCAACTTGTCGTGATTTTACAAGACTCGTCGCAACAGTATTTTGATATCCATATCCTTATACCTACATAGCGTCTTAAATGCATTCCCACAGAAAAAAGGACATTTTGTGTCCAGGGACATCTTCTTCATAAGAAGTGCTGGCATCAAAATAGTAAGAATAGCACCACTTTACTTCCATCCGAGTTTCGTCGACATCGGTTCACGGGGAGAGCCAGCAGAACCAATTAAAGGATGAATTTTCGTTCGCTTCGATGGCGAATTTACCGCTATTCCCGCAACTTATCGAAATCGTGATTGCCGATTCTGAGTCAGAGCGATCAAAGGATAATGTGTACCCAATTTGGTGAAGATCGAACTACGGGAAGGTCGATTTTAGGCGTTAAACGTTTTCGTTACAGTTTTTCGTGACGCTTTTTCACGAAACGACACCCAGTATTTCTCAGGTAGCCTCCGCAAAGACATATACATGTCAAAATAGAAAACTTGTTTTTCGGAATATTTCCTTATGTCACTTCTCAATTCTCCACTCTCGCCAGATTGTAACAAAATTGGTCGGGGTGTAACATTGTAACAAGAAATTGGAATTTGTAACAAAATGTTACAATTGTAACACGAGTGGCAACGCTGGTGTGGACATTTTTGTATTTTCACATGAGAACTATGTAAGAGGGACAAGCACAGAATACTCACAGATGTTGAATTTATTGGTTCATTCTTCAGACAATTGGATAAATAGTTTTTTATACCCATAAGATGGTATAGGGTATATTGTTTTTGTTACCCGATATTATGTAACACCTCTAAGGAACTGCCGGAGGTATGGCAAAATATACATATATAAATGATCAGGGTTGGTCCCTGATTCAAATAAGCCATGTCCGTCTGTCTGCCCGTCCGTGTGTCTGTTACTTCGCACGATAACTCCCGAAATAATGAAGCTAGCGTTTTGAAATTTCGGTGAGATGTTTGTTTTGATAAAATCTTGGACGGTATTGAAAATGGGCCAAATCAGATCAAGGCTTCCCCTACCTCCCATACAAATTACACCTCCTTGTTATTTTAATTCGTCCATAACTTTCGACAGAATATGGCTAGCGACCTGAAATTTAGATCATGCTTCAAGTTGATGGAAAATAGAGTAAGTCTCACTACCCCTACCTCCCCTACAAAAATTTATTTAGCCATATTTTTTGATAAAATGTTGCAAAAACCTCCAATTTGTATAAAATGAATGTCCTTATAAAATAAGAAAGCTGTGCCAGAACCGACCCAACTATCCCTTCCTCCCTTGAAATTGTATATTTGAGGTTTTGCGTGTTTTCTAGGTCTGTACATGGGTATAGGGTATACACTCATCGTGCTACTCGCACGATTAGAACTTGTTTTTTTTGTTGCCTAATTCACCCAGGTGGCAAATAACGATAATAGTTCAGTCGATATTGGTCACAAGATCCGTTTGACTACATAGGCGTGGAGAGTCAGAAGTGTTTAAAAGCAGCGCAATCAACCTATCGCAAGATTTATCAAGTCTAAAAACATGATTGTAGTGCACTGATAGACTACGACTTTTTCTCCAGCATTGAATTATTTGCGAGATGACCTAAAAGTGAATGTACTGGTATTCACACTTTTCCCTTACAATTCCGATTTCCATATAGTGCACGCCCTTTGTTGACTTTCAAAACTAGCCAATAGCCTCTTCCCATCAGTTTCCTTGGTCACCATTTTGTGCTCGGAATACCTTCCAGCTTTGAGCTTATCCTGTGCCCCCTAGGGGGCGCGTCCCAACGGTTGAGAATCACTGATCTACATTAATAAATTCGTGCGTGTATGGCAGTGTGCTCATGATATGCAAATCGCTATAAGAATACGCAATGTAGATGACTGTTTTAAATTGCAATCCGAATTTATAAACGCCGCAAATTTGGTGCTAATAACATTTAAAATTGACATGTTAGTAAATTTAAAGTGATTAGCGTGTATAAATTGAGAATTCCGCTCTGAAAGAAAGGATTTCTGAAATTGAAACACAATTTTAAACGCTGACCTGTTTTGCTGTCAGATGTATTGTCTGATATATTAAGTAACTTTCAAGACAGAAATACTCCTCACAATTTACGGCGGAAGAACTTTCATGTTCACAGTGAAGTATGGGCTCAGAAAATGTATAACAAAGTCAATAACTGCATATGAAGTACAAAGGTTTACTTCTCTATAAAAAAATGTAATTGTGCCCTATGACCACGGCGCCCGGGGCGAGTGCCTCCTTCGCCCCCCTCTTCGCACGGCCCTGCCTGTACAAACAAAATAGGCTTGGAAACTTATCGGAGGTTCATTACTCCCGTTACGTTTCATTGGTCCAGTGGAGTTGTATGTAACTCCACATAAGACACGGAACGGCACGGGAGCATTCTGACCATTCATTCTGAATGGGACGTAATGAAACGGGAGGTAACGTAAGACTTTCATAACAAATTAAAAAGAAAATAAAACTTCGATATATTTTTCAATATAGGTATGTACATATTGAATGATTTTTGTCGGACCTTGGATTAGTCAGATCTTAAGTAAATCTATGCCCAATAATCAATGAAGAAGAAAAAGAAGGAAACGAAATATCTGAAAATAAAGGGGACAATTTGATTTTTTTTTATAGCTACCAGTGGCGTTGCAAATTTAGTGTTTGGGGCTGGTATGGTTTAATACTTTTTGCTTTTTCATTGGTTGGAGTATTCAACCGCAATGCACTGGAATACACATTATTTTGTATTTAAATGAATTTACACCACGCTCTGTGGCCGTGATCGTTCGGTCGCCAGTCTGTGAAATAGACACTCATAGAGAAACGAGTTTCCAAACTCGGCACGACTCGTCGCAAGTTTATTATTCGGAAGAAGATGATAAGAAATATTCTTATCGTAGAATAAAACTAACAATGCGACTAGGAAGTGGTATGGCTGACAACCGTATCACACTCCGAATTCAGTTGTCTTTGTAACGTTGATGGACTACACACGGTAGTCATCGACGCACCATGCTCCACTAGGAGTTACGGTAATGAAGAGAGACACCACGCAACGCTTTGCAATCCTATTTTAATGTACTTTTTGTAATACAGGTATCCCTCGACTTAGGACGCTTCGACTTAGGACATTTCGACTTACAACGCGTGAAAAATTTACACCACGACTCGATTTACAATAATTTTTGGTTCGACTTACAACGCGATTTGAAAAAAAAAGACGCATAAAAACACACGTGCAAGTTTAAGACAGAATTTTCTTTTCTGTTTCTTTCCTGCTGCATAAAGCTTCTAATTTATTTGTTGAGCTGATATTTGAAGATGGAATTTTATTTTGATAAAGGTAATAGCTGTTTCGTTAAGGACCTTTTGAAGAAGTAAGTTTCAACGCTAGTAAAGGATTAGACCAGCATAAGTATATCAAAAAATTCTGCGGCGGCAGCAAACGGTTCCTGATCAATTATTAAACACTTTTGAAACGCAGGCCACCATATGCCGGAAAATGGAGCATATATCTAATGCCGGCCCCACACTATCCAAAAGATTAACGTTGTAGATAACCTGGTAGAGACAGAACATAACAAGCGTTATTTGTTTGTTGAATTTCCCCATCGTCTCTGTCTCTTCCAAGAGTGTGTTGTCCACAACTTTGATCTTTTTGTACCGCGCGGGTTTGGTAAACCCCGGACAGTGTGATTACAGTCTAAAGCAGGGGTGTCAAACTCAAAACCTGGTCTGGGCCAAATATCACTGTCTTCAGGTTTCAGCGGGCCGCAGGATTAAAATTTCGAAAACCAATATAATACAATAATGACTATAAATTTGAGTCATTAACGACCTCGAGATTATATCCTTTCATATAACTTTTAAAAACTTTCTTCAAACAAATTTAGAAACTTTAGAAAGGAAGCTAAAACGGCAAAATTTGGGTAACTAATAAGTTTCAATTCCCCAAATTTTAGATAGCGCAGCTGAAAAGCACCGTGTCAACCAAAAACATCCAGGTGAGGTAGCCCAAAACAACTTTGAGAGCCAAAATGGTTAGGTTGAAATAATTTAAGTTCGGACAGAAACGTGGCTAAAAATAGACAAGTTTGATGTGTTGTAAGACAAACACATGCACCAGTAAAGCTTAAGCGAATAACCAAAAAAAATCAGGTAATGTGCTGAAATTGTTCCGTTTACGAAATTTCACATCTAGGAGATTTCCTCACCATAAATATAGGATTTGAGATTTTTTGAAGCTTACCCTTCTTTTCACTTAAATTTCAATCCATGTTCTTGTCCCATAACCTGAAAGATTCGAACGCGATTTTTACTGTGGCAGAAAACTTATCAGGCAAATCCAAAAGCTTTTTTCTGAACCGAATTAAGGGACAAATCAATTTCACGGGGATTAATATCTTCATATTTAAAAAAGTTGCCTAAAACCAACCTTAATAGCGAAGGCTGAGTTTGACCGGAGATTTTGATTTGGGGATTTTGGTTTGGGGATTTTGTGACTGGGGATATCGTATCCAACCCAAAAGAGGGAACCATACGAAATCCCCAATCACAATATAGAACATAGAGGAATATTTCTAAAATACTTGAGTTAGGCTTGTATTAGTCCCGAGATTTCTTCAGTTCTTGATGAGTTTTAGTAAGTTTCTTAGACTTGAACAGCCCCATTCTTTACGTTACACATTGTTTTTCTTCGAGCGTTCCGCGGGCAGCACAAAACAGGGAGGTAGGCCGCATGTGACCCGCGGGCCGCGAGTTTGACATGTCTGGTCTAAAGCAAACAATATTCCATTTATAACAACCAAAAAAATATTAACACTTTCCCGGACACAACGCCAAAATTTGACACGATTTGTATGGTCAAATGCTCAAAATTGGACGTCTATAGACGTTGTGTCCGGGAACGGGTTAATTATGCAAAATAGGACCTCGTAAGCATGTAGGTATAAGGTGCTTGAGCCTTTCGGATGTAACCTAAAACTTAATTGATACTGAAAATAGAAGAACTCAGCAAAATCTTTTATTTGTACCAAGGAACACGCACACAATAAAGTGTTTTAGCAATTCGTAAAAACAGTGGTGATACGACTTGGCAGTGTACAGCTTTAAATTGGTAGCGATAAAATTATGAACTGTCATTGAATTTAATTTCTCTGCCCTAAATTAACCCGAACACATCATTCACGCTATCCTAGGATACGAAATAGAAATATTTTAACCTTTTTAGCGTTTGCACTACTTGCTAAAAGTCTAGCTGATGTGTAGTAACTCTCAAATAACCTTTTTTACTCATTAGACTCCCTTGAAATTTATTTATAAAAAAAAAATAATTTGTACACAGAATTGGAAAGAATGAGGAACAGTTTTTTTTTAATGTAAAAAATCTAGAAATCTAATACCCTCTGCAAATTGTCTACAATGTCTATAGAAATTTGAATAATTTCTTCAAAAATTAAGTATCTGTCGAATTGTAGTATGAAGTTGTATTTTGCCCATCCGTATCACCTTTAGATTTAACTGAACGTTTGTACTGACCTTCTGCAATAGAGTCGTCTTTGGAATCGCCATTTGCCATACAGCATTATTTGGATTTCTTATATTTTCGAGATTGATAAGTGACTTTATGCTGCCTGAATTTCTTTTCGCTAGCTGGGGATTAATCTTTTACAATGGTGTTGACTTTTACCTTGAGCTCCGAACTATTCGGCTAATTGCACAATTTTGCGTTTGCGTTACGTTTTTTAGGAGGTTTTCACACTTACGGCCAGATTACGTAATCTGTGCAAATAACTTAATTTGAGCTGTCAAATTCCATACATTTTTAAACTCACCACACCACAGATTACGTAATCTGGCCAGATTAAGTACAAGTCTGAAAACCTCCTTAGTCATCCCGTGTAGTTTTGGGTAACGAACTCCATATAAAAAAATTGCCAGCTGACCCACCTGTAATTTTTTTTTGAAGTTTCGTTACCCAAACCTACACGGGATAGCAAAAAAACCCACTTCATATTTGAAGCTATAGTGATGATGTGAAAATGAGAATTTTTTCTTGAGATATAGAACGATCACCTTAACAACTAATAAGAAGTTTTCTATACCACTGTTTTCTAAATTATATTGTTATTGTTAGATAGGAAAAGAGAATCCCACCTAAATACTTATGTCACAACAAAAATTGGCCCGCCAGTTTACAATAAGAGAGCCCAAGAAGACATATGAAAAATATTACGCAAATTAGTTAATGTTGATGTTACATCCATATTTATTTTGAATGCTCCTTTTTCTTATAAAACTGTATCATTAACTAAAAAATGTCGGAGTTTTGAGTTGTAACCGTCTTCTTACCTACGTGCAAAATGGTTATTCGACTTACTACGTTTTCGGCTTAGGACGCATTTTCCTGGAACCAGTTAGCGTCCTAAGTCGAGGTATGCCTGTAGTGTAAATTTTGATGCTGTTGGTATATAGTTATGCAACAGGAACGTTGCTGATTAATTAATTTTAAGCATCTAATAATTTTGAAATTTCGGATTCATTGCCCCCATTTTTCCGACGCCCCTACTACGAACTTACAGCATTAAGCTGCGCATGTGCATGATTTTGTTTACAATTAATTTTCCATATAAAATTCAAATGAGAAATGTCATCTTGTAGCTTCGATCAAGTTACCATAGAAAATATTTTGGTCCCGAAAAAAAGTCGCATATCTAGTGTATTTTGCGGTTATTTGCATTTCCTTTTCAGATTTTCTTATTCGTTGCCAATAATTTAATCTCTAATTTCAAATGAATTAGGACCATGTCCTAAGAAAATGTGGTGTCTGCGAAAACCCAAAATTGTATTCGCAAACGTCTGAGATTATGATTATGTGAAACTATGACCGTCAATATGTAATAATAATCAAAATTCGTTATTATTTATTTATCATTCAAACATTTTAGTACTTCTCATCTCATTGCATCCTTACTGCGCACACTCAGTATTTAGTACTAGAACGACCTGTAGTGCGCATGTCCTAATATGGTCATGGCGGTTGGGAAGGACGGAGGGTGGGGATTCGTGTCGGTTTGTATATTAAATCAGCTGATTTCAAGTAGTTCATGGGAGAATTGTCGATCAATCATTTAGTCGGCTTCAAATCTAATTTACAATATCCAAATCAAAGCATAAAAAGTGTAAACAACTAAAAAAATTGGAATAATTTCGAAGTTAACTATCACCAGTGCGTGATTTCGAGTAAACGTGTGAACCTGGCGATTAATCGGTGCTCATCCAACTGTTGGTAAATGTGTATCTTGCATTCATCATCCAATTTAGATACATACTCGCATCTTATATGCAAACATTTTGGAGGGAGCTATCGGCAAAACGCTGCCCGTGCGTGCAGCAATCCAATATCGAAGCTTGAAGTGACAAAGCCTCCACAAGTTGGGAGAGTTGCGACCGCGAGACGCGGGCCAAGTGAAGGTTTTTTGTTCGAAATTGGTAGTGTGTGACTCGTGCCGCCGCAAAACAGTTACAAATGTAGTGTTACCTACTATTAAAACCGAAAACAAGCTGGGAAACATATCTTTACCGTATCTAATCCGTTCGTCAAAAGCTACCGTTCGAACTAGCTTTTTCAAAGTCACCCCAACAAACGCACCCGACTTGGTCTTCTTGTGGAGGCATTCCGACGATATATCGCTTCGTTTCGCCACCGCACCGCTACGCTAAAATCCAAATCGCGTATACACTAATGCTCCAAAAGCTTCAGTATGAGAATCGGTTTCTTGCACTATTCCTCGTTGTCCAGTCCATCCGGTTAGATGGTAGCGTAGCAGTGCGCGTATCTGAGCGTGTCTAATTTTGAACGGTTATCTCAACAGCTTACAATATCCGTAGTGATCGTTGCAATAAATCGAGCGTCTAGAATGCCAGTTAGCGCAGTCTTGGCCATTGTATATCCAAGTTCTAACCTTTAATGCTTCAGTAGTCCGCCAACTTCCCAGAAAGATACTTCTTCTTGTGAATTTAACAGTACACAATCCTCGATGCGATAATACTTACATTATAAGTCGCGTTAACGAAACAAGTGAACGCGATATTTTGTTCCGGTCTGAAAAAAATTAAATAAAGAAAAAAACATTTTTTAATGTAATAACGAAAAATCAACTGGTGTCGATTGTACTTCAATTAACCATTCTTTGTGCTGTAGTGCGTCCACAATAATTTTATTACATACATCGAAAAATTACATGGTTCTTCGCTTGTGTGTTTTGATATTGAAAAGAAATTGAAAGTAATTTTCGTTTGTGCTTCTCTCAATCGTCTTGGATCTGTTTGTATAAAATTTTATTTAAAATTTTTCATTTATGCCCGTTTTGAATTGCATTTTGGATGAAGATACACATTTACGTCTAGTCGGACGGTTGGTTAATTTTCTATGTCAAATTGTATAATCGACTGCATCATTTAGACGGGAATTGTTGTAATATTTAATAGCAGAAGTCAGTTTTACACACAACAAAGATACATTATAAAAACAACATCCAATTTAGGTTAATTGCTGGATTTAACCGATATTGTATGTGCGCGATTGTTTTGAAAATACAAATTCAACACAAAACATTGTGACTAAACAAAGTGATTGAAAATTTATTTCAACTGAAAAGTGTGGGTGTTTTTTTTTTTTGTTGTGAAAAATCTTAATTCGAAAAAAGTGTTATCTCGAATTCCATTGAAAAAACCACACACCAATCAAGCCATCATGACTGCACCAGTAATTGCCAATGGAAATGGAAAAGCGAGTCATGACGCCGATGTTGGAAAACCGCCTGAAACAAATTTCGTCATGAGCACTTTGCAAAATATTTTGGATTTCATCGTGTTCATTTCGGCTGCTATTGGATACATCTTACAGGTAAGATTTGATACTAAAAAAAGTCATGAACATGTTTATTGTGCCTGTACCTGTGTATTCCGTCTGAATAGTTTTTTTTCATCACCGATTTTTTTTCCGATTATACATTATGGATATGTTTTCGGGCTACACACGTCTTTAATAAATTTACTATTTTTCTGCCTTCTTACGCCGCTACTTTTACGGGCGACCCTCCATAGCTAGCTTGGCTTGCTTGCTAGACATGCGAATGTGATAAATTCGCTGATTCATCTATCTCTGTGATGTTAGACTTAGACCTCGAGCCAGAGTTAAGGTTTCATCGCTGTTAAAAGCTGCGGCTCTCTTCGGCAATATATACCTACGAAATAAAAGTGAAACAAAAAAAAATATAAAAAAAAAGATTTAAGCATTTCTTTTTTTTTTTGCTATTTTCACATTTTTCGCTGAATAGCGAGTTACACAATAACCTGATGCCGCTCAAAATTTGTGCATTTTTAATTATAAAAGGAGGTGTCAGTGACGTTTTCGGCGGTTATATATTGAGGTAACCGCGATAGGCAGGCACTGCGTCATCGTGGAAATATAATACGTTTGGTAATCGATTTTTATTAATGGTTTTATGGCGAAGCGAATATGTATATCGAACGTTTTGGTGGGTGGTTTGTTGTTAGATTTCATGTGTGTAGATTTGAATATTGTGGGGCATAATGGAGGCAAAGTGTTTTCGATGGCAAATTTACATACGTTCATTGTTTATAGACGATTGTTGATTAAATAAGGTGAACATTGTGTGGTTTTAATGAAAATGACTTGCGGCTTTTGCGGTACACACGTCTTAGTAGGAAAGGTTAAGGACAATTGTAACATTTGAGAAACATAACGATAATTCATATGTATGTACCTCTATATGTATATGTAATAATTGTTTTCTGTTAAAAACTACAAAAACATACAAATTCACATTTTTCTGTAACATTCCAGATTAAAATTTATGTTAGCGTAATTCCATAAGTATCACGCCCTGTGGCTCACTTGGTTGAGTCGCACTCTACGATGCTAGTATTCTAGAGATCCCGAGATCGAATCTCGGCGTGGTCCAGGAAATATATAGTGCTTGCCAGTGGCGGCTCCTCAGATGAGGCAACTGAGGCGGCGCCTCACTATCATTTCCGTCGAGTTATACATTTTAATTTATCACAAAACATAATTCATCAAATATGATAAAAAACCCTAAAGTAATCTTTAAACTCACTTACAAGTTCCTTTACACAATCGTATAATCCCTAACATAGTTTTTGTACACCAATTCATACAAGTGAGGCGATAATTTTTCCGCCGCACAATCCCTAACAACAACTCAACGCGTATCAATACATTCGCCTGATTCTCTATGGGAGAATGTACGGGAAAAAAACTACCACTGAGGCGAAACAAAAATCGCCTCAGCGTGTGTATCTGAACCGAAACAGTGCGACGATTTGTTCTCGCTTTGTTGTATGCTTTGCGCTGTGCAAAATGAAGTTGAGATAAGAACTCACTGAGCATAGTTTCGGTGTTCTATTGTATTTTGGTTAAAATAGAAAAAGGAAAATATTAGGTGATGTTGCTTGTTGCATATGATTTAAAAAAATGCAAAATCGATAGTTGTGTAGTTTTTGTCACTGTTCATTATTTCATTTAAATATTTTGACGCCCGAACTTTTCAAATTGATATTGAATGATTTTTACGTTATGCCGGAACGCCAAATATTTAAAATGGGATATTATGATGCGTTGAAGAAAATTGTAATTGTAAAATTATCCTCTATTAATGTAACAACCCCCTTCCAATGTGTTTTTATACCCTTCGATCATAGAGTGAAAGGGTATATTAGCTTTGTCATTAAGTTTGTAACGCATTGAAGGAAGCATCTCCGAACATATAAAAAGTATACATATATGATCAGCATAACTTGGGGAGTCGATTGGGCGATGTCAGTCTGTCCGTCTGTTGCGACGCGTTTTACTCGGCCAATTTAAAAGCTATAAAGCTGAAATTTTTCACAACTGCTTCTTTTTGCTGCAGGCAGTTTGTACGTTTGAATCGGTCAAATCGGACAATGGGATTATGGGGCTGCCATACAAACCCAACCCACCAGATTAGGTTCTTCTAAGATTTTTTTTTTATTTGTGCATCAATTTCAACTAAATTTCACACAAATGTATTTCTATTGATGACACAAAACATATGTAAGAATGAATCAAATCGGACCATGGGTCATGAGGCTCCCATACAAACTCAACCCCATCATTTTGGTTCTTCTAAGAAACATTTTTTACTCCCAATTTCACAAAACCTTGAATTAATGTGTCTTTATGAAAGCAACAAAAAAGGTCAAAACAAATGAAACCGTACTATGGGGCCATGCTCCTGCATCCCCCAATAAAAATTCCTGAGCAAATATTTTTATTTGACCACTTCTTCCAACCAAACCCCACACAAATATTGTTTTGTCGACGCAATGGAACTTTTGTGAAGACGGAAGGAAAAGAATGGGGAGGAGGGGGTTAAATACAAGTCGTAGGTACACCCGAAAAAAACTTTTACCCCGAAGGGAGCGAAGAGTATCCAAATTTCGGCCGCGCCCGAAATTAGCCTCGTTTTTTCGCCTCATCAATTTCCATATGCACGAGCCGCCACTGGTGCTTGCATCATTATATACACTCCGAAACTACACTGTCAAAACTATAGCCGCACCATAAAACAGACTGATCCTTCAAAACTGAAACAAAGCACAGTTATTCCACATAGGTACTATAAACATAAGGGATATTAAAAAGACAAATAAATTCACAGGAAGTTTCCTTAAATTTCAAACCGTTATTTCTCTGTAGAGGAAAATTTAAATATCCCGTCTGTCATTCATAACTATAAAAAAATTTCGCGAGCGCGCAGAGGGCGAACGCTGTGTTGGTGAACGTAGCTCATTGACCTCTTCTATATTTTATTAACCTGTTCATGCTCTAAATTGCATAAGAAAAATCCTACCTACAGTGGGATTCGATCCCGAGACCCCTTGATTTGGAGACAAACGCCCTACCTACTAGACCAACCAGACTCTATGAGTGATGAAGTTTGTAATACCATACATTGTGAGACATAGCATAAAAGAAATAGCAAAGCTAATATTCAAAAACAACTATGCCGTAGTTGTTTTCACTTGTGGAAGATATGACATGTAAACGATCATTTAACTGGTTAAAAGAACTACTTCTTAGTACAAATCAACCATTTTCATGGTGTTGTGTTGGGAGTTCCGTCCATAAGATCGACACCGTGTCCGCGCAGAGGATACTCTTCAAAAGGGAGAACCTCTGAAGCAGCTACTTGAGCTGTGGCTTCTAGAATGTTCTAGGCTGAAGCAGCGGGATCGCTGTAGCTTCAAGCGAGTGATCTCTAAAAGGGGGGAATTTCTGAAGCAGCTACTAGATCTGTGGCTTCTAGAATGTTGCAGGCCGAAGCAGCGGGATCGCTGTAGCTTCTGGTATAGAGAAGTGAGATGGAGTGAGTTGTAATGCAGACTAACTTCTTTATTCATCTAAACTTATCCTCTATATACAAATTTGTCTAAACCTAATTTACTTAAAATCTAAGTAAAGTGCGCGTCAAGCAAAAAAATATTTTCTCATGGGAAAAGTTCTAAACGCACAAGTCGTGTGCAAATTTCCAGACATACGGACTGCATATCGGATTGCAACATGAAAGTGAATGAATGAATGTTTACTATGTGCGCGTACAATAACAAACAGATAAGATTACGTTTGTTATTCTTCCTATCATGAGATATGTTGTTGCTTGGCGCGGGCTATTCTTGTCGTATACAAGGTATACGTTATGGGTACATTGCTTTGCATTTATGTGCTATGCTATATGGTATACATTATACACTACAATGGTAAATTTCAATATAGTATTAACTTGGTTGCATAGTTAATGTGACAATAAGTTTTCTCTGAGTGTAGCTGCACTTGGAACTAGTATATGGGAAAAACTGATGAAAAAGCGGAAATTCAGGAAATTAATAACGGGAAAAATCTTTTTTAAATAAAATTGACTCTGAGGGATAATTTTGTATATTTCTCAAAAAATAATTACAACGGTTTTGGGTTTTTTGCTTATTGACCTCTCAGTATCGATAACCTTTTTTTTACATAGAAAACTCTGAAATATTTTTTTTTACGTAATAATGTTTCTGAAATCCTGTCTAATTTTGATGACGGAAGGGCTTCGTAACATTTGTTCCATTAAAACCTTCTTTAAGTGCAATGGTTGGTGGGAGATGATGCAATCTCTTGCTACAAATTCCGTTATGTGTCATGTCTTCTGTACCTATTAAAACGAAAACAGTTTATGGTCAGGATATTCCAGAGAAATTTCCACTGTATTAGAGGTGGTTACAACCACTTTTAAATACATAAACAACCCTGATTATAAGGGACTCTGACCGAAGGTTGTATTGAGATCTATGAACATCCAGCAAGTGCTCATTAAAAGTATTGGCCAGGATAGTCTACCTACAGAACAGTTGATTTCGTCACTTCCAGCACAGGAAAAATTTAATGGGAATGTCCTAACGATAAACAGCTTCCATTTCATACAGAAGATAGGACACATAACGGGTTTTGAAGCAAGAGATTGCATCATCTCTTACCAGTCGTCGTACTTAAAGTTGGTAGAATTTTGATGCATAGTAAATATTTTTTGTACATATATTTTATAAGCAATAAATAAGAATTGTGCACAACATTAATGAAATGCCTCCTGTAAATCTATTTTTGGATTGGTCTAATTAAAGGTGAGGTTTATTTATAGTACTATTATTTACCCAGTTTGCATAAAAGTACTCCAAGGCAAATCTACTGGCATTTTTCGATTTAAGATTTCTGATGGCCTTTGAGCAAAAAGAAACTTAGACAAACGTAAGGATGACTTGGCTTTATACACTGCGTTTCACTTGAATAGCACATTCCGTTTCACAAATTTCTTAATCATTTAAAATTTCAAAAACCCATCACAATTCGAAATTTTTTATTTTTAATAAAAAAAAATTTTCTTACATTTTTTTAAAGTTGATTTTTAATATAGTATTACTAAAAAAATTATATGACACGGAGTCTGCAGACCACTGGGAAAACATACTCGTGTTGTCAGCTTTCCAAAAAGGTGTCCATGTCAATATAAATATTTGAAATAATTGAAGCAGCTAGCTGCAACTTGTTCGGGGACCATAATTTCGTTTGATAAAAAACGACAAATCCATAACACATTAAAAACTTATCCCTGCCTACACCATAGCTTTTATTTCATTTTTTATCAAACGAAATTATGGTTCCCGAATAAGTTGCTAGCTGTTTCAATTATTTCAAATATTTATATTGTCATTGACACCTTTTTGGAAAGCTGACAACACGAGTATGTTTTTCCAGTGGTCTGCAGACTCCATGTCATATAATTTTTTTAGTAACACTAAAAAGCAACTTTAAAAAAATGTATGAAATTTTTTTTTATTAAAAATTAAAAATTTCGAATTGTGATGGGTTATTTAAATTCTTACTTTAAATGGTAAAATGCAAGGTTATTTAAAAAAAACATAAAAATTCGAATACATATCTCAGTGACCATTGAAAATCGGCCTAACATTTATGGCCTCATTTTGTTGCATTTTGTTGCATTTTGACCCTATTATAACCTGTTGCAGGGAATAGGTCGACTTAACCAATAACCCTGTATATCAATATTCTTATGACTTAGCTAGTAGTTTTTTTTGTCTTCTTTGTGTGGGCTCCCCGAAAAAAAATTGTGCTTTCGAAATTTACCGTTACCTTTTTTCACCAATTTGCTTCAAAAGAGAGCAGATTTTTTGTTTAACTAGAATAGCACAGTTGGGTTTAAGCTTCACACACGGGATGCACGTGGTCACAATATCACAATCTATAGTCGTTTTGAGTATTTTAAATACAATTCGTTGATTTTAAAAATTTTTGGGTCGTGGTAAAGCCTTAAGAAGCGAAGAACAACTTAAAATAAAAACCTACAGGGATTGTTACCTTGTTACCTTTCAGTGACTAAAATATCGAGAAAAAAATGGAAAAAGCATAAACGTGATTTACAATTTTATTAAAAATGGTGAAATTATGAAAAAATATGAAAGGTCGAGTAAGCAGTGTACTCTCTAATCCAGATAAGCGATCTATTTAGCGTGAAGCATCGAATTCACATAATTCTGTGGACAAAATTCGGTTAAAAGTTGGTCTCAGTGCGATTAAATCAACTGTATGTCGTGCTAATTCAAAAGCTAAACACCTTAAGCGTCTAAAATTAAAAAAAAACAACACTTAACCCCGCTCGTAAACAAGCTCGGTTGACTTTTTGTCGTACCAACATGTCATGGACCAAAGAGTGGTATCGCGTGTTTTTTTCTGATGAGAAGACATTTAATTTGGAGGGGCCCGACGGACTGTTATTTTTATGATTTAAGGAAGGAGACTCACCAGTTGGACCGTTTGCACAGTCGGGTTGGCGGCGTTATGGTTTGGGAAGCCATATCCTACTTCGGCACTTGTGAACTCCAATTCTTAGACACCACTATAAATGCTAAGTCGTATCAAGGTGTTTTAGAAAAGGCTTTTGCGACATTCGAAAATCTCTTTTGACCATTGCCGTAAACTTTCCAACACGCGAATGCACCAATACACACTGCCCGTGCCATAAAGTAGTTTATCGAGTCCAAAAATCTTACTCTTTTGAACTGGCCACCATACTCGCCGGATCTAAACATAATAGAAAATGTTTGGGGATGGCTGGTCAGAAAAGTTTATGCGTCTGGCAAACAGTTTTTAACAAAGACTGGCCTAATTGAAGCCATTCAGCAATCATGGGCCACAATATCCCTTGCTTACATCAAAATTTTGTACGATTCTTTGCCTAATAGGATCTAGGAGGTTATTTCAAACAGGGGAGGCTCAACCCATTACTAAAATTGCTGATTTTAATTTAAATTGATCTCAACTTGTATTCTGAACAATAATAAGTTATCCTCACTGCATAAAAAGTTAATTAAAATAAGTTTTTAAAAAAGTGTGCTATTCAAGTGAAACAGAATTTATGTGTTTTTTCATTGGTGTTTTACATTTTTTTTTCTAAGATTACATGTAGGAAAAATTCGAATTCTTTCTTTCTTTCTTCTTCTTTCTTTATTTCAATTTAAAGCTAATTAATCAAATGACAAATAAAATATACAAAATATCTGTTCTCTTCATTTTTTTAAAAGATATTAAGAAAATAAATTTAATGTGTAGAGTGTGTTATTCAAGTGAAACGCAGTGTATATGAACTGAATTAATAGCTGTAAATCTATTGTTGCTGTTTTTTTTTATCAAGGAAAAACAACTTATACGAAATGATTCCATTGTGTCCCCTGACATAAGACCCCACGCAAGCTTTCCTATGAGTATTGAACAAGTATATACTTTTGCAGCTATTCAGGGACACCATGTTAACTTGGTCCTACAAACTTCAAAAATATTTGTGGCAAACACTATTACCATTCTATGCATTTCCACCAAATTTCATGTTCATTGTTTCATCAAGTTAAAAGATACGCAAGAAATGCTCAAGAGGCTTCCCTTGCATTGTGAAAGACCCTTACTAAATGCTTACTTGGCTATATTTCCGGTTTGGATACAGTTATTCGAATGAAAATTCGTAGACATATTCTATATGTAATTTGCCAAAAACCCTTAGCAGCATTTTCATATTTGGAAACCTAAGAGAGGCTACACACGAACAAATTTAAATTTTACAAATTTACTGTTATTTACTTTTCCTTAGCAAAAGTCAACAGTCTTAATATTTAACGTACATTTTAGAAAAACGGAGGTCTCTCTAGTTCCTGTCAACCCCTTGTGGGGCATAGGGCATTAACTACGCCTACTCTCCACCTCGTTCTGTTTTGCGCCAACGGCGCTAGCTGCGACCATGTAAGATTTAGCGTTTTCGCCTCGCTTGTTACCGATCTTCTCCATGTGTTCCTTGGCCGTCCAACACGGCGTCTTGCTCCGGAATCCTGTGGATTCCAGTTCAGGGCCTTTTTTGCGATGTTATTGGGCCCTCTTCGGAAGGTGTGACCTAACCTATCCATTGCCACTTAAGTCTTTTGATCGAAGTGCCTATCCTTTCTTGGCCAGTTATAGTGAGGAGATCCTCGTTCGAAATGATCTCCGGCCAACGAATATGTAGGATGCGCCGTAGACACTGATTTACAAAAGTTTGCAACTTGTCAGTAATCTCTTTAGTCACCTTCCAGGTTGAACAGCCATATAGCAGTACGGATTTCACATTGGAATTGAAGACTCGAAGTTTGGTGCGTCTGGAAATATTGTTGTTTAGCCAGAAAGGAGTCAAATTGAAGAAAGCCGCCCTAGCCTTGTTTATCCGTGATTTTACATCAGCATCCGCTCCACCATCTGCTGTAACTACGCTCCCGAGATAGCAGAATTCATCAACTTTTTCGACTGCCTGTCCCGAAATACAAATTCCGCTTTGCCCCCCTGGATATGTGCTCAAGAATTTAGTCTTGGCAGCATTGATTTTCAGCCCCGCATTACGACTTGCGCAATTTAGAGCTTCTGTCATTTGAGCGACATCATCCGTATTAGTTGATAGAAGACAAATGTCGTCAGCGTAGTCAAGATGTTGAAGGTGATCAAACAATTTCCATCTGATACCTTTGTTACGATGTAATTGAAGTGCGGAGCCGAGTACATCACTAATGACAATAAGGAAGAGAATAGGTGACAAAATGCAGCCTTGTCTCACTCCACTGTGCACCTCAAAAGGATCTGAAAGCTTGCCCTTATGCAAGACGTGACATTGGGCTCCATTGTAGGATTCCTTAATGATGGAGATTATCTTATCTGGAATATTTCGTCTTCGTAAGGCATCCCAGATGTACTGACGATCAACACTATCGAAGGCTTTTTCAAAGTCGATGAACATGAGATGTAATGGGGATCTCCACTCCGCGGGTTGCTCGATGATAATACGGAGGGTGTTAATGTGGTCGCTACAGGAGAACCCTTCGCGAAAGCCAGCCTGTTCATCGTTCAATGTGCTATCGACTTTTTCCTTGATTCGTCCTAAAACAATCTTAGCCATCAACTTGGAAATAGCAGGAAGTAGACAGATCCCACGCCAATTATTACAATTCTTCAAGTCACCTTTCTTCGGAATTTTAATAATTAGGCCCTTTTTCCACTCACTGGGAAGAGTTTCAGTTTCCCAACACTCTCGAATTAAGGGAAGAAGAATATCCGCTGTAGCGTTAATATCCGCTTTTAAAAATTCTGTCGGAATTCCATCAATCCCCGGGGCTTTACCGGCGTCCATTGATTTGATAGCGTCTGTTAGTTCCTTTTTGGATGGTGGACCGGAACTAATGCCGTCTATTTGAGGGACGTCTTCTGCTGGCAACGAAGATACACTTGGAAAGTGTTATTCAGAACCTATAAAAAGTGTTCTCTCCATCTTTGTAGCTGTTGTTCTTCGGTAACGAGCAGAACACCTTCCTTATCTTTCACAGGATGTTCCGTTAATAAAGATCTGCCAGTTAATGGCTTTATAAGTTTGAAGAGTGTTCCACTGTCACCGCGGAGAGCCGCATCCTCTGCCTCCTTCGCAAGTGCGTTGATATTGTTACGCTTATCACGTCTTACACTTCTCTGAACGCCTTTTTGGAGCGAACGGTATTCAGCTCTGTATCGTTCTCTAGCTGAATCGTCAGCAGCTGAGTTAATCTGCTCCTTAACTCTCTTGCGTGCTGAGATAAGAGACCAAGTAGAGTCGCTAATAAATGGTTTCCTACCGCGATCCAATCGTCCTAAAATTTCTTCGCCACATGAAATAAATGAATCCTTAGCGACTTTCCATCTATCTTCAATTGTCGGATTCTCATTTGGTGGTGGTGCATTAGCTTTTTCGTGCAAAGCGGTGGAGAACGCACGCTTGGTTGATGGAATTTTGAGCTTCTGCACATTATACCTAGGGCAAATATTTGCGCGGTTAGGACGCTGGATTGCTGCCGTTCGTAAGCGCATTTTTGCGATGACAAGATGGTGGTCACTGCCAATATCAGCACCACGTTTCGCCCTAACGTCCAGGACACAGTTTCTCCACGTTTTGGAAACAGCAATATGGTCTATCTGGTTCTCAGTTCTGTCATTTGGAGAAGTCCAGGTTGATAAGTGGCAATCTTTGTGTTTAAACAGAGTCCCACCAATGACGAGCTGACGAGAAAAACGGAGGTAGGAAAGGAAATTTAACTGTAACGCCAATAACTTTTTTACCGTTATTTAGTAAACAGACGGACGGACGGACGGTCGGACAAAATCGATTTCATAAGGGTTTTTTGAAAAAATTACTACAAACCCCTAAAAACCCAATGTTTGAATCGAATCCGTGGATTTGACTGTCAAATGAGCCCACCCACAGATGGATTTAACTTTTGACGGAACGAAAATCCCTTAAAATGGACTCGAATCCACGGATTCACCGTGAGTGTGAGGACTATGACACAATCTTTCATTTTCATTGGTTTTCGTAATTGACATTAAGTGCGTTTTTTGGTTATCCCGTATAGGTTTGGGTAACGAAACTTCATATAAAAAATGACAGAAGGGTCAGCTGGCATTTTTTTATATGGAGTTCGTTATCTAACACTCCACGGGATGACTAAAAAAGCATACTTATTGTAACTTAAATTACTTTAGCACACAATTGTGTAAAGTTTTATTTTAATGCCTAAAAAATTTAACTTAAAATTGAACTTAAAAAAAAAACTTCCGACTTTTATAGCGATTCTATTACCTAGTTTTTTGATTTCATATGTTAACAGAAAGGGGGTTTCGTCTTACTAGGGATGCATAAAGTTGTGTGGTTGTGTGGATGTGGTTTCTATGTTTCCGCACGAGTTGCGGACTGAATTTCAGGGTGGAATCTTGGAAACGGATGCAAATTAACCCTATTTACCTAAAATTTTATCTTTCAATAAATCATATTTTGTAGAGATTTCTGATAATTTTGCGGAAATCCTCAAATAAACCATCATAACTATAAAGGTTTATTTCGAAATGTTTTTTAAAAACTTCACGTGACGTTAAACGAAAGTCATAATTTCCCATTAACTTGAATTTCACAAATACCATTTCATCACAAAGAATAGTGAAATGCATAAACTAAATGCACAATGTATCAAATCTGAGTCATATAACAAAACTCTATTTACGTAAAAACTACAGTCTACAAAATTATGAAAATAACACCAATTAAAACCATTTACGATATATGTATACCGTTATTTTTAATAATTTTCTTTTTTCATTTCATCTGAAATTACACAAATGCAATGCATATATTCACCATTTTGCTCAAACTAATTCCGCACAGCAATTTATAGGACATTCATATTTGATAAAAGACCACCATTAACCAAGGGTTAAAGTATGTCCTGACAGATGACCTAATATCGCTCAATCGACCTTAGTTGTAATGTTGATCGAAAAATATATGCATTGTTTAGTCTGATATATGATTTTTTCCACCAATTTATTTTTTTGGTCAAGGTAAATTGCATTTCACCGCCCAATGTGAGGGGTATAAAATCATATTTTCAAAATAATAATTAGCCGTCGTGAAGCCCACAAAATTTCCAACTTTTTCATTACCAAGAATTGGCTCTTTACCTATTTGTAGATTTTGGAAAACAGTGCAAACATTCAACTTCGATTTCCCCAAATGTCATAATTTGCAGCTATCCCACTATTCACAAGTGACACAGATATATTCTTAACCTAAAACTAAGTTTTCATAATCGTGGGGGTGGGGAAGTTACATTCAATTGTATGTTTTTTTATGCAGATGTTTTTGCCAAACAACAGCAAAATATTGTATACTTTTTTTAATAGGAATTGAACTACCTATCTAACGGTACCTAAATCGTGACCCTAGGTGAATTGGTATGATGACAGTGACCGGTCAAAGTTTGAAAGTGATAGGTGACTTTTGTATTATTAATTCGAGTACAATTGCAATTAATTAATGTTTAGCATATTACTTCTTTATTTATGTTTGATGTTGGGCAGATAAATTTAATAAGCAATAAAACTTGCCTACAAAATCTTTTCTAGGATTATTTACTTAAGGTGACTAGACTCCCAAAGGGCGAAGGCCCAGTGCTGTACACATGCGGAATTCGGTTTTCAGGCAAACCCTCAATCATTCTGTTTTTCCTCATTTCCCTTTCACGCCGTTTTGGAGAAAGCATAATAAGTCACGAAGCTACCACCATGATGTACACCAGGGGTGTCAAACTCAAAACCTGGCGCGGGCCAAATAAGACTCTTCTCAGATTTAGGTGGGCCGCAGGATGAACATTTCAAAAACGTTTATGTAATCGTATTACGAAGGATGATGATGATGATGAAAGGTGGCTAAAAGACACAAAAAGTTATTTGATATGGTTTTAAACAAACTCACACCAATACAGCGTGATAAGTATAGATCTAAAAATCAGGCACTTGGGCTCTAATTTATTATTATGTTGGAATTTCACATCCAGGTGATATAGTCACCAATTCCAAGTTTTCCGTAGTTTTTAAAGCTTTGCCACTTTTCCAAATAAATCTCAATTAATGTTCGGTGAAGGCAACCAATTTTTTATTAACTGCATTTCGGGACAGAACAGTTTCATAAAGAGACTTAGTATTGTCCTGTACGAAAAAGATGAGCTGTCTTAAAAAATCAAATAACCAGCCTCAAAGTGTTGGTAGTATTTGGAGAAAAAATCCTAAAATAATCTTGCATAAATCCACTGACGAGTTTTAGTAACTTTTATAGACTTGAGTTGAACTTCTGAATTTGATCACCTTACCAATTTCACCATTTTTGTGTTGATACAGATTGTGCTGCTTCAACATGGCCGCGGGCCGCACAGAACTGCGAGGAGGGCCGCATGCGGCCCGCGGGCCGCGAGTTTGACACGTCTGATGTACACCATAAAACGACCACATATTCTCCTTCCATTCAGTGATATCTTCGTAAATAGAATAGTAGCCGATATTCTGGGGAGATACTTGGTGAACCTTGGGAAAGCATAAGGTTCTGTTGATACTAAGCAGGTGTGTTTTAGATATTGAAAAATTAAGATACATCGTATCTTACGTCTAAAGCAGGTTAGGGACTCAGTTTACTTATGCCGAAGTGTATGAGCGGGTATGCATTATTTGCAATCATACAATTTCACGACTCTTTTATTATCAAAATGCCTCCAAAAGAAAAATCAAAAGATTCGTTTTATGCCATTTTTTTATTTACCAGTTAATTGAACATTTCTCCAATTAAAAAGGTTTCTTATCAAAACATAACATACAATTTTCAAAAAATTTTTAGTTGTGTAACTGCTGTCATCAAGATATGTAAATGTTATGCATACTACACCAGCTTTACAATACGCGGTGTCTGAGATGATGTTAATAAAAGCTTTTTTATGACTTTATAGTATTTTCATGCGTTTTTGATCTCATTTATAATCACAAGTCCAAGTTTATGTACAATAATTGCAATTTTATGTCGACCTCTCTAGAATCAGCATAATTAAAATTATTACTCTCTGAAACAACTCAATGCCTGAGATGTACTTGACCTGAATAGCAATTCATCTGTGCTAATAATATAATTCAAGTCTAATAGCAATTCATCTGTGCTAATAATATAATTCAAGTCTAATATATTTTTTTAGTTAATCCGGAAATGTCAGAAATATACTGCGCATATACACAAACTGTTCATACTTCCGAGATGTAATATCGAAAATTTGCAACATTTTTGACCTAGTTCGCAGGATGTTAGTACAGTAAAACTTCGTTATAACGCTCTTCTGGGGTCTAAGCCCAAAAAGCGCTATAACCGGGAAAACGCTATAGCCAGGAAGTCCAAGAAATAGACGCATACACCTTCTAGGTGACAAAATTTATTATTCGTTTGATACATGGAATGAAATAGTAAGGAAATGGCAATCAATTGATTACTGGTTTAAAAAAAAGATATTTGTTTTTGTTTTAGACTGGCAACAGACTTCAGTAATACTGAGGTTTTAAATTTATTTAAAGATCCTTCCCCTATTTCCATGCTATAGGCAAAAATTGCTCGAATCATCTTTATTTCAACTAAGACTGCAAATGTTTTTGGCATGCTTGACGCATCTTTCTTCTTCTCTTCGGTGTCGACGGATGCTGATGCAATTACGAGATCTTCAACTATACTTTTAATTGTTGTTATGTATTTCCCTTTTTCAGGAAATTTGACCTTGATGTGAATTAACGGAACAACTTGTGCATCACGGTTTTATTTGTGATTATTAAAATGTAAGGATAGACTACTTGCTCAATGAATTTGTCAATATAAATTGTTTGAAGAAAATGAGACTGGGAAAAGAGCGTTATAACCGGGAAATAGTAACGTTATAACGAATTGAAATTACCTGTAATAAATGCTAATGGGGCCGGGACCGAGAAAAAAGAGCGTTATAACCGGGAAAGCGTTATAACGAAGTTTTACTGTATGTAGGCATTGTGCATGCATGTATGCATATACCTCTTAAGAAACATGTTAATAATTATATTAGTGGATACTGTTTCCATAAACACAGAGACTACTTGAATTTTAACTGATTTCTTTCAATTTTCTTAAACGATTTTTTGTTTTATATGCCGACATTGTGGATTATTTAAGCTGTTAGTGTTACTTCACAACTAAATAGACACACGATAAAAAATGCTATTTTATTTCTCTATTAGCAGATTGAGAGGCACAAGTTATGCATAGCGCATATGGTGAATTTGGTTAACGCTTCTAAAAAGTTACTCTCCTCGACTTATTGTTTTAGATTGGCGCTTAATCATTGACTAATTTATGAATATTTATTAGAGACGAATTAATAATTAGTAGGCGCGTTCCATTTCTCGTTTGTTATGGTTGTTGTAACTTGAACTTGAATTTTTTGAATTTGTTATACCCGTCACTATGTGAAAGGGTATATTAACTTTGTCATGAAGTTTGCAACGCACAAAAGGAAGCACCTCCGACTAAATAAAGTATATAGTGTACGCTGTATATATGTCGGAACGAATGGAACCCGACCATGGGGTCATGGGGCTGCCCCGGAAAATTAAGTTCTTCTAAGAAAAACTTTTTTTCTTTATGTACCAATCTTAACCAAACTTCACCCAAGTGTGTTCCTAATAAAGTATCAAAACATATCTAGGAACGGATGGAATCGGACCATTACATCACAGGCCTGCCATACAAACAACCCGTGAAAATTAAGTTCTTCTAAGAAAAACTTTTTCTATTTTAATGCGACCTTAACCAATCTTTACCCAAATGTGTTCCTAGTAAAGCCTCAAAAGATATCTAGGAACGACTGAAATGGGAACTCTACGTCATGGGGCTGTCATACAAATAAACCCTTGCAAATGAGGTTCTTCTAAGAAAACTTTTTTCTTTATGAACCAATCTTAACCAAACTTCACTCAAATGTGTTCATAGTAAAGCCTCAAAACATATCTAGGAATGGATGGAATCGGAACATTACGTCATAGTGCTGTCATACAAACCATCCCCCAAATATTAGGTTCTTGTAAGAAAAACTGTTTTTTCTTTTTGAATCTTAACCAAAATTCATCCAAGTGTTTTCCTGAATTAGCTTCAACGCATCCAGGAACATACAGGGCCAGATTCCCATATGGGCATCCTGGGCAGCTGCCCAAGGCAGCAGATTTTGAAAGGCGGCATTTTTAAACTTTCCGTGAAAGATCATTTTGGGAAACGCGAGGAACAGTCACAATTAGACAAAATTTTAACTTCCTCTTTCATTTTTTTCTAGTTACCTAAGCACGCCCAATCGCATATTCACCGTATTGTAATGTATAATCTGACCAAAAACAACAAAGTTGTAAAAGTTACCCCGCCAAAGAAAAATTCATCTGCCGCAAAAAGAATACATATCACTCCAATCCGCTGCTCATATCTAATTTTGTTTGCTGGGTGTACTTTTGTTTTAGGTGTAAATTCTGGAGAAGTTTAAATGTACAGGACTACTTCTTAAAGTAATTTGGTGGGAGCTTTAACATTTTATTCAGTGCCACTTTGACGGCTCCCTCCAAATTACTTTAAGAAGTAGTCTTGTACATTTAAACTTCTCCAGCATTTACACCTAAAACAAAAGTACATCCAGCAAACAAAATTAGATATGAGCAGCGGATTGGAGTGATATGTATTCTTTTTGCGGCAGATGAATTTTTCTTTGGCGGGGTAACTTTTACAACTTTGTTGTTTTTGGTCAGATATCATATATTTTTGCATACTTAAATAGCCAACTATGTAATATTTTTGTTTTGGGAAAAGTTTCAATAGGTTTTTGTTCAGCATATTCCATAAATTTAATATCACAAGTTATATTCACAGGGTCTTCTTTAAAATAAATAGATACTGCAAACGCAATTGCAAATACGCCACAAATGGCTGTTGCTGAGCTTTTTATACCCTTCACTCGTAGAGTAAAGGGTATATTAACTTTGTCATGAAGTTTGTAACGCATTGAAGGAAACATCTCCGACCATATAAAATATGTATATATATGATCAGCATGACGAGCTGAGTCGATTGGGCGATGTCCGTCTGTCTGTCTGTCTGTCTGTCCGTCTGTCCGTCTGTCCGTCTGTCCGTCTGTCCGTCTGTCCGTCTGTTGCTACGCGTTTTACTCGGCCAGTTTAAAAGCTATCGAGCTGAAATTTTGCACACATGTTTCTTTTTATTGCAGGCAGTTTGTATGTTTTTGCATCGCTAAGATCGGACCGTGGGGTCATGGGGCTGCCATACAAACCTAACCCCCCCAATTTGGTTTTTCTAAGAAAAACTTTTTCATGTGTTTACTAATTTCAACGAAATTTCACACAAATGTGTTTCTATTGATAACACAAAACATATG
The DNA here is from genome assembly GCA_949715475.1 of Microchrysa polita. Classification (NCBI taxonomy): domain Eukaryota; kingdom Metazoa; phylum Arthropoda; class Insecta; order Diptera; family Stratiomyidae; genus Microchrysa; species Microchrysa polita. The sequence continues at coordinate 52,663,147 of OX454415.1, forward strand.
TAAGAATGGATCAAATCGGACCATGGGCTCATGGGGCTGCCATACAAACCTAACCCCCCAAATTAGGTTCTTCTAAGAAAAACATTTTCATTTGTGCACCAATTTGAACCAAATTTCACACAAATGTGTTTCTATTGATGCCACAAAATATATATAAGAATAAATGGAATCAGACTGTGGGGTCATGGGGCTGTCATACAAACCCAGCCCCCAAATTGAGTTTTTCTAAGAAAAACTTTTTTATTTGTCCACCAATTTCAATCAAACCTCATAAAAGTGCATTTCATTTGATGCCACAAAACATGTGTAAAAATGAATGGAATCGGACGATGGGGTCATGGGGCTATCATACAAAGCCAACCCCCTAAATTGAGTTCTTCTACGAACAACTTTTTTATTTGTGCACCACTTTCAACCAAAACTCGTTAAAGTGCACTTCAATTGATGCCATAAATAATCGGACTATGGAGTCATGGGGCTACCATACAAGCCCAACCTCCCCATTTTGGATCTTCTAAGAAACATTTTTTCTACACCAATTTAAAAAAACCTCAATGCGTCTTTATCAAAACAAAAAAAAGTAAAACAAATGGAATCGTACTATGGGGCCATGCTCCCGCATCCCCCCAATAAGGTTTTCTGAGATATTTTTTTTTATTTTACCACTTATTCCAACCAAACCTTACACAAATATTGTTTTACCGACGCCACAGAATTTGTCAATATCAAATATTATGCGAAAACAGAAGGAAAAGAATGGGGAAGGATTAAATACAAGTCATAGGTTTGCCCCAAAAAACTTTTAGCCCGAGGAGAGTGAAGGGTATTCAAATTTCGGCCGCGCCCGAAATTAGCCTCGGTCTCGTTTAAAAATAATTTTGGGATGAAATGGGTACAGTTTATTAATATGTATTTTGTGCAAAATAGATTTGTGTTATCTTTGTGTTATGGCTCTGCTAACATTCTGTTAGTAATCTGTTAATTTTTTGTTAACTCTGTTAATGCTCTATTAACGTTCTCTTAACACTCTATTATCTTTTCGTTAATGCTCTGTTAACGTTCTGTTAATGTTCTCTTAATTCTCTTTAATGATTCGGCTAACGCTCCGTAAACGGTCTGTTACCTTTCTTTTATTACTCGATTTACGTTCTGTTAACGTTCTGTTAAGGCTCTGTTAATTTTCTGTTAACACTCTGTTAACGATCTGCTAACGCTCTGTTGTTGCCTTATCAACGCTTTGTTAACGTTCTGTTACTGATCTGTCTTAATGCCCCCCTGACCCAGTGTCCCAATGTCACATTGTCCCAATGTCACAGTGTCCCAATGTTCCAATGTCCTAATGCCCTAAGGTCCATTTTCACAGTGTCCTCATGTTCTAATATCCCAGTGTCCCAATGTCCTAATATCCTAATGTGCCAATGTCCCAATATCCTGATGTCCCAGTGTCCCAATTTAGGTCCTATTGTCCCAATGTGCAAATATCACAGTGCCCCAATGGTTTAATGTCCGAATGTCCCACTACCCTAGTGTCCCAATGTCCCATTATCGGAATATCCCAATGTCCCAGTCTCCCACCTAATGTCCTAATATCCCAATGTCTAACTGTCCTAATGTCCCAAGGTCCTAATGCCCCAATTTCCTAATATCCCAGTACCCCAATGTCCCAAATGTCCCAGTATCCTAATGTGATAATATCCCAATGGCCCATGTCCTAATGTACCAGTGGTCAGTGTCCCAATGTCGCAGTATACCAAGTGTCCCAAGGTCCCAATAGCCTAATGTCCTAATATCCCAGTGCCCCAATGTCCCTGTATCTCAGTGCCCTAATGTCCCAGTATCCCAATATCCCAATGTTACAATGTTCTAATATCCCGATGTCCCAGTGCCCCAATGTTCCCACGTCCCAGTTTCCCCAGTGTACCTAATGTCCCAATGTCCTAATGTGTTGATGTCCTAATATCCCAATGTCCTAATGACTCAAGACCCTAATGTTCACATGTTCTTATATCCCAGTGCCCCTATGTGCGAATATCCCGATGTCCCAATGTCACAACATTCCGATGTCTCAGTGGTCCAATGCCCCTATGTACCAGTGTCCCAATGTCCGATTGTCCCAAGGTCATAATGTCCCAATGTCCTAATATCCCAGTGTCCTAATGTCCCAGTCTCCCAGTGTCCTAATGTCCCAATATCCCAATGCCCCAATATCCCGATGCCCCAATGCCCCAATATGCCGATGTCCCCACGTCGCTGTTTCCCCATTGTGCCTAATGCCCCAAAGTCCTAATGTCCCAAGACCCTAATGTCCCAATTTTCTAATATCCCACTACCCGAAGATCCTAGTCTCCCAGTTTCCCGGTGTCCCAATATCCAAATGTCCCAATGCCGCAGTGTCTTTTAAAAAATGGTCAATGCGATGAGCCGATAGACGCAATTGTTGGAAATCTTTTGTTAACTTTACCTATTAATTTACCGTTATTCCATCCACTTATCTAAATGGAAGACTTTGATTCTTTAAAAGGACCACCAGAGGATCATTCGTTCCAAATTTCATAAAAATTCCATCACGAAGAGAGACAGTAGAAGCAAGTCTTTCTGCAACTGTTGACTTCATTCTGAAATTGGGTTACTCGCTTAAGTCTGTGAGGGTGAAAATTTCACCGTTTATTGCATATATCTTACCCGTTATTGTGCCGATCGAAAGGCACTAGAACAGGATATGTGGAATATTTTGGTAAACAAAATTTTTTAGGGGCTGTTGCCTGGAAGGCTGTAGCCTGATCAAACAAAAAAGCAAGTTGTCTCCGGTAATCATAGACTTGTTCGCTTTCGTTTTTCTTTTTCCTTTGGCGGGCGAGACGCTCTCGCGTCTCTTGATACTTATCCATAAAAAATAGAACCAAGGGTAGAATAATCGCAAAAAATTTATTAATAGGATAATAGAATTTGAGTGTCGATTTAGAGTATATTTTGCAAGAAATTTCGAAGTCGTAGGTGCACGCGTTCTAAAGTTACGACCGTTTAAAGATGCGACCCGCAATTACAAAATATTGCAAGCGCAAACGAAGTCGATTTCCCGTGCTAAGCAGTTTGAGTGTTTTACGGTACAATTTCGGGATTTTAATGTCGGACAGACTTGTGAAATGCGGGGCTGTTCCGTAGGATTCATCTCACCACACATCCTCTGTTTGGGTATCCCTATTGATCCCTTAAAAAATTATACATTGCTCTAACTTTCATAATATTTGATTGCATTATATGTTTCAAGCGTAATTTGCTAAGCAGTAGTTTTTCGTTACCCCAAAAAAAAAAACAAAGAAGCTGGTATATAGGTCACTTCATTTCAGTCCCTTGTTTATTATAGGATCCGCCGGGATGTCATCTGCCAATACTCTCTGTCTCGAGAAGCCTTCCGCGAGAAACTCCATACTGAAGGACTCAATTTTAAGCGGAACGTGCGGAGCCTCGCTAATACAACTTTCAACCTCTGCAAATTATGTTGAGATTCTTGCCAATGTCGTTACGATTGTCGCCCATATTCAAGCATAAACCACGCACCACGGACTCTACCATCAGACTATCGAATATAGTCGGCGCGATACGAAAAATTCAAAATCGCTCTTTTTCTCGATTGTTTTTAAGTCTACAGTGGAGAACGGAAGCGAGTGCTTCTATACTTTTTATTTACCAGAGCTTCAGGCGAGGTTCACCGAATGGTTTTTAGACGAATCAGCCAAAATTATATATCTTTTTAAAAAGACATCTTCGAATTTGGTGAATCGTGCAGCACGTATCGATCATCACAACGACGAATACCCTTTTTAGTGGAGCCGTTGCTGTTTCTTCCGCTGGGCACTTGTCCAGAACGCCCATCGCTGTTACGGGAATAATAGGCTGACAGAGGACCCTAGATAGTCGCTTGACTCACAAAAAATAGACTGATAGTTCCCCAAGCAAGTCGATGAAAATTTTGTTGGTCCTCCTATGCAGAAGGGATTACCTCCAAAACTTCCATCAAGCTTGACTTGCACAATTGTTTTCAATGGTTTTGTCAAACTCGGGATCTTTCGTAACCAAAACCTGGAGATTTGTGTGCTTGTCTACCAACTGAATCCGTTTCACAAACTTGCCATAAATAGCATTTATTCTACAGCTCATATTCTTAGTACGAATTTCCCAAAATTCTTCAACAATATTTCCAGTGTAGGCTCTTGGAATGCACTATAGTATTTTCTTGGTGGTATCTCCCTGGCATAATCGCCTCGGCTATTCACCACCAAATGCGTCCAGGACGTTTTACGAACTCTTACGCTGCCTGGGTCACTTTTGTATTAAATAAACTTTTCATAATTTGTACGTTTAAATTGTCGAATTTGTCTTTTTTCAGTAGTGTAAAATATAAAATACTAGCACTGTCAAAAAATCATTTAAAATAATAAAAATGAGCGAACAGATTTTTGCTGATTAATATTTACGAGTCCTTGCATTTCGACAACTTGAAATTTCAATTCTTGTTGAAACAATTAAGAAACTATGAAATGTTTATACCGTAATGACCATGGAGGGCGGAGATTTGAATACTGCCCAGGGCTAAATCCGGCCATGGGAACAGATGGAATCGGAACACGTCATAGGGCTGCGGTATAAATTGTTAACGCAAAAGAAGCTTCAGTTTCATTCAAATGTGACGGGTATTCAAATTTCGACCGCGCCCGAAATTAGCCTCGGTCTCGTTACTTTTTTTTTGGCACGGCAACATGTGCTCCAATTTATGTCATTTCTATTCTGTATTTATTTTCAATGGTGTTAATATAATATGTTTTACATTAAAAAAAATTATCATTTCATTGTTTCAAATTTAATTTTAATTATGGTGCCAAGGATTAATGTCGTCGAATTTCTTTTATATTTCAAGTTCCAACTGCAACCTGCATAGAAATATCTCTTTTCAACTTCTAATAATAAACATGGTGGGATATTCCCATAAGTCAACCTGCTGGCACTGTAAAGATGGGACAACCGATAGCGTTCCCTTGATAAGTGCATGATCCTTTCTCCTACTCTACAAGTTGTCGTGTGGTGTTTTCTACCGTAACCTAAGCTGACCAGACGTGCAGCATTTTGCTGTAAAGTACAGCATTTTGACCTGACGTACAGCATTAGTAAATGTACAGCAAAATGTACAGCATTCCCAATATCACAGAAAGAAACCTAATAAGCTCTTCGGTAAGGCGTGTGATCAGTCTTGTCTATTTTAAAGGTGTTTTTAGCAAGATAATCGCACTTTAATGTAGCAAACGTTCATTTTCGATAACTCGGGTGGTAAATTTTTCTGAAATTTAACGGACTTGTAGAGCTACTTCCTGCTCACATTTGCTCCATAATTTAAAGTCCTACCTATTCGCGTTCAACATGGTTACAGCTACCCAAATCGCACTTTTGTCTTTTCTAATCGAAAATTGTCCAAAAAATATGAAATTTGGTCAATTTGTGAAGCACCGCACTGCCCGTATTTGGTGAACATTTCAATGCTCTAACTGTGAAGGTTCAGAGGTTAGAACGGTCGAAGGGTGCAATTTAATGTGTAAACTTACTACTGTACAATCGTTCATTTTCGATAACTTGAGAACACTTTGCTCGATCTTTCCAAATTTCAAGGTCCTACCTATCCGCCCTGTGTTTTCCAATCGAAAATTGTCCATAACTCGGAGCGGAAAATCTTGAAATTTGGCAGAGAACACCGCACTGCCTATATTAGGTATAAAGGTTAAGCCATAATAGCTGCCAAGATTCAGAAGTTACAGCAGTGGAATAAAAAAAGATAATTTTTCACAAAACAATTGAAAAACCACTGTACTCCATCCGATTCCTCTATCAACCTCGAATATACGAAAATGCATACTAAAGGACTTCAACGATTTCCAGACAAAGTTTTTTCCCAGAATATACCCATACAATCCAATAAAATGGCGGTAAGATCCCAGGTTACCGGCATGGTATCACTAAAATAACCACGGAGTAATGCACAGTCTCCTTTAGAAACATCGCAACCTGGATAAGCCACGATTCCATCGCTCTGGAGGTTCTCTTCGGACTCCACTCCGTAGATGTGCCAGGAAATCCGCCAAACGCTTAAGAATTGTCTGCCCAACGAATTATCAGTTTACCTGTTGCAATAAACCAAACAAATAGAAGCTTTTAAATTCAGCAAACGAAAAATGTAACAAAAATTTTTTTTACTCCAATTGGATTCTCATTTGGCTGGATTCTGATTTCTGTTCATGGTGCTGAACAGATTTTGGTCTGGCCCCGTTCTAAACGAGATCCTGCCTATACGATACGCCCTTGCTTGTACTTGTATATTAGAACATACAATTGTTCTTCACATGCTGATGATGTTTTATCGATGAGGACACTGTGAACCTTTGGGCTTCTTTATGGATCCTGTTTAGTATCAACAGATTGTAGTTTTCGCAATGTACATCACATATTTCCCAGAATATCGGCCTTTACTCTTCATCAATTCTGTTTACGAAGATGTCACTTATGAAAGGAAGAAGAATATGTGGTCGTTTTATGACATGCATAATGGTAATAGCCTTATGCTTTCTCAATATCGGCATGAAGAGGGGGGGAGATAATATGATTGAGGGTTTACCTGAAAACCGAATTCCGCAATGTGTACAGCATTGGACCTTCAAGAGTCTGGTCACCTTACCGTAACATCGGTCTACACGTAAACGTTTTAGTAAATTCCCATATAGATTTTCTAGAGTTGTTTGCATTCTTTTTACAATGTTTTCCTCTCATGGCAATTATGTGAGCTATTTCGTGCAATACCAAATCCTATTTTATTCACATTCATAGAATCCAATTTGTTTGAAACCTACAATTCACCATTCTGAAATAGCTTACACGTACCACAAGCTGAAATTTTGCTATTTACAAATTTCATGCTTATGTAAGCACGTAAGAACTTAACACAATATTTGAGCGTGTATATTTTGTAATAACTCTATTATAAATAGAATTTATACTTTTCAATATTTCAACTGGTTTCTTTCAAATTTTCTGCTATATTCCTATTTACGTGTGGCGGTCTTCAAGAAGCTCTTAGCACGACACGAATTGCTCGCTGAAACTAGCAAGTGTATGCGAGTATCAGGTGTCTGGGTCGTATCCATTACAAAACTTGATGTAAAACTCGCAGCAATGTTTAAGGCTTCTGTAATGGATATGTATAATTAAGTAAATGTGCGATAATTCAACGGACGCTAATGCCGCTTGAACTTCACAAGTAGCAGAGATAGGTCTAAAATATTGTTTCTACGAGTTTATTTGATCATTTAAATGTTACGCTTGCATATACACAAGTTAAATAATTTAATGTTTGGGTCGAGATTTTTCAATCCGAAAAAGGTTTAAAGACCTTTAACACCACATTGAAATATTAAGGTTTTTTTGTCTGTAAATATTTGACAACATTGGTTACTTCAATTGGCATACAATTTGGTGACAAATACGAGCTAATGGCGTAGGCGCTTCCTGTCATGTTATGGAACTTGACTTTAACACTTTAACTTGTAATGAAAAAAATTAACATGTTTACGTTTAGACGCCCACTTCACCTTTATAATTGGGACAAGTGTCCTTAAAATCGAATAATGGATTGGCTTTTAATGTAAAGGTATAGTCCAAAGAAGATGTAATTTGAAAGAGAAAAAATTAACCTAAGGCCCATTTTTGTTGTTTTGGAATCTGTAGAAAAGGAGAAACAAATAGCGTTTGCCTAATTCTCCCATTGCCTCTGCTCCTCACTGGTGTGTTTTGATCGCAACTTTGATCTTTTGTACCGCACGGTTTGGCAAACCCCGGACAGTCTGTCACTATTTCTGGCAACACATGAAATACATGGAGTAGTTATTGACTCTAATCTAATTGTCTAATTATTTTTATTGTTTGTGAGTTTCGTCTATCTGGCATCTTGTTGCTTGTGGCATTGTATGGAGATTCGCGGTTCTGGCATCTTGGTTGTAGGCATTTTTTGACATTTACGAGAACATGTTTTCATTTCTTTCAATGGAACAAGTGGTTTTAGTGTTGGTTTCGCGGTTCTGGCATATTGGGGATGATACTGAGACAATTTTCAAAACTGCAGTTTCTTAAAAGACTTCTTCTTCCTTGCCTGGTTCTTTATACCGCTCCATGGTTTCGCGTTGCTCGACCTGCGGTGTAGGCACATCGCTCGTTTTGGCGGTAATATCTCAGCATATTTCTACAGGCAGCTCTATCTTGGATCGTGTCATCGCCGAGACCAATGCGTTGTTGTTGCTTTTTCATTTGACACATCCAGGTGTTCTTCGGCCTGCCTCTGGCCTTGGGTCCATCAAGTGGGACATCCATTGATATCGCTTTCTTTGCGGGGTTCTCAGGCCTTTGAACATGGCAGTAACAATCCAATTGTCTGTCTTGGAGCTTTTCGGTGATTGGTTGGTCTATCAACAAGCTGCCTCGGATGTAGCTACTCTTGATGTGGTCCCTTTTCGTTACACCAACTGACATGCGTAACATTTTCATTTCAGTCGCTGTCATTTGTTTCGCGTAACCTTCATACATGGTCCAGCATTCTGATCCATACATGAGTGCGGGACGTACAACCGTTTTGTACAACAGAGTTTTCTCGCCACGTCATCCACCCAACCTTTGTGCGATGTTTGATGTCATCATCGCATGTAGCTCCGTTGTTCACCATCGAGCCAATGTACTTGAACTTGGTACAAGGCTTAAGCTGCTCTCCTTTGACGTTCATTATCTGGTATCGGTGCATCTGGGTCTGAGAATAGGCAGCATAAGAACTCAATCTTTGTTATACTTGCCCTCAGTCCATGCTCCTCCAGAATGTCACACCACTTTGTAAGTGCAGCTTGCAAGGCAACGATGTTTGGGCTACTGAGGACTATACCATCGGCAAAAAGAAGAGATATTTCTAGGCCGTCGGAGATACGTGTTAATGAGTAGCACATGATGATGTTGAAGAGCAACGGACTCAATACACTGCTCTGGTGTACTCCGACATTCACCGGAAATTCTTCTGATTCACCGGCTGTGCATCTAACCTTAGTCGTAGCTCCATCATACATGTCTCGTATCATCCTGACGTATGCCCCAGGGACATTAAGTGCTCTCAAGGCCAACCATATCAGATCACGAGGTACTCTATCGAATGCCTTTTCCAAATCGATGAATACAAAGTGCAAGTCCTTTCGTGCTGATCTATACTTTTCCATCGCAATACGAATGCACTGAATCGCATCGACTGTAGATCGACCTTCAACAAAGCCGCATTGATTGTCATTCAACCGCACACTCGCTCGTAGATCTTCAGTGTATGAGGTGTTAACTTTATAGCCCTATAGTTGTTGAGTTTGCGTGAGTCTCCCTTGTTCTTATAGAAAGAAAGAAGAAAACTTTCCCTGTAAGCATCAGGCATCGGTTACCCACCTTTGATTTTGTTGAAGAGAACTGTGAGCCAACTAAGCCCGATATTTTCCATTTTCAACCAAAATTCCGCGGGGATTTTGTCCGGTCCGACTGCCTTTCCGCGTTTCATCTGATGCATTGCCTCCATCACCTCTTCCTCTGAGATATCTTCAATATTTGTGGTATTCGGCTCAACATCTTGAAACGCTGCTCGAGGAAATTCTTCATTTAGAAGTTTGTCAAAATACTCTCGCATCCTGCTACAAATTGCCGTATCGTCAATCAGCAACATTCCTTGCGAATCCTCCACGTACTTTGGCGCCTGTATTTCCCGAGCGTTTCTTCTCCTTTGGGCTGCGACCCTAAATATCCTGGCGTCGTACTTAGGTCTCTCGCGCAAAGACGGTCCTTCTGTCGCAGTCTGAGTTTCTAATTCTTGGTAGAATTTCTCAGCTGCCTTCGCCTTTGCTTGAGCTACCACGCGCTTTACTATGTCTTCCGGCATTGCATATAATTTACGCGAAGTTGAACCCGTTCGGCTTCACTGCTTGACTCACATTTCGTCCAGGCCTTAAATGCGTTCGATTTGGCTTGCACTGCTTCCTTAGTTTCGGTGTTCCACCACCTTGTTTCTTTCTTCGTGTGGAGTGGACCTTTCGAAACTCCAAGTGCCTTTTCCGCCTCACGTACTCATTGCCGGATTAAGCAAGCGCGGGGCCCGTGGCAAATGTTGAGCGCGGGGCCTGTGGAATTTCGATTAACCTTATTAGTTTGTTGGTTCTAAAATTAATATTTCACTGTTATTAGTCATTTCTCAAAGGGTTTAGGAAAACGGCTAGCTGCTAGCAAACATCGGAATTACAGCCTTGCATTATGCAACGAATGTGCAATAAAAGAAATGCTATTATATGATATTTAAAACTACGGTGTTTCGTAAACCATTGTGCTCGTGATTCTGTGGACTCTCAGCACTCTGCATTTACAATTTACAAATTTATTCTGATTAATGGGAAACCCTTTAAAAAATCAATCTAAAATGAAGAAGATTATTATCTCCCACGCACAGTGGTTCAGATTCACATTCTAGCGGGACAAAAATCAAAAGAGTGAGTATGCAATTACTGATATCAATAAAATATAGAATAACAATTATATCCCTCATGCACAGTGGCATACCTCTCAAAGCATTATGAAAAATAGGGGCAACAATAATCTGTTTTGAAAATTGTTTCACAAAAATGTTTTTCATTGACTTGTGTAAGTTTGCCAAAAAAAATGTTTATTTTAATTAGTAAAACAGTAAGTTTTTGTAGACAAATTATATTTATTTGACAAAGACGAATTTATTTTAGAAGTCCCTTTTTGGACGACGTCTGAAAACTTACAAATTCGACATTTTCCGAAAAGTGATAAAATATGGGAAAATATTTCATTTTGCTTATTAATATAGCTCCCGGTTGAATTGTCCCTTTTCAGGGTTACTCAGGTTCATAAAAGGTCACAACCAAACATCTAGCTAAAAAAGGGTGGTGGGTGAGATTTGCAGTTGTAATAAATATACTAACGTAGCGCATACCAGAAGGGCAAATTTACGTTAACACCTACATTTATGTATTCGGTTTCACCAATTTAAATAAAAAATCTTGGAAATCTTACACACTTAAATGAATAACAAAATTTTTGTGAAATAATTTTAAATCATTTTTTAAGCAGGTAATTTTGCCCCCACTTTTCATAACGTTTAAAGCGTTACGTCACTGTCGATGAGAGATATAATTGTAATTTCTAAGTTCTATGGATGTGTGCAAATACCCCAACACAAACTTCAAAAATCTTATGTCCCCTCTAGAATGTGAATCTGAAACACTGCCGACGTAAACTTACGGGAATGCCATCATGAATTATATAGAAAGAAATATTTCTGTATTTTCATTTTAACCTTGCTATAATTTTGGAACACCCTGACGTAAATTGTTCTACTATAACGTGTTATATCAATTTATAAGGAACTGGCTTGTTGAATTTCGTTGGCATAATTTTTGTTTGAGAAAAACGCGGGGCCCCTAAAAGCGCGGGGCCCGTGGCATTTGCCACCTTCTGCCACGTGGTTAATCCGACACTGCACGTACTGACATTTCAGCGAAACTATTCCACATTTGTGTTGGACTGTGCTCGGTGCAGTTGGTGTTGTTTTGAAACCACTCCGTCATTTTATCAATGAATGGAGTTACTACCGGTTCAAAGTTGTCGTTTGTGAGATTGTGCCACTTGATTTTTTCTTAAAAGACTACTAGGGTAAAACTAGACATAACGTCCCATGCGTATATTTGCAACGTTGAGCACAGTCTAGACGCGACAGTCTCAAATTATTACTCTAAAAATGTGTTTTTCATCACTGCAAGATTCGGTAGTTGATATGTGCAGTCATTTCCAGGTCACGTTAAATTTTGCGGTCTGAAGATATTTCGATGAGGGCCATATACGTTTTTGTCCACTGGGAAGTGTTTGGTATTTTGGGAAAACAAGCAAAATCTTGGAATAAAAACTAAATAACCGTTAAGATTGTTTGATACATACATACACATTTTTATAAAGCGTTGTTGCCAAATTCAAGATGGGGCATTTTGTACACCAAACTTGACAAATCGCCCCAACATGCTAAGTGTAATATGCCCCACATTTATTACAAGGATTTTTTTTTAACTAAAACTTAACTATCAGTAAAATGCAATACGAGTACGAATTGATTGAATAAATATGAAAAACAATTCAAAACTAAAAAGTTAAACAACAAATTTATGTCCAACCGGCACATCACATTGGAAGAAAATATTTGAGAGATTTGTTTCAATTTGTATTTCTTTTTCTAACATTTAATTGAATGCCAAAACGTTATATTTTGCGATGTGTGTGACAATTAAACGTGTCTATTTAAAAAGAAGCGTGGTTTATTATTATCAATTTTACGATATGTTTCACATTGTCATGTATTGCACAAGGGTGAATTGTCCAGGCCTTTTCAGGTGAATAATGTTCCTTATTACCATCAACGACGATTCTCTACGCGACCATAAAAGTAAGGGTATCAGGTGGAAGTTATTCGATTACCTTCAGCACCTGGACTACGCCGACGTCATTTGCCTTCTCTCAAACACACCAGATCATCTGGCTAAAATGACAGATGCTTTGCATCGTGAAAGTCGAAGTGCTGCCTTAAAAATTAATGCCACTAAGACTAAATACCGGAGATTGTCATCAGGAGGGCAAAACACCATTTCTATCTCCGGACAACCCATAGAAAAGGTCGAGGACTTTACTTAGCTTGGAAGCGTAGTGACTGCGGATGGCGGGCCTGATGCCGATGTAGAGTATAAATAAAGTCCGAGCAGTATTTTTCAGTTAGACTCCTCTTTGGCAAAACCACAACATCTCCAGAAATACCAAACTCAGGATCTTCGAAAGCAATGTAAAATCGGTGCTTTTATATGGGTTCCACTTGGAAGGTGACCAGTAACATTACCACCAAACTGCAAACTTTCGTGAATTAGTGCCTACGACGCATCCTACGAATTTTCTGGCCTGAGGTAATATCTAACAACGAACTCCCCAAAATTACTCGCCAAAATAGGATATGCATCGACAAAAAAGGCGAAAGTGGCAGTGGATAGGTCACACACGTCAAAAAGAGCCAAGAAACATTGCAAAACAGGCTCTACATTGGAATCCTCAGGGAACCAATGCTAGCCGTCGTGTGGGACGACCCAAAAATATGGAGAAGATCTGTTTAGGCGGAGGGAAAATCTAAAGGCAAATCGTGGGACCAGCTAAAGGCGATGGCTGCTAATAGGCAGAGGTGGAAACGAGGCGTAGTCAATGCCCTATGCCCTACTAGGGGTTAAAAGGCACCAGAGAGAGAGAGAGAGAGAGATGTTTCATATTTGGTAAAAAACTATTTTTAGGGTTAACGTATGTCTCGACAAACGGGTAGACGGACAAAAAAGGTGGATATCGCTTAATTGACATAAATAGTCACATGCAGATTAATAATAATATATTACATACATTCTGTAGTTTCATATGATTTTTTAGGTGCGTTGAAGTTTTTTTGGCCTAGGTTAATTGCGCTTTAACAACCAATGTGAATGGTATAAAACAGGGATTTATAGCGAAACTTTTTTTAGTTCCACTCCGCTCCCGCTCCGACCAATTTGAACCCGCTCCGCTCCATTACAAAAATACAACAAAACTTCATTGTTCTTAGTAAATATTTATTTAATTTCCGCGAATTCATCAGTTCAACTTATATCTACGCACGTATTATAGAATATGACTTAATGGGTGCGTTTTATTAGATTAAGTACAGAATAGGTTAGCACCAATTTCGTACAGATTTGAATATGAAATTGAGTTGTTCTATGTAGATAGGGTGTCCGGAAACTAAAATTTTGCACAAGCGCACCGAAATATGGTTATTAATGTCATTGCCAGTAAAATAGGTGTACCGGGAATATCCCGAATTCTTAACTCCTTAGTTCCCAAAAGCATTTAAAGATTTTACAAAAATGCTACCACTAAGACCTCCGTGGATCAAAAAACATTTATATAAAGTAAGATCAGAAAATTTTGTCTTTGAGGCTGTGTAAAAACTAAAGTGCTTATCCGATTTTTATTGGGTTTATTCTTAGGAAAAATTGTTGGCCACGACCAAAAGAAAATACGTACACTGGTCGGCATATGTATTTTGACATCATATACCCTCAAGCCCTGACACTGGTTTTGTTTAACTAAAGCCAATAACGGTAAATTTCTTTTATCAAAATCAAAGCACATACCGACAGCAATAAATATTTTTCCTGTCCTCTTTCGGACTCTCATCCTATAGAAAAGAGAAAAGATGGAGGCGTAATTCTGGTGTGCCATAAGTATTTTGACAACTTTTAACTCTTTGATTGCACCCATTTTTTCGCAAGAACTGATGCACAAAACATTTTTTTATTAATTTTTGAGTTCCCCATTTTAATTTTCAAATAAAAAACATCACCAGTGGCTCGAAACATAAACAAAAATCAGAATTTCGATGATTGGTTTGAGCATCGATTGATGCAAGCCTTAGTCCTGATTTACACATTGAATACCCTACTATTGAAGCTTATTTTATACGGTAAACTGTTTATTACCAAACAAAAACATGTTTTAAAACAAAATAGAAACGCTCCCTGAAAGAAAGCGAATGTGAACCCCGAGCGATGAGTGAGCCACGATGAAGAACTCTAAGAAAGAAGTGAAATTTAAACCAAATTGTGCCGTAAAAAACGAATATAACTTCCGACGATTCAATGACGACCAAAAGAAGCTTTGGCCATGGAAACAGTTATTTGAACTTAAGCAGCCTAGGCCATTGTAAGCAATATATCATCAGAGAGCCTCCACTGTGGTATTAATTTTGATAACCAGGTATCCGTTTTTCCACATAAACTTGGCATTTTCTTTAAATATTGATTTTTTTCTTGTAAAAATGTAATAAAACAACGAATATTAGCCGAAAAAGCTTTTTCCGAAAGTTGTAGTAGATTGAACTTTTTCCTTAGAAACACAGGTTTGCTTTTGGTATGGTTTTTAAATCTTTCTTTGGTTTCACTTTATCTGCATATACATGCAATTTGCCTTTTTTAGTTCTAGACCGATCGTGGTCGTTATTTTCTCTGCCTCCAATGGCACATTCTTCATATTCATACCCTTTGGTTCAATTACGACATTTTCCATAAATATTTGGAAGATTTTTCGGTAATTATTCAATATTCACATCCCCTTTCTGTGATGCAGTGAATAGTTTTCTATTTCTTTTCTCTTATTCAATTCGGGTGTTTAATAATGAACAGTTTAACTTATGAAATTAAATTCAATTGCAGCGTCTCCAACCTTTAAACCACTGTTAAAGTTTGCCTCTACGGAGGCTGAAATTCAAATATAAACACAAATCAGTAATAAAATTATGTTTTATTCATTTTTTTCCAGAGAAATTGGTGTACAATCAAAGATTTAAATATTAAATACTTATGTCGCATCAAAATTTCGCACCAATCTGTTCTCTTCTGTATAGCAAGAGAGTGCGAAAATGTACAGGAAAAATATTGAGTACATATATTTATTGCTCTTGACATGTACTTTGATTTCCTTATAAGAAATTTACCGTTATTCGCTCTAGTTAAACAAAATCAGTATCTTGGCTCGAGACTACCAGTTGTCAAAATACATATGCCGGCTAGTGTTGGTAGTATGAGTTGAATCTTTAAATGTCTGTGGTAGCTGAAGAGTTAATAATTTTATACTCTTTTATACTCCTTTTTGCTGGAAATATCATGTGCCGTTATGCTATAGTTTCCGGACATCCCGTATAGAATGATATCTATCAAATTGTTATGGAAGCTGCGCTGTCCTGTACTCCATCCAACAAAACGCACCTAATAACTAATTTAAATTAAAAAAGGCAATTCATTCATCGAGTACAGGACAGGACTTTTCTGTCATGGATGATCTTCAATTTCTTAATAATGAAGAGTGATGATGACTAATCGCAAAACCTCTTTTATCACAATGAGTTTTACAATAATCCGAAATTTTGCAAGTCTCTCAGCGAATTCATCGCCTTTAAATCGTCCAAATTCATCAAATCGTGCCATAAAATGCAAAATTTAAGGTCACTCCGCTTCGCTCAAAATTCCTGGTATAAAATCATATTTTCAAAAAACCAGTCGCCATCACAGAGCAAGCAAAATTTCCAAGGTTTCCGTTATCAAAAGTATGCACATTTTTTTCACTTCACAAAAAAATCGCTGCATTACGTTGCTCGAGAACGTAAAAATGCGGGTTTGGTTCGTAGTATTTCACAAAAATTTGCGTACAACAAATAACGACTAGGTATTGGAGGTGATCACTTGCCATCTGGTCTCAATCTGCAATTTCAGAAAGATTTAGGTATCCGGGTCTCGGATATTCTGAGACACGGTAACTTAGAATATATTTATTTTGAATTAACAATTCCTCTATTGCTTTATATTGTATTTTTTAGAAACTATACTATACATATTAATACCGTTAAAATGTCAAGTTACTCAGTAAAATACTATTGTCAAATATAAACTTCGAATTTCAAATTTAAACTTCTAGTATAGTGATTTTAGCTGAAAAAATGATGAAACCCAAACATCCAAAAAAAGAGCTGACTTTTGATGCCAAATCGTTCTGTGGGCTGACCGCATTACGCAGTAAAAAGTTAGACCTTTTTGCGCGTCACATTTAGGGGGGAGGGGTGGCAAAGGCAAAGGGGTGAAATTGTGATTTTTCGCCAATATCTCGTTAACTATAATATTTACAGCAAAATGTTCTTTGGCATCAAAATGTCCTTTCTAATGATATATTATATCATATACCTTCTCTTGGCAGATTATATACTAGACCTAAAAACATTCGGTGTAATTTCGATTTTTTGATAGTGACATTTGGCGCTCTAGCTCCTGAAGTAATTTAATTGGAGCCATGGTAATTGGGATAACTATTCCTAACAATATATAGCTATCCCACACGGAGACCCCGACAAAGCATTCCCCTATATCCCCTATTAACATTTAAAAAAAAGACATGCCTGTAACTTATCGCCGAATCACAGCAGGCGGGAAAAATGTTGGTAAACGGCAAAGTCTAAAGTTGGTAAAGGCTAAGTCCCATTAGACCCTCCACCAAATATTATTTCGATCTGATTAAAACAAAGGGTACCTTCCATACAAAATAACCCGAAAATTGCCTACGAGCAAAACTTTAATTTTTGTTGACTTGTTTGTTCCCTTATTTCTTAATAAACTAGTGGCATTGAATTTGAATAATTTATCAGAAACTTCTCCTTACAAACAGATCCCTTAAGCGCTCCCTTGCGAGGCATAGCTTGATTAATTGACAGAAATTTACAATCTGCCGTCGAACCGTACATTTCCGCACTCATTTATTTATTAAACTATTTATAATCAAAGTAAAATGTATCTGCATCTCATTTAAAACTGGCAATTTTAATTTTCGAGCAAAACGTATCAGCTGTGATGTGTCAATTGTCACATTTGTTCTTTTTCCGAGAGATGGCGATGAGAACACCAAGTCTGATCCGGATCTATGCGTTTACAGAACAAAATAGGGAACGGTTCGGAAAACGCCGCATGGCATGCGAACGTTGTGTTTCAGAACCGCACCCAATTTAAACCTACGGGAAGTCCCAATGATTGTCATAGATTCCAATTATTAGCCTCCGACCCGCTAAGAAAATTCCAGGCTACGATTATATTATTATATCCTGGCTACCCTCATGTTCCCATGTGTGTTGTAAATGTGTTGAGGGAACTATGTATTATGAAACTCGAACTCGAAACTACTGATTGCCAGACTTTTGAGATAGCAACACGCTGCCAGAGCAAGATGACCCCCATTGACTGAAACACCTATGCCGATTCCGATGGGTGATACGTTAAATTACTATCCCAATTCCCTAACAAATAGAGCGACGACCATTTATTTTCGGGTTTCCTTCTACGAGCATCTTAAATCCTTATATCTGTGAGAGGCATTATGGCTTAAAAGGATCAAAAACGAATTGATTTCTCCGTACGTTCTTAGAAATCACTGAAAAGATTTCAGAGTGCACTCGTGATTTCCATGAAATTTTATGTAGCAAAACCAGCAGTATTATTTTTCTTCAAAATAATTTTAAGCGAAAAAGTTTTTGCAAGGTAGGCAGTAATTGACTACAACTTGTTTGGTCACTGACTTGCATTCCCTGCCATTTTACAGAAATTTAGTGTAACACACGGCCTAGATTTTTTTTTGCTGTAGATAAATGTATGCTGAATAGGGGAATTTAGGAGTGTGACGTTTTCATAGAAAAAACGCAATGTTTGATGTTTTTATTGTGTCAATTTGTGTGGAAATTTAAATGATTTGGAGCTGTTTTCATACGAAATCATAAAAGTAGGCCGAAGTCAGATGTGGGTTACCTCCGGCATTGGGATACATTCGACAATGGCCATTTCGATGTGTTCCAATAATCGGACAGTTCTAAAAAGTATCGTTTCCTCATATGATATCCGCTCACAAAGTTTCCTATCATTTTCTTTAAATTTATAATAGTTCAGCGTGATTTGATGTTTTTGCGGTCTTTTTTCTAATATTTCCTTCGATTTCATATTTGAGTATTTTCTGCTTCAATTATTTTTAAAATTCCAAAATAAATTATAAGAGAATATCAAAACACTACACACGATAGTCGTCAATGCACCATGCTCCACTAGGAGTTATGGCATATAAAGAAGAGTACTAGGCATAGGCACTAAGATCAGATAAAATCCGAAATGATACGGTGATCGCAGACCGGTCTACATGTTTGTAGGAAGACAAAAACGAAAAGCCAATGTATATTTGTATTTAATAATTCGAATTTGACAAAAATGTTGATTTACAGTTATATTAATTATTACATAATTTGTATAATAATGTTACTCTCTCTTGATGACCGTAGCTCCTAGTGGAGCATGGTGCGTTGATGAATACCGTGTGTAGTCATCAACGTTACAAAGACAACTGAATTCGGAGTGTGATACGTGATACGGTTGTCAGCCATACCACCTCCTAGTCGCATTGTTAGTTTATTCTTCTACGATAAGAATATGTATTTCTTATCATCTTCTTTTGAAAAATAAACTTGCGACGAGTCGTGCCGAGTTTGGAAACTCGTTTCTCTATGAGTGTATATTTCACAGAGCGGGGACCGAACGATCACGGCCACAGAGCACGACAAATAATAATGTTACTACCCCGTTTAAATTAGCACAACTTTGTAAAAAATAAAGTTGTGTAATATGGTCCTGCAATATGGAAGTTAATGAAAAACTAGGAGGCTTCGCCCCCTGCTCGCTTCGCTCGCCAACCCCCGGGGCCGAGGCTAATTTCGGGCGCGGCCGAAATTTGGATACCCTTCGCTTGGACTAAAAGTTTTTTCGGGCGTACCTATGACTTGTATTTAATCCCCCTCCTCATTCTTTTTCTTCCGTCTTGACAAAAGTTTTGGGCTTGGTTGAAATAAGTGGGCAAATAAAAATATTTACTCGGAAATTTTATTGGGGTTGCGGGAGCATGACCCCACAGTACGATTCCATTCGTTTTTAACTTTTTTGTTGCTTTGGTAAAGACACATTAATTCAAGGTTTTGTGAAATTGGTGCAACAAATGTTTCTTAGAAGAACCAAAATGGGGGTTGGGTTTGTATGGCCACCCCATGACCCCATGGTCAGATTTGATCAATTCTTAGATATGTTTTGTGTCATCAAGAGAAACTCGTTTGTGTGTAATTTAGTGGAAATTGGTGCACAAATAAAAAAGTTTTTCTTAGAAGAACCTAATTTAGGGGGTTGGATTTGTATGGCAGCCCCATGACCCCATGCTCCGATTTTATCCATTCTTAAATATGTTTTGTGTCAACAATAGAAATACATTTGTGTGAAATTTGGTTGAAATTGG
The DNA here is from genome assembly GCA_949715475.1 of Microchrysa polita. Classification (NCBI taxonomy): domain Eukaryota; kingdom Metazoa; phylum Arthropoda; class Insecta; order Diptera; family Stratiomyidae; genus Microchrysa; species Microchrysa polita. The sequence continues at coordinate 52,683,181 of OX454415.1, forward strand.
TGAACAATTAAAAAAAAAATTCTTAGAAGAACCTAATTTGGGGGGTTAAGTTTGTATGGCAGCCCCATGACCCCATGGTCCAATTTGATCCATTCTTGCATATATTTTGTGTTATCTATAGAAACACATTTTTGTGAAATTTGGTTGAAATTGGTACACAAATAAACAAGTTTTTCTTAGAAGAACTCAAATTGGGGTTTGTATGGCAGCCCCATGACCCAGTGATCCAATTTGGGTGAATCAAACATACAAACAGCCTGCAACAATAAGAAGCACGTGTGCAAAATTTCAGCTCCGTAGCTTTTATAGTGACCGAGAAAAACGCGCTGCAACAGACGGACAGACGGACAGACGGACAGACGGACAGACGGACAGACGGACAGACAGACAGACAGACAGACAGACAGACAGACGGACATCGCCCAATCGATTCATCTCGTCATGCTGCTCATATATGTATACTTTTTATATGGTCGGAGATGCTTCCTTCAATGCGTTACAAACTTCATGACAAAGTTAATATACCCTTTCACTCTATGAGCGAAGGGTATAAAAAAATACTGCGACTGTTTAGATTTTCAAATTTTCGTCAGGCTCACAGTATTTTGCTGTCAAAACAATGGTAGGCTAAAAAATATGTATCGAAAATTCCCCGAAAACAATCTTCTTTTCACATTCAAATTTTTCAACATTTCGCACGGTCATGGGTTCGAGACTCACCGTGAACGAATTCAGTTTATGGTGTTTTTCGAACTATGATCTGACTCAGATGTTAAACGCGTAAATAACACTGCTGAGCGTGCTGTTGATCTCAACACGTCAACAAAAAAGCAGTTAATATCTTCGAAATTGGATGTCACTAACACATCTGCGGCATTAGTCCAATGTTGGACTGTCGCGCCTGTTATTTTTTCACGCGAGGGTGTATTTCGAGTCCTATATAAGAGGATTACACACTGCCTGAGTCCGACCATGCCTCTCCTAATAGTACATGACGCGTTGCATAAGTAGAGGCACCCGATGAAAGATGAAGGGCGCCACGTACTCGTACTAATTACACGAAATCGGCTCGAAATGCATTCTGTGTGACGCATTGAATGTGGAGTTTGCATGCAGGTGTGGTCCCACTATGGACAAAATGGACAATGGATTTCTCAAATAAGTTGTTTGAGCTTGATACATCCACCGTCCACTCTGATGTTTTTGTTGGACATTATTTAATTCACAATTAATCCTTTAATATAGTTTTTTTTCAAACAGGAGGAACTGTATACAAATAAAATTATATTAGTAGCGTTTTATTGCTATCGACGTTAAATCTGACTCAAGAAACTATCGCGATTAACATCTAGGTTAAGACCAAACAGCTGACATCTGACAGTTTTGACTCACTCTCGTCGGCTTTTTTTTGATTTGGTGGATTTCATCACAAAAGATGGTTATTTATTTGCAAAATCTAAAACCACCACGAAGAAGATTATCACTATAGAGCCCGGATTTTCGTGCAGTAAAAAAATTAAAAACGTGCAAAATCGTGCAATATAAATGCACGAATGTGCATTTTCCGTGCAATATGAAAAAGGTCACTTTTTAGGTTTGGTTTCGGAGCAGTGGACGCAGGAAAAGCATTGAAAAAATTTTAAAAAGACTTGCTCTAAATAGTAAAAAAATGTATGTAAAGTGCGGGACACTTTCAATATTTTAACCGAACATAAACTTCTCCCCATAAAATGCTGTCTTCATTTAAATATAGCACCCGAAATGCATGACCAGTTTTTGTTTAGACTTCATCGCGCAACCTTTGGGCCTATCTAATTCGTGAATGCATCGTCTTCAAAGGGGCAGATGTAAGTTATGCTAACCACCAGATTTACATACACGCTAAACACACTACACACAACTGCAAAATAGCATGAAAATCAACTGGCATTCGATAAAATTTCTATAAAGTGCATCACTTTTGTTTAGTTTTATTGTTTTTTTTACATGTGTTTTCTTTCTTATTTATACTTACTATCTACTCTGTCGATCGAAAAATTCTGCACATTGAATAATTTCTGGGAAAAATTGTTATGAAACGGGGTTAAAAATGCTAATGTTCGTTTCATGCAAAAACCTTAAAAGTGTAATTTCGTGCAGTATACCCTGGAAAGTGCAATTTCGTACATTAACGTGCAATCGGACGAGAATCCGGGCTCTAATTTAAGCTGACCATACGTACAGCATTTTGCTGTACAATACAGCATTTTCACCTCTCCTACAGCATTGTTAAATGTACAGCAAAATGTACAGCATTCCCAATGCCACACAATGAAACCTAATTCACTAAATAAACGGTCGACAAAGGGCGTCTCGGGAGCCACATGCGGCTCTTTGATTCATTTAGTGAGCTTTGATGACTCAAAGCATTTTCAAACTCTCGGACAAATTATTCTTAAAAAAAAACCATATTTACCCTAAGTGACCATGGTAGTATAAAAGTCATAGCTCATGTTCCACTATCTATTTATATTTTTTTTTTTGGTAAAAATTCGCAGAATCAAAATATGTTTAAATTTTGGCAGCTGCTTTTCGTATTGTTTGGTAATGCCGTCCATTACATATTATATTTTAAAAATAACGCATGATCCAATTATGCTGGTCCCGTTTCACCACCGCTCTATAAAAAAAAAATCCGAAAATTGTACCTCCTATAGAATTTTATTTGCCTTGGGTCGCATCTTTCGATGGCTCTAAGTTTCGAACGGTAACGGCTAGGACTCTCAAATCTTCAGCCAAATGTGCGCTCCAAAATCCGAAAATTTGACCCCTATTGCCCTTGGTAACGCCTATGGAATTTTTTTGGTCTTGGGTCGCATTTTTGAACAGCTGTAATTTTCGAAAAGCTTTGAGCTGGCGGTCGAGATCCCGGTGCTGGGTTCTAAAACTCCACCTCGTATTTCATGCTCCGTTTCGAATTCATAATTCAAGTAGCACTAAGAATAAGTTTCCATATTCCGTACGGTCAGGGTTGAGGACCTCTGTGAAGCATAATGTAATTTTTCCTGATATGAAGACCGATATGCAAGGTATATTTGTAGGAGCTCATTTATGTGATCTGCCCCGCGAATTCGTCTTGTAACAAAAATGTATTATTATTTACCTAAAAAATTAAAGCCCTCCCATACAGGTTGGGCATTGTAATTTGAAGCTCTACAAAGTCCGCTCATGTTCACAAATTTAGAATGTTGTGAACTGTGGAAACTATTTTCGGCATTGCCCCATTGCAGCACATGCCTCCTCTCCCAATTATGATCGAAGGGCTCGAAGGGGCATGGTATCAGTACGAAGCAGCAGCCTAGGGCTACTTAAACAATCGTAATATACGACATTTGCTCCCTTTATAAGGTTTAACAAAACTATTGCCCATAGGTATAAATTTACCTTACCTACAAAGTTAAAGCATTTACTGACTGTTGTTTGAGTGAAGAAGTATGCAAAGTATGCTTGGGCTCGCGTATTCGCGTAAAAATGACTTCATTGTTACAGGAAAATATTTTATTTAAAATTTTGGAGCCTGTATGAAGCTTTACGAAATCAACCAATCGGCGTGAAGAGGGGGGGGGGGGGGGTTGAGTGCGGTTGAGAATTTGTCTGAAAACTTAATTCCGCAGTATGTGTACAGCATTGGGCCTTCGGGAGTCTGGTCACCTCTCACATTCGGTTTGAAAAAAATCCCGTATTTTTTCCCTATGCATTAGCCATCTACATTTTATTCTCCTAAGTCTATCCCTAGTCTAAGAAAAATGGCATATTTGGTCGGCAAAAATCCTACATTGAAAAATTTTTTTTTTGATTATGGTTGGGAATGGTCCCCAGATTATGGCATTAAAAGTCCCAACCGATCGGGGGTCCGCAACCTTTAAAAAAAAGAGGGGAAAGGGGGGCATTTTTTCGCTTTTCTCCGATTATTTCAAAAACGGTAAGAGATACAGAAAAATGGTCTGAGGACGAAAAAAAAAATAAATAAAATTATCTTTGCAATGATATATAACACATTAGAGTTTAATTGAATATTTCGGCGTTAGAATAGAACATAAATTAGAATATTTTCATTTTAAACCTTTTTTAAAAGCTCCATAACTTTTGAAAGAACGCTAGTAAAATTTTGTATAAAAGTATTCACAACAAGTTTAAGATAATTTTAACGTAAACACTAAGTCGCTCCGGTCAAAGACCTCCATTAACCCCCCATTTAAATTTTTCAAAACGGCATATCCATAACTCCCCCCAAAATTGGAGCAGAGTGCTAAATTTTGGTTTGTTGCGATTGGAGGTCATAGTCACCCCACCCACCAAAAATCAGCTCATTCGGATAAATACTAAGGGTGTCTCCCATACAAAGTGACCCATCAGGAGTTTGTTCTATGTACGTACTACTCATTTTATAAACTGTAGAACAAAGCTGTCATGGGTCACTTTGTATGGGAGGTACCCATAGTTTTTATCCGAATGAGCTGATTTTTGGTGAGTGGGGTGACTATGACCTCTAATCGCAACAAACCAAAATTTAGCACTCTGCTCCAATTTTGGGGGGAGTTATGGACATGTCGTTTTGACAAATTTAAATGGGGGGATAATGGGGGTCCTTGACCGGAGCGACTCAGCGTTTACGTTAAAATTATCTTAAACTTGCTGTTAATACTTGTACAAAATTTTACGGGTGAACTAACATTCTTTCAAAAGTTATGGAGCTTTTAAAAAAGGTCTAAAATGAAAATATTCTAATTTTTGTTCTAGTCCAACGGTTCTTAACCGGTGGTCCGCGGACCACTGGTGGTCCCTGAGGCGACCCTAGGTGGTCCGCGAAGCCTTTGATGTGGTTCACTGATAATTCGATACGACAGTTCTCGAATTTCACGCAGCTCAATCTTAACTTTCTAATAGAAACTGGAAGGTTGAAAGCGGATGGGAGTCCGTTTTGACTGAGCAGGACAGACTGTTTCATTGATATTTTGTCCGTTACGATGAAATGAAATATCGTCAAAATTTGTTTTAAATGCTTCTTTTTTAGGTGACGAACGCAAAATGATTGCGATGTGCAATCATCGAGGACGGCCGAGAGCTTGATATGAATGTTCACTTTATGTGGAGTAGCTACGTGTCTTTATGGACTTGAGGGTTATGATAATTGTAAATAGTTCAAGTATTTAAGGCCATGAATATTCTTTTCCGGCCAGACCATAATGGTAATTTACATTGCTGAATTAAGATAGTTAAACTATTATTGATCTTCGGTGGTTCTTCTAAATAGGGTTCCGACAGGTTTCTGTTGGTACAACATGAACCAGCAATGCCATATTTATAGGAGCTTATGTAAAAATTGTTGTTCTTCCAGTAAGAACTATAAGGAATTGCTTTATAATCTGATAAACAAAACTGGATTTCAATATTATGAGCCATCTCTGGATGAAACAAATCGAAATATTGGGCAACACCCTTTACGCAAATTAATGATGGTTTTGAAATTCGTTCAGACTTAGCAAAATCACACCCAGAGTCCTTTACAAGAAGATGTTCTGGATGATGGTCCTTAAAGCAGCAATATCCGTTTGGCGTTATTTCCACATTTTTCTAATCGAAAACCTCTACTGACAAGACAGCAATAAGTTGTGTTCCAAAGGTAGTTCGGTACAAGATTTCATGATTTGAATCGTTCTTTTCACAATTGCAATTTGGTGGTCCGCAACAACTAACGAGTTTGATCAAGTGGTCCCTCATGTGCAAAAGGTTAAGAACCACTGTTCTAGTCTAACGCCGAAATATTCAATTGAACTCTAATGTGTTATATATCAGTGCAAAGATAATTTTATGTAGTTTTTTTCGTCCTCAGACCATTTTTCTGTATGTCTTACCGTTTTTTAAATAATCGCAAAAAACCGAAAAAGGCCCCCTTTCCCCCCCTTTTTTTTAAGGTTGCGGACCCCCGATCGGTTGGGACTTTCTATGCCATCATCTCGGGACCATCCCCAACAATAATCAAATAAAATTTCCGATGTACTTAGGATTTTTGCCGTTCAATGGCCATATTTTGGTCCAATTTTCTTAGACTACCCGTGCAGGTTAGTGGCGTGGAACATACCTTGGTGTCATTTTTTTATAGGTATGCATTTCGCTACCCAAAACTACACGGGATGTAGCAATAAACCGAACCTATTATCATCATAAATCTAGATTTATATTTAACGTATCTTAAATACCTATACAAATCTATTTTCTTATTTTAATTTCACTTTTGCGTCTATTCCCAAAGAAAAACAAATCAACAATTTGACAGACTCTCCAAAAGTGTTTTTATTAACCTTCTATTTATAACCACAGTAGATGGTTTAGAAATGCAAAATAATACGTAATAGTGTTGACCGTGAAAATTTCCGGATCTAATTCGAAAGTATAGCGCCTCAATTTTGTCTTAAGCTGCAGATGATTTTTTATACCCGTCACTATGTGAAAGGGTATATAAACTTTGTTTTAAAATATTGCTTTCAGTGCTATTCGAAACGTATTAGCAGCGTTTATTTTCCAGTATGTATGTACTTTGGTTATCTTTTTTTTCAATATTTTCTTCAGATTACGCATGCTCGTATTATGTTTTCTTGTCGATTAGTACCTTAAACATTGACCATGGCTTTCAACTATGAAAAATAAATCATTATGGTGGTGTACGAGTATTTTCTAAAAATATAATTTTATTCTCACCGACGCGACGCGACGACATTGACATTGAATTTCCGCTATGGTCAAAGGCGTCTATAGATTCAAGATCAATGTCAGTAACGGTCAATTTAGTTTTACTTTTATTTTGAAGAAATCAGTAAGTTATTATCGAATATAGATACATTCATTCATAAGTACGAGTATGTATATGTTATTTATAATGATGGCTTTTCTTTGATAACTGAAAGACTAGCGGCACGGCGCACGCCAAGGACTTTCATGTGTGGAAGACGATTAAAAACGTTTTTTTATGCATAAAAAAAACTACTTCCGGAAATGGTAACGGCTCGGATCAGATGGTGTTCAAAAAATTGTATTTTTTGTGTTTATTGAAGTTTATATGGTAATTTGTTGTGTATTTTGCATTTGTAGAATCTAAATGGAGGACGTGAGTGGATGAAGGTGACAACTAGCGATTTTTTTGAAACGGTTTATTGTAAATGGGGTTTATATGCTTTAAGGTCCTTAAACCCATAATTATTGGCAAATTGTCCTTGATTTTCAAGAAAAAAAAATCAAAAAAGGATTACATCATCATTTGGTAAGAAAATTAGTGGAATAATTTGATAACGGTCCCTGTCATATTTTTAAACTGAAAACCGTAGTTGAGATATATCACATTCTTGGAAATTTTCACTCACCTATAAATTAAAACTCTGTTAGAGGAATAAGGCGATAACTCCATTTACCTTCTGATCTTTGTAATGGAAGAACTTTTAAGATTTTCTTTCATTGCTAAGTAAATGGTATGTTGCAGCCAATATTACCACACTTTCTTAAATTCTAAAATATTAACAGAGAAAAAGTCGTTTTTCTCTGTATTTTCTCCATGCAAGTTAACACCTTTATCCATTCGCATACTGATATGGAAAATACATACGCAATTATCCTATAGTGCAATGATTCCGATTTAAGATTATCGTAATTTATGAAAGAAATTTCGGTCTCCAAATTTGTGATCGAACTAATATTTCTACATTTCATTTTTTAAGAATGTAAAATTATAAAAGCCACCTTTACATTATATAGAGCTTATTCTAAAGTGATTGCTGAACTAATAAATAAACGAAGGCTTTGTTAATTGTGTTTACAACGAGTAATCGTTGAATTTTGGGAAAAAAGTGGTATCACAATATTGATAAAGTCGAAACACTGTTTCCTTCTTACTCTCGCCCTTGGCAACCTTGACAATATGGTTGTAGAAATGATAAAGCAATGTCGCATCAGTTCTTAGCATATACTAACCACAAACCACCCATAACCACTATTTGATAAATTTGATCACACTCCAGGCGGGTTTCAAACTCAAAGTCTGGACTGGGCCAAATATCACTGTCTTCAAATTTAAGCGGGCCGTAGAAAAAAATTGAAACGGCGCGGCGTATAGAAAATTATGTATTTTTCAAATTCAATCCAATTATATTACCTTTAACCCTTTCATTCCCAAATTAAATTTCTTCGGGCAAAAAAATAATATTGTTATTATTTCGTCTTTATTTGTGTCTAAAAATACATAAATAAAATGCAGCCTTACCTAACTCCGCACTTCTATAAAGGATCTGATAGCAGTTTTGAAAGACGTGATATTGGGCTCCTTTGTAGGTTTCCTCGATGATGGAAATGTTTCTGTCTGGATTGTCTCTTCTACCGGAAGTTCTACACACGTTCGAGAACTTTCTCGAAATCAATGAGTATGACGTGTAATGCACTGCAAAAAAGTGTAACGTCAAACTTTAAGATCGACGATTGTGCAAATACTTGCTGATTATGGTATACCCCTAGGTACCAGCATCCCAGGATCGTGTGAGTAAGAACAGTTGGAGCGTTTTCAAAGGCAAATGCAATTTTCCTTAAAACTGTCTCTTTTATTTGTTTGCCCCGAACTTTCAAAGTGGTTTGTGCGTTTGTGTAGTCTGGCTGGTCTAGCGGTTAGTGCGCGCACCTTCGGTGCACAGGCTCATGAGTTCGAATCTCACCGTGTTCCATGGTGTTTTTCGAACTCACGAGCTTGTGACGGACTATGATCTCACTCAGATGTTAAACGAGTACCCATTTATGGGGATAAATAACACTGCTGAGCGTGATGCTGATCTCATTACCTCAACAAAAAGCAGATAAGATCTTGGAAATAGGATGTCACTAACACATCCTGCGGCCTTAGTCCAATGCTGGATTGTCGCGCCTGTTATTTATTTTGTGCGCCCATCGGTGTACGTTTCATCTTTAATAAAACATTTTGCTGCAACCAAGTGGTGATACTACCGTAGAAATGGACTATCGAAAAGTGAGGCTCTGTCGGTTTTTCTTCTTTTTCTACCCGAACACATGTTTTTCTAGTCTGGTTCTCATCCCAGTACATTGTTGTTTTTGCATTTTAGTCTCGGACAAGGGAGTAGGGTACAAGTATGATTGAAGGGACTCATTTGTATGAAATGATGAACATAATACCGTTAATTCAGTACGAAGATTGCGTAAAGGCATTTTTGTTTTGAAGAACATATACTTAATATCACTGCCACGCCACGCCTTTAAAGCAATTTAAAACATAAATACTAATTAACACTAAATTCACAGACCCCTATGTAAAAATGTCCACGCATTATGAATGCGATAGCAAATGGTTATACGTTTTTTGGGTTCTTGTATCTATCTTTATATTTTCTTGATCGTAGGCTGCAACACTACAACGGAAAAAAGTCTAAACTTGTGCTTTGGGACTTATTTAATCGAACCCCAGTAAAAACTAAAAAAACATACTAATTAGGTTAGCACTGAAGAAGGAAGTTCGTTGCTTCCAAAACGGTCGTATGCCGAACAATAAAAACGAGACCGATTTCTAATCGAGGAATAGCACGATGAGTGTATACCCTACACCCATGTACAGACCTAGACGACATGCAAAACCCAAAATTTTCATTTTCATGTATTTTTGTAGGGGAGGGAGGGTATTATAGATGGGTCGGACCAGGCACATCTTTAACATCTTATCAAGGCATCTAACAGCTACCATTTGATACGACATTCTATCAAAAGATATGGCTGAATATAACTTTATCGGGGAAGTAGGGGTAGGGGTAGCCGGACCTACTCCACTCTCCATCAGCTTAAAGTATATGTCCCAATTAGGCATTGATCAAAATTTCAAGTCAAAAGTTGTGACCGAATTAAAATATCAAGGAGGGGTAATTTGTATGGGAGGTAGGGAAACTCTTGGTCCGATTTGGCCCATTTTCAATATTGTCCAAGATTTTATCAAAACAAACATCTGACCAAAATTTCAAACCGCTAGCTTCATTATTTCAGAAGGTATCGTGCGAACATACAGACAGACATACATAGCTTATTCGAATCAGCGACCGACCCTGATCATTTATATATGTATATTCTTTGTCATATCTCCGGAGGCTCCTTTGAGGTGTTACATAATATTGGCGTAACAAAAACAATATACCTACCCTATGCCATCTTAGGGTATAAACACTTGCAGTATAAGGAACAAACTAAGTTTTTACTTAATAAGAGTTAACCAACTGCAAGAACCACTGACATAGCGAACATTATGGCTGAATATATCTTTGTAGAGGAGGTAGGGGATCCTTTCGTCAGACCTACTCCATTTGCCATCAACGCTAAGGATATGTCAGAATAATTAGGCATTGATCAAAATTTCAGGTCGCTAGCGATATTCTGTCGAAAATTATAATTAGGTAGGGGAACCCTTGTCTCGCTTTTTCCAATTTCCAATACCGTCCAAGATTTCACCTAAACAAACATGTGTCCAAAATTCAAATATGGTGACTACATTTTCAAAGCTTGAGTGAAACATTTAATTTTGTGCGTACACCCTTCAGCGGAAATTATTGGTTAAATGTCCTTAAATTGTACCCCCAAAAATGATGGGCGTTTGTTTTTCAAATAAGGTGACAAAAAGGCAGGTGTACTTCATTATATTCATACAAAACATTATTCTAATTCTGTTGTTAAACCAACCAATACTAATTTGTTTTTTTTTTCTTTTCAGGTATGTAACAGTTTTGCCTATTATTTGAATAACCAAGTAAGTTTTAACTAAACAAAGGTATTTAAAGAGAATATTCTGTTGTTTTAAAAAAACATTTTTTATTGTGTAATACTCGTATAAAGAAAAACTAAAATTGATTGCAAAACACGTTGAAAAATTAACCGATCCTGATATTAGCCAGCCGTTCAAGATGCAATATTTCGAGCTGCTTCCGTTTAGCATAATTTTCCCAGAGTGGATATTTCTGCTTCGTGGGTGGTGTCGGCAAGCCTTTCCTTGATTTTCGCTGTTTCTTCTTCTTCCTTTTAGGTACCAAAGTCACCATTGGCTTTAAGTCGTCAATGTCGGTTCCATACACTTTTCCGAAATCTTCAACAACAAACTTTTCGCTATGACTCATATCGTCGGCTTCATTCGTATTCCCGCCACTTTCTGGCTGACAAAGCTTATCGATCATCGCTCGCAATTTCGAACACTCAATTTCGACTTGTTGAAAACGCTTCAATTGATTTTTAAAATGTTGGTTGATTTCGTCGGTAAACTCCGTGCTACCATCCGATGTTGCATGCAGGACTGTCACTACCAAGTTGATGATCTTGATTTCCTTCTCCAAATCGCGGCATAGTGTTACTTGTGCATAAAGTTCCCGTATCGATGTTACGAATTCCTCGGTGCTGGTCGTGAGAAAGCTGGGTGCGTCTACAATTGGACTACATAGCTGTATAGTGTTTAGCAAAAATTTGCTGTAGTTTTCAAGCCATCGGTCGAAATTTTCAATAGTTGCCGGAATGTCATTGGTCACGAAGGGCGAATCGATTGCTTGTGAATTAATCTTAGCGCAGTCGCCCAGGATAGAATCGCAATCACAATAGGTTCGCATTTTGGTATATAGTTGGAGTCGAAGAGCTACTCGGAAGGTTATGATTGACAGTTAAAACTGATTTAGTTTTGGACACGTTCAATACGCCTTTTATGAAGGAATTAGTTAAGTGAAAATCGTCTTAAAAGTTAGAGGAAATTTAACTTCAAAATAACGGCCAGGTAGAATACACCCTTCTGAACGACTGTCATTTATTATATCGTAATTGAAATTGTGTACTTCTTTCCTTCAAAGAGTCAGGTAGGGTAACCATAACGTGTCCTTTCGGGTGCCCCTGGAGTGCATCTACCTCGCAGTGTCAGATGGATACGATATGGGCGTGATCATCTCACACACTTATGTACTGCATTTCCTTTGGCGAAGTGTTTTCACTGGGGGGTTAGTCCAAGAAATTTCAAGAGTGATGTTGTAGGTGCATGTGAATCAGCCCTTAATACTGTACTATTTCCAATAAACATGCGAAATCCATTCCATCGGCATTCAATAAGATTTGCTGAGACTTAGTAGAGTAAAACTGTTACTACTAAGTTGCCTTAACCCCTTGTGGGACATAGCGCGTCTTCTACACCTACTCGCCACCGCGTACGGTTTGTGGCCATGTAACGTATTTGGCCCCAGTTCTTTCTCAAAGACGCATATTCCTTATCCGCAGATCTTCGCCACGTGATTTTAGTGCGACCCCTTTGTCGCCCACGTTGTGATAAGGGGTTCCATCGCATAGCGCAACCAGCAATGCAGCTATCACCCTTCCGCAACGTATGACCAATCCAGAGTCACTTTCGTCTGCGAATCAATTCGTCGTTAGGTATTTGACCCGTACGCCGAAGAAGATCTTCATTCGAAATTCTTTCGGGCCAAAAATTCTTAAGATTCGACGAAGACAAGTGTTAACGAAAGTTTGCAGCTTCTTGGTAACTGCAGCGGGAACCTACCAAGTGCTGCTCCCGTATAGGGGCACTGAAATTATCAGGGAGCGAAACAGCCCCAGTTTGGTTTTAACACTGAGATAACTGCTTTGCCAGAGTTGGCCAACATGCCGAAGAAACACTTGGCACGGTTAATACGGCGAACGACGTCTTGGGTGCCACCATCAATAGCAACAGTGCTACCTAAATAGACAAATTCGTCTACCTGTTCAACAAGTTGTCTATTGATACTTATGGGGAGAGTGGGGTTTCCAGTCAGGCTTAGGATTTTAATCTTGCTGCTATTAATCTTTAGCCCGGCAACCTTTGCCACTCTCTCGATATCCAGAGCCATTTCGCTTAGATCCATGATCTTATGTGAGAGTATGCAAATGTCATCAGCATAGTCCAAATGTTGTAGGTGGGATTTCAGAGTCCACTGAATGCCACGGTTACGTTCTTCTGGCAAAGCTATGTACATGGAGCACATCACCAATCACCAAAAGAAACAGGATGGGTGATAGGATGCAACCCTGCCTGACACCGCTATGAACTTCGAAATCCTCAGACATCTTACCTTTATGGAGTACGCGACATTTTGCATCGAAGTATGTTACCCTAATTACATAGCTACTATTTTCTCTGGAACACCCCTCTTGCGCAAGGCCGCCCAAATACATTCTCGGTTCACACTGTCGAAAGCCTTCTCAAAATCAACAAAGAGCATGTGCAACGGAGATCTTTATTCGAGGTATTAAAATAAATCACAGGCGCGACAATCCAGCATTGGGCTAAGGCCGCAGGATGTGTTAGTGACATCCTATTTCCAAGATCTTATCTGCTTTTTGTTGAGGTAATGAGATCAGCATCACGCTCAGCAGTGTTATTTATCCCCATAAATGGGTACTCGTCTAACATCTGAGTGAGATCATAGTCCGTCACAAGCTCGTGAGTTCGAAAAACACCATGATCCACGGTGAGGAGTTAGGCCCACCCTAACCTCTTTCCGTTCGACAATCCGCTGCCATGTTGCGTCCGACATCCAAGGCTTTGGCCGGGAGACCCGATTTGGCCCAGGAACAGTATCAGCGCTCTCCAGGTACGCATTTTTTACTGCATCCCAGTGATATAATAAGGCACCAACCTTAGCATTTAAATCTCCCATCACCACTACAATGTTTCCCTTAGGTGTTTTACACTGGATGGTGTTCAGTTGTTCATAAAAAGAGTCCTTCGCTTCGGCGCTATCAGGTTCAGTTGGAGCGTAACATTGAATTATTGTAATATTTCTCATTTTAGTACGGAACCTGGCGGTCATGATTCTATCAGAAATTGGTTCCCAACTAATCAGACTGCTATGAGGTGCTGTTTAATAGGAGCACAACGCCTGATTCCCGAGAACTGCCAGAAGCTTTTCCGGAATACAATAACACCGTGCTACGAGTTGGAGAAAAATATTCCCCACTATTCAAGTAGAGTAAAACGTTCGCATAAAAGTTTAATTGGCTTGCTATATGTTGTGTTGCTACCAAAACACAATGCATGATTAAACTTTTGCAAACCCTTTCGTTTCTGAAAGGTTTATTTTATGTAATGGTCGATTTTATCAATCCCACATAAACTCTTTGCAACAGTTCCATTCTAATTAAATCTAATCTGCGCTTTGGCTACGCTATCCACACTAACTAGAATAATATTTACCGAAATGAAAGTGCAAGTGGAAGTCGGGGAACCTAATCCACACCATGACCACTTTTTTATTCAAGAAATATAGGTAACTGGTCGCTATATGTATATTGCAGAAATCACTACTTTTCTAAATAAACCGAGTCATACTAATGAATGGGCAGCATACAGAAATATCTAGCGACATTTATCTAGATTCGTGTATTTGATAGAAGTTACCATGTTTTTTTTTATCTCTGCTGTGTATTGAAAACAAGTACATAGTTAAGAGTTAGAGGCATACTTGAATTCCACAGTCACGACTAAATGGATAATGCAGCATGCAGACTTGTTTCTAATACACATTCAAACAAATGCAATATTGCGGCTCCTATGTGCTAAGCTAATGCTAACTTCGCTAACATGCTCTGACTAACCAGTCTTGAAGTATCAGATCAGCTGCGCAAGTTGTTTCAACTTGGCGGCGAAAAAGAAGGTCAATTAAGTCGCATGCTGCATATAGTGAGTGAGGTGAGTGTTGATCTGATCATCGGAGAGGAGGAGAGAAGTGATTGCATCATAATCACAGGTTGCACATTAATTGAAAAATCGAGATTGCATTATGAGTCGCTAAGGCGTATCAAAATCATGTGGATAGATACAATTGTATCGATTGATAGACGCATACAAGCTGGTAATGTTAGGAGAGGAAAAATGCAGACATTGTAGTTTAGTACAGATAGCTCAAAAAAATTCATCAGTTTTTTTGCAAATATTTGGAAAGCTATGAGTTCTAAGAGATACATTTTTTTTTTCTATTTTAGATAGAATTTAGAAGTGAAAAAATGTGAAATTGGTTAGATATTTGGTCCACTTTGTATGGGGGTAGGTACCCTTAGTTTTGATCGGATGGTAATAATTTTTGGTGAGGAGCATAATGGAGCTTAGACTAGGCACCCCGCCAAGTTTGATATGCCTGGCTCATTTTAAAAAGACGCTACAAGCATGCCTTTTTGAAAAATATTTAGAGGAGTGTCAATGTTCGGAGCATTCCAATTTTTGGTAGAAATTAAATAAATTGTGTTAGCAATATATGGACAAGATCTTATTCTATCAAGAGTTACAGTGCGAAATGTAAAACTACAAAAATGTAAATTCACTATAATACTTTTGGGTCTAGGGTATAATTTTCTTAAAAAATGTCTAGAGTGTTACATATCATTACAAAGGTGATTATGTAGTTTGTTTTGTCCTCAGCACATTTTAAGGTCAGACTCATAGTTTTCCAGATATTTGCAAGAAACTGAATTTTCACCCCTTTGCCACCCCTTAACCCATGGCGCAAATTAGTGTAACTTTTTACTGCGTATATTAGGCAGTGTATTCAACAATTTGGCATCAAAAATTTCTTTTTTTTTTATGTTTAGGTTTGGGCCTATTTTGAACCAATTGTACTGGACTATTGGATGCGGTTTGATATATGATATTAGCAAGTTTGTTATAAATGTACACATACTATACGGTTGGATAGTTATTGTAAGTGAATAGAGGTTAGGAAATTTAAATAAATGATATATCTATGGATACATTATACGAGTAGATATCTTTCATTATTATTCAGAAATGATATTGAATTATTGGATATGACTACTGTGAGAAAGATCTTCCGATGATATTGCAAAATTTATTTGGTTTCTTAATGTTTTGAGAGAAAAACTCCAGTGGCAGCAGCCAGAACTAGATAGAAGTATCTATTGAATGAATGGAATAGTGTAATTTTAAATGATTATATTCTAGCACCTAGCCATTGCTGGCGGGAATGGGAGTTGGTTAGGTGTCAAGGTCTGATGACGCCCGAACACCAAACCCTGGATTGAAACCCTGAACGATCTAACTCCCAAAGATGGGCGTTTATTTGGCTTTTTGGACAGGGTCAAAATTGACTATCCAATATTTGTCCTCCACTTGAGATAACTGGAGTTGATAGCATGGACGCAGCCATGATTTTGTTTCGGGAGGGGTCCAGATATTGCTGTGGTACCAAAATGTTGGTTTATAATATCTTATTTTTTTTATTGACCTTGATTGAGGGAAATGTGGATTTATCTAATCTACCAGATTCGAAAGTCCTTAAGGAGGTTCAAGGAAAGATTTCATAGTGGTCTTTCCTTTGAGTATGAGCAGTAATATTCTAAAACATAAGTTGTTGAAGAAACGAAAAAAATACAGAACGCTGACTATCCAAACATTCAATTAACCGGAAAGGAACTCAATTTTTTACCTTGTAAAATGCATCAAATAAATCAAATCAAAACCTTTCATTCGCATAATTCAAATGCTTCGCATCTCTTATTTTTTTTCGGTTCTAGTCATTTTGCAGACTTTCAGATTTTCTCTCTTAGACAATCCTTTAAATTTGTATGGAAACTCGAATAACCGAACTTTCGGTTATTCTAATCACCCATATTGACATTAGTTCGGAAAATCGATGATCTACTGTAAGAGAAAATACTGTATTGGGTGGGTATATCTTTTACTATATAGATTTACTATCTGGTAACGAAGGTGCGAAAAAGAAAGAAAAAGGATTTTAAATAGCACCCAAACAATTTTTTATGATATGATCCAGTTACCGTCTAGTTATCCCGAATTTGTGGAGCTCAGAATTAAGAAAAATTAAACCACCTAGGATCCATCGCACAAACTTCGGGCTTATCTAATTCGTGAATGAATCAGATTTTTCTAAGTTTAGTTAACCACTAGATTAACATGCACTTTACAAACAAAAACTGCAAAATTGTAAAATCAACTGGTATTTTATGAAATTTTCATATGACTATTGACTGTTTATTTTTTTACTCTTGTATTTTCTTTCTTAATACTTTTATTCTCTTCTCTGTCTATCAAAAAACCTGCACATTGCATAATTTCTGAAAAAGAAAAATGTTATGAACGAGGATTAAAAAGGCAAATGTTCGTTTTCATGCACAAGCCTTAAAACGTGCAATTTCGTGCATTAACGTTCAATTCCACGAGAATCTGGGCTCTCCCTATAATACTCCGGAATCTGTTGTCAGGAATTATATTGTAAGTAGCAAACAAAGGAACATTTATTCAATAAAACTGTTGCATCTTTCAAAAGCAAAATTCCTCCTGAACTAAAATAACTAAACTTGGTTTCGATTTGTTTTATCCAAATCCAAACGCTTATCAACGTCTGAAGCCTCTGTTGCACATCGTCCTATTGCTCATTCATAATACATTCGAGACTATTCTCTGTAACCAGAACTGCGAGTCTGCTTTGACAGTATTCTATGACATGATTTCGATATCAATCGCAAGTTCGTAAGTGTCCCATCTGGTTCACTCCATTTATAAACGAAATGCTCAGCATTTCATCGCCAGTCGGACCATCTGGGCTTTTATATAACCTTCGACCAAGAAACTTAGTAGTGCCCGTTCCGCATACTTCTTAGAGTCGGCATACACTGTCCAATCGATTGTACAACAAAGCTCATTTTCTTAGGCTCCACTGCCGACTTGGCTGGAGAAAATGAGCTTTCACCAGAGAAAATGAGCTTTATTGTACAATCAATCGGGCAGTGTACGTCAACTCTTAAGCGTTGAAAATAGCCTTTACAACAGCGATAATAAGCTTTTGTGATCTTATGCCAAGAACATGAGTTCCACATCCTCTCACCCGTCTTCGTTTTCTTATAATTATAATCTTTTAACCACCGAAACTCCGAAAGATATCTGTTAGCTATTGTTACCTTTTTTATACCCGTCACTATGTGAAAGGGTATACTAACTTTGTTAGGAAGCACCTCCGACTATATAAAGTATATATATGTATTATTATTGAACAGTGTGACGAGAGAAATCGATTGAGCGATGTCCGTCTGTCCCTCTGGTGCAACGCAAACTAGTTCCTCAGTTTTGAAGCTATCGGGCTGAAATTTTGTATACAAGTATCTTTTTAGTGTACGCTGTATATATGTCGGAACGAATGGAATCGGATCATGGGGTCATGGGGCTGCCCCTGAAAATTAGGTTCTTGTAAGAAAAACTTCTTTCTTTATGTACCAATCTTAACCAAGCTTCACGACGTGTGACCCTAGTAAAGCCTCAAAACATATCTAGGAACGGATGGAATCAGAACATTACGTCATGGGGCTATCATACAAACGAACCACTGAAAATTAAGTTCTTCTAAAAAAAACTTTCCTTTTTAATCCAACCTTAACAAAACTACATCCAAATGTGTTCCTAGTAAAGCCTCAACATATCTAGGAATGGATGGAATCGGAACATTACGTCATTAGGCTATCATACAAACCAACCCCTAAATATAATTTCTTGTAAGAACAACTTTTTTCTTTTTGAATCTGCGGTAGAAATTTTTAACACAGAAGAAGCTTAAGTTTCATTCAAATGTGACGGGTATTCAAATTTCGGCCGCGCCCCAATTAGCATCGGTCTCGTTTTCTAGTACATTAGTCCACCTAATTTCTACAGAGACCGGCTATTAGTTCAACTGCCTTCTATTATTCCTGCGTCGTATGTTAAAATAGTCACCTATTCTCTTGAGGTAAATTAGTCGCCCCTCTCAGGTCCTCATTCTACCATTTGGCAACCCTTCCTTCTGGGGCTGACCGTCTTCCCAGTGCTAATTAGTTAGCTAGGTCGCATTCCAAATATATCCTACAACAGTTAATCCTTTTGGTGATTCTGCAATATAAAAGTACGGAGCCTTGAATATCCTTCGATTGAATGAGCAGAAATAATATTAGCGACGCACGGATAATTTCGGAAGAGTCAAAGTAGGGAAACGGCTCTCTCATCAAGAACAATATTGGGCAGTTTCGCGTCCATACTGATGCATCAGCTAGGTTTTATACCGGGAATCCGGTTTTTGGAACAGGCCTAGCATCAACCACCAGGAGTAAGTTTCATGTCAGAAGCATATTGTAAGTCTTTTGGTGTAACATTTCAGTGGTAACAATCGTTCGGCCTAGTTTTGTATAAGCAGGAATCATTGGCATTTAAAGTTAGCCATAGAGGGAAAACTATTAACTTTTCAGCTCTCCGATGAAGAATCTACTATATCAGGTTGATGGATAATCTTCTTAATTAAAGGGCTATGTTAAAGTCTACTTTCAAGGTCGCTGATGGCAGTGGCTGCCTTTAGGTAAGTTCAAATGTAAAGTCACATGCGCTTTAATATCGCAATCACAACGAATTTTGTAAATGTGAAAAATCGCATTGCTCTTTCTGTTTAAATGTAAATCGCTACACACTAGCGTAACATCCAAATTAGCTTCAATAAATCGTGCATGTCAATTAAC
Organism: Microchrysa polita; assembly: GCA_949715475.1. Lineage (NCBI taxonomy): Eukaryota > Metazoa > Arthropoda > Insecta > Diptera > Stratiomyidae > Microchrysa > Microchrysa polita. The sequence continues at coordinate 52,702,756 of OX454415.1, forward strand.
TAAAAAAAAAGATTTTGCTTGTAAATATACAAGTATCAGACGAGTAATAAGCTCCGATCGGTGGCGTAACGTTTCCTAAATTTCATGTTTTCGAAATCGAAATGGAGGCCCTTCACGTCCGCTTTTTTACACCCGACAAAATTGACCGAACATAACCCAAAAATCCTCAAAGAAGCAAGAAGAACGAAAATCTTCTGTTTTAACAATAAAGTTCAAAATGTTTTTTTAATTTATTGAGAGAAAATTGAAATTCGAATATGTATTTATACGGGAGAAATTGTACGATCATTTATTTATCACGAAATCAAAGGGAAGAGGCGAAAAGGTACCATACCTCTCTCTAGGAGTGGTCCCGTTGATCTTAGACTAGAAGTGATTGCCCTCGATCTGCGGATCACAACAACAGCTAACTCACATGCTCACATGTAGAGTTTTGACGATCCTGAGCAAGTTAAACGACCAGCAGCCATAAGCATTTCCATTTCCATGTCCAAGGCGAACTAAATCGGCTGAAATCAAATCCATGGTAGAACTCCTCCTTCTTATCGTAGAATAATAAACTAACAATGCGACTAGGAAGTGGTATGACTGACAACCGTATCACACTCCGAATTCAGTTGTCTTTGTAACGTTGATGACTACACACGGTAATCATCAATGCACCATGCTCCACTAGGAGTTCCGGTAATGAAGAGAGAGAAACGGCGCGGTTGAACTCGTATTATTTGGACTGATCAGTTTATTGGCATCTGTCTCTTCATTTCTTGAGACCTAGTCAAGATTTAAACAATCGAACAACTGGATCATATTGGCACAATTAGTTTTTTTTTAGGTTAGTGACCTTCGAGAGAAGCACTCCTCCTAGCAAATTTAACCTTCAATTCTCTTCAATATTCGTATGAGCAAAAACCCAAGAAATTGATATTGAGACAGATCTATACTTAACAGGCTTGGGAGACGTTTTCATTGAAATTAACAGATTGTTCTGGTCATGATTGTCTTTTTGCAATTTGCAAGCCAATTGTGAAGTTGCGGCTCTCTGGTATAAACAAATTTCAATACTACAAAGTCCATAAGCTTCTCCGTACACAAAATTGAATGTTTTGCCTTAGATTCTGCAGCTTGCATGTTTTCCCCGCAAATAATAAAAATGAGTGTCTTTGAAAGAACAACTACGTAAGATTCTATCAAACAAACATTTCTTTATGTTTGCGGATTTATGGGCCCCTCTGGCTTGAGGCCCGTGTTCCGCTGAACACATGGAACACCGTACGTTACGCCACTGCTCCGATGTCCATAATGAATTCATATTATCAATTTCATATCAATAAAATCCGAAAGTTGAGTGTAAATCGGTTTAAAACTACATCATAATTGAGTAGAAATGCAACATGTCATCCGTGTCCACTGTACACTGCATATTTAATGCGACCTTGACCGATTGCCTGCCAGCAATTTTCGCACATTTGTCTCCCAACCTAACAGCCCGAATTCGACCTTTTAATTTTCCCTATAATGATAGGTTTGCTTGCAATTTTCTCGTGGCGCTACAATAAATTTTCTTGAACGTACCTAAAATTGTTTTTGTACATATCGACATTGATATGGATACACTTTGTATCTGTGACTGAGATCTGTTTGTTGTCTTTAACACCGTCCGACATGATGTTGCTATTAAGGCAAAATATTTCGCTAAAATCTGCGTATTTCCAGTATTCGGTTACTAGTGCAGTCATATTAGCATTTCAAATAGAAAAAAATAGAGTAAGGTTAATTCTTGTGGTTTTTGAATCAGTGGGCTCCCAGGAATCTAAAACTCATTTTGCTAAAAAAATGTTGATCGGAAAGGTCCCAAAAAGGACAAAAAAGGATACTCTTTAATCCTTGACCGGAGGTCGGCATGTGGGGTATCAAATCAAAGGGGACGTCAAGTACATTACATATCCGGTGTTTGTTCCATGTTTCAAGGACCCTCAACGAAATAAATCGAGATTAAATTGAGAATTATTGTGTTTCCCGTATATCTTTCCGAAGCCCTAATTACGAGAGTAATTCAAATTGTCACTACGTTTCTTAATTTTCCGAATCTATAATAGCTAAAGATTCTACCATTAAATTTGCTAAGAAAAAAAATGATCGGAAAGCTCTCAAAAAGGACACTAATTACAAACCTTGATCGAACGTGGGCATGCGGGGTGTCATATCAAAGAGGACGTCGAGTACATTCCATATCTGGCGTTTATTACTTGTTTCAAAGACCCTCACAGGAGAAAATTGGGATCCAATGGAAAATTTTCATGTTTCTTGTATATGTATGTATGTATCTTTCCAAAGCCGTAATTTTTCGTTTTAGCCCGAATTTTTCCATTTAGTGTCCTTGAAACAGGAAACAAACACCGGATATGCAATGCACTCGACGTCCTCTTTGACATGACACCCCGCATGCTCACTTTCAATCAAGGTTTGTAATTAGTGTCCTTTTTCAGAGCTTTCCGATAATTTTTTTCTTAGCAAATTTAATGGTAGAATCTTAACCTATCAAAGATTCGGAAAAGTGAGAAACGTAGTGACAACTTGGATTATTCTCGTAGTTATGGCTTTGGAAAGATACACGGAAAACACAATAATTCTCAATTTAATCTCGATTTATTCCGTTAAGGGTCCTTGAAACATGGAACAAACACCGGATATGTAATGTACTCTACGTCCCCTTTGATTTGATACCCCACATGCTGACCTCCGGCCAAGGATTAAAGAGTATCCTTTTTTGTCCTTTTTGGGACCTTTCCGATCAAAATTTTTTTTAGCAAAATGAGTTTTAGATTCCTGGGAGCTCGCTGATTCAAAAACCACAAAAAATAGCCTTACTCTATTTTTTTCTATTTGGAGGCCTGAAATGGGATATTTTGACTGCACTATACAGTGCGCTTATTTTAACCGACATCGTATATTTTCACGGTTTCTGCACAAAGACATTTTGAGCGGAGTTTATCTGCAGATCGTCAGACCATAATGTCAACGGTGTGCTGCATAATTTTCTTTATGGATGATGCAGAATTGATATAGCTTCTCATTAAATCATTCCTTAACCTGCAGCGGCGGGTGTATTGATTCATTTCTTGCGAATAGCTACTGCATGCATACCATCATGCCGAAGACCCACTGAGTCCAGACTATTAAAGTTTCACATCTCACAGGTCGATTTTCGCAGGTCGTTCTGCAAATGAAGCAGCAGCAGTCATCCATGGTCTGCGCTGCGGACACAACGAATCATTTTAAGACCGCAAAGATTTATGCATGGCATGCTTCCAAGCTCATGCTGGCTGACCAGAAGAAATCGCACAATTAAGTGGATGGAAATTATGCAATTTCTTCTGCAGGCGATCTGTATTCAATAGCGTGTGGTGGACTCGGTGGACTAGCGCTAGAGTGCATTATGATTTGCAATGGAATTTATAGCTGTCGGCTATTATGTTTAGGCTTGGTATATACTTACATATGCATGTTTTTAGCAAATACATAAATGAATTATATGCGTCATTGATTTTGACATAGTTGGGCACTGAACATACGCGTTAGATGCCATGCCATTAGATAAGAGTGATGTTAAAGTGTTGACAAATTAATTTAAGTAAATTTTATGACATTAATAGAGGACATTTGTACATATTTATTGAAAAATGGAAAACTGAATTGTTGTGTATTTATTGTTTTTAATTATAGTTGCGACGAGGCTAAATTTAACCAAATATTGTCATTACGCTGTATAATGCAAGTATCATATTTTGACACACATCAGTCAATACAATGTGTCAATGCTGAAGAAAACTATTCGAAACGATTGTGCTTCAATGGCTGCCGCCATAATAAATAAAAAAACCCAAAGTGTGGACTCAGTTATTAGCACTTTAATTTTAACTAGTTTAACTATGACAACTATGTGTGACCACTTCAAAACATTTCGCTCAAGAGTATGAACTATATTTTTTTCGTGCACTTTAGAACCGTTATGCATAATGCATATCCATTCAGTAATGATTTCTTATCCTTTATTTTTCGCCCATTGGTGATCTATCATACATTTGCTTAATACATAATTAAAAAATACAGCTTACGAGTATTTGCAATTTTTGTTAAAATATTTTAAAAGCAAAATATGATTATTCATTTCAATATTTTCAAAGCGTGCTAATTGCATAAGTAAATTTTCACCATGAAAGATAACTGTATGTTCATATGTATTCACCTACATTTAAACCCCAAAACGGTCATGTAGGTACTACAGAAGTTCATCGTTCTCCTCAACCTATTTTTTACATGTTATTAACTTTTTAGAAAATAAACAAAATTAGTCGAAATCCAGACAGATGAATTTCGAAATCTTAACAGCAGTTGTCATTCGAGAGTGTCCGAAAAGGAATCCAATGACTCACCGTCGCTTTGAGTTTTTGACAGTTTTTGTATGGCGCTACATTTCAAATTCTGAAATTAAAGAGAGAATTAAGTGGGAAATAACCCACAGCATTTTCTGTCCTTTTTGTGTAAAAAAGGCAAGTTTCAAACGTTTCTGTTTTTAATTCGTTTTGAAAAATTAAGTTCCTTACCCACGCAGTCAAACGAACCGCCTTTTAAAATAATCTGATAGGCATTTGCATAATAGTCTCGTTGCCATCGCTACTCACCTAGTCGAATTTGAAGTATTAAGCAACTATTATCAGGCAAAGCTTGATTGAAGAAATTACGTTAATATCCATGGGACACATAGACATAGCCTGGCGACCTTGACCTAAAAATTGGTGGCAAATTCTTAACGCATCCGCTTCGAAGGAAAATGTCTAACCTCTAACTTATTTGACGATTATGTACGGTACGTGTTCATGTTGCTGTCAAGGTTACGAACACATTTGGGTAGGTATTGGGAAAAATTGGTTCATATTGAAACAAAGTTCGGAGGAACCTCGGTTCAAAAGTATATTATCCACTAACCGCGATGAGCGTCTCAAACGTCAAACCGATTCCTTCTTCACCAAGGGTTCATCTTGGACATTATTCTCCTGGAAATCGAGATAAATGGCAAAGAAAACTTGATGACCCATTTTCAAATGGTTGTTTTATAGAATTCCCCAGCATTTTTATATCTATAACAGGGATTTGGAGCGACACATTTTTTCGCTCCGCTCCGCTCCCGCTCCGACCAATTTGAAGCCGCTCCGCTCCAGCGCTCCGCTCCGACTAAAATTTTTTCGCTCCGCTCCGCTCCACGCTCCGCTCCGCTCCATTACAAAAATACAACAAAGCTTCATTGTTCTTAGTAAATATTTATTATTTTCCGCGAATTATTCAATTTAACGTATATCTACTCGCGTATTATAGAATATGACTTAACAGGTGCGTTTTATTCGATCAAGTACAGAACAGGATAGCACCAATTTCGTAATCCGGATCAATTATTGCAAGGGGTAATCCGGATCATTGGAACATCCGGATTAGCGCAATCACTTTTTTCTAGGAAAAACAATCCAAAGAAATAAAAAGGCGGAACAAAAGTCGATAAATGTTTTATTTGTTAGAAATTAGCCAGCATCATGTCATGCTAAACAGTCCCGTAAAAAAGTACGAGACCAAATCTACCATTTCACACTGAAAATCTCAAATATCCGGATTTTAGAGTCAACATTGCTGCCGAAATCCGGACTATAGAAGACATAGTGGAAATATTTAGTCGTCCGGATTGGCGTGATATCCGGATTAAAGGAGATCCGGATTACCGAGTCAAGACTGATTATTAATGTCATTTCCAGCAAAATAGGTGCTGAATTCTTAACTCCTTAGCATTTAAAGATTTTCCAAAAATGCTACCACTAACACCTCCGTGGGAAAAAATGTATATGCAGTAAGATCACAAAATGTTGTCTTTGAAGCTGTATAAAACTGTAAAAACTAAACTGCTTATTCAATTTTTATGGGGTTTATTCTTAGGAAAATTTGTTGGGCCTAACCGAAAGAAAATAATGTATATGTTAAATTTTTTTAAAATCTTTAAATGTCTGTGGAAGCTGAAGAGTTAATAATTTTTTTATACTCCTTTTTGCTGGAAATATCACGAGGAATCATATTTGGGTGCTTTTATGCGATAGTTTCCGGACATCCCGTATAGAACAAGATCTCTCAAATGGTTATGGAAGCTGCGCTGTCCTGTACTCCATCCAATAAAACGCACCTAATAACTAATTTAAATTAAATAGGGCGTTTCATTTATCGTGTACAGGACAGGACTTTTCTGTCCTGGATGATCTTGAATTTCTTAATAATGAAGAGTGATGATTATGACTAAACGCAAAACCTCTTTTATCACAATGAATTTCACAATAATACGAAATTTTGCAAGTCTCTCAGCGAATTCTTCGCCTTTAAATAGCCCAAAATCATCAATTCGTTCCATAAAATGAAAAATTTCGTCGAAAAAAATCCTTTTTATTTCTCGGAATTTTTTGATTTTTTACATCGGAGCGGAGCGGAGCGGAGCGATCTTCAAAGCAAAATTCGCTCCGCTCCAGCCTGCAAAAACTCGCTCCACGCTCCGCTCTTTCGCTCCGAAATTTAAGGTCGCTCCGCTCCGCTCCATCGCTCCGCTCCGCTCCGCTCCAAATCCCTGATCTATAATATCCCAGGACAGTCAGTTTGTTTTCTCAATGCAAAACTTGACGATGAGATATCTGTCAAGTTAGCATTACCACTTTCAAATTTCGATGATCGCTATAGTGCATTAAATGTCGCAAATTTGATTTGATTCAATGGCAAAAGGAACAAATTTGCCGCGCCGCTCCCATTAAAAACAACCCCTAAGTGTTTTTCTAGGCGCAAAGATCGTTTATGGCCTTGAAACACAAGTTTTAAGCATCGCAATGGAACAGATTGTATCCACTTGCATGCTGCAGGAGTTACCTAAAATATCTGCACTTTCAAAAAAAAACTTCGGCGCCCGTCTATATCCTTAAACACTACGTTTATAGCGTAAAAACTCAAGTTTTAAGTACAGTGCGCTCGCGCTAACTAGAATCTCCGCAAACTTGAACTATACGTTAAATTGTAATAGTCATTTTGTACAACTTTCTGCAATGGGTTTACAGTTGCATGTACAGATGGAAAAAAAGATTGTTTTTGGGTCAAATCACGCAAATTTGACTTTGAAGCTCTGTAAAAACCAAACTTCTTATCCGATTTCAGTGTGGTTAGTTTTATTTTATAGGTTGGCTGTAATAATAATTTTATTTCACTATTCTAGCTGGTCTAGCTTTGGAGATATAAGGCTTTAAGTCGTGCAAGAAAATGATTTTTTCAAAAATCTTTAAATGCCTGTGGAAACTAAACGGTTAAGCAGAGGGGGTATGTTCAGTACAACTTTTTTGCTGGAAATCGCATGAGAAATCACAATCCGGTGCGTTTATGCGGCAGTTTCCGGACACCCTGTATACAACGCCGACGAGTCCGGCTTGTATTGGAAAATGTTTCAATAAAACAAAAATAAGCGCCCGGAAGGAAATGTGAAAAGCAGGGAATCACATTTTTGGCATGTGCCAATCTGTCTGGTTCCTGTTAACCCCTTGTGGAGCATAGGGCATCAACTACGCCTACTTTCCACCTCGTTCTGTTCTGTGCCATCGTTTTTAGGTCTGACCACTGTTTGTTTAATGAAGCAACCTCGCTATTAACCGACCTTCTCCACGTGTTTCTTGGTCGTCCAACACGGCGGGCGTCTAGCATTGGCTCCTTGAAGGTTCCAATCTACGGCCTGCTTTGCAATATTTGTTGGCCCTCTTCGGAGAGTATGACCTATCCATTGCCACTTTCGCTTTTGACAGAATTGCCTATCCAATCCAGGCCTGTGGTACTCAGGAGATCATCATTGGAAATAATCTCCGGCCAGCGGATTTGTAGGATGCGCCGTAGATACTGGTTTACGAAAGTTTGCAGCTTAGTTGTTATCTCATTGGTCACCCTCCAAGTTAAACAGCCATAAAGAAGCACAGATATTACAATAGAATTGAAGATTCGGATTTTGGTGCGCCTGGAAATGTGGTTATTTTGCCAGAAATGAGTGAAAGTGAAAAAGGCTGCCCTAGCCTTATTGATACGCGATTGTACATCAGCGTCCGCGCCGCCATCTGCTGTGACTATGCTTCAGAGGTAGCAGAATTCTTCAACTTTTTCGACTGCCTGGCCCGAAACACAAATTCCGCTTTGTCCCCCAGGATCGGAGCTCAAGTACTTGGTCTTGACAGCGTTTATCTTGAGCCCAGCATTGCGACTTTCGCAATGCAGAGCATTGGCCATTTGAGCTACATCCTCCTTTTTATTTCAAAGCAGACAAATATCGTCAGCATAGTCCAGCTGTTGCAGATAATTCAACATTTTCCATCTGATGCCTTTTCTCTCGTTTTGAAGCGCGCTCACTAGTACATCGTTAATGGCTATGAGGAAAAGAATAGGTGACCAAATGCAACCTTGTCTTACTCCACTTCAAAAGGATCTGAAAACTTACCCTTGTGCAAAACGTGACATTGGGCTCCCTGATAAGATTCCTTGATGATGGAAGTTATTTTATCTGGTATGCCCCTCCTACGAAGAGATCTCCAGATATACTCTCGATCAACACTATCGAACGCCTTCTCGAAATCAATGAACAAGAGGTGTAATGGGGATCTCCATTCGGCGGAATGCTCAATAATAATTCTGAGGGTGTTTATATGGTCCCTACATGAAAAACCCTCACGAAAGCCAGCCTGTTCATTGCTTAAAGTGCGATCAACTTCATCCTTGATCCGGTTCAAAATAATTTTAGCCATCAGCTTGGAGACAGCTGGAAGTAGGCAAATACCGCGCCAATTATTAGAATCCTTAAGGTTACCCTTCTTGGGAATTTTAATAATTACGCCCTTTTTCCATTCTACTGGAAGGGTTTCGGTTTCCCAACACTCTCTGATGAGGGGAAGCAGAATATCTGCTGTAGCATCCGAACTCGCTTTAAATAGTTCAACCGGAATTCCATCTATCCCCGGGGCCTTACCGGCGTCCATAGATTCGATAACCCGCTTTAATTCCGTCTTAGATGGTGGTCTGGAATTAATACTGGCTACTGGAGGGACGTCTTCTTCTCCCGATGAAGATGCACTTGCAGCCCCAAAACGGTTGTTAAGGACCTCAAAAAAGTGCTCTTCCATCTCTGAAGTTGCTGTTCTTCGGTAGAAAGCAGTAACCCTTCTTTATCTTTCACAGGATGGTCCGTTGTGAACGATTTACCAATTAGTGGTTTAATTAGTTTAAATAGGGTACCGCTTTCACCACGGTAAGCCGCATCATTTGCCTCCTTCGCTAAAGCGTTGATGTAAGTACGCTTATCACGCCTCACACTTCTCTGCACGCCTTTTTGAAGTGAACGGTATTCAGCTCGAAGTTGATTTTTAGCTGAATCATCAGCAGCAGAGTTAATCTGTTCCTTAACTCTTTTGCGTGCTGAGATAAGAGACCATGTAGCATCACTGATCATCGATCCAATCTTCGCCACATGAAATAAAAGAATCCTTTACAAAATTCCATCTATCTTCAATTGTAGGATTCTGAAGAGATGTTGCTGCACAAGCTTTTTGGTGCAAGGCGTTCGAATATGCACGTCTAGTTGAGGAATTTTTTAGCTTTTGCACATTAAATCGTGGCAAGATTCGCGTGTTGTGAGATCGTTGAATCGCTGCCGTTCGTAAGCGAAATTTTGCGATAACAAGATGGTGGTCGCTGCCAACATCGGCCCCACGCTTCGACCTGACGTCTAAGAGGCAGTTTCTCCATGTATTAGAAACAGCAATATGGTCAATTTGGTTCTCTGTTCTGCCATCAGGAGAAATCCAAATTGTTAGGTGGCAGGGTTTATGCTTGAACAACGTTCCGCCAATGACTAGTTGCCGAGAGTTACAGAACTCCACGAACATTTCGCCATTGTTGTTCCTGTCGCCAAGCCCGTGATTGCCCATAAGATGTTCCAAGCCTAGATTATTAGTACCGACTTTGGCGTTAAGATCCCCCATTATAATTTTGATGTCACCCCCGGGTGATAAAAAAACGTCCTTTGCGGATCGGTCTGCAGGTTCAGTCGGTGCGTAGCACTGAATAATTGTTATGCTTCGTACTCTGGATTTGAATCTGGCTGTGATGATACGGTCGGAGATAGGTTTCCAGTCGATAAGGGATCTGGGTGCATTTCTAGTCAACAGGATTCCGACGCCCGCTTGCCGAGGTGAATTATCGTCTTCACTTCCAGAGTAGAGCAATACAGTGCGAGAGCTTGGTGATAAACTCGCCCCCGATCCGAGCCATCTTGTTTCGCTCAGTCCTAGTATAGCGATGTTGTATGCGGTCATTTCCTGTTCGACTTCTGTGAGCCTTGTGTTATTACATTCACCCCACATCGTCCGAACGTTCCAAAAACCGATCGTAGTCCGCTGTTTATAGCCAAAAGTCGTTTCCGTTGAATCAGTCCGAGTTATCCGAGGCTCGTTTAATGTTTCGAGTGTAAAGTGCACTCTAAAAAAATTTTACTCCAATAATTGGGAGAAACTTTTTTTCCTTCTATTATAGTAGTAAATTTACACCACTATATGAACGAGAGTAATTTTACGCTTTACGGTGTAAATATATACTACATAATTGGTGTAAATTTGCACACATAAATAAGTAAACTTACTCTTAGACTTAAGTAAATTTAAATCAGAAATAAGCAAATTTGCACGAAAAAAAATGTAGATTTACACCGGCAAATATGTAAATTTACATCCGGGCTTATAATAATATTTACGGCAGCCCGTTCTTCGGTGCAAATCGTCCTGGAGCTACCCGTTATTGCAACGGCCAAGAGCTGCCACACCCCCTTCGGTTCAAGAGCAAAAAAGCGCTACAACACAACAATAATATGATGCTCACACGAACGCACTTCGGACGGAATAGACTAACTGCACACAGAACAAGTCACTTGTGAGATACAGGAAAATGCAATAATGCACAAAAGTCAGTTTTATACAAATGTAGGTGTATTTTTTACACCAAAATTGGTAAATATACACTGAAAATGTGAAGTTACACAAGAATAAAGTAATGACACATCTTCACACCAAATGTGGTGTAAAATTACACTGAGATAGAGTTATATTGAAAAATCTGTGTAATATTACACTATTTTGTGGGTATACTAGAAATTTTGTTGAAAAATAAACGTTTACTGTAATTTTGCGAGAAAAAAGGTGTTAAATTCAACGAGTTTTCGATGTAAAATTCAACCTTGTTTTTACAGTGTGAATTTCAGGTATGCGGGATACAAGCCTACATACCGTATCCCTCAAGTCGCCTTTTACGACAAGCCGGGATCGCTGTGGTATAATTCTAACCCCAAAACCACAGGAGTCAATTGTTTGTTAAGTTTCGTACATATCTGAACACTTGAGCGCAAAACAGAGTTGCTGTGCGCACAATTGTAGAGGTAAGTACGAAACTCAGGAGAGTTTTATTCTCTCCTGTTTCTTTAGTCGCCTCCTATACGACTCGTCGGGAAAAACGGTAGCACTATTCTTGACCCATACCACAGGGATTGTACCAATGCCACAGGAAATCACAATTTGAAGCTTATGGTGATTGGAAAGGCCAAAAATCCTCGAGTGTTCAAAAATTTTAGTTTAACTCAAGTTAAGTGTGAATAACTTCATTTTTTTTAAAGAGTGGTTTCATTTGCATCGCTTTTTTGTGACACAGGTAAATTTTAATTTTGAAGTGCCACCGATCACACCACAAGTTAGCTTCCTAGGTAACGAATTTCTTAAAAGAAATGGTATTGTCTGTTTAGGCGTTATTGTTGATAGAAAACACCCCGTCACACCCGCGCGGGCGCGGCAATTTTTTTTTCTTAAGTTACCCCTGTAGCATTCAACTGAATGCATTTTTTTTACGATATTTAAAACTAGATTTTTACGCCATAAGCTCTGTGTGGGGCCAAAAATGCACATAGGGGTAGATTTTATACCCTATACCCATAAGATGGTATAGGGTATATTGTTTTTGTTACGACGATTTATGTAACACCCCAAAGGAGGTATGGCAAAGTATATATAGAAATGATCAGGGTCGGTCCCTGATTCGAATAAGCCATATCCGTCTGTCTGTCTGTCCGTCCGTGTGTCTGTCAGTTCGCACGATAACTCCCGAAATAATGGAGCTAGCGTTTTGGAATTTCGGTCAGATGATTGCTTTGATAAAAGCTTGGATGGCATTGAAAATGGGCCAAATCGAACCAAGGGTTCCCCTACCTCCCATACACATGACCCCTCCGTGATAGTGTAATTCGGCCATATTTTTCGACAGAATGTCGCTAGGGACCTGAAATTTTCGTCAATGCCTAATTGTGACATATGCTTGAAGTTAGTCGAAAGTGGAGAAGGTCTGCCTTCCCCTACATCCCCTACAAAGCAATATTCCGCCATATCTTTTGATAGAATGTCCCGAAAAACTTGAAATTTATCGCAAATGATAGCTGCTCGATGCCGTTATAAGCTATTACAGATGTGCGAGATTTAGCCCATCTACCCCTCCCCCTTAAAAAAATTAAATTGAATATTTTCGGTTTTACGCGCATTCTAGGTCTGTACATGGGTATAGGGTATAAACTCATCGTGCTATTCGCACGATTAGAACTCGGTCTCGTTGAGGTTGTTAAAGTGCAGATATCTTAGTAGTCCAGCCATATTAACATTTCAAATAGCAAAAAAAAAATAGAGTAAGACTAATTTTTTAATACGTGGGGTCACAGGAGTCTAAAACTCATTTTGCTAGAAAATCTGATCGGAAAGGTCCCAAAAAGGAAACTATTTAATCCTTGACGGGAGGTCAGAATGCCGCATGCGGGGTATCATATCAAGGGGGAAGTCGAGTGCATTACATACCCGGTGTCTGTTTCCTGTCCGGAATAAATCGCGTTTGAATCGTAAGTTTCCGTGTTTCTCGTAACTTCTCATCTGTATCTTTCCAAAGCCATAACTACGCGAACAATTCAAGTTGTCACTACCTTTTTAATTTTTTAGAATGTTTAATAGCTGAAGACTCTACCAGAAGCAGAAAATATTTGTTCGGGAAGCTCTAAAAGGACGCTAATTAATCTTTGAACGAACGTGGTCATGCGGGGTGTTAGATCAAAGAGGACATCGGGTACATTACATATTCGGTATTTTCTTCCAGTTTCAAGTACTTATAACACAGTAAATTGCATTTTAATGAAAAGTTTTCGTGTTTTCATAATTTATCATCTGAATCTATCAGATATGCAATGCACTCGACTTGCATATGACGCCCCAAAATTTTTCATTCAAACCCGTTCGATTACGGATTAATTAGTGTCCTTTTATATCCCTTTACAGAGCTTTCCGGTCAAATTTGTTAGCTATTAAACATTCTAAAAAATGAAAAGGTAGTAACATTTTGAATTAATGTACTCGGAGTCCCCTTTGATATCACACCCAGCAGGCCCACCTCTGATCAGGAATTAATTAATTATTTGTCCGTTTTGGGACCTTTCCGATCAAAATTTGTCTTAGCAAAATGAGTTTTAGGCTCGTCTGGCACCCTACTGAATCGAAAACAACTAAAATTAGCCTTATTTTTTTTTCTATTTGGAGGCGTGAATTGGGATATTTTGACTAGACTATAGGCTACCCCTGTAGCATGCAAATGTATAAATTCTGTGATGCTTAAAACTTGTATTTCAACGCCATAAACGCTCTTTGGGGCTAGAAAAACACTTAGGGGGTTTTTTAAGGGAAGAAGGGGCTTGGCAAATTTTTTGCTTTTGCCATTAAATCACGGCATTCGCGACATTTAATGCATTATAGCGACCATCGAAATTTGAAAGTGGTAATGCTAACTTGTATTTGAAAAGTGTTGAAGATCAAACGTTCGGCGAAATGTAAACCATGTCTAAAAAAAACGAAAAACGGCGCATCATCGTAAGACATAGTATGTAAACTGTTTCTAGAACCAAAATTAAACCACTTCAAAAAATAGATTGATTTCACAGAAAATTCAGCTACACCTTAGGCATAATAGCTCGTAGGCGGCGACAGAAGGGTTAATACTTGCATCGCCAATATTTTGACGATTGAATTATTTGGTGGAGTGTAGTGTAATAAATTTGGAGGCAAACTCATATGGGTTGTGTGATCACATAGCCACTCTAGACTAAGCTGACCAGACGTACAGCATTTTGCTGTACAGTACAGCATTTTGACCTGTCGTACAGCATTTGGAAATGTACAGCAAAATGTACAGCATTCCCCATGCCACCCAATGAAACCCAATTCACTACATAATAACCTCATCGATGAGGCCTGCGAAAAATCATGTCTGGTTTTAATGTGTAAAGTTTAACCCCTATACCCTGTGCGATCGATATTTAGCGAGATAATCGCACTTTTATGTTTGCCATAATTTTTCATTTTCGACAATCAGAAACCCTTCCCGATCTCTCTGAAGAAATTGCAATTGTAGAGCTATTTACCGCTCATATTTCCTCCAAATTTTACGGTCCTCCTATCCGCGTTCGGAAGCTTCTGCTGCTTAAATAGCACTTCTGTGTTTCCTAATCGAAAAACGTCCATAACATGGAAATTCTTGAGTGGAATTTTGAAATTTGGCAAACATATTTGTTGAACATTCTAAGGGTGTAGCTGCCAAGGTTCAGAAGTTACAACCGTCAAATGATGAGATTTTAATTTATTGAAAAATCAGCCACTATACTCTATCCGATTCCTTTATCACCCTCTATAGGAAAATGTATACTAAAGAAAGGACTCGGCATGGGTGTTAGATAAAGTTTTTTCCAACATTTCCTTAGAGTCAATTTAAAATGGCCTTAAGAACCGGCATGGCATCAACCATGGAGAAATGCATACTCTGCTCCAGAAATATTACAACCAGGCTTATATCAGATTTAGAACTTTGGCTCGTCGACCTCGCACTCTCTATCGCGGATTAGAGAATTCACGAACATTTTTGCGACGTAGTGCCGTTGCGAAATAGGATAAGGCGAAGTGCAGCGAGCGGTGAGCCAATGTAAGGCAATTCGTTACATTTACTCAGATCCTGTGGCTCGCCCTTGGCTTCGTTCAGAACTTACTCTGTCTGTTGCGCTTTTCATAATTCGCCAACGTTCTTGCGACCAGCGCTGGTGGGCAGTGATTAAGGCGAGGTGCGATCGCAGCGAGGAGTGAACCAATAGATGGCAATTTATTGGTAAAGTTTAGACCTTTGGCTCGTCCTTAGGATTACTCGAATTCTATAGCTCGCCCTTCGCTCCGATCAGACCACGGTGTCTGTCGCGCTTTTCAGAATACCCAAACATTTTTGATACGTAGCGCTGCTGGGAAATAGAATAAGGCGAGCGCAGCGAGCGGTTAGGGTATGGAAGGTAATTTGTAGAATTTAGACCTCTGGCCCGTCCATACGTACCTCGCTCTACTCTGCGCTCAGACCTCTCTCTGTCTGTCGCGCATCAGGGAATTTCACAACTTTTTTGGGGCGTTGACCTCGGACCTGGAACCTGGAAGTATGCCTGAGGATTTGCTTGAAAACCGAATTCTGCAAGTATGTGTACAGCATTGGGCCTTCGGGAGTCTGGTCACCTTACTCTAGACGAACGAATGGCATGGGTTGCTATGCTTTTTAAGGTACATACATACTGCGAATAGCAGTTTAAAATTCATTATGGGTAGGGTGACCAGATTGCTATGAACCCGCCGATGAGTATAGAGGCTCGCAACCTAATCTCGGCTAAGCAACTTTTGTTCCTGTTAACAAGGTTACAAGGAAAACTATCAATTTATATTCGATAAGTTCTACTAAACATAACGTGCTACCAAAAATACCCACACTTTACGCAGGTTATCGTTTAATTATCCTGAAATTAAGCAACTACTTTTTGGGATTATCAAACCGTGTGCCTATAAAAAAATAAAAATGAAGGATAGGTGATACATAGTTCGAATTGTAAAAATTTGAAATCGTCGATTATTATATTGATGTGGTTGAATTTTTGACAATTTTTAGTCATCGTTTAACGTGGTGCCTATAATTCTAAAAAAAAATAACTGGCGCAACAATCCGACATTAGACTAAGGCCGCAGGATGTGTTAGTGACATCCTATTTCCAAAATCTGAGTGAGATCATAGTCCGTCACAAGCTCGTGAGTTCGAAAAACACCATGGCTCACGGTGAGATTCGAACTCATGACCCTGTGCACCGAAGGTGCGCGCACTAACCGCTAGACCAGCCAGACTACTATAATTCTACTCGAACCGTATTTTTTCATAATTTTTTTAACTGTTTTCATTCGCCGTAAGCCCACCAGGAGCGAAACACCGAGTTCCAACTCTAATCAATCGATAACCGATGATCCGCTGTCTGCACTTGCATCTCCAAAGGGTACTTTGCTATGACAATCCATTCAGTATCTCTGTGTTTTCTAGCATCTCAGGACGACAGCAGTAAGTATATAGGTACAGCTGTCTATCATAAATAGCACAAAAATACATATAGCTTACTATCATAAATAGCACAAATAATTTTTCATTTGTGAAAACGTAAATTAAGCAGATTAAGAACTGTAGGTTTTTCCAATAAAGGCGGGTTGATGTTGAAATGGAACAAAACAAGCTGTGTGTGAGATATGTATAAACGATTTTTTTTTTAATTTTATTTGAAAGACCCATATTTATGGAATATAACATCATTCAAATGTCCGCCGCGGCATGTCACAGTGGTACGGATTCGAGTGGACCAATAATTTTGAACGACTCTGCTGCATAGATCCTGCTGAGTTTGAGCGAGGGCCTGGTTGATATTGACTTTAAAGACAACCGTCGATTGCGGACTTCAGCAAACCCCACAGGAAAAAGTCTAGCGGAGTCAAATCACGAACGATCTTGGTGGCCAATTCACGTCACCTCTGCGAGAAATAACCTTACCGTCAAATCGGTCATGCAAAATGTGCATCGTGGCATCTGCCGTGTAACTTGACATGGTGATTCGGCATGAGTGACTGAATAGAAAACAACAGATTAGACCGACGCCAACAAAATAAACAGACTGCAAACATCTACCCGTGTTAATTGGAAAACCCTATATAATTCATTGTCCCGCATATGGAAACGGGTACGCTATAAACCAAATTGAGGACATGGACACATAGAGAGAAAAGCAGGACATGCTCTCCCATCCCGAATGAGGAACGTCGCGTCACCTTTACTCGTACGCTACTATTGTAATGCATGGTTTCTCAGACTGTAACATTTTTTATGCCATTTACTTTATAAGCGTATAACAAAATTAACCATTTACCCCCAATGTTCCTAATTGGGAACATAATTTTATGTTTTTTTTTTAAACCCATTTGCATTTTTTGCTCTTTCTCATTTTGTTTGTTTGGTAAAAAGGAAAAAAATACTAAGAAAAAAATTAATTGCCATTTTTTAGTGATTTTTTGAAATAGAGGATTTTTTAAGTTTGGGGAAAATATTTTGTTTGTTTTTTTTTTACCAACAAAACTTTGCAAATTTAATTTAGTTTGAGTTTTTATTATTACGAAATAATAGTAGTGAAACTGCTAGTTTTTTTCATTTATTCGCATTAAAACTAGAACGAAATAGCGATATAGCATAATTGTCGCAAAATATGAATCGCGAACAAACGAATCCGCGAATCCAGGGTTCACTGTATATATCTTCGTAGAGAAGCTACTCTCTATTTTTATTATAATATATTTCACAGAAAAAAAAAATGCAGGCGTATTTTATATTATTGTCAAATGTAATTGAACGTGGATTATACTAATTTTTTTTCTTTTCAGGTAATATTTTGTTCAATATAACGCCTCAATCGCAGGTACGCATGTACCTATGTATTATGTATGTATATTTTTTAAATGATATTTTACCCGGTCAAATATAGCAAAATTCCAACGTTTGCATGCATGTATTTGAAAAAATCATCCAAATATTGCTTTTCCATAAATTTTATAAAATTATTATTTGCGATTCTTATTCATTACGTTTCTCAAAAGATAAAATCAATCCACTCAAAAAGGAAAATACTCAAACCACTTTTTTTGCATATCCGTAAGCAACTTCACGTTACCTAAGTTCAAGCATCATGACCTCATGTCCAATCCATCCGTCGTTGTTTTTATTTTCGGCCGTTAAACTGCAATCCATCATATTCACCTCCAGTAATGGCTAATTAAAAGTGAAGAGACCTAACTGAAGTGGCTGGCTAAAATAAATCATTGGAAATTAGTATGTATGTATACCTTAAAGTTTACATTCAGCTGTGCTGATGCCATAAATGGAGCCAGTTATATTTTTTACAGCTACACCAGAAATGTCTGTAAAACAATAAGTAAAAAAAAAACATAAAATTTTACAATATAAAAAAAAATGTTGATTTCCATTTAACTCAAACTAAAGAATGACAAATTTGCCAAACGATATGCGGCAGTCAATTTCGTATTTTTGGTATCTTTTAACTTTGATGTTGGCATTACTATACTCGTAATGCCGTTAGTTGATACAAAAAAAAAATAAAGTGACTATTGCCTATGTCGCCTATCGCCTTACAGAAGGCCAACTCAGGGCTTAAAAAGCTGCAATTCTGTGAAACCCTAATTTTTTATGATTATACCTACGGCACAGACACAAACATGTGTTTGGGCTCCAATATTTTGAGAGCACGAAAAAAAAAATATCGAAGCAATTGGAAATTATTTGCGGAAATATTCTTCTTCAGTTTAGTAGAACCACGGCAGTTCTGAAAAATAAGTATGTTTTAATGGATGAGTATGGGCTGCTAATTCGTATTAGGCATAACATAACACTTGCTAGGAGTGTTATAAAGATTAATTTAATTTGTCTAACCATCTTTCGATTTTATAAATTTATAAGTCACCCTTCAAAATACGACAGATTTAGAAAATTATGCACTCGCCGCGAAATGCCATTTAAACACTATAAAGCTCGGCAATAAAATGAAGCAATTTTTTGAGTACTTTATTATTGTTTTAAAGTTGAGATAGTTCGGTCGAAAGTTATTATATATTTCTTTATATTATGGGCAATACTTCGAACAACCCCACAAGATAGTATACTCGTAATTATGTACGAGTATTTACAATATGTAGTTAAAAATAAATCGGCCCACACATACATACAACTGTCAGATCTAAACATATATGTACTTGATTATATGACATGAGCCTACTAGACGCTAGACCAGTGGTTCCCAACTCACAAATGTATACGAACCTCTTTTCTTGAAAGCGAATCGCGGCGGAACACTATTTTAAAATGATTTAGGAATCTGACGAAATGATATTAGGTATTTCAAATTCGGACTTTCTCGGTTTAAAATTTGTTCAACATCATGATCGGTACCCAGCAGGGACGTAGCCAGGATTTTGTTTCGGGAGGGGTCCAACGGAATTTTCAGACGCGCGACAAATTTATTGTTGAAAAAGTGGATACACTAAATATTAGACTGGTATGTTATGAAACGTTGAGAATAGCTGGAACTGCGTAAAATGACTTTTTAGTGTAATTATAACCATCATGAGCGAAAAGGATGTACCAGTGCCTCTTGCAGAACCCATCATTATTTGTTTTTTAGTCAAAGCAAATATAAAATCCGCGGAAACTTATCAAAAACTAGTACTTTTTGATAAGTTTCCGCGAAGTTCCAGAATGAGTGCCTCTCTAAAACCCATGTGTATGAATGTTTTGAAAAGGCCGAAAAGTTGAGGGAAAGTGGCCACATGCGCGCCACCTAGTGTCACCGATGAAAACGTAAGCGCCGCTACCGTTGAAAAACTCATTGTGGAAGACCGACGAAGTAGTGTACGCTACATGACTCCCCAGTCATGTAGCGTTGGGCATAAACGTAAGTAGTATTGGGAAAATATTCATGAGCGGCTAGTCTACCGAAAATCTCAGGCAGATGAGTGATAAAACCTCTGAATATTAAGTATAAATTCTGGCGCTCGGAAGTTTGTACACATCTTCTACAGCATTGAACGAATTGAGAAAGTTCCATTAAAAGTTTCAAAAGCTATAAAGAAGTAAAATTGTTTGTGCGAGAATGGGTCCGTGAAAAGCCGCGAGATTTTTACGAAAAAGATATCCAAAACCTTGCCGGGAGGTGGCGAAAATGCATACAGTGGTGTAGGGGAGACTAATTAGAAAAACTAATTTTTACCATTTGTATCTTTAAAATTGTTTTGCTTCGTTAAACCTTGAGCGTTTGGTCATAAAAAAAGGCTTAACTACATAACTATTACTTGCACAGACTATTAAAGCAGCTCTGTCAAAGACTATTTTATCGCATTCTCTATTTTTGTAGCAATGCTCAGAACCTGCGCAGCGGAAAGTTTAAAGTTCCAAGCTCGCATGAAAACACGTCCATACGTCCAATAAATAAAATCAGAGTGAATAATAATTTTCGACAACAGACATTTTTTGCATAGATTCCGCGCAATTTATTTTGAAGGGTTGTGTTCAGAGAAGTGTGTATTGATATTCGGATTTATCTAGTTTTGAAAAGAAAACCTCCCTTAAACCAATAAATTTTCCATGTCGGATATTTTT
This sequence comes from Microchrysa polita, assembly GCA_949715475.1. NCBI lineage: Eukaryota > Metazoa > Arthropoda > Insecta > Diptera > Stratiomyidae > Microchrysa > Microchrysa polita. Next base: position 52,723,471 of record OX454415.1, read on the forward strand.
TATGATGTTCAGTCCCACAGAATTTGGAGAAAAATATGTTACCACCTGAATATTTTGATATTTTATACTGTAATCACTAAAAATTCCGTTATATGTAATTGAAAACATTTCGGGAGGGGTCCGGACCCCATGGACCCCTCCCCTGGCTACGTGCCTGGTACCCAGGAATTTTTCCCCTAATCAGGCAGGGGGCTATCTTCAACCATCCTGCGAAAATTCATAAATGTTTGATTTTGGATTATTTTTCTTCGGCTAATAACCTTTGTCACTAAATTAATCCATTTCAGACAGATTACTGTTAAATCCCATTAACTTCCCAGAAGGACCTTCCAGTGACGCAACCACGGGAGAGATAAGGGGGCTAAAGCCCCTCCCAGACCGAGGCTAATTTCAGGCGTACCTTTCGAATAGAGTCCAACAAGTAAAATTGGGTGAAAGGTGCAATGTTGTGTTGCCTCTATAGCGATTCACGATTATTTTAAATGAAAGTTATTATTTTCGTGCTAAACCAATATATTTCGGGCTAAAGTGCCATCATCAGGGTTTCTATAATATACACAATAAATAAATAACTTTAATACAATTACGTTTTATATGAAAATAAATATAGACAATTACCTATTTTCTATTTTTGAAAAACTAAGCCACACAAAGACTTTTGAAACAAATAATGACTAATTGGCGGAAAAAATATATAAATTTGACAGAATTCGTTGTTACGTTATTTGGACAATATGTGACATATGTAAGTACTAGGTTTTATAAATAGTATGGTACAATTACTCAAAATTTATAATTACTGTTTAGTCCAAATTGAATTAAATTGTAATAAGTATTTGAGTAGTCTTTTTTGTCAGTTTTGTCATTACACGCATTTTCCTCGAATTTTATTATTTGATAAACCTCCTTAATTTGTAACTTGTTTTTGTTCTTTTCGCTGGATAAAATGTTTGCCTCTTTGAAGTCGAATCGATGATTGTTTTTAATGGCATGTTTGGCTAGAGCCGACAAATTATTATTAATAGACTTTTTCGTGTCGTTCTCATGTTGAGATATACGAGTCCCTAGTTTCTGGATTGTCTCACCGATGTAAGTTGCTTCGCAGTCTAGGCAATCAATCTTGTAGACTACACCTGATTTCTCTTCTTTGGGAATTTTCGACTTTAAGTTGGAAAACATAGTCGTATTTTTCTGGTGTGGACGCATGGCTAAATGCACGTTCGGAACAAAGTATTTACATCGGCGAGATATCGACTCACTTAGTTTTGGTACATAGACGAGAGATGCGAACGTTTTATCCGAGTCAACAGGTTGAGCTTTTGAGCTTTCCTCTGCTGGCAAGAAGGCGTAACCATAAAGTAAGAAATTGGAATAGAGATGGAACTCCATATAACATTAAAACCTACTGAACAACATTTTACCTTTGAGTGTGTGCTGTATGTAACGTGTAAATACAGGAAGATATCTTCTGTATGTACACGTTACATACAGCACACACTCAAAGGTAAAATGTTGTTCAGAAGTTTTTAACACGTTGGCTACGGCACATGCCCCCGGGGGCATGTGACTAGTTATTATTTCTGAGCGGGTGAAAAATTTGCTTTTCATACTCCAGGTGCGAAAGCCATAAAATCTCTAATTTTCATCCGATTTTAGCGAGACAAGGAGCATTTTACTTAGTTCGCCCTATACTATAATATTATAATAGAAACATAATACATGCCCCCGGGGGCATGTGCCGCACAGGAGTAATCAATTATTACTCATATGCGGCACATGCCCCCGGAGGCATGTATTTCTTGAATAAAATGACAGACAAAGCACCGTTAGAATGAATTTCTGGTTGCATCATGTTCATTTAGTAGTCTCCTGCAGTGCGAAAATACATTGTTTAGTGTTAACATATCGGAACGCTGGCGTCGCATTGTCCAATTGGCCAAAGCAAAGGTGGAAAAAAACCAAAAAAATACAATTATTATTATAATCATTTGGAATCGGCTCCTGGCTGAGACTAAGACTGCTTTGTAGCTAAGGAAGCATTTTATCTAGTTTTTCATTGATTAAAATTAAATTCCAGGATGTGAGAGCTCATTTACTGTTGCAGTTGCCACATGCCCCCGGGGGCATGTGCCGTACATGAATAAAAACGACTTACATGCCCCCGGGGGCATGTGCCGCACAGAAAAGAAGATAACCGAAAATGACTGCCGTAGCCAACGTGTTAATGTTATATGGAGTTCCATCTCTATTCCAATTTCTTACTTTATGGCGTAACTACCCAGCCAGCATTTAACACATTTGTAATCATTATTTCATGCAACACGCGTAAGCACATATTGCTTATTCATTCATCACGTTTTCATACAAGCAGTATATGACGATGTCCCCCTATTTCATGTATATACGCATTTGCACCTTATTACGGATAATCATTATAAAATCGTTATTCGTAAGCATTATGTAATAGTTAAGTATCATATATATTCAATGCATCAAAGAATAATTAAAAAAAAGAGCACGGGCGACGGAGAGTCTCGAACTCATAACCCTATGCACCGAAAGTGCGCGCCCTAACCACTGCTCTAGCCAGACTATATGCATGATTATGTTTTATTCGTGAATCTAATCACCCCAGCAACAAAAATCACACTTGAGGAGAAAACCATTATATTTCCATCATATATTTCTGACCATCATGTATCTAACTTTCAATGCGTCCTATCGATACATAATACCGATTCGTGATTCATGAAGTAATGCTTATTTGTGGCTATGTTCACGGTATATGACGCCGATGTTGGCTGGGTAGTCTTATTGGCATTCCGACTTTGTCTTACTTCGCCAATCATTTTCTCAATTAATGCCATCGGATAGTTATTTTTGGCGAGAATCTCCTTTATTCGTACCAAGTTTTGATTCCAAAATTTTCGGTGGCTGATTTTGAAAACTGTACGAATAAATGACTTAGCTACATTAGTCTTCATCTTCATCGGGTGGTTCGAATAATAACTAAGCAGACTATTCGATGCAATCGGTTTGTGAAACCAGTTCGTAATGACACGACAATTATTATGGCGGTGTAATGTTAGATCCAAATAATCAAGTTTACCATCTTTCTCGCTTTCATACGTAAATTTAATATTCGGATCATACTCATGCAGTGTGTCGAGGACTTTATGTATTTTATCCTCTGGAACGGCCGTAATATGATCGTCCACATATGAATACCAGAACAGTGGTATGAAATCCAGTTTAAACAAAGTTTCTTTCACTCGTCTATGTACCTACCAAAACTAAGTGAGTCGATATCTCGCCGATGTAAATACTTTGTTCCGAACGTGCATTTAGCCATGCGTCCACATCAGAAAAATACGACTATGTTTTCCAACTTAAAGTCGAAAATTCCCAAAGAAGAGAAATCAGGTGTAGTCTACAAGATTGATTGCCTAGACTGCGAAGCAACTTACATCGGTGAGACAATCCAGAAACTAGGGACTCGTATATCTCAACATGAGAACGACACGAAAAAGTCTATTAATAATAATTTGTCGGCTCTAGCCAAACATGCCATTAAAAACAATCATCGATTCGACTTCAAAGAGGCAAACATTTTATCCAGCGAAAAGAACAAAACCAAGTTACAAATTAAGGAGGTTAATCAAATAATAAAATTCGAGGAAAATGCGCGTAATGACAAAACTGACAAAAAAGACTACTCAAATACTTATTACAATTTAATTCAATTTGGACTAAACAGTAATTATAAATTTTGAGTAATTGTACCATACTATTTATAAAACCTAGTACTTACATATGTCACATATTGTCCAAATAACGTAACAACGAATTCTGTCAAATTTATATATTTTTTCCGCCAATTAGTCATTATTTGTTTCAAAAGTCTTTGTGTGGCTTAGTTTTTCAAAAATAGAAAATAGGTAAATGTCTATATTTATTTTCATGTAAAACGTAATTGTATTAAAGTTATTTATTTATTGTGTATATTATAGAAACCCTGATGATGGCACTTTAGCCCGAAATATATTGGTTTAGCACGAAAATAATAACTTTCCTTTAAAATAATAATCGTGAATCGCTATAGAGGCAACACAACATTGCACCTTTCATTGAATGCAACGATTCCGGCAATACAAAAATCAAACCTGAAAAAATTGGGTGGTTTCACCAGTGATAAAATGGTAAATAGTCCTTTTGGTTTGCCGCAAGGCACCGTGCTTTCCCCATTGCTCTTCATTGCCTACGTTAAAACTATCTTCGTTGTAACAACTATGTTCATCAACCGTCAAATCACAAATATTAGGCTTTGCTGATGACACGGCCATATTAATAGCAGGTTCCTCTTGAAGTTAGGTATCTCAACATGCAGCAGAAATACTCAAGAATATTAATTTATGGTTTCAAGAAAATGGTTTAAAATTAAATATAGAAAAGACATGTGTAGTCCCATTTAGTTGGACTGCTGTAGGCTGGCCCGATCCAAACTCAACATTACCTATGCATTGTACTTTCTGCCGCTTTCCATCCTGTAAATGTCCCCTCCTTCCTTTTTCTAGGACTGTTAATTCACACCTACGATGGACTGACCACATTAAAGTATTAAATTCAAAGTTAAGTAAGTTAATCTTCTGCTTCAGACAACTAGAAATACTTTGAACTCCTAAAAGTCATTCCAGTCTTGTTTACAGTATGGAATCGTTGCATGGGGAGCTACATTTACGACACACTTGAAACCCCTCCGCATATGTGAAACGTGGGTCCTTAGAGTTATATTAGGTGTTCGTAGAACTTTTCCGACATAAGATATATTTGAAATCCTTCCAGTAATGCAAGTTACACAACTATATTTTGTCAGCGCCCTACGATTCATTGCAAGCCATTCTTTCTTTACTTTGATCGAACATAATTTCGCTACGCGACGAAACGGACTTGATTGGGTAGTACCTCGCACAAAAACAACAATAGGCCAATCTAACTTCATGTATAACAGGACTCGTTATTTCAACTTGCTTCCTTTAGAATGAAAAAACTTATTTGACCAAATTCAGCTTCAATTTATTTATTAAATATTTAAAACAATGGCTAATGCTAAATCGCCTTTTTCCAATTTACTAGAATAACAAAAAAATTGAATAAACTTCAAAATTAACCTATATACACTAGCCGGCATATGTATTTTGACATCCGGTACTCTCGAGCCAAGATACTGATTTTGTTTAACTAGAGTGAATAACGGTAAATTTCTTATAAGGAAATCAAAGTACGTATCAACAGCAATAAATATGCTCAATATTTTTCCTGTCCATTTTCGCACTCACTTCCTATAAAGAAGAGAACAGATTGGTGCGAAATTTTGATGTGACATAATTATTTTGACAATATTTAAATCTTTAATTGTACACCAATTTCTTTGGAAAAAAAATGGATAAAACATAATTTTATTAATGTTTTGTGTTTATATTTTGAATTCCAAGCAGAAAATGTGTCCAGTGGCTTGAAACATTGAAAAAAAAAAACAGAAATTCGAAGTTTGGTTTAAGCCTCCGTAGAGGCAAACTTCAACCCTGGTTTAAAGGTTGGAGACGCTGCAATTGAATTTAATTTCATAAGGTAGACTGTTCATTATTAAACACCAGAATTGAATGAGAGAAAAGAAATAGAAAACTATTCCATGCATCACAGAAATGGGATGTGTATATCGAATCATTACCGAAAAATCTTCCAAATATTTAGGGAAAATGTCCTAATTGAACCAAAGGAAATTATGAATATGAAGAATGTGCCATCAGAGGCAGAGATAATAACGACCACCTTCGGGCTAGAACTAAAAAAGGCAAATTGCATGCATACGCAGATAAACGGAAACCAAAGAAAGATTTAAAAACCATACCAAAAGCAAACCTCTGTTACTAAGGAAAAAGTTCAAGCTACTGCAACTTTCGGAAAAAGCTTTTTCAGCTAATATTCGTTAGTTATTAAATTTTTACAAAAAATAAATAAATATTTAAAGAAAATGTCCAGTTTATGTGGAAAAACGGATATGTACGTGGTTATCAAAATTAATACCACAATGGAGGCTCTCTCATGATGCAGGGATACTTTGCTTACAATGGCCTAGGCTGCTTAAGTTCAAATCACTGTTTCCATGGCCAAAGCTTCTTTTGGTCGTCATTGAATCGTCGGAAGTTATATTCGTTTTTTTGCGGCACAATTTGGTTTAAATTTCACTTCTTTCTCAGAGTTCTTCATTGTGGCTCACTCATCACTCGGGGTTCACATTCGCTTTCTTTCATAGAGCGCCAAGATTTGTTTATATTTTGTTTTAAAACATTTTTTTGTTTGGTAATAAACAGTTTACCGTATAAAATAAAATTCAATAGTAGCGTATTCAATGTGTAAATCAGGACTAAGGCTTGCATCAATCGATGCTCAAACCATTCTTCTAAATTCTAAATTCGAGGCACTGGTGATATTTTTTATCATTGAAAATTAATATGGTGAACTCAAAAATTAATAAAAACATGTTTTGTGCATCAGTTCTTGCGAAAAAATGGGTGCAATCAAAAAGTTAAATGTTGTCAAAATGCTTAAGGCACACCAGAATCACGCCTCCATCTTGGATCTATAGGATGAGAGTCGGAAAGAGAACAGGAAAAATATTGAGCGTATTTATTGCTGTCGATATGTGCTTTAATTTTGATAAAAGAAATTTACCGTTATGAGCTTTAGTTAAACAAAACCAGTGTCGGGGCTGGAGGGTATGAGATGTCAAAATACATATGCCGACCAGTGTATGTGTGATTTGGGGATTACCCGAAGCAGACCACTACTATTTCCATTTTCGTCCCCTTACAGTCATCAGTGATTTCCAGAAGTCGACTGATAATTATCGACTTCTTCCTTCATCACTGAGTCCCGTGTGATGAGTAGCATATCTTTGAAGCTAAGTTCCCTCATGGATTCCACACCTATTGTGGATTTACCTAGTATCCTTAGCCTCCTACTACCTAGTGCTGGGCATTCACATACAATGTGTGCTGCCGTCTCAGCCTCTTCCAGACATAGTCTGCATACATCATCTTCCACGATTTTCATCTTAGATAGATGAGCTTTAAAATTACCATGTCCTGTTACTAAGGCAGTTATCCAACTTAAGCTGCTCCGTGTGTAACTGAGTACTTGTTTGGCTTTCCTCCCTAGTGGACTGGTAATTGCGTTACGCGCCTGTCTACAAGTGGATAGGCTTCGCCATCGTTGCCGATGGATGGAATCAATCCAGCCATGTATCCTGGCTTCAATCATGCCGTTTCCCAAAGCAATTTTGGGTTCCGGTCCTTGGAACTTTTCTGCTGATCCCTCTTTTGCTAAGGTATCGGCAAGTTCATTCCCCAATGTACCTACGTGTCCTTTAACCCACATTAGCGTAACTTCGTTGATTGAAGCACACTCATTGAGTTTCTTGACACACTCCAGTACCAATTTTGAATTAATGTTAGATTGCTGCATGCGCTTGATCACCGATTGGTTGTCGAGTGCTATGAGAATTTTCTTCCCTAGTATCCCGCCTTCCAGAATATGATCTAGCGCGTGCAGCAGTCCAAGCATCTCCGCCTGATATACCGATACATACTCTCCTAGACGAAGTGAGCATGCAAGATTTAGCTCCTCGGAGTATATTCCAGCCCCCGCTCTTCCGTCCATGAGAGACCCATCAGTAAAAATAGCAACATCACGTGGATACTCCTCGTGTATCCTACCATCCTCTATGAGAGTAATGTGATGTCTTTCGACTACCCTACATCTTCCCATACCATCCAAAGGCATATGAGTCTCCCTGACATTATCACGAACAATATCAAGGATCCTCTTATGACCTCCGTTGCTACCAAAGTGATGCCAAGTGCCATCTCTTACCATTCTTATTGCTGTGAGCGCCGCACTTTGTTTTATAAACAGATCCAGTGGCGGTAACCCCAGTATAACCTCCATAGCATGTGTTGGCGTAGTTCTCATTGCACCACATATGCTTATACATGCTATGCGTTGAATCCCATCCAGCCGTTGCCTAGTAGTTTTCTGGCTTCCCTTGGGCCACCAGAACACTGTTGCATAGGATAGAACGGGCCTAACTATCATTGTATAGATCCAATGTGCCGCTTTTGGTGATATACCCCACCTACGTGCACACACTCTCTTACACTGATGCAAAATCTTCGCTGCTTTTTTGTGTCTTTTCGTTAACATGAGAGTTCCAAGTAAGTTTGGGATCTAAGGTTACCCCTAGGTACTTCACCTCCTTGGACTCTTTTATCTCCGAACCAAAAAGCAGCATGGGAGTGGTTTCTACATCTTTTCTTTTCAGAGTAAAGACTATAGTGCTTGACTTGCTTGCGTTTAAAGTTAGCTCTTGTTCATTACACCATTCTTCAGTTGCTTTGAGAGCTTGCCTCATGCAACCTTGAATAGTGTCCATGAATTTGCCACTGACCATAATTGCTAAGTCATCAGCGTATCCTACTGTATGTACGCCCATCGAGTCCAGTTTCCAGAGAAGAGAGTCTACGGTGATGTTCCACAGTAGAGGCGAAAGTACCCCTCCTTGTGGGCAGCCCCTGACTACCCTTCCTCTTATTCTGGCACATCCATTACTAAGATTTACTGCCCTCCCACTAAGCATCGAATCGATCCATGTTATTATCAAGGGCTCGATCTCCCGCTCAGCAAGAGCATTTCTTAGTTTGCTGTATGAGATCTTATCAAAAGCACCCTCTATATCCATAAAGATTGACATAGCGATACCGCTGTTGTTAATCTCTCTTTCTGCTACCCGCACTACTTCATGCAGTGCGGACTCAGTAGATCTACCTGCTCTGTAAGCATGTTGACATCTACTCAAATGTCTATACATCAGCGAGGTATTCTCTAGATGGTCCACCAATACTCGCTCCATTGTCTTCAATAGAAAAGAGGTTAGGATAACCGGCCTGAATGACTTCGCTTTCGTATAATCCTTTTTCCCGGTTTTGGTAGAAAGACAACTTTAGTCTCTCTCCAAGACATTGGGATATATCCTGTCGATAAACAGGCAACGAATATGTTCCGGATCTTCTCCAGCAGAGCTGCTATGCCCCATTGTAGCAGTGCCGGAAATATTCCGTCCATTCCAGCCGTCTTATATGGCTCAAAAGTATTTATAGCATTCCTGACACAATTTGAAGTTATTATCCTCTCAGCTTCTTGTCGTCCGGTCGCCCCTACCAATTTACAGGTTTGAGTCTACGGATTATTTGACTTGAAGCTTCCTGGAAAATGGACTTCCATAAGCGACTGCAATGTCTCCTCCATTGTTTCCGTCATAGTCCCATCCGCCTTTCGGATTAGTCCCATTTTGGAAACGCTGTCTTTCGAAATCATCTTCTGTAATCTGCATAAATCGGATGTATTCCTCATATTAGAGCAAAATTCCCTCCACGAGTTCCTTTTACGTGTACGTAGAGTCTTCTTCAGCTCTCTCTTTTTATCCTTATATAGATCCCAAGAGCGAGGGGTCCTCTCTCTCATGTACCTATTAAACGCTTTCCTTGTCTCTTTCTTCATAGACTCCAATTCAGCGCACCACCAGGGTGTTGGATCCTTTTCATCTATGATTGTAGCGGGACAAGCCAGTTTGAAAGAGTGAGTTATCGCAGAATTCATTTGTTCCACCGATCGCTCTATCTCAGTCGTGTTATTAGGTATTTCCCCTGAAATTTCCTCGATTTGTTCCAATAAACACATTTCATACTTAGTACGGTCCGTATTCCTTGGCACTCTAATACGTTTGTTTCCGCTACTCGGTTTCGTGCCATACAGAATTCCAAACTGAATAGCCCTGTGATCAGACATGGTTAGTCTGTCCACCACTCTCCAGTTCTGAATTCTGTGCAGCATATTGACAGAGCTCAGGGTAATGTCTATCACCTCAGCCCTTCGTGCATCAACGAAGGTGGGAGCCACCCCTGTATTAGCTACTAACAAGTTGTATCTTTCAACAAATTCCAGCAGCTGCTGTCCTCTGATATTGTCATCTGTGCTGCCCCACACAGTATTGTGAGCGTTGGCATCACAGCCTAATATCAGACCTATACCTCTTTCTTTACAGTATTTTACCAGATTCTCTAAGGAGGTGGTTCTGGTGAGTCGTAAGGGAGGTACGCCGACGCGATTATAAATGATCCTGCCCCACTTCCAATCATTACTGCCGTAAGATCAGGCGAGCTTAGATGCGTCATTTGTACCGCATGTACACCATGCCGCACCAGGATACAAGTTCTTACCTTTCCACCCATCTGTACATAGTATAGATTGGCGGACTATTGCGACAGACCCCTAATAATTTGCTCTCGGTACTACCGTGAGCAAGTATAATCAGTCTCGCCTCATTGCGCATGACTCGCAGACTATCCACACGCAGTCTGGCACGTTCCCATAAATTGGTCAGGTTTTCCCGCATGCCGATAAGCTAGCTCTTGGTCGATTGATTCCTACACGTCAGTGAAATAAATCCATCAACCAATTGAGTCTTGCCTATAAAGCCTATGTCTCCGGCATCATCACTGAGGTCGTCCAGAGCACACAAAAGAGATGCTTTGAAAGCATTCAGGTGTGTGACATCTAGAGGACCCTCACGAGACGCGTCGAATCAAACAAAATCAACCTAAATGGAATAAATAATAAAATATTACTCGTAAATTCAAGTAAGATATCATTATAAACACTGAGAACCTTTCCCCCTCACAGGCTTGCTTTTCGGGGAAAGTGGGTTAAGGATAATGAAATAAATGAATATCTTTGTAAATTACTGTAACCAATTATAAATAAATAAAAAATAAATAAATAAATAAAAATACAGTGTTGGGGGCCTCCATTTTGAATTACATTTACAGTTTTGAAACGTTACGCCACTGAAAACGATTTATTCATTGGGTATAGTTATACGAAAACCTTTAAGCATTATTTTGCTCATTGTCTTAGCAGAATGTCCTGGACAAGGTCTATCTTTATACGATTCAATTTCAAATCTGTAGCGCGCGCAGATGTGTAATTTCCAACCTTAAGTTTTGAAGGTGACAACGCTTTACTGGCACGCACTAATCATGAGTAATTGTCATCACACTCGTATTACCTCACATGCATTATTCTTCGTGTACTTGAACGTTACAAACGAGTTCATATAAATTTTCTGGTTTTCATTTCAACCGAAAAAAACTGAAATTTGACGCAATTCGCGGTGCACGTAATTGCTCTTGTACTATTTATAGCTAAATTTTTATGATTCCCGTAATTGGACATTTTAATAGCAAGCACGATTACAAAACACTTAAAATTAACTCGTCTTGTATGTATCTACTAAAAGAATAGTTTTTTATTATGAGCACATATGACGTGCTAACTCAACAAATTATTATGAATGTCAGACGAGTAATAGAAGATACAATTATGTTTGTACCACTGTTACTTTCATTATGTAGGTTTGACTGACTACATATACATACAAGAAAAAATCGTCTGACTGGAGATATTTTCTCATCATTTATTTTCTGTTTCTCATTTTTTTTTTTTAAATTTGCTAAAACCACACGATATGTCGTGCAAAATGATTTAGCAGATTTTGCATACGTATATAATACTCGCACATATGGATGTATCATGCATAATAATAATTTCTGCAATATGTACCTATTCAACTGAAAATTGTCCAATTCCTGCGTTTTGAGGAAGACGAAGAAGCACACATTATTTGAAAGCTTTTTCTGATGCGACAATATGAATGCTGACATGTCGACGACGTATGTAATTTGTTCTTGCAATCATGTCACGATTTTGTAATGCATGCAAATCTGCGTATAGGCTCTGCATTGTGTAATGGACGACGAATTATACAAATTTTGCCGTGGTTATTTATGCGTTGCAATTTCTGCGTACATTGGCTTACCTATTGTAAATGCATAAGCTGTAATTGGGCTCATTACACTTTTGTCATTTCCGCAAAAAAAAAAAAACTTGGAAGAGTTTGTGCATTTTCAATAATGTTTGCAGAGAACAGATAATGGGTAGAAAGTCAACCGACTAAGTCGCATTACTTACAACAAAAGCCGATGGACGCATATGGCTTCTGGTAACGATTATATAATATTAGTGATTTGATTTCTGTTTAGGTTTTTTGAAAAAAGTAGCTATACAGTTTATTGTCTTTTCAACATCATTTTAGAAAAAAAAGTTTCTGTATCAAAAAACTTATCAACGCTTTACAAAGGTCAGTATCCGAACAATGCTAAAGTCTTACCTTGACTGACACAACGAATGCATAAAAAAAAAAGTTTTGACCAAATATGCAAATTTTGTGATGCGACTAAACCATTATAATTCAAGTTCGGTTATTGCACTGCACTGAGTTACCTAGGAGGCAATCATATGTATGTAGATTCGATTGAAAAGTTCAAATGGACAAGGATTGTTTTTCTTCTCTTACCAAATGATTTCTGTTATTATTTTTAATTGCAATTTTTGGTTTTGTTATAAGGAAGTAAGTTACTGAAAGTGGCGTAATTAACTGTTGCATAGGGACATACCATACCAAATAGCTGGAATTGATCAGAAGTATCCCCAAAAATAATAAATTGTAAATTAATTCTCAAATAATTCATTTTCTGCTACCAGACTACATGAGTAATCAGCTCATATTCATCAGCCATGAGGTGAACATGAACTTGCAATGAGTTTAGTTTAGCAACAATGGTGCATTCATAGCAGGTGGTCATCATTAACGCTGCAAGCTTTATTTTCGAAAGCAAAAAGACAGGCGAAATGTTTCAAATGGCACGATCACTGTATTGAAAAAGCATAACGGAGGGTATCCAGAAAGACCAAAGTACAGATAGAAGACTACGTAATATTTGTGCATCTTTCAAATTTTTAAACTACGTATTGTAATGTTATCCTTATTTTAAATTGCCAACGAGAATAATGTGAACACCCAAACCATTGTAAACTGGAAATTCATGTGCAATAAACACTTCAATCAGACATCCGATCTGTACGGACGCCTTTCTAGAAGAATAGTAGAATAGCTGAGGATATTTGTGAATCCAGTGGCGTAGATAGCTTTTCCAACAGGGACCAGGATTCTTCTGTACAGGGAAAATGCGTTTAATACATTATCATCATTGTGGACAAAAATAAGTCTTCTGATTGTAGTACTAAACGTGTCATAAAAATTGCCTCCTCACTCGTCACACTAGCCATAGCCAGCTAATTTGTGTATCAAAATTAGGCTTACAATTTTTGCACAGAATATTGTACAAAAGTTCAGCATTGTCGATGCCAGTATCTACTAAATTAGTAAATTACTCAAATTAGGCATTTGCAATTATTTATTTGACCCCGGCGAAAAATATTAGCGAGTTTTATCATGTCGCATAGTTTGATATTCCATGTAAAAATTCGCTTGATTACCGTATACGAAACTTCTTCTTCTTCTCAGTACCGTATAGCTCATGTAGGGCCATGGTGCGTTAACTCAGCCGTTTATAGGCAATTTCGAGTCTACGTTACATTGCATATCATTTCGGAGTGTATATAATGTTGCAAACACTATATATTTCACTTATATCAACAGGGCCGGATTTCCCATATGGGCAACCTGGGCAACTGCCCGGGGCGGCAGATTTTGAGGGGCGGCAATTTTTGAAAATATCACTTGGTCTTAAATTCTGTGAAAGAAGTATTTTGGAAACTCGAAGAGCAGTTGACATAATTAGACAAAAACTTTAATTTCATCTTTCAGATTTTTTCAAGTTGGGTGTTCCAGGACGCCCAATCGCACCCTCAATTGAAATCTTAAAAAGCTGGGATTTTGTTGGGATCGGTAGAATAAAACGCCCGCGTGTCTAATCCAAACAGTGTATTGAGTACGACTGACTTTGTATAAAACGTTATAATTCATAAGAGTGCAATATTCAATTTAGTACATTTACATTAGTATAGAAAAATAGAAAGAGAAACAGCAAGGGAGAGTTAGAACTTGTATTGGTTACAGTATGAGCTATAAGTATTTCAACAGATTTATCCTTCATGCAAAATTCTTATAGCATTTAGCATACTGGTGGTGCGTAGTTCACTGAGTCTAGAAGTAGAAAGTATTTTCGCAAACATTGGCTTCAACTTAAACAATATTATGTTCTTCATACTTCAGTGTACATTTTAATAGGAAGCGTTGATGAGCTCTTGGGTACAATAATCAGGGATCCGGAGCGGCTCAATTTAATCGCTCCGCTTCTGCTTGAACCCGCCGGCCGGTCGGCAAGAATTGTGACACAACTCAAAAACATAATTTTTTACAGTAGAGCAAAGTGAAATTTGGCAAGTTTTAAAAGTGTAAAAAATGGGTCAACTGTGCGAATGATTGGAGGTAATCGTATAGAAAGTTCTTGTGTTGTGACCAATCTTAGTTGCTAATCACTCGACAGAAAATAAAAGCTATTCTTCGGTAATATAGTTTTGAGAACATCCCTTTTTTGATTCACACGACTCTTTCACGACAGAGAACAACAAAGATGTGACAGTGCTCATACATAGCAGCATTAATAGTCTGACATGTTGATCCCTAGCAAAAACTAAGCAAAATATCTCTGCGTGATTTTTACAGGTGAAAGATCGTGGATAAGACTATATCTGTATGTACCATAGTCTCAAAAATGATAAATTTTTAGTTGTGTCACTATATTCTTACCAACAGGCGATATGTCTCTCCTTCGACAGTATCCTTCCGTACGATATGCAGAAAGATTAGGGCTGACAATTCGAAATTTACCGCTAACGTTCGATCCACTCCGCTTCGACGTGCAAAAAAACGCTACTCGCTCCGCTCTTTCGCGGGAGTTCAGGAGTTTGATTCGCTTCAACCCTCTCCGCTTCGGATCCCTGTAACAATCACGGAATTCCTGAACCTTCATTAAATCTTAGACATGTAATCAATACATGATTTCCCCACTGCATGACTCGTCAAATGGAAGGGTATATTTACCGTTGTCGGCTTGACCATTGCTAAGGTACACTTGTATAAAACAATTTATTTTTTGGAACAGTACATTGTCAAAAGCTTTCGTACTTTAAATTAGCCGCAAAGCAACTGGGATGTATTAAATAAAAAAAAAATTTTCTTGTTTTTTTGTATTTCTCCTGCTTGACACTTTTCTGAAATATTTCTCAGCGAAAACATTAAGTATAACGGTAAAATCGTCCCTGAACCTAAGCAATTGTCGCAGTGGAAAAAGACTCTTTGAATGAAATCAATTACTGTAATTTAAGCAGAATGTCCTGTAGGGCCTCAGTCCATCCATTTTATTTGTGATATTTAATAGTTTCGAAAATAACATTTCTTGAACCGGTAAACTTTTTTTTTACCGTTTCCTGGAAGGAAATATGTGTGAACCTAAGCATTTGTCGCGCAGTGTACCTATCATATATGTATGGGTATGGCTAATGCTCGTATAATTATTTTATGAAAAAGCAAAACAAATGTTCTAAAAATCGGTGTTTGGCAGGACAAATCCACTAAAAAAGCAGGAAGAAAAGAAGGAAAACCCAGAAAGACAAAAACGCTGTATCTTTAGAATTTTCAATTGTATAGGGTGGCACATGGAAACCTAACGATTTTAAAAAGATCGTAAAAAAAAAATTCGTTTTCTTCTGTCACTAAAACACTCAAAACAGTTGCGGAATTTAAATCACAACCTTAAAAAAAACATTCGACAAAATGGTGTTCGTTTTGATCACTAAACTTTAAGAGTGGTTTTTGGTAATTTTCTTTCACTTTCCGAAGCGGATCAACTTAAATTTGCCCCATCTCTCCGCGGGTGGATTCAGTTGTTTTAACGCATGCGTGGTTTATTTTCAAAAATGCGTAATTTTAAGAACCCAAATAAAATAAAGTCAGGCATGTTTAGTCGAGGAGGCGATTGGGAGATTTCGATCTCCCATTTATGATATGACCTTCTAGATAAGAAGCAATTTGCAGAGGACTGGTGTTGAAGCCATCGCATTCTGCACTGTGTTCTAATTTTTTCGAAACTACTTTCTTCGAAGTTTTTTTCAGTCAATGAAATAAGGCTTTACGCAAAGGGATATAAGCATTCCGACGAATATTGAAGGAACGGTGAAACTCTCCATTTAAGCAAGCTTATTACGCTTTAACGCTTTATTTTACTACTCGTACAAGCTAAAACTCTTTGAACCAAGAAATTTAATGCTAAATGGAAATTGAAGTGGATTTTCTGGAAAAACTTTAGGGCAATTTCCAAACACGACTTCTAAAGTTTAAAGTCCTCGGCATAAAAATTTTAAAAGGTTGTTATGCAAATTCCTCAACTGTCCTGAAATTTTAATTTTTTGCGACCATCCTGTATTACCTAGAGGTGTTTATCTCTTATCTGACTCAAATGATATCACTTCTTTCACAATCACTTGTAATAACTATTCTAGGTCGTTCTTTTCGAAATGCCTGCTACGAATTTCCCAGCTCGTCCTTTCTTATCAATGTTTCTAGATGGGGTTCTTCTCACCAGGGCTATCTAGTGTAAAAGCACAGCTCTTTTGTTCGGCCCTGCGGGCCCTCATGCGCCATCCCTGCATCCTTGAGTTATCACACCTTCATTTCACTTCACTTTGTTAAGCAATAGGCGACATAGTGGCACTTTATTTTTTTTAATCGTCTAACGAACATTTTGGCAAGAAAATAAAAGCGAACGAATGGAGCCACTTGCCTTTTTTGTTGTTGTTGTACGAATTTTTGGGGTGCTTTGCTTATTTCCTGAATTTAAACTTGAAATCCCAAAGCAGGACAAAGAAGGACAAAAACAGGAAATTGGGCGTGTTGACAGGGCGGCAGTATAAGGTCGAAATAGCAGGACTGTCCTGCCAAAAACAGGATGGATACGACCATTATGTATGGCGGATTGTTTACTGATCCCCCGAGCGTTAGAACCTGTCCTTGGAAGTCGATTTTGACGGGCAATCGCGTATATATACAGTCAGATAATCCTGGAATTAAATCAGATCAAATCCACATCATCTAATTTTATTTTCCGTTAACTTACTTACCAGAAAATCGAATTTGGTGTATGCAGCTTCATTAAGAAACATTTCTTGAAAATTGAGTGTCTTCCTACATTGCCACCAGAACCTGAGAAGCCCTTAAGCTGGCGATATAAATCGATGTTACACTTGACGGACCCAAGACCAAAGGCAGACTTATCAACACGTGGATGTGTTAAAAGAAAAAACACATTGTTCTCGGCGATGATACGATCGAAGATAGAGATAAAATAGGCTGAGACATTAACACCAGGAAGGGCGATGTTTCTTCATCTCAGCGCAAGCAACGCGAGGCCATAGAGCAATATAAGGAGACAATGCCAAAGTAAAGTAGAGCACTGTTGGTCACTTTCTACAGAAGGTACGATTAATGTAATGAAGCTCTGCCTTAAAGATAAACCGAAAGTTTTCATCATAATGTAATTAGGAAGAATTACGGGCGCATACAATTTGTTTTTTATTTCAAATAAGGATGAAACAGGGATCACCGGATCAACATAATTTTTAGTAAATAACTGGAGCTTCAAACATTTACTCACATTTCATAATTGCATGGCAATCTCCAATAATCCTGACAAGTCTAAAATATACAGCATTGCCGCCAATTAAATGTCGCATATTCCCTAGGCTAAATTTTGAGTTGCAAAACTCTTTAAAATCCAAACTCGTTAAATCCAAAGAATATTCTACACTCAGAAAAAAATGTCCCATAATCTCTCAATAGGACTCCTATTAACTAAATTTCAAACAGTTAATAGGACATACATTTTTAATTAACAGGATAATCTAATTAGATCACACACCTAAACAAAACCGGTACAGAACAGGCGCATTGTTTTATTGGACGTCCTATTGCATTAATAGGATAAGCCTTTTAATTGAATTTCAAGCACATGTACGTATCTCGCAAGATAATCAACAACATGCTCCGTAGCCGAGATCGTTCGGTTGCCTTCCCGTGACTCGGCTAGTTAAAATAGTACTAGTGAATCGAATGTTCAATACTCGGTCTGGCCAAATATCGTGATTCTTAAAAAAAATCCACAGTGACGTAGCGTGAATGGTATAATATTTATGGGACTAAACAAACGGATATTTATCGAGTGAAAGTATTGATTTCTATCAACGAAAGCAAAACAAAGGCCATGATGCAATCGAAAACAAGGACGCCAGCAAATTCAAGCATCACAGTGGGGGACCTTAATATCGAGAGTGTAGACAACTTCATCTATCTGGGTTGTAACTTATCAAAGGACGCCAACGAAACCGACGAAATTAAGCGACGGATACAACTAGCCGATAAGACATATTTCTCGGTCCTCCCTATAATTAATTGAAACTTGCGCACAGGCACACGAAGCTCCGCGTGTACAAAACGATCATCCGACCCGTGCTATCTTATGGCTGCGAATCATGGACCCTTACCCAAGCCTCCGAAATTTTGCTAGACTGATTCGAACGAAAGGTCCTTCGGCGAATTTTCGGGGCCGTTCGCGAGCGAGACCAATGGCGTGTCCGGTACAACCATGAGTTGTATCAATTGTACGATGAGCTGGAAGTATCGAAAGTCGTGAAGCTTCAACGTCTGCAATGGGCGGGGCATGTACAACGGATGGACGATAATCGCATGCCAAAGAAAGTGATGAACGCACAACGAATTGACGGAGCGAGGTTGCGTGGACGACCGAGAGATCGCTGGGAGAACTCCGTAGGTGAAGACGCCCACCAGCTGCTGGGCTTCCTGAAACTGGAGGACAAGGTCACGTAACCGCGACAATTGGAGGTCAACGATTCAGGCGGCCAAGGCCCGACGTCGGGCTATCGTGCCACATTGATGATGATGATTACTATTTTTAATTTTTTGTAAATTTAAAAATAATTTTTTTATTTATTGCTTGATTTTTTGTCGATTATCCGAACGCCGATTAACCAAACACTCGATTAACCGAACCGGGGACTCATCTTTCTTCATATGAAATGTATCGAATCAAATGAAAAAATCAAGTGTCTGAAGGAAGCAACCTTTCATCAGCAGCACCCAATTGCTTCGAATTTCTTATTTTTATTCAGTACTAGTCGTTTGGCACATTTCCAGAATGTCGCTTATACTAACTTTTAGGCAATCCTCCAATTCTTCTATGGAAACTCGAATAACCGAACTTTCGGTTATCCGAACCACCCCTTGTCGACATTAGTTCGAATAATCGACGCTCTACTGTAATTGAATTATAAAACGTAGTTAATATGTATCATAATGAAACTACTCTGCCCCCACAAGCATTGCTTCTGTGCAGACTAAAAGCAGAGAGAGCAAATATATAAGACTAAATTTGTAACTTTTGTGAATAAATTGAATGTCATCACATGCGCCTATCAGCATCAAAAAGAGCCAAACAGCACGAACGAACCTATCCATTTATGTACATACAATAGGCCATTTCAGCGGCGGCAATGCCCATTGCAGCCGATGAAAAGGCACTTTCTTTTGTAATGGAAAATTTTTTCATCGCACAACCCGACGTCGAATCGCAAGCAGTCGGAATGGTACAAGCAGGTTCGTGCTTGTTTAATGATACAATTTTTTTTCTTGCGATGGCAAGCATTTCGCCTCTCATCCAGGGACGTAGCTAAGGGGGGAGGTATGGGGTGGGTGTCTCACCCCCTAACATTTTCCATTTTCATCTGCAGTCGGCAAATTTGACCTCAGTGGGAATATGTAGGATTGCGATTTTCGGCATTAATAAATTTACAAAAAAATACCTGTCAATACTAAAGGATATAAACGTTTGAAAGTTGCAATATTAAAAGTATGTAATTGAATGTGCATACTTATTAACAGAGCTATTCGGCATAAAAACATAAAACTAATGTTTAAATTGAAAAATAACTGAAAATTTGGAAGCTCATCAGGACCTTAACATTATTGACGCCGTGAAACTCATTCGCAGGGCAATAAAGTATTTTAAAGACATTAACAATGACAGCGAAATCAATGCGTTAGTGCAAAGCTCTATGATTTTCACAAGAAAATTAGATATTGACCCTGAATCGGACTACAAAAAAACATCAACAACGAACTCGTCGTGCTCCGAACGTTTAGACAATTTGAGCTAATGTTTTCTGCAGGATATTGTCGATAAAATGAATTTACATCGAATTGTGGAGCGATCGTCCAAAATTAAGTTACGGCAGGTCACAACTTAACTATGGTTGAATCAAATTTCTACATATTCATACAATCCTTCGTGTTTCGGTCTTGGTATTTTTCGATGTTTACATGAATGCTAAAAAAATATATTATAATTAGAGGTACGGAAATTTCGCAAATAGAAAACAGGAATTTCACATAAACTAATTTTGGATATTAGAAATTTCGCTGAAATTTGCATAAAAACCTAGTTTTGGAAACTTTCTTGTTGTGATTTTAATTTTCTATAACTCTAGAAATCATGTATGTATAGATTCACAGTTAAACGACTGTTCAAAACTCGCGTTGCAAAAAAAAACCTCACGTGTTTATTATTCATATGAAGTGTGTCTGCCAACTAATAGGCCAGTCAATAAACCGAAAAATAAGGCGTTAGGTCGCAAAAAATTGCTCGGCTCTGGTTTTTTGGGATATTCTTAGGATAGATACCAGAAGTATACCACCAAGTTTGCAACTTCGAAAACCTGTGCTAACCCCATGACCCTCAAAAAACCTCAAAATTTTCGCACTTTTTTCATATTTTTGTTTGTAATTTCTAAAAGGTGCTTCCTACAAGTAAGTTGTCCACTGCACTGTTAAAGCTAAGAAAATCTTCTTTAATTTGAGTGTAACCCTAGCTTTGTAGGCGCAAAGGATCCCAAGATACAGCACTTTAAACATTGTTTTTTGAAAAAAAAGTTCGAAATTGTAATTTCAGTCATGTTCCGAGCTGAATATCGGCTTAAATGCGCATTTTACAGAGAAAGTCATGTGACATGAAGTTATAAACCAGTTCCTTAGCTGTATATATGTCGGAACGAATGGAATCAGACCATGGGGTCATAGGGCTGCCCCTGAAAATTAGGTTCTTCTAAGAAAAACTTTTTTCTTTGTGTACCAATATTAACCAAACTTCACCCAAGTATGTTGCTGGTTAAGCCTAAAAAACTATCTAGGAACGGATGAAATCGGAACACTACGTTATAGGGCTGTCATAAAAACCAACCTCTGGAAATTAGGTTCTTCTAAGAAAAACTTTTTTCTTTATGGACCAATCTTAACCACCCTTCCCCCAAATGTGTTTTTTAGTAAAGCTTCAAAACATATCTAGAAACGGATGAAATCGGAACACTAGGTCATAGGGCTGTCATACAAACCAACCCCTGATAATCAGGTTCTTCTAAGAAAAACTTTTTTCTTTATGAACCAATCTTAACCAAACCTCACCCAAATGTGTTCCTAGTAAAGCCTCAAAACATATCTAGGAATGGATGGAATCGGAACATTACGTCATAGGGCTGTCATACAAACCTCCTAAAATACAATTTCGGACTTTTTTACAAAAAAAAGCACATTTTTTAAAGTGCTGTATCTTGGAATCCTTTGCACCTACAAAGCTGGAGTTACACTCAAATTAAAGAAGATTTTCTTAGCTTTAAAAGTCCAGTGGACGACTTACTTGTAGGAAGCACCTTTTAGAAATTACAAACAAAAGTATGAAAAAAGTCCGAAAATGTTGAGGTTTTTTGAGGGTCACGGGGTTAGCACAGGTTTTTCGAAGTTGCAAACTTAGTGGTACACTTCTGGAATCTATCCTAACAATATCCCAAAAAATCAGACCCGAGCAATTTTTTGCGACCTAAAATCGGTAATTGACTGGCCTATAAAGCATACTCCGAATTCAGACAACACACATAGATCGACAAAACCACTCCTCAAGGAGTTACGGTAACCGTAAAACGAGTAACTGCTGAGGCAGATGTTGCTAACATCGTTACGCTTTTATCTTTATGTAAAGTTCATTTCAATTTTGGGGCCCGCCGAACCGCACGAGAAAAACTCTCCCAAAAAAAAAAAAAACGCATGGCCGAAAACAAAGTTCATTTATCAAACCTACAACTAAAGTGCTTTCTCGGTGTTCGGCAAGCCACTTGCTCGTGATTTAGCGAATTCTCTGCATTTAACAAATTTTTCTATTCTTATTAACGGAAAACGTCTAAAAAAGAAATCTGAGATGAAAAATTATCTTCAATAATAATATTTTTTTTTGTGGAAAAAGTCCAAATTAGTTCGCATTTATTCGCATACATGAGCAATTTTCGCCGAAATTCGCATCTATTTCGTAAAAACGAAATTTCCGTACCTTTAATTATAATTGGTGAATTTTCAAATGTAGTCGGCAATTTCGTGCTTCAAGCATTGGTGGAAGTGGTGATGGTAGATTGATATATGGTACGTGTAAATGACCCTTAAAGATCCATATCAAATGTATTAAAACATATCTTTACATAAACAAAAGTACACCCCCAAAATTAAATTTATTTTTCAGCTTGCGTAATTTAATAAATTAATTGCACGATTTACAGAGTAAAAGTACATAGATAGTAGGTACATATGTACCAAAACAAAACCGTCATTCGTCCAAATTGCATAATTTACTTTTACTTCGTGAATAAGTTTAGAAGATTCGCTGATATGGGCAAATGAGTTACATAGCTGAGAATTTCAGTCGCCTCAAGTCTGATTTAATTTTGTTTAATTTAAACATTCGGGTGTGAGAATTGCCTCCAATCTTCAAAGACAATCGTGAGAAAATGGTAAGAGCTCTTATATCTATACGCGTATTTCGTCACCCGTAATTCGTTAGATTATGTGAACAGTTTACTGAACGAGAGTTACTTTCTCACCTCGAGGTTGCTGTTTTAGTAGCATTTGAAATAAAAATGCAACTTGCAATAGTTTAATTACTTTACTAGTAGATTACAAAATAGGCTGATACATAAACTTCCTTTACTAATGTAACTGAGCTTAGTACATATGTTTCTTTTAAGATTGTATTTTAAATGCCATAGTTTACTAATTCTTAAAACTATGGCATACAAATACAATGCAAATTATACCTTTATTAATGATTCTAGAATTAATATTTGAATCGTTGCATTGCAGAATAGTCTGAACTATAATTATTGTAATTATAATTATTTGTACTCTGTACTGTACTTGGATATAATTGTAATTGCGTATTATTGTAGTTTTGTTGTAATAAATGCTTAATTACTGAGCATCATTTACAAGAGCGCTTCGCATCAAAGAACGCATCTTAATGTTAATTTAAAACACATTACATTAGATATTCATTAAAAAATATACATTTTGTAATAACAAGAATATATCTCTTATCGTGGCTCTCTTCTTATCTCGCCTGCTCTGTAGTTTTTTCATCAATGAGTTACCTGCTCTTTTGAATAACCATTGTTTGTTAAATGCTGATTTAAATGCTTTTCGCTTCAATTTCTGGCCCCGATGACGATCATTGCAATCAGATACGTATATCAATACACTATCAGCGTGGTGCGGCTCCAATCATTTAAAATCCAATGCGATGATATATCCAGATTCACTAAAACCTATGCCTTTGTCTTTCCCCTGAAATATCGACACTACTGACCTAACTTTCGTCTTTTCAGCGATCTTGGAGTCATTTTTGAGAGTCGACTTAAATTCAATGAACACTTCTTCGCTACAATTACGAAAACATATCTAAGCTCGCAGGTTTCGTTGTACGTTGCTCTAGCGACTTAAATTCTATTAGTTCTTCCATTAAACTGTTTTGTTTCTTTAGTACGTATCTGTCCAGATGCTTCATTTATATGGTCTCCCACAACTTCCACATATACTACCGCCTTGGAATCAGGGACGTAGCCAGGGGAAGGGTCCATGGGGTCCGGACCCCTCCCAAAATATTTTCAAAAATAATCCAAATCTCAATGATAATAACTTGAAATTTTAAATAATGCTCATTTTATCAACTGTCATTTTCTGCAGCGTTTGAGATGCCATTATACATTCACCCAAATTGCGATTGGAACAGTGGCGGTTTTACACATTTACCGCCAGTATAGGCTATTCACATTTTGTCGCCCTTATCGACCTCTACAATAGTACATCATATTCATCAAGAGATTACAGCTATTCAGAATCTTTTCTGAATGGCAAATTGCTAGCGTAAATACAAGTTGTAGCTACTTGAGCAATTTGCCATTAGCGAAAAATCCTTACTTAAGCCTAAGCTTTGCGCAGCTTGCCTTTGAATCAAGTTGTTCGAAATCAGCTAAACACTATTAATAAACAAACACGAACGAATTTGCTTTATAGCTGCAATAATTTTCAATTCATATTTCGCAGATTCATAAGAACGCATGAGCTTCAAGCTTTCAGCTCCCCGAGTCCTGAGCATTCATGAATCTTTACCACGGAGCGAAATGCATCTAACTTTTACCGTTACCCTTGTGGCATTTTTTTGTGAAAATTGTCGCGTAAAATTGAAATCGTTGACTTCCCAATTCACTGGAATCAAATTTTCAAATCATGCGTTTTTACATTGGTTGTTTCAAATAGCAAAGGCGTTTCGAAGATAAATGTATTAGAACTGTAGATAAATTTAACCCTTCGTTAGGCGCGCACCCATTTGTCACGTGGTTAGGCGCGCGGGCTACAATTGTAGCCCAAATTTAAAATTATATAAAAAATATTGTTCAATTTTATTTTTATTTTCTTGCTCGGTCTGTGGTCTCTTGATTACTGTACAGATTAAAAAATATAAAATCTTTAGTTTTTTATTAAAACATATATAGTAAAAGAGGGCAAAATGCAGATTAGTCCCATTTTTAGTCTTTTTATACCCGTCACTATGTGAAAGGGTATATTAACTTTGTCATGAAGTTTGCAACGCACAGAAGGAAGCGCCTCCGACTATATAAAGTATATATATTATTGATCAGTGTGACGAGAGAAATCGATTGAGACATGTCCGTCTGTCTGTCCGTCTGTCTGTCTGTCTGTCTGTCTGTCTGTCCGTCTGTTGCAACGCAAACTAGTCCCTCAGTTTTGAAGCTATCGGGCTGAAATTTTGTATGCAAGTTTCTTTTTAGTGTACGCTGTATATATGTCGGAACGAATGGAATCGGACCATTGGATCATGGGGCTGCCCCTGAAAATTAGGTTCTTCTAAGAAAAACTTTTTTGTTTATGTACCAATCTTAACAAAACTTCACCCAAGTGTGTTTCTAATAAAGCCTCAAAACATATCTAGGAACGGATGGAATCGGAACATTACGTCATAGGGCTGCCATACAAACAACCCGTGAAAATTAAGTTCTTCTAAGAAAAACTTTTTCTATTTTCAGCCGACCTTAACCAAACTTTACCCAAATGTGTTCCAAGCAAAGCCTCAAAAGATATCTAGGAACGGTTTAAATCGAAACCCTACGTCACGGGGCTGTCATACAAATGAACCCTTGCAAATTAGGTTCTTTTAAGAAAAATATTTTTCTTTATGAGCCAATCTTAACCAAACTTCACCCAAATGTGTTCATAGTAAAGCCTCAAAACATATCTAGGAATGAATGGAAAACCCCCCAAATATTAGGTTCTTGTAAGACAAACTTTTTTGCTTTTTGAATAATAACCAAAATTTATCCAAGTGTGTTCCTGGATTAGCCTCAACGCATCCAGATGGAATCGGTGGGCATCATAGCGCTGCGGTAGAAACTGTTAACGCAAAAAAAGCTTAAGTTGCATTCAAATGTGACGGGTATTCAAATTTCGGCTGCGCCCGAAATTAGCCTCAGTCTCGTTTGACATTAACTTACTTAAGTGAACAAAATAGTTACTTTTCAAAATGAAACCCCAAAAAAGTTTATATTCTCAGAAATCAACAAAAAATCTTCGAAATGGAACACTGAGCGAGAGAATGCAGTTAAAAACGCCCGGTTTGTGGAATTCCAAACTTCGCGCATTTTTGGGTACCCAATATTCACAATTTTTTAAACTGGGAGTACAGTTTCTTGCTAGAAAGATAAATATATAGTGAGTCAAACTGATTGAATTTTACTCACAATATTCATATTAACTGTTCTCGCAATATTTACGCAAGAATTGATAAAAATTTCACCCAGAAACTAAGTAATATTAGTAACAGGTAACATATTCACGCTGTGAGAAATGACTCTGACTTCAACTCCAGGTTTTTCGTTAAAATAGTAATCTAATTTTTGTACATTTATCTTGAAACCCTTTTTTTTGTCAACATTTTACTGTTCCTGCTTTCTACAATGTTTTATAATAATATTTTTATTTTAATGGATATCTATGAGTACCAAAAAAGTAACATGATTGGGCGCACGGGCTACACTTGTAGCCCAGTGGACTTTGATCGCAAAAAAATATTAGTTTCTAGGCTCAATAAATATCGAAAATATTCTTATTCGATTAAGAAGCAACATTTTAACAGCTACTGAGCAGTTCGAATGAATTCGGTTTATATCCTGAAAATGAAAAAAAAAGTGTGGGCTAAACATTGCTTTTTCATTGAAAATGCTGTCAATAATTTCATAACTGTTCTTTTGAACTGGTAAAAATGCAATGTTTACAGAAGTTGTTTTGGTATGTTTAGACTTTCCAAAGAGTATTACTTTTGACATTTTGAAGGCTCAAAAACTTTGTTTTTAAGGAACAAAAAGGCGAAACATTAATTTCCCTTCCCTCGGACATTTCGCAGAAATTCTGCAATTTTTGTGCTCCATGAAGCTAGACAGTTTCAATTTTTTTATGATTTCAATAATTTGATTTTGATCTCTAGCTGATCAAGTTTACATTTATGTACTGTTTCCAGAAAGGTAAAATTCTGGAATTTCAATCCCAATTTTTGCCGTCGTTGTTTCTGTTGAGCTATCCCCAGAGAAAAAAAAAAACAACCTTAAACTTTCAGTAAAAATGTAAGACGATACTGTGATCATCAAAGTAAACCGGGAAGTTAAAAAAATAGTAAGCAGTCTATTACCAGTCCATTAAAGGTAAAAATTATGTTTCAGTGATACTCGTATAAACGTATGATTTTCAACAATTTCGAACTGACAAAAAACTGAAAATTACTTGAAATATCAAGCTTATTTGTGGGGTTTGGAGTTTTAATTGTCTATTTAAGTATAGCAAGGCACAAAAAAGCAAAGAGAGTGTTTGGTTCGGAGTTTTTGCCTGTAAACCACTATACCAGACATGCTCGCTGTATTAATATTTATACCTTAACTCGTTGCTCTGAAATAATGGCAAAAGGCATTTCTTAAGTTTGATCTTTCACTGGGGCAAAAACGCGCTTCACCTGTTAGCAAAACGTATCTATTGACGAGGATATCTTGGCCTATCTGTACTAGTAAATCTCGTATCACAATATTTATTTTGAGTTTAGTCTTTCGACGCTATAGATGTGTATAACTTGAAAAATTATTTGCTTCAAATTTGCAGCCGCCCGAAAATCTGCCGCCCTCGGCTAAGTCTACTGGAAAATCCGTATGTTTATTAAAAATATTTTCATTTTTTTCTTGGATCGTTTGTGAATATATGTGAGCAGGGACGGCGCGGCGCAACCCTCTGTTGCGGTCCTAGGCCTATTGCGCCCCTTAGTTAGTTGGAAATTTCGCCTGTTTGGGCGCCAATATAGTGTTCATGAAAATGTTTACCCGGAAAGTGTTATTTGTGTTCGCTCGAGCTGCAAATTGTTGATGCTTTTAAATTTTAACAACAAGAACCATACAAGCCCCCAAAAACAAACCTTTTTCTGGAGGGCATCATTAAAATTCCTGGTATAGTTAAGTGGATCAACATGGCGAGGTTAATCACTATTCGGGAGATCATTGTTTATACTGGCAATGCTTCAGCGGTTCTAGCTGCAACCCTGATTCTCTTTTAAAGTGGGCGTTTGGCGAACATTAATAATTGTCCATGCACGATCAAAATTAGTATGCAAAACCACCGAAACTGAATTTGTTAATAAACAGATGGCCGAAAATTATCCATCGATTAAAGGATTTCGTTTGAAATGCCTAACACTTTTCGTTTTATTAAATTTCAGAGTCACAACGCTCCTAATTCAAGGCTTTAGCCATCAAAACTTTAAAGGAAAAAGTGCCTCATACCATAGTAATTCCATACATTTCTGATACATTTCCGTGAATTGACCTAATTTAAAAAAATGTAGATTTTCAACCAAAAGTTGATTTGAATGTTTGAACTTTGGACCCCTCCCGAAACTAAATCCTGGCTACGTCACTGCTTGGAATCCGTCCAACGTAAATTTACAAGGGCTCTACTATACAAGTTCGATCAACCTTATCTACCGTATGGTGAACGTCTTTGTCGCTTGAACTTGTTATCCCTTCAAAAGCGGAGAGTATTCCTATAGATGCGTGCATTCTTTAAACACTACTAGGGGCTTCGCCCCGTTTGAACGGGTGTATATCGGAAGATACGATCAACTTCGTAACGGACGAGGTGTCGTTTTTTTCGGAAATTTTATGTAATTTCAGAAAGTGAAGTCATATCATAAATTAAATGTTTGGTGGTGTGGCAAATTTTGATTTAGACGGTCATTTTGACACTATTTACAAAAAAAAGCTATTACATTGTAACGGTTAAAAATAAAGGGGTCCCGTTGTACATCAATTTTCCCCAAATGAGCCATAAGCCTTGAAACAAGTAACAAACTTCTGATAGGGAATGTACTCGACGTCTTCTTTGATATGACACCCTGCATGTCCATGCGCTCAAGGTGTGTAATTAATGTCCTTTTTCAGAGCTTTCCGATGATTTTTGTTTAGCAAATTTAATGGTAGATCCTTCAGCTAATATAGATTCTGAAAAGTTAAAAAAGTAGTGACAACTTGAGTTATTCTCGTAGTTATGGCTTTGGAAAGATACACGGAAAACAAGACCATTTTCCATTTATGCTCGATTTATTCTTTTGAGAAACAGGAAACAAACACTGGATATGTAATGTACTCGACGTCCCCTTTGATATGATACCTCGCATGCCGACCTCTGGTGAAGGATTAAAAAGTATCCGTTATTGTCCTTTTTGGGACCTTTCCGATCAATTTTATTTAGCAAAATGAGTTTCAGATTCCTGGGAGCCCAATGAATGAAAAAACAACAAAAATTAGCCTTACTCTATTTTTTCTATTTGAAATGCAAATATGACTGGACTATATTGCAATGGGCGGGATATGTGCAAAAGACAATTGCATGCCCAAGCAATTGATAAGCGCGCAACGAGCCTATGAAGGCAGATTGCATGGAAGGTCGAGAACTCAATATGGGAGCAATTACTAGGAGAGGACACTCATCAAATACTGGGCCTCTGAAACTGGAGGACAAGGCCGCGTGGCCGAGACAATTAATGGTCAACTATACCAGGTGGCGAAAGCCCGAAATCTGGCTAACGCGCCATAAAGAAAAAGAAAAATATCCTCCACGAATGGAATCGGACGATGGCGATATGGAGCTGTCTTAGAAACTAACCCAAAATTAGGTTTTTCTAAGAAATACTTTTTTTATGAACAGTCACCCAAACTTCATACAAGTGTGTCCCTAGTAAGCGTCAAAACATATTCAGGAATGGATGGAATGGGAATACCACATATGGCTGCGGTAGAAATTATTCATAAAAGAGAAGCTTAAGTTTCATTAAAGTGTGGATTACCAATCCAATTTCGGTCGGTCCCGTTTAGCCTCGTTTTATTAGATTTCAACGTTTCAAGCTCGTAAAATTTACCATGAAAAATTTTTTTAAATAATTTTTCACGATTTCCCATTGGCAGATTATAGAACAAGTTAATGCTACGTTTTTACTAAAAGGCGGCATTGTTATGTTGTTATTGGAAAACCCTATATAAGCATAAGCTGAGCATGAGCATTGAAGAACGAGGCACACGAGCAGGAGATAGTATACCACGCATATGGTTTTGACCATTAGTGAAATATTGAACTCGAGTAAAATACATATAGGTTAAAACTTTGCCTGTAACGGGCGCTCCAAATACGTCAGGGAGACAACGTTTCGTGAGGTGCGAGCAACGAATCAATAGAGTTAATGCAAGTAAAGATAGTCTTTGAAAAGCGCTCCACACACTCTAAATGTATAACATTTTCATTGAATTTGGGCTGGAATGTGCATATCAGGAACGAACGACAATAATGGGGAAAGCAACTTGAATCCTAAATGCAAAAATATCAAAATACTTACACATTTGGTTCAGGCCTTTAGTCAGTCCGCGCCTCTTGCGAGTGAGCCGTTATACTTTATTCCAATTATGTGAGAAACAAACACCCAAAAATACAAACAAAAAAAAGGATATAGTCGCATTTAGACCCTCCACTCCTTAAAAAAAACACACTCAAAATTTTATGTAGCTGCACCAGGGGCGGCGCATAAGGGCCCGCAGGGCCCGCGCCGCGGAGGCCCACGAGATTTAGTGGCCCAAGAACCACATGAAAGATTTATCGAACCATAAAAACAGCTCGACTGCGAAAAACAATAGTCCGACGTAGATATTTTTTTTGTACACTTTTCGGAGTCAAACAGAAATGCTAGATTTATTGTTCCTCTTTCACCTCCTTTCCTAAAATAAGGCTCTACGCTCAAAAAAGTTTATATTGTCCTAGAATTTTTGAAAGTTCACCAGACAATCCGGATCGTCAAATTATACAAAAAAAAACTCTTCTATGATTGAAAAAAGTTTCTCTATATTTTTTAAATCATTCATAGTATAAGGAAACTTTGGCCTTCTTTCATAATTCACATGAAAATAGCTCGAAAGCAGTGCATTTTCCACGAATAAATGTATACATGAAAACAATCATTTTGTGTTGTTGTTTTTGTGAAAAGTTAAGTTCAGATTTTAAAATCGTTCTGCTTAATTTACTCAAAATTTATCTTAAATGAGAAGTTCGCTGTTGGCTATATGAACCTTATAGGCCTCAATTACGGAATAAATTTTCTCCTGGTATGGCTGTGCTATTTGCTGTAACTGTAGCTGCGGTTTGTAATCCGACCGACCCTTTTCGTTGCAAGCGCCATATGGCCAAAACGATCCTTTAGGTCCCTTTACAAAAATATACTATCCCAAAATATTTTTGGTGATAGTACCTTTTCTATAGGGTGTTTATACCAGACTAAATTCCGGTCCACTTTGTCATGAACTGTCAAACACGAACAAAATAGTTCGCGAGTGGTACTAAACTTAGTTCAAACTAGTTAGTACAGCCTGTATATGTCGTTGAAGACTAAAATATTTTATTTTGTTTGCGCTATACATATACACGATCATTAGGGCTGAGGTGCTGAGGCCACATATCTTTTGAATGAAGTCTTGCCATAATTGTATTGAATTTAATAAAAAAGAACAAACGTTCTTAAAATTAAGGATTTAAATTAGAGGACACTTAAATTTAAAGCTGAAACAAGGAATATAGTTGAACTAATAACGTGTGCAGTACGCAACCACGAAAGGGGCTAACAGGGCCGTGGAGAGAAAATCCGGGCCCGGGGGGACAATGATTCCGTCCCACCTCTTCCATACGATAAAAAATTATGAATCTAAGAAAATTTTTATTTGACATATCGGTCCTCAAACAAATTGTACAATTGTACAATTATATCTATAATCCAGCCTCCATTTAATCCGGAACACCTAATAATCCGGCGTCCTCACTGAATCGGCTAAGTCTCAGTAATCCGGATGTTTTCTAATCTAATATGATCCGGCATCAGTACGATAGATATTTGAAGAATGTTTTAAAGCGGCCTTCTTTGCATCCACGTGCATTTTGATATTTAAGTTCTGAGCTAAAATTCAGGTTCAGGTTTTCAGAAAAATACAAATTATAGAATATAATAAAAAATAAATAAAAAAAATAATAATAAAAACCATACCGGATAAAGCACTTGCCAAAATACTGACAGAAACTGAATTCAACCGTGAAGCATTTTTACATACTAAACTCACAAAAAACGGGGTTGACTGGATAGTTTAACAGTTTGTGTGTGTGTTTCATACACTTCACTATATGAAAGGGTATATTAACTTTGTCATGAAGTTTGCAACGCAGAGAAGGAGGCACCTAATACTATTAAGGTATATATGTATATTATTGATCAGTGTTACGAGATAAATCGATTGGGCGATGTCCGTCCGTCTATCTATCCGTCTGTTGCAGCGCAAACTAGTCCCTCAGTTTTGAAGCTATTTCTTTTTAGTGTACGCTGTGTATAACGAATGAAATCGGGCCATGGGGCCTGAAAATTAGGTTCTTCTAAGAAAAACTTTTTTCTTTATGAACCAATCTTAACCAAACTTCTTAATTTCTTCAAACTTAACAAAACAACCAAAATTGTCAACGCGAAAGAATATTATGTTTCATTCAAATTTCCGCTGTGTCCGAAATTAGCCTCTGTCTCGTTTCAAGTATATTTTGAAGACGATTCGAGAGTTGATTGGTGAATTTTAAGGAAATACAGAAGCCAAAATCATTTTAGAATAAGGTTTCTTCGCTTTACGTGCAACGAAACTTAATAAAAAGCTATACTGTTTAAAGGGTTAACTATTTAGTATGAAGTTTCTTTACTAAAATCTGCCCGTGATGAAAATAAGGTTATTGTTCAATGGTCGCGCCCCTTACACAAGATACGCATACTGATTTAGTTCTCCCAAGAAAAAAAAATAAAAATTATTGATTCCCTTGTTTTTTATTTAGAAAATTTCTATTCTTTTGGCGAAGCAAGAATCCAACCTATATTCGAACTTTGATATGAAGAAACAGCTTTGGTCTACTCTTTACCTCAACCGTTACAAAGGTTTTAGGAGAACAAGGCGAATACAGTTCACAGTTCTAACAAATGCTTGGGGAGCTCAAATCTGTAATTTATTAGCACACTCGCAGTGGCCAAGAATGTTGGCCGTTACTCTATAAAATTGACTTTCGAAATGCACAACGCTACGAATTTATAAAATGTTTTTTTTTTCTATTTTACCTATTTAAAAAAACCTTTAAATTTTTTGTTACCGAGTTGGCGAGTACTGGTAGATAAAAATAAAAATTAAGATTCAACAATTTAAGTGATCAACATCTGTGTGCTGGTACCTTGAAAACAATTTCATAAGCAGCAGCAGTATGTACACAAAATAAAAATTGACCGGAAAAGTCGCTGTAGAGGAGGGCTCCTATTTTTACTTTAAACACCAATATTTTGAAAAACTGAACGCTACTGGATGAAGAAGTCGAAATTTCTTAATTTAAATTTTAGTAACGAAACGACCATGTTGAATTGTTGATTGAATATGATGATTCGGGGCCCTAGTTCTCAAAATTCAAAAATAGATAAGGAGCCCTAAGCCTAGTGCACAGTATGTTATGAATTGTTGTTAAAACGCTAAAAACAGTACTTA
Source organism: Microchrysa polita (assembly GCA_949715475.1). Taxonomy (NCBI): domain Eukaryota; kingdom Metazoa; phylum Arthropoda; class Insecta; order Diptera; family Stratiomyidae; genus Microchrysa; species Microchrysa polita. The sequence continues at coordinate 52,757,089 of OX454415.1, forward strand.
TGTATAAGGTTTCTTAGTTAAAGACCTAAAGATAGCAATATGTATGTAAAAAAAACACTAAAGCACAACTTTTGTGTCAAAATCCGGGCCCCTATGAAATCCCGAGCCCGGGGGGAATCACCCCGCCCCCCTCTCTACAGGCCTGGGGGCTAAGGGGGCTGAAGCCCCTCCCAGACAAAAATTCGGAATTTGAAAATTGCAAAATTAATTATGGAAGCAATGCAGATTTTATCAAAAATATCAATTCTTGCATCATAGGTTATATACCAGTTTCGAATTTTAGAAACATCTTTGTGCAAAACATCTGAGGTAATTAGTGCAAAAAATAAAATAAACTGTCTCAAAAATAAACGCTTTCCAAAAAATCCGTCTGTTTCGATTATATTAATATGGAGGCTCTAAATATTTTACAGCTGAAATTTACCAACCTCAATTTTTTATTGTGATTGAAATAGTGGAAGATTTTACGCTTCGAAATAAGGTGTCTGAATCAATAGGTATTAAATTCATTTCGCTTGTATGAGAGTGATCTTATAAAAAGGAAGCATCGATCGCACATACTTTTGTACATTTTACAACATTTGTATAACGCGTATACTTCCTCTTCGCATTCGCACCCTTTTTTTAGAATTAATTAATTAATAGGTCCTGAAAGTCTGTTAGATTCAGGGATCTATTGCAATGCCGAGTTAAAGAGTGATTCAAAATTAGGTTTTATTAAAAAAGAGAAACAACATTTTCTCGCGATACTGCAATTGGAGCTTAAAACCACTGTACAGCATCAATACTGGGAAATACACTATAACCCAACTTTCGTAGGCAAACTCAAACTTAGCAATATGAATGGCCCTAGCCCCCTCCAGGACAAGATCCTGATTGCGTATAGTCTGGCTAGTGAAGCTCGTGCGCTCGTCTTCAAATCATAGGTTCTCATGATCGAATCCCACTGTAGGTAATTTATTATGCTTTTAGAAGCGTGATGAAGGTAAATTAAATGTCGCCAACACCTATAGAGGTAAATTCTGGGCTGCATGAGCTATTCTAAAATAAAAAACTATTGATAAAATAATTAATTAAATAAACGTTACAACAAGAACGCTTTTATTATTATTGAGTAAATTATTAAAAACAGCTTTAATTTGAGTTTGCCGTGTTTAAATTTGTTTAAATTAAAGGTGTTTTTAATAATTTACTCAAAATTAATAGTGTGGAGTTCGCGATTTTCATTTCTATATCAACAAACTAAGAACGCTTTTCTCAATATAACCCAGCAAACAATTTTATGGTTTTTTTTCGGACAATCACAAAAATTATACGAAAACGATTTTATTCAAATGAAAAATGTATCGTAAACTTGTCTCTTCGACGAAAAATCATTTTATCGTCATCAATGTGACTCTTATTTATTAACGAAATATCGTCTTATTATTGCATGGATGATAAAATAGTAATTCCTCACAATGAGAATTATGAAATTGTTAAAAAAAATAAAACGACTAATTTATTCCCATAATCTTGTAATCTTAGATAGCTCAGGTGTAGGACGTAGGACTACGAAACGATGGGTGCCCGGTTCGATTCTCAATAGAAGCAAAGTGTAAAAAAGTAAAATTAAAATACGGGAAAAAATAGAAGAAAAAAGCGAAAAATAAAAAAATCACCTTTTCTATGTATTAGTATATTTATCGCCAAATTATCATCCTGACGAATTAATATCGGTCATTATTACTGAAGGGAGTGACACCTTTAATCAGAATTCGATATGAAATTCGAGAGATGTTTTCTATCAGGCGAATTGAGTTCGTATCGCGGACGATAGAAATTGTTTGCTGGGAAGAATGCAAACAGCCAAAGCAGCTCTTAGCAAAGTTGTTTTAACGTCAGAATCATTTAAAAACAGTTGATTTAAGCGTGTTTTTTGATTGCACTCAGCTTTTCTCTCAGTGTAGGGGCCCACTCAAGAAGTTGGCGGGAGGGCCCCGAGTGAAGTTGTTCCGCCACTGAGCTGCACTATACAGTATTGGTAACTGAATGATCTGGTCACCCTATGATAGATAATTAAAATGTTTTCTGCATGGAATTTTAATTAAAAGGACATTGGCGAATTTCAATTTGGGAATATATTTTGTTTTACTGCAAACTATAAACGTTGAAACAGCAAGAAAAATAGCAGTATAAAATAGTTTTTTAGTTTAGTAGTTATGTGTTTGCGGTCGCAACGTAAAAGATAAAGACTTTAAATAATAAGGAAGTTTCCGCTTACTTGTTTCATAAACAATTATTAGCTTTTATGATGATTTTGTTAATGAGGATTTTGTCCCAATTATATCATCTTCTTTTTCTTTATGGCACGTTAGCCAGACTTCGGGCTTTCGCCACCTGTATCGTTGACCATTAATAGTCTCGGCCACGCGGCCTTGTCCTCTAGTTTCAGAGGCCCAGTATTTGATGAGTCTCCTCTCCTAGTAATTGCTCTCATATTGAGTTCTCGACCTTCCATGCAATCTGCCTTCATAGGCTCGTTGCGCGCTTATGCTTGAGCATGCAATTGTCTTTTGCACATTTCAAATAGAAAAAATAGAGTAAGGCTAATTTTTGTTGTCTTTTAATTCAGTGGGCTCCCAGAAATCTGAAACTCGTTTTGCTAAAAAAAAAATTTGGTCGTAAAGGTCCCAAAAAGGACAATAACGGATACTTTTTATTCCTTGACCGGAAGTCGGCATGCGGGATATCATATGAAAGTGCACGTCGAGTACATTACATATCCAGTGTTTGTTTGTTTCCCCTCGAGCATAAACGGAAAATGTTCGTGTTTCCCGTGTACCTTTCCAAAGCCTTAACTACGAGAATAATTCAAGTTGTCACTACTTTTCTAACTTTTCAGAATCTATAATAGCTGAAGATTCTACCATTAAATTTGCTAAAAAAAAATCATCGGAAAGCTCTGAAAAAGGACATAAAAGGACACTAATTACACTTCTTGAGCGGACATGGGCATGCGGGGTGTCATATCAAAGAAGACGTCGAGTACATTCCCTATCAGAAGTTTGTTACTTGTTTCAAGGACCCTCAAGGGCTGAAATGAAAAATTTTCGTGGTTCCCGTATCTTTATCCTTCCACAGTCGTAATTTTCCATTTAAGCTCGAATTATTCCACTTAGTGTCCTTGAAACAAGAAATAAGCCCCGGATATGCAATGCACTTGACGTCCTCTTTGATATGACACCCCGCATGCCCACGTTTGATCAAGGTATGTAGGTAATTAATGCCCTTTTATGTCCTTTTTCAGAGCTTCCCGATCATTTTTTTCTTAGCAAATTTAATGGTAGAATTTTCAGCTATTCCAGATTCTGCAAAGTGAGAAAAGTAGTGACAACTTGAATTATTCTCGTAGTTATGGCTTTGGAAAAATACACCGGAAACACAAATTTTCCATTTAAGCTCGATTTATTCCGTTGTGGGTTCTTGAAACAGGGAACAAATACCGGATATGTATTGCATTCGGCGTCCCCTTTAATATGACACCCTGCATGTCAACCTCTGATTAAGTATGGACTAATGTCCTTTTTGTCCTTTTTGGCACCTTTCCGATTATATTTTTTTTTAGCAAAATGAGTTCCTGACATTCTACTGAATCGAAAGCAGCCAAAATTAGCCTCACTTTATTTTTTATTTATTTTGACTGGACTAATATTGATTTCGTGGTTGTACCAAAAAAAAAGGTTCGTCGAAAGCGAGAAACGATAAGAATGATGGGGTTAGCGTTTGGTTGACCCACACGGCGTCAAAAATAGCTGCAACTCTCAGCCTTTCTTTTCTGTGGCTTACAAACATTATTTAGGCTGAAGCCAACCTGTAGAATATTCACTCTTTGCGTACAGACCAGAGGACGCTATTAATGAATCCAATAGCATTTTATCAAAGAAGAAGCTTTACTGGCTGGGTAGCATGGTTTGTCTTTGCGGGTGACTCGATGTTAGGTGCATTATTATATCGTCTACAGCAGATGATACCGTTTCCTTCAATAAAAATCCAAACCTTAGGCCGCGCGCAGACTAAAAGCGTATTAGAGCGTAGCGTAACGTCGCCCATAATACAAGCGTTGTATTGGGCGACAGATTTTACGCTACGATTCTTTCAGTACTACGTTTGACCATTTTAAATAAAATCCAACGAAATGCCTCGACAAATAGAATGCCAAAACGAGTTTATATTCACAAACTATTAGTTAAACGGTCACCGACTACCGTTTAACTTTAAACGGAGTTTATCGTTAAACTACAGTTTAAATGCCCGTTTTTTTTTTTGTTGAATTTCCTTAAACGGAGTTAAGTTTAACTTACAACCATGATTTTTCATCCGGCCTACTGCATTTTTAAATTAAAAAAAAATAACGTTACCATTCGGAAAAAACCCGATGCTAGTGGCAACTATTGATTTTTTAAAATTTTCAATTGCCAAAATTTAATTATCGCGTTGCATAATTCTCTACTTAGTTAAATGGAGTTTAGAATTAAACTACTCTTAACTAAACGGTGAGTTAAACCGTGATTTTACATCCGGCCCTTAGTTGCATTTCCTTAATTTTTTCATTGATCAATATTCTGAATTCCAAATCTTGAATGTGAAATTGTTAAATTGTACCGTTTATGAATTATATTTTCCTGTTTTGGTATCTTGAATAAATAAATAAAAATAAATAAATACAATAAATAAATAATAGAGAGTTTTAGAATATCGTTTGAAATAAAACGACATAATTTGACATTCCATATAAAAATTCGCTTGCTTACCGTATACGAAACAATATACATATCTTAATTTTGCACGTTCTAAGTAGGCATAGGTCACTCAAAAAATTGGGCTATCTAAAATTAAGAAACTCTTTTCTCATTTGCAATATTCCCGAATTTAGACAAAATTTCTCAAAATGTGAACATTTCTTCTTGAATCGATCCTATTTTCAAGACCTTCTTTTGAGAAATAGGAAGTAGATTCAAGCCTAAAATATTATTCTCAATTCAAGCAAACAAATGTTTGATCATAGATTTTTTTGACATTTTCCATGTAAAGCTCGTGGAAAAGCTTTATTTCAGCTTCAGCTTATATTGGAGCGTTGAAGTGGATTAATCAGAAGTGTCTCTGGTTCAGTGGGTAGCGCGTTTGACTGGGGCATGGGGTTGCGGGTTCGCTGTTGGTTGGATGCAAGTTTCTTTTTTTAATTTTTGTTCAGATTCTCTTGTCTTTTCCATAAGAAAAGTTTGCTTAATTCAAGGTTACTTTTCCTTAAAGCGCTGCTATTGTAATTTCACATGGATCAGTGTGACTAATTCTCAAATGAAGAGAAATATTTCTTGGCTGTTTTTTATTGTCTTTTTTTCTTGATTTGAGCCATATTTTCTTTACTTTAGCAGGCGATTTGGTTCAGTGTGTAAAAACACGACAAATTATTTCGCCAATTTCGACTGTTTTCAGAGCATTAAATATACGGAAATACACCCATGCCTACTTGGGACATGCAAAATTAAGATACATACATATATTGTTTCGTATACGGTAAGCAAGCGAATTTTTATATGGAATGTAAAATTATGTCGTTTTATTTCAAACGATAAGCTAAAACTCTCTAATAAGAAAAGTTTCGACATTCGCACTAGTAACACGCTCATCATAAGTGTTCCAAAGTGTCGTTAAATTATTTCAATATTATATCTAATACTATATCGCAAACACTGCTTTTGTGCAATCGGATTGATAAATATCGAAATTAGTACATAATTCAAAACGCGCTAGACCTATCGCCCGCTGGTGACGTTGCCTTCACACAAATCTAAACAAAAAAACTTTCTTTTTTCTCATTCCAGGACCTCTACTACTTGGCGCTTGGCTATCCCGAAAAAGATCTCAAAAATGATATTGCACTAGTGACAGGCGGTGGAAGTGGAATTGGTCGACTATTAGCAACACGATTAAGCAAAATGGGCACTAAAGTGGTCATTTGGGATATTAATCAACAAGGTGAGTTAACAGCAAGGTGTTGATTGGTTTGCTAATAACGAAAATCAATCTGAACCCACCTTGTGGAAATCATATAGAAAACACACACATAGTCTAATGACAACCTCATTTGCTTGAATTTTTTGTCTAAATATATTTATGTAAAATGTTGGCATTATTTATATAACTATTCAAATTTTGTTTATGTTCCTTGCACCGTCGGTCATCGACTTGATAACAGAGGTAGGCCGAATGTTTAGGTTGTTAATTTGAATTTTTCATGGTTGCAGAATTTTTGGTAATGAACGTGTGTTTATTTTTGTTGAAATAATGTTGGTTTTCTTAGACGGAGGCGGTTTTTTTTTGGAAAAATATAAATTTAAAAATAACACATTTTATCTGTTTTAAATATGCCTGTATATCTACTTAAGACGATTATTTGTACTACAAACAGTTTCATTTTAAATAAAATTCATTTTAAGTAAAATAAAACAACCGGACACAATCACAAGTTTTTCATTAGGCATTGCTACTGATGTCAAAACTTGTAGATATCACATGGAGTGTGGTAGACGGTAGCGACCGTAAAGAGTTAGCAGAAGACTTCGTAGATAAATAAGACAAACTACCACAAATCCTGTCGTAACTTCTATGATGATGATGATCTCTCTTAAGAGCTGAACATCACTTTTCTCATCAGTTAAAACCGATGAACGATTCAAAGAAATCAATTTGATTAAGAAATGACTAATATTATATAATTTAAGTATTTTATTTGCTCAACAATTCGCTATTATTATTAGTCGTTGCAAATTGATTGATAACTACAATTGATCACTTTGAATATTTTTATAAAGAAAATTTACTCAATCTGCTTTATCACTGTTGTTAATTAAGGCTAAAAAAAATTCTATAAATCATCATTATTTGTGCTGTTGATTGTCATAATGTTTTTAGCATCTCTTTGTCTGGAAAATAAACTATTTTTTGAGTCTTCACACTTTGAAATTATGCAGACTCAAGACATGTGATCGGATTGGAAGTTGTATGTAAACATGCATAAATGGACTTTTTATATACATATTTACAAATGAATATTTACGCGTTGACCTTGCCATGAATGATAGTTATTGTGAAATGATGATTCATTTTTCTTGTGAATTCCCTTTTTTAGTATTCGCGATGTTATGACGATGAGACGACATTATTTGTACTTCTTATTTAGAATTTCTTATTTAATTTGACACAGGTATTTAGGTTAAACGCTCCTTTCGCATATCGCTAATTAAAATTCTATGATTCTAAATTTCCTAAAAAATTACGGACGCATAAAATGTTTTCACTATATTCATATATTTGCATTTTATTGCTGTTTACCTAATAGCTCGTGATAAAATTACGTCAATAGTTATACAGGGTGTCCGGAAACTGCCGCATAAACGCACCGGATTGTCATTCCCCAGTTAATTTCCAGCAAAAAAGTTGTACGGAACATACCCCCTCAGCTTAACCCTTTCGCTGCCACAGGCATTTAAAGATTTTTGAAAAAATCATTTTCAGCCAAAATTAACCCTAGTTTTCTGCATTTAAGGTACCAAAACTGTTAGAAATAATGGAGCTAGAATAAAATGATGTAAAAAAGATATGATCGTAAGACTATGCGCCAATTTTTAAAAGAATCGTACAAGCACCTCACCTTGGCAGAAGTTGGAGAAAATTGAGATGGAAAAAAGATTGTTTTTGGGTCAAATCACGCAAATTTGACTTTGAAGCTCTGTAAAAACCAAACCTCTTATCCGATTTTAGTGTGGTTAGTTTTATTATATTGGTAAATTTGTTGGCAGTAATAATCATTTTATTTCACTATTCTAGCTGGTCTAGGTTTGGAGATATTAGGCTTTAAGTCGTGCAAGAAAATGATTTTTTTTTAAAAATCTTTGAATGCCTGTGGCAGCTAAAGGGTTAAGCTGAGCGGGTATGTTCCGTACAACTTTTTTGCAGGAAATAAACTGAGGATTCATAATCCGGTGCGTTTATGCGGCAGTTTCCGGACACCCTGTATTTGTATTGGTATTAGAGAACTTATAAAAACTCATAATGTTATTCGAGACGGAGGGTAGTTTATGCCTATTGAATATTGCTATAAAATATACCATAAACAATAGGCCATTATTCGGCGCTATATCCATGCAGAGAAATTCCCTGACTGTGTATCCTAACATTGCGGTAATTTAAATCATGTATTTGCCACACTCTGGGTTCAAAAGCCACCAAGAGGTACGAACTTCGTTTCCATTATTCCAGTTTCTTCATAAAAAAGTTACTGATTTAGAGATAGGAGTTAAAACACTCGATCCGCGTTATTGAGAAAAACAAGATTAGTTTCTTGTTAGACACTTTATTCAAGACTCTCCTAACAGTTTTTCCTTAAACCTATTTATACTAATTCTTAAACCATGTTTCTTGTCGTTTATAGGTTTGCGAGGATATAAAACTTATATATGGCAATTTTCTGATGATGATCTTCAAGATCCATTTGAAACCTTATCAGAAAATTGTATCTGCGCAATAGGCCAGTCATTTTATGATTTTAGGTCGCAAAAAATAGCTCGGCTCTGGTTTTTTTGGGATATTGTTAGGGTTGATACCAGAAGTGTACTACCAATTTTGCAACTTCGAAAAACCTGTGCTAACCTCGTGACCCTCAAAAAAACTCAAAATTTTCTGACTTTTTTCATATTTTAGTTTGTAATTTCCAAAAGGTGCTTCCTACAAGAAAGTCGTCTACCGGATTTTTAAAGCTAACAAAACCTTCTTTAATTTGAGTTCACCTCCAGCTTTGTAGGTGTAAAGGATCCCAAGAGAGAGAGAACACTTTAAACAAGAAAACAAGTTCAAAATTGTAATTTTATCTTCCGAACTAAATATCCGCTTAAATGCGCATTCTGCGGAGAAAGTCATGTGACACCAAGTTATAAGCCAGTTACTTAGCTGTACATATGTCGGAACGAATGGAATCGGACCATGAGGTCATAGGGCTGCCCCTGAAAATCAGGTTCTTCTAAGTAAATTTTTTTTCTTTATGTATCAGTATTAACCAAACTTCACCCAATTGTGTTTCTGGTTAAGCCTCAAAAAATATCTAGGAATGGATGGAATCGGAACATTACGTCAATGGGCTGTCATACAAACCAAATATTAGGTTCTTGTAAGAAAAACTTTTTTTGAATCTTAACCAAAATTCATCCAACTGTGTTCCTGGATTAGCCTCAACGCATCCAGGAATCGGAACACGTCATAAAGTTACGTCGTATTACAATTTAAAAAAAAAAAACATAATTTAAAATGCTGTATCTTGGGATCCTTTTTACCTACAAAGCTGGGGTTGCACTCAAATTAAAGAAGATTTTGTTAGGTTTAAAAGTGCAGTTGACGATTTTCTTGTTGGAAGCACCTTTTAAAAATTACAAACCAAAATATGAAAAAAGTCCGAAAATTTTGAGGTTTTTTGAGGGTCACGGGGTTAGCACAGTTTTTTGGAGTTGCAAACTTGATGGTACACTTCTGGTATCAACCCTAACAATATCCCAAAAAACCAGAGCCGAGCTATTTTTTGCGACCTAACGCCTTATATTTCGGTTTATTGACTGGCCTACAATGTTTTTGTTGCGCATGTAAATCAAGACGACAAAAAAAACCGATTCAAAAGGAAATTTTCCAAAAAAAAATTAAAAAAGGAGTTTATCACGAAAACCCCTACGATCTACATTATGTGTAATATAGATTTTATATATAATTGCGCTAATATCGCTAGGCACTGTACGGCAGACAGCCGGACTACCTCTCACATCAATTACATATCCCGACCGAAAAAAAAAATGAATTTTGCCGAGGAATTTTATTACGGAACTTTAGTGTTAAGTTCGGATTCCTGCGGCTGCGGGGTGCGTAGTTCGTCTATACCAGTGGTTCTCAACCTTTTGAATCTCGTGCCCCCCCTTGAGCAGGTTACAAATCCTGGCGCCCCTCCCCATAAAAATCGAAATGTAATGTACTGATTTACGGTGAATAGGGAAGAAAATAATTTGTTTTCTAACTTAGGGAAGTTTGTTTCCGTTAGCTCCTTTCATGGTGTAGTATCTACTATGCTCATGCCATAAAATAAAAAAATACAAGCGACACTGATTAGAAATTATATATATTAAACGCACGCAGTATTAACTGTTTTGAAAAATGAAGCACTTAAGTCCAATGTTCAATGCTACCTTTGATGTTGAATTTTTTTTGCTAAATCGGATATTCGAGGTGCAATATTTGTCACGGCAATTCTCATATCAGCAGCAGCATCAAGCCTATTCCGTTGTTTGTTTTTTATTAAGAGAAGAGCAGAAAATCCTTGCTCGCATAAGTATGTCGTCGAAAACAGCACCAAAAATTTAACCGCAACATTTTGAAGGATTTTTTATGATCTCCCACTTTTAATCCAGAACTCTTCCAGACCTCGTGCTTCATAACTATCATTCACCGTTCTATCATTTTGCAAATCGATAGCTTCCTCCTGCAGCTCATCAGGTAATTCTTCTACGTTAGAAGTAAACGGATTGCGTACCATGTTTTTTATTAGTATTATGCGACTTCTTTCTTCGGGAAAATATTTTGAAAACTCGTATGCGAGAATCTGAAGATGTTGGAAAATCTCGGTTTTTAGATCTGTGGCCAATTCCTTATCTGAAATTAGTTTTACCAAGTTCACGAAAGATGTAAAATTACCCATGGAAACTTTTTTTATCCATAAATTGATTTTTTTGACAAAGGCCTGGATTCTATCCTCGTTTTAAACTATGAAAGTAACAGCTGAAAAATTCTAGAAAGAGGAAAAATGTTTTTAATTGTTACAGAGCTAAAAATTATAGGGATGCGGTACGCACTTCAGACGGAACAGACTAACTGCACATGCACACAGAACAAGCCACTTGTGAGATACAGGAAAATGCAATAATGCACAAAAGTATTGTAACACACTGAGTTTTACACAAATGTAGGTGTATTTTTTTACACCAAAATTGGTAAATATACACTGAAAATGTGAAGTTACACAAAAATAAAGTAATGACACATCTTCACACCAAATGTGGTGTAAAATTACACCGAAATAGAGTACCACATATTAAAAAATCTGGTAATATTACACTATTTTGTGGGTTTACTAGAAATTTTGTTGAAAAATAAACGTTTACTGTAATTTTGCAAGAAAAAACGTGTAAAATTCAACGAGTTTTCGATGTAAAATTCAACCTTGTTTTTACAGTGTGGGCTGGGAGCGTTTTTAAAGCAAGTACTTGTCGATGGATAATACAATGTGTTGTAACCATTGACGGATTCTTTTTTTCATCAAACTAGCAAATCCGGAATCGCGACCAAGCATGGTAGGGCCTCCATCTGTGCATATATCCGCCAGTTTCGTCCATTGCAGTTCTTTTTTTTTAAACACTCATCAATAATAGCCATTACTTCAGCTGCTTTTGAGGTGGTTTTAAGAGTGGCCGAAATTAGTAAGTCTTCCTAGAAAACATTTTCTTCGATGTCTATGTATCGAGCATAAACAAGAACCTGGCAGCATTTTGCAATATCCGTTGCCCCATCACATTGCAGAGAAAAATACGGTGAGTTTTTTAATTTTATCAAGGAGCTGACTTTCAACATCAGCTGCCATTTCATCTACCCGACGCTTAATCGTGCAGTCTGACAGCGGTATGTCTTTAAGCTTGTTCGTTGCTTCAGTGCCCAACACTATTTCTGCGGCTTTTAAAATACATGGTTTTATCAGATACTCTCCAATAGTACCTATGTGATTTCTTCGATTTCGCGATAAGTAGTAAAATTTCATAGGAGGCCACAGTATTTTTTTCGGAGTCTGCACTCCTCGTGCCACTTGGACCTAGCTTAACTTTTTTTAGGGACTCAAATTTGCTTATAAAAAACTCTAAAATTCATGTAGTCATCTGAGTACTTTCTTTTTTTGTTGGAGGATGCTGTAATAATTTTAATTCATATAAATTAATTTCTCTTGTAATATTCCAGAGAAATATTTTCTTACCGACAATAGAAGATATTATAATAAACTGTAAACGGCCGGCGAAATAAACTACATACTAAATAATGTATGCACTTATTGCGTTTATTAACGTTTATTAACGCCGCATAAACGAACCGGATTATGATTCCTCAGTTGATTTCCAGCAAAAAAGTTAGGCTTTAAGTCGTGCAAGAAAATGATTTTTTCCAAAATCTTTAAATGCCTGTGGCAGCTAAAGGGCTAAGCTGAGGGGGTATGTTCGGTACAACTTTTTTGCTGGAAATCAACTGAGGAATCACAATCCGGTGCGTTTATGCGGCAGTTTGCGGACACCCTGTATACACTCCGCAATGATATGCAATGTAACGTTGACTCACAATTTCCTATAAACGGCTGTGTTAACGCACCAATGGCCCCACATGGGGGTATACGGTACTGAGAAGAAGAAGAATTCAAAAATAGATTAACTATATTTCCGGCTTGTACTAAAAGGTACTGAACGGCATATTTACAGACAATCTTGATTGATAATTCCTACAGAGCTCCCAACGAAAAAATTACATACGTAAGGACATGGCTACAGACACAAGAGCTGAATTTATTAGCTATAACCCAATTCGTTCAGAAATTAGAGCCGTTCCAAAATTTGACCTAAATCCGAAAAAAATGTCATGGTCCTAGCTGCCTGTGTTCAGAAATCAGAGCTGCTCCAAAAGTCCTTCTAAAATTTGACCCAAAAACAAAAAAACCGGACACAGGGAGAACCAAGCGTAAACGGGGCATCTTTCGTAAAATGTCTGATCGGAGGGGGACTAGGCGGTCGATGTAGGTTGTGTTACGGCGCATATTTTTTTTAAATTTCAGGGTCCTAGCTGACCTTGTTCAGAAATTAGAGCCGTTCCAAAAGTCGTTCCAAATCTGACAAAGCTCAAACGGGTTAAATTTTCGAAAAATGGCCGTTCGAAGTGGGATGAGGCGTCCGATGTAGAGCGTGTGTTGGCGCATATTTAATGGAAATTTCGCGATCCTAGCTGCCTGCGTTAAGAAATTAGATCCGTTCCAAAAGTCGCTCCAACATCTAACAGCTACCATTTGAAACAAATTTGAAGTTTTTCGCGACATTTTATCAAAATATATGGCTGAATATAGCTTTGGGGTAATCATACCTGCTCCACTTTCCATCAAGTTCAAAGATATTTCACATTTAGACATTGATCAAAATTTCAAGTCCCTAGCGATATTCTGGGGAAAGTTATGGTCGAATTAAAAAGCAACCAAACAGGTATACGTATACAGGAAATTGCTGTTTTGCTTCACAGTTTAAATTGAAGAGAGTTTAGATTCTCTGCCAGAGCAGGTTTTCGTGCATTTGTCGACTTCAATGGCAATTTGGCCAAAACCAAGTGGTACCGATTTTGAGTGAGCTTTGGACAGTGGAAGAAGGGACTGGATTTCTGGCTTGGACTCTTCTCTTGAGCTTGGACTCTTCTCTTGAGCTCGTCCCATAAGTGTTCATTGGGATTGATGTCTGGACTGCGTGCAGGCCAGTTAAGTGTCGACATATTGGCTTCATTCAGAAACTGCCGAGTGAGGCGCGATGCGTGACACCGGGCATTGTCGTGCATCAAAGTGAAGATCTCGCCAATAAATGACGCATAAGGCACAACATGGGCACGGAGAATATCGTTTACGTATCGATCTGCTGCCAGCGCTCCTCCTAGGCCTCCTCCGGGCACGAATACGAGCTCCGTTTTTCCCTCCAAGCAAATGCCAGCCCACATCATACAGGAAACGCCGCCGTATGCAACCGTTTCAGTGAAACAGCACTGCGCAACCTGAAGCCTATAGACTGTGCATCTTTTATCACTGCTATGCACACACATTCTCGACTCGTCAGTGAACAATACTGAGCTCCATTCCGTAACGCTCCAATTCAGATGATCTCGAGGAAATAAGAGGCGCGCTTGTCGGTGTCCTGCAGTCAATTTGGGGCCTGCAGCAGGCCGTCTTGGAGTGATATTCGCTTCTCTTAATCGTCTCCTCACTGTCCGGACACTAACGGCCACTCCGCGAACACGCCTCAGGTTCTGCTGCTTAGCAACACCCGTAAGGAACCGCTTTCATAACGTACTTGTAACAATGAAACGGTCATCTCTCTCTGAAGTGGCTCGAGGGCGGCCCGTTCTTGGTCACGAATTAAAGCTACCAGTCTCTTGAAATCTAATGCTAACTCTCAAGACAGCAGACTGACACATTCCAAGACGACGAGCGACCGTTCGCTGACTAAGACATTCAATTCAATAGGGCTACAACTTGAGCCGCTTGATCAGGCGCCGTATCCATTGATGACAAACAAGTGATTGAAATTACCTTAGATGTAAGCCAACTTACCAGATGCAACTGATAATGAGAAACCGATTACGGGCGCATTTGTAGGGGTAATTTACCTGACAGTTAGCCACCATAAAATTAGATTTTTCTAAGTTTTGTAACTAATTTGTTACAAATGACATTAATTTAAAAAAGTGCGCAGCAAATATTGATAAAAAGGGCACAAACAGGTAGCTAAGGTTTCAAACTTTGAATTCCATACGAGTTTTATCGATAACTATCGTACTTTTCAGAAAACACGTACAAATATACGCGATTATAGGTTGAGTCGATACTTTTGTCCGTAAGTGTAGTCTGACAGTACTTTTACCATCTTATGGGTATAGGGTGTAACAAGGGATACTCGAATGCTGTTTTCAACTACTTAGGTATGCATGCTTGGACAACGTTCAACTGTTCAGTAGAAAAGAACTAACCGCAGTGCTAGCGCCAGAGAGAAGAAATAATCAATAATAGAGAGTTTTAGCATATCGTTCGCAATAGTACGACATAATTTGACATTCCATATAAAAATTCGCTTGCTTACCTTATATGAAACAGTATATCACAATTTTGCTTGTCCTAAGTAGGCATGGGTGTATCTCACGACAAATGATTTCGCCAATTTCGACTGTTTACAGAACATCAACTACGGAAATACACCCATGGGACATGCAAAATTATGATATACTGGTTCGTATACGGTAAGCAAGCGAATTTTTATATGGAATGTCAAATTATGTCGTGCTATTTCGAACGACATGCTAAAACTCTCTCATAATGACTGCTAAAACTATACGCAAAATGTTTCCTCTGAGAAGCGCGTCGCGAAAAACTGAAAAGGGAGTCGAAATAGGGAAAAGATTGGGAACCCCTGATCTATACTATACAACATATTTTCTTAAAAAACACATTTTATTGTATAAAATTGTATTATTAGATAATAATTGTTATAAAATTATAATTTATAAATTTATTGTAGATTTGTTTTAAATTTGCTTGCAGGTATTAACGAAACTGTTGAAATTGTTCAATCCACGGGCGGCTACTGCAAAGGTTATGTTGTGGATATTTCAAAGAAGGAGGATGTGTACAAGGCTGCGGATCAAGTCAGGAGAGATGTCGGTGATGTAAGTTCATTCAATTATTAAAATTTTTATTTTGTATGTACGTAGTTAGATGGGAATGTAGCTTTGAAAAGAAAAATCCTTTAATATAGGATAATAATAATGCTTATAAGCAACTTTCATTATTGGCATCGTTTATAAAAACGGAAACGTGTTTTTTTATTAAAATTGAAATAGATCAGATTACATAGTTGCAGTTTTTAGAAGTTTAGAAGAAGTTTTTAGAAGAGGAAAGCCTAAAAATACCTGGCGATTCGCTCGTTTAGGACAAGTTAGGATACTTTCTTTAATAAAGTGAGGTCAAGTAAATGGAAGAGCTGCGCTGTTTTGTTTTAAAAGAAAAAAATATTTAAAATACGTTCATGGAGCAATTTTAACACCAACAAAAAATTGTTATTTTTGGATAGAAACTGTAAATTTTTAATTAGAGACAAGATTATGTACTCCATATTTGATACACCCCCAATCAATGAGATAGTTTCACTTGAAAAATGGCTGTATGTGGGAAAGTGATAATGGTATTTTTTAAAAATTTGGTCTTAATATTTTCAGTAGCCTGCTTGTTCTTTTAATAAAACAAGGTCTCAGATCTTGAATCCCGTTAGGATTTTAGATTTTACAAGAGTTCTTAAAAACAGTACAATGTGAAAGTTATTAGGATATTTCCAGAGGAAATACAACACAAAATAACGGTACGAAAAGATAATTTTACATTGGGAAATTTTGTTAATAATAATTTGAACTTCCGTTTAGGGATAGTATTGTATGGGCTTTGAAGGTACTTTAAGTTAATTACATTATTCGGGGAACTTGGGACGAAATTAACTTAAATTACCTTCAAAACATACCCAATTATATCCCTGATAATTTTTTTTTAACTGATATCACGTAACGGAAGTAACACTTTTTATTAGCCCCATTTTCCAAAATAAAATTATTTTGTTATACCGTTAGTTTGTGTTTTATTCCCACGGGAACTATCCTAATGACTTTCTCTTTTGCACTGTTTTTAAGAATTTCCGTAATAATATCCTAACGGGACTTTGGATCTAAGACGCTGTGTTATTAAAAGAACAAGCAGGCTACTGAAATCATTGTCACCAAATTTGAAGAAAATACCGTTATTACTTTCCGACATACAGCAATTTTTCAAGTGGAACTATCCTATTGATCGGAAGTGTAGTACAACAGTATAGAAATTCTGTGAATTAACAAGTTCACGGTCTATTAGTAACATGTGTACACAGCGTTCCTCCCCGTTCCTGACTATGAGTCATGTGACTCGGAAGGCAGACGTGGTGGTAAACTGGTAGCATCGACGAAAAAAACCAGCAGACATAATAAATATTTTGTATTTTGATTGGGACGATTGTTTCAATGAAAAACTGTATAGAAAAAAAACTTAAATCGAGGTGAAGTTTTAAGATTAAATGAGTGGACTCGGACGGCATTGGGTAGCCATGCGTCTTTCTTTTTTCGGGAAAAAAAACATTAAAAAAAATGTTAAGTTCGGAAAATGGCATTTTAGTTGTGTTCTGATTGCTACGATGATTCCCGAATGTACCCGAACATTAAGCCATTATCCAGCGTACATATACACACGAACGATCAGCGTACAAGCTGTCGATAAGTATTCCATTGAATACGAGAACCGAAAATAGTCAGTCAGTGCCGCGAGCGCGGACGGGGGATTGGCTCACGTAGTGAGCAGGGGGCGAAGCCCCCTAGGTTAAACAAAAATTGTGATTTCTCCATTTTTTAATGTTGTTTTGCAATTCTTTTTCGAAAAAAACCACACAAAATAGCAAGTTTGTCATCACATGTGACTTTTTTCCATTTTTAAAGAGCTTTTAAGCAATGAGCCTATTTCTAAATTTATATTCAATAAATTTAATAATGTGTTGAACCTCTCTTACTTAAAATGTCCTAATAGATACTATTGGGGAGTGACTCTTACAATTTTCTTATATGATTTAGGGAAATACCTTACTAGGGGCCCCTGAATGCTTTCGATAGGTTCGGCTTCATTATAAAATTGTTTTAGAGACTCCTACTGTTTACAAAATAAACATCCCCAAAGGCTTTCTTTTAAATTTTGATGTCGGGAAAGTATAAGGAGCATGTATTTCTTCTAAAGGGAACCTCTCTTTATCCGAAAAGGTAACATATAGACCAATTCTTTATTCCATGTCAAGTGTTCTCGTGCTTAATTTAAGCGACTTTTCCCTTCGGGGAAAGTGAAGGCGTTTTTTTTAGTTTTAGTTTTTTTTAAATGTGGAGCATTTCTAATCACTGTTTGAACAATAGAAAAGCTCTCCTTAATGTCAAAATTTACCCTAATCTTTGCGCCATGGGTATCTCCGATTGGAACTCCCGGATAAAAAAAATACATGAGACACGATTCTAGTACAGGAGTACCCCGATTTAAGTCGCTTCGATTTAAGTCGCTTCGCACTTAAGTCTTTTAATAACTCTTACCTTACAATTCGATTTCCGACAATTTTGCTTCGCACTTCCGTCATTTCTGATGATTTTTTTTTTCAATAACAAATGAAAAATTTTTGGCATTAAAGGAAATATTTTGGTGAAAAAATCACATCCATTGGTAAAAATTAAGATTACATTACAAATCCGACCTTTCGCTAAATAGACTCGTTAGTCGGAGAATCTTCGTATGAAATAGAAAATGTTACAGGAAATAAGTGTTTCATTGTGGAAACGCTACTAAACGGACATATTGTTACACTCCTGTTTTTTTTGGAAGATCAATCGGAATGTTCATAGTTTTATCAACATAGATCAAATGTGGTTTAATTCTTTGACTTATCTTATCTGTCAATTATGTACTTGCATAGCGGTCTCCAAACACTAAAGCAAAACCTGGGCCTGGGCAAAATAATTTATATGGAAATTTCTAAAAATCATTTTCGTATTTTAAATGTCTTTCAAACATTTATGAATCTGATTACAAATGATTCCGGGTTTATTCTTAATTCCATCTTTTGAGGGGGTATGAACTACAATTAATTTGTAGAAACCTTAGACAGGAAGTCAATTATCGAAAATAGAGTGAGGGCATGTCACTGATTTTACTGAAAACACGAAAATCTTATGTATCGCTCTCCAAAATTTAAAAATATGATAAAAACCAGTATTTCAGAAATAGGAAACCCAACCAACCTTGGTAGCCAAAGTTGCTGAACTAAAACATAAATTAATTTCGTACAGCAAGATAGTGAAAAAAAAAACAAGAAAAGTGAGAACTGGGGCTAAAATTGTTGTTCAAGAAATTACCTCGCCAAATCCAGAATTTCTGGAATCCTTAAGCTTCATTCGACATTCGTGGGAAAGCTGATAGATTTATTCGGCCAATGCGATTTTTTTTTGCAATGCAACTCTAAAAACAACTTTAACTTATTAACTGAATTCCTTGACAGAAGAGTTTCACGAAGTATTTTCTGAACAAAAAAAGACTATTTGACGATTAAGTAGATTCCTACCAGACGTAGATTTTGCTTGTATAAGTCACCAACTTCTTGCTTTAGTGATTTTTAGACTTTAATTATATACAAAAACTAGAGCTCTATAGAGGCACACTGCTACTTAATGGATCAGGTGAATTAAAATTGTCCAAATGACCAATTTATATTCCAAAGACGACGGCAATTTTTGCATTTATTCGACGCTAAAAAATGAATGAAGGAAGCTCCTGATAGATTTAATTTCATGTTAGAACGAAAAATAACTCGCTTGCTTGCTTGCTTTTCGGAAGCGCATATAGCGTTGATTTTTTTAATATAATTCCTTACGGTGTGAAAATCTACAATTGCCAACTCCAGACCCTATTGAGGGTCCGAAAATTTGAGTTTGCTTGAAATCTACATTTCTTTGTACATGTAATCATATTTGTAGGACATGCACATTTATAGTTTTGCATTTGGCACATTTTTTCCATTCATACCTAAATTTGCTTCGATTTAAGTCGTTTCGACTTAAGTCGCTTTTTTCTGGAACGCAACCCTGACGTAAATCGGGGTATTCCCTATGAAAACTTTCTTTTATATATCATACATAATAAATTGCAAATTCCAATAAAAATAAATATTTTCTGACCTAAAGTATAAAACCAAATCATTTTCCCTTTGCCTCACAATAACTTCCTGTTCCCGGTTACCAGGAGGACGTGACACGATGAAATTTTGGAAAATAGTTTTAATCATGCTATACCTAAGTATTATGTATCACGAAAAAAATTATCCAATCACCGGCTTAGGAACGGTGTCGAAAGTGTTAAAAATTAATTACATTATCAAAAAGCAATTGCCATTGAAATTTTCACTTGAAATATACTTACATGTACACATTTTAGTATGTACAGTGTTTATTATTTCGTACTTTTCATCATAAAAATCGTTAAGTGAAGAAAATGTCGTGCAATTCATAATAAATTACAATTTTTTATCAGATCACACCTTTAACAAGATTTAGCAGTCATCATCATTGATTGATCGGAATTTTTAAAGAAATTTATTTTGGTGCGTAGTACTCATAGTACCTTAATGATTGATACATGCGAATAAAATAACTCACCCTTGATTTAAGACTCGATTAATGGATTTTGGTTCGTAGACTGACAATTTAAAGGTAAAGGTTCCAATTCGCATTAAATATATTGTGGGTATGTTATAAAATTGACAAGCAGATGGAGATTGATCCATTATCGCTAAAGTTGTTGTATTAATCCTTTGTTTCATAGTATAGTTGCTAGTTGAAACAAAGTAACAGCGGTAAACAAGATAAAGATGGTTATTGCGATTGCATACTTTTGTTTTGTTGGTAAATGAGGCAGGATTATCATAGTAGAGTCGAGTGTATGAAATCAAACAATGATCTAAATTAATTGTATGTATAGCGTTTTAATAATTACTGAAAGAAATGCAATTTCCAGCCGGGAAACATTATATTTTCAAGCCGAGTCGATCAAATAAATCTAAAACGATATCCAGGGTGAAAGCTATAACTCTTAACTATTGCATTAACTATTTAATAAGGAAATATTTTGAGAGAGAGGAGAATACCCACATCCAGTGTATCATAAAAAAAAATATTTATGTGTTATGTATGATCGTATAAATTTTATTTCCTGTCAATAAACTCACTCGGGTCATGCTGATTACAATTTTAAGTACCTCAGTCATCATTAACCTTTCCTCGTGAAAGTTATCGACTTTTAAAACGACCTTCGATTGATGATTGGAAATTTTATTGTTTTCAATATAAGTTCGTAAAATCTTTTTCATATTTCAAAATATCATTTACACATGCATAAGAGCATAAGACTGTCATAAAATGTTCAGTACTTTTTTTATGTACCATAAGAACTTTATACTAATCCCGGGCTTTAGGGCGGCGCACAAGAGCGCGCAGGACCCGCGTGGCGGGGGCGAGGGGCACGGGATTTAGGGGCTCAAAAGCCACATGAAAGATTCTTGAACCATAAAACAGTCCCACTATGAAAAACAATACTCCGACGTAGATATTGTTTGTATACAAGAAGAGATATACGCACTTTTCGAAGTCAAACCAAGTGGTTATTTTATTGTTTCTCTTTCACTGGCTCCCTTAGATAAGCCTCTACGCTCAAAAAATTACATATTGTCCTCAGATTTTTGAAAGTTTATCAGACCATCCGGATCCCCAAAATTTCACAAAAAAAAAAAGAACTCTTCTATTGTTTCATATCATTCCTTGTGCAAGGAAACTTTGTCTTCTTTCATAATTCACATGAAAATGGCTCGAATTCAGTACATTATCCATAAGTAAATGTAATGAAAACACACCATTTTGTGTTGTGGTTTATGTGAAAAGATAAGTTAAACTTTTAAAATTGTTCTGCTTAATTTACTCTAAACCGCTTTCCGCTTTCGGCTCTATGAACACTTTATAAGCCTCCATTGCGGAATAAATTTGCTCCTGGTATATGGCTGCGCTATTTGCAATAAACTATTTTAAAACATTTTTGGAGATAGTACATTTCCTATAGGGTGTTTACACCAGACTAAACTCCAACCCACTTTGTCATGAATTCACGAACACGAACAAAATTATTTGAGAGTGGTACTAAACTTAGTTCGAACTAGTTAGTACGGCTTGTAAATACATATATGTACGTCGATGAAGACCAAAATATTTTATCTTGTTTGCGGTATATATAGGGTCATTAGGGCCAGGGCCGGATTTAGCCTCTATGGCGCCCCTGGGCAGCTACGAATTTGCCACCCTCCGCCAATGGATAAGCTTGAAGGTAGCAGTTGTCAGCTCAAAAAGAAAATGTAGGCAAAACGTTAGCGGGCGTATGTGAAAAATTGAAAATTTAGTTTTTTTTTACTAGTAAGCGTATTTTGTTTGCTTGAAAATTTTTTATGTTACTTCCCAGAGGAGGAGGAATCCAGGTGTTCCGTGCACCTCCCAAAATTGTTTTAGGAATGATTGAAACTCCAATGATAACATAGAAAACTGTATAATTCTTATTACATTCGGCTTTTCACTTTTTTAGAAATGCGTTCATGTTTTTAATTTTTTTCTTTCGATCGTTTTGAAAATAATTTGCGAATTACCCCAACAAATGAAATTTCCTATATTAGCATAATATTTAACCAGAAAACATCATACCGAAAAAAACCCAAAATTAAGAAAGCGGTAAATTTTGGACACTCCTTGACCTAATTTGTTTTCGGTGATAAAGATAACGAAAACGAATTGGGAAAGCACTTACTGATGCTATTTAGCAAAAATCATTTGGTGCCTAAAAAGTTCTAGATTTTCCTGATTTCAACTATCTTAAATTATTTTTTATTTTCGGTGGAATTTCCCGTTTTTCTCTGAACAAAAAAATTGCAAATTCGAAAATTTTAGCGTAAAAATTCTTAAAAATTTAGTTAAACCCGATAGAAACTCAAAAATTTGATAGCCAATGCCGCATTTCTAATATCGAGACTTGGACCTCCCCCGAAACCAAATTCTTGCTTCCCAGCGAGTTTGATGTGGGGCCAAATTTAAGAAGTAATTGAACACACGAAAATGTGTGGTTAGATGAGTTACCTGCTTGGGGCGTTTGGAACTTTCCAAAGGATCGCTATCACCAAAAATATTTTTCGATTTTTTTTTCTTCAAGTCTGGGGCAATATTAGAGGCTTGAAAACAGAAGCTGGCAGCCAAGTACTAGCGTATTTCTAACATTTAATGTGGCTTCAGGCATAATGTTTTAAGTGAAGCCAAAGATGATTTATGCTCCTACTCTAAATATACTCCTGAACTAAAGGCTGCCACGCCATTCAGAGTGAATGTCTGTATGCTTCAAGCAAAACTTTTGAGTAGTCCTAATTTTTGAAGGCGGAATCACATTATAATTTGAGTTGAGGTTCCGATTAGGTGCTTTGAATTAAGACGAATACATTTAACTAGAATAAATTAAAAAAGCAAATTATTTTCTACAATTATGTTTGAATTTTCAAAATCCATTTTTCCCATAATTTTAGACCAATGAAAAAATTTAAGAATTTGCCGCCCCTCAAATTCTGTCGCCGCGGGCAGTAGCCCAGGTTGCCCATATGGGAAATCCGGCCCTGATTAGGGCTGTGGTACAGAGGCCACTTTTGGTTTGAAGTCACGTTTGACGTTTATCAAAACAAACACACGCAAAATTTTCGCACAATATTAAATTTTATAATTTGCATTAAATTCATAAGATTTATTATTAAATTCATTATTTTATGATTCATTTACTCGTTCGCTTCATCGGTAAAAGTGGTTTCGCGAATCGGTTTAGTGAATAATCATAAATTTGTTTGAAAAGTTTTTGGTGGTTTGCATTTTCTACCTGCCGCTCGGGCGGTCTTTGTTCTTTGTTTTCATTTGGTCCAGTAGTCATTTCAACTCGGCTTAACTGAGTTATCTGGGCATAGATTTTCATACAAGCATATAGCGCAGTGGTAGCGTGTACGACTCACGCCCGTGAGGTCCTGTGTTCGAATCCCAGTTTTTACAATTTTTTTTTTCTTTTTGCATTTTTTCTTTTTTTTTATTAATTTATTAGTTTAGTTCTTGAATTAAAATGAATTGTGTTTGCGAGCAATTTTACAAAGTTCAAATTGACGGTCTATCTCAGCTCGTTTCGTCGTTGCAGAGCCAACTTAGCAAGCTGAGATCCCTTATGAAAACTGTAAATTGTTGTGAAAACAATTCCAAAATATTGCGAGATAGAAACGTAACTTTAAAAAATAAGAAGAGTAATATAGGGAAAGACACTAAGAAAAAAACTAAAAATATTATTTCAATATCTTCTGAGCAATCTTTCGTTAGCGATGAAGCGGGGACTTCCACTGTTATTTCAGATTCATCTTCTACAATTCCTTCCAACGTTGACAAAAATCAATCTCCGATTGATAAATTTGTCACAGTTCGTAAGAAAGGGAAACATATTAAAAAACCTTCTCCTGTTGGTGATGTTATTCCCAAAAAGAGTGATAATAATAATAGGCGACACAAAAGAATCTTCGGTATCGATCAAGCTAATGATTCTCTTCGAAGTGTCCCCAGTTTCAAGGTATTCCATGTTTCTAAGCTACATGCTTCGGTAAAAGCAGAACATTTAAAGGAATATGTAATGAAAAAGCTTAATTTAACAGATGACAGCTTTCTTTCGGTTTATCCTCTGATAAAAAAAGATTGTGATATATCCAAATTAGTTTCAATCAGTTTCGGTTTGAAACTTCCTCATGAATATTCGAAGCAAGTGTTTTGTGCCAACTTCTGGCCCAAAGGCGTCAACATATCACCCTTCAAATTTTCAAAAAACGACAAACGCCAAAACAGTGTTCAGCAGAACACATAATTTCCAATTCATTTTTCTCCGTCTATTATCAAAATGTTGGCGGTCTTCGTTCAAGAACAAATGACTTTTACCTTGCAGCTTCACAAGAAGATTATGCTGCCATTTGCTTAACCGAGACTTGGCTTCACACAGACATTTCAAATGAAGAACTTTTCATAAGAGACTATGATGTCTATCGTTGCGACCGTTATGAGGCATCGACTAAGAGAGGAGGTGGTGTTTTGGTAGCTATCAAAACAACATTCCCATCTCATGAAGTTGAGCTTTTTCATAAGGACGTGGAACAGATATGTGTTTCTATCAATGTTTCTCGCAGCGAAAAAGTATATATTTTTAATAGCTATTTACCACCTTTGAGTTCAGTTGATGTTTATAACAAACATGTAGATAATATCTCCAAGCTATTTGCATCTTTTGAGGAAAAAGACAAATTGATCGTTGTTGGGGATTTCAATCTTGGTAATATAAGTTGGTACTGGAACGACGACGAGAAAAAAATTCTGCCGCGTGATTTACATCTTGAGTGTGAATCTGTTCTAACAGATTGTTTGTTTGCAATGGATTTGATGCAAATGAATCTTGTTAAAAATTCGATTGGTAGAATTTTAGATCTAATTTTTGTTAGTACTTGCTTGAATGCTTCTGTAATTAAAGTAGATAAACCAATTTTGCCCAATTCAATCCATCACAGTGCTCTTCTTCTTGAGTTTGTTTTTTATGATTACATTGAAGAAGAGCCCGAAGTTATTCCTACTAGAAATTTTCAAAAAGCCCAATTTGAAAAACTAAATTCAACATTTTTTAATATGGATTGGGCTCCAGTTATATCGAATAGTAATCTTATTGAAAGTTATACAATTTTTAATTCAATTTTAAATAAATCTATTCGCAAGTACGTTCCTTTAAAAAAGAACAAAATAAAAGCAAAAAATCCTTGGGCTACCAAAGAATTGTTCAAACTTAAGAGAGCAAAAAATAGGGCCCATAAATTATACAAGAAGTCATCCTCTCTTGCCAATAAAGAAAATTTCTTTAGATTGAGAAGAGAGTATGAATTAATGAATAAAAATCTTTACAAACAGTATATTGCGAGAGCTGAAAATAATATAAAGAATGACAGTAAGACATTTTGGAATTTTATAAACAGCAAGCGTAAGAATACGGGAATCCCAAAAAATTTAGAATTCAATGGCAATTTTTACAAAGATGTTCAATCGGTTTGTGACGGATTTGCTAGATTTTTCAGTTCAGTTTACAAAGTGCCAGACTCCGTTTCATCAGAAATGAATGCGAGCATCAATGGAAGCCAGAGTGCATTGGTCCCTCGGATAGCTCAGGAGGACCTTACGAGTGCTCTTGAGATTTCTGAGGATGACCTATTGAATGCTATGCGTGATCTTGATGTTAGTATTCAGGCCGGACCTGATGGCATTCCTAATATATTTTTGAAGAATTGCATGCAATCGTTATGTCGTCCTTTAGCCTTTATTTTTAATTTGTCCTTGGCTTCAGGTGTTTTTCTTGATGAATGGAAAGTTTCATACATAACGCCTGTACACAAAAAGGGTCCGAAGCATCTTATTGATAACTATAGACCCATAGCTAAAATATCTGCAATACCGAAGTTGTTTGAAATGCTTATTAAAAATAAAATAGATGTTTTAATTAGCCGTTTGATATCGCCATGTCAACATGGATTCCTGAAAGGAAAATCAACTTCAACAAATTTGGTATCATTTACTAAATTTGTTGCTGATGGTATCGAGCAGGGAATGCAGGTTGATGTGGTATATACCGATTTTTCGAAGGCTTTTGATAGAGTAGATCATAATATTTTACTTACAAAACTAGAACATTTAGGAATACAGTCAATTTTTCTAAGCTGGGTGAGATCCTATCTAACGGATAGGACTCAGTTGGTGAAGTTAAATGGCTGTATATCCCGCTCTGTTATAAAGTGCTCGTCAGGGGTTCCGCAAGGAAGCCATTTAGGACCACTTTTCTTTTTAGTTTTCATAAACGATATCATCCAAAATTTTAAATTCGTGCGTGTATGGCAGTATGCCGATGATATGAAAATCGCTATGAAAATACGCAACATTGATGACTGCCTTAAGTTGCAATCCGATTTAGAAAAGCTGCAATTTTGGTGCCGCGATAATAATTTAAATTTAAATGTTAGTAAATGTAAAGTACTTAGCATATATAAATTGAAAACTCCGGTCTTCTTTGAGTACTCCTTAACAGGTAGTGTTCTTGAAAGGGTTGCCGAAATATCAGATCTTGGTGTAATTTTCGACCATGAGCTTTCATTTCGACAACACATTGATCACATTATTTCAAAAGCGAATAGTATGTTAGGATTTGTTAAACGTAACGCGCGCGAATTTAATGATCCCTTTACTTTAAAAATATTGTATACAGCTTTCGTTCGTTCGCACCTGGAGTATTGTTCTATTGTGTGGAATCCGTTCTATAAGGTACATATCGAGCGTATAGAAAGAATTCAACACAATTTTACACGGTTTGCCATTTATCAAATTGGCTGGCGTTTCAAGCCAGATTATAAAACTCGCTGTTCCTTATTGGGCTTACAAGCCTTAGATTATAGAAGAACATTTTTAAACGCTATGTTTATAAGAGACCTGTTTTGCTCTCATATTGTTTGTGAAGATATATTAAATAACTTTCAAGTCAGAAATATTCCTCACAATTTACGGCGGAACAACCTTCTTGTTCAGCCTTATCATAGAGTAAACTATGGGCTTAATGAACCAATTACAAGGTCAATTATTCTTTATAATAGTTTGAAGGACTTAGTTAATTTTAATTGTACTAATAAACTAATTTTTAAAAGAAGTTATTGTGATAAATTTCCTTATTAATATATTTTGTTTTCAGTTTTTTTTACGATCTGCTAGAGTTTACACTCGATTGATTGATTAGTCACTTACGTACGGATAGTAAGTAAAGTGATGCCGAGAAGCCTAGTCCCGGGACAAAAGTTTCTATGAGGCAAAAAAAAAAAAAAAAAAATAGAGTCTTGCCAAGAGTGCCCTGTTGATTATTATTACAATCAACAGGGCACTCTTGGCAAGACAAACCTTCTAAAAATTTTAGGATTTAAATTGGAGCCTAGTTAAATTTAAAGCTGAAACCAGGAATACAGTTGAATTAATAACGTGACTTTTTTTCCAATTGTCTAGCAAGTTACAACCTACAAATCATATATGTATATTATGTGAGCGTAATGAGGTAAAGTAAATGTCGCCAACATCTACAGAGGTCAAACCTGGGCTGCGTGAGCTTTTTAGGGTTTTTTTAGAATTTTTTCAAAAAACCCTTATGAAATCGATTTTGTCCGTCCGTCTGTCCGTCCGTCCGTCCGTCCGTCCGTCTGTTCACTAAATAACTCGCGGCTCAACCGATTGTCATGAAATTCGGTATGAATGTGTAGGATGGTTACAGTCTTTGGGACAAATACCTTAGAAGTTGGTAGGAAGATAACAGGGTGTCTCGAACGTTTGAAAAAAGTCGACTTTTTTAGTTTTTATCGGAGATTAACGTATGGGTATTTAAATCAAAGATCTAGACGAGCACATCTCATATCAGTTAAAATTTTCCAGTTTCGAGTACCGGTAAAAAAGTTATTGGCGTTTAAAGTTAAACTTCCTTTTCGAGCTCCTTTTTTTTAAACCGTTATAGGGATCGATATGAAACTTTGCACAAAGATTGGTCAGTATTGCCTTATATACGTTAAATATTAAGACTGTTGACTTTTGCTAAGGAAAAGTAAATAACAGTAAATTTGTAAAATTTAAATTTGTTCGTGTGTAGCCCCTCTTAAGTTTCCAAATATGAAATTCTGCTAAGGGTTTTTAGAAAATTACACAGGGAATATGTCTACGAATTTTCATTCGAATAACTGTATCCAAACCGGAAATATAGCGAAGTAAGGGCCTTTCACAATACAAGGGAAGCCTCTTAAGCATTTCTTCAATGCATATCTTTTAACTTGATGAAACAATGTACATGAAATTTGGTGGAAATGCATAGAATGGTAATAGTGTTTGCCACAAATATTTTTGAAGTTTGTAGGACCAAGTTAACAGGGTGTCCCGGAAAAGCTGCAAAAGTATACTTGTTCAATACTCATAGGAAAGCTTGCGTGGGCTCTTGGGGACACAATGGAATCATTTCATATAAGTTGGTTTTCCTTGATTTAAAAAACAGTAACAGTAGATTTACAGCTAATAATTCAGTTCATATATAATGCCAAGCCATCCTTACGTTTGCCTGAGTTTCTTTTTGCTCAAAGGCCATCAGAAATCTGAAATCGAAAAAATCCTGTAGATTTGCCTTGGAGTACTTTTATACAGACTGAGTAAATAGTAAATCTATTTTTGGATTGGTCTAATTAAAGGTGGAACAGAATGAAAGGCGCTAGCCTTTCTATCTATTGCTTATAAAATATATGTACAAAAAATATTCACTATGCATCAAAATTCTAAAAAAAACCCTGGTATTGCGGGCGCAGCCCTCTGTACGCCGGTATTTTTTATTATAAATTAAAAAAACGATTGAAGTTATTTTAAGTACGACTTTCTTAATTATAGTAGAAACACTGTAACGTCAAAATCAGGTTTAAAAAGAGTTTAGCGTGTTTTCAGTTGATTGCACTTTGTTTTTCTCTCAGTGTAGGGGGGCCCACTCAAGAAGTTGGCGGGAGGGCCCCGAATGAAGTTGTTCCGCCACTGCCTGAAGCCGTGTAGTCACTCAACGAGCCAATTAAGAAGAAATGGAATTCAAACAGACATTGCTTAATCGATACTACGTATTTTACGACACCCTAACAATTAATTTGTGTACATTTTATGCAATATGTAGACGTTACAAAACATCGTTAAAATTTTCGGTATCCTGCGTTGCTTAGATTTAATCTTCGTCTTTCATGAGATAAAATTAGGCTTACGTAGAGATATTTGGGATCAAAATACAACCAGCATTTTCCTTATCTTTTACATAATTAAAAAAATTAAAAGGAATTTAATATTTCAACTATTTTTGCCCTTCTAATATCATTGAAATGTGATGATGATGAATATTATGACGACATATCACACCTGTTAACGTATGTACCTACGTACTAGTTGAATAGATTTGTGTTTCGTGTCTCGACAGAGACTAGGTCATACCGCGATTCATTAGCAGGTTTTTCAACAAACAACCTGGCATGTACATAAGCAATTTGGATTGAAGAAAAATCCACTTTTACAAGCATGTGCAAATGCAATTGTAAGATGCACGCGTTAGAGATATAATAGTATAGTGACTTTAGCTCTAGACCCAAACATCTAAAAAAAAATACAAAAGTTTTGATGCCAAATTGTAGGACATCCTCCCGTCTATATAAACTACGAGCGTCACATTAAGGGGGGAGGGGGTGACGAAGTGGAGAAATTTTTGTTTTTAGAAAATACATGAAAACTATTAGTCCTATCGCACAATGCCCCAAAGACCTTTTCTTGGAAAATTATACCCTAGACCAAAAAGTATTATGTGGAATTAAAATTTTTTTAAATTTACATTTGGCACTGTATTGTTTAATAGAGTAAAGATAGAGTGATAAGAATTGATACTGATGCTGCCAATTAAATGTGTTTGATTTATACTAAAAATGACCTTGCTCCCGCCAAGAACACCTCCCACGCTCCTGTTAACATTTTTCAAGAAGGCATGCCTGTAACTATTCTCTAAATTACGCCAGGCTAATAAAATTTGGTTGGCTGCGACTGCCCAGGGCAAGCCCCCTTTTACTCTCGACCAAAAATTTCTTCGACGAGAACAAAACCAAGGATACCTCCCAAACAAAGTGAACCAGAAATCTGCCAAATTGCATATTTTCTTCTCTTCAGAAGCTATCTAAAATAAAAAAAACATATTTATCCCTTCGAACAATACACTATACAATTATTTATAGTCTTCTAAATGTATGTATATTTATTAATTCGTACCAAGTTGCGCCCTTAAAGTCTCGAAGAATCTGGTTTGAAGGTCACTAATTCCAGCTTTAAAGCTATTTTCGAATATCATCGACAAATACATACGTACTAGCGGCCTTTCAACCCGGGTTTCCGACACTTGTCCGTCTGTCTGTCTGTCTGTTGCGACGCGTTTTACTCGGCTAATTTCACAGCTATGAAGCTGAAATTTTTCACTAATCCTTCTTTTTGCTGCAGGCAGTTTGTATGTTTCAATCGATAAAATTGGACAATGGGGTCATGGGGACCCCCAAAATTAGGTTCTTCTAAGAAAAACTTTTTTATTTGTGCACCAATTTCAACCAAATTTCACACAAATGTATTTATATTGATGACACAAAACATATGTAAGGTTGGATCAAGTGGGACCATGGGATCATGGGGCTGCCATACAAACCCAACCACCCATTTTGGTTCTTCTAAAAAACATTTTTTTACACCAATTTCACAAAACCTTGAAGTAATGTGTCTTTATCAAAGCAACTAAAAAGCTCAAAACAAATGGAATCGTACTATGGGGTCATGCTCCCGCATCCCACAATAACATTTTCTGAGTAAATATTTTTATTTGCCCACTTATTCCAAACAAACCCCACACAAATATTGTTTTGCCGACGCAACGGAACTTTTGTGAAGACAGAAGGAAAAGAATGGGGGACGGATTAAATGCAAGTCGTAAAAAAAACTTTTAACCCGAGGGGAGCGAAAGGTATCCAAATTTCGGCAGCGCCCGAAGTTAGCCTCGGTCTCGTTTTTTCTATTGTAGATGGCTTCTGAGGAGAAGAAAATGTGCAATTTGGAAAATATCGGGTTCACTTTGTATGGGAGATACCCTTATAGTTTTATTCCGATCCAAGTAATATTTTGTGGCGGGTCTAATGGGGCTTAGTCTTAACGTTTACCAAATTTTTTCCCGCCTGCTGTTATTTGGCGATAAGTTACAGGCATATCTTTCTGAAAAATGTAAATAGGGGAAGTATGGGGATGATTTGTCGGAGCAGCCTGAATCTCAGTGTGAGCCAGCTATACAGGGTGTCCGGAAACTGTCGCATAAACGTACCGGATTGTGATTCCTCATATGATTTCCAGCAAAAAAGTTGTAGTGAACATACTCACTTAGCTTAACCCTTTAGCTGCCACAGACATTTGAAGATTTTTGAAAAAAATCATTTTCTTGTTCGACTAAAACTGCGCCCTGTATGTTGATAAGAATAGCTATACCAATTACCATGGCTCCAATTGATTTACTTTAGGAGCTAGACCGCCAAATGTAACTATCAAAAAATCGAAATGACACCGGATATTTTTAAGTCTGTAATATAATCTGTCAAGAGAAGGTATAGTATAGATTGTAATATATCACTGGAAAGGAAATTGTGTGAAGTTTTAATCGTCCTCAGAACATTTTGCTATAAATATTACAGTGATATCCCCCCAAAATGTGACACGCAAAAAAGTGTAATTTTTTACTGCGTGATGCGGTCAGGCCATATAACTATTTGGCATCAAAAGTCATCTCTTTTTTTATGTTTGGGTGTCATCATTTTTTCAACTAAAATCACTATACTATAATGGTAGATTTTCTAGATATAAACGATTAAAAACATGGTTTAATTGCACACACGCACACATGTTTGGGGCTGGAACTATACTGAGCTAACATGTTGTTTATCTTGAAAGGATTACGACATAAATTTAAATGTAGATTTTGAACCTAACCCACTATTTGAAAATTCAGTTTTCTTTTAATGATTCCACTCTATCAATTTTTAGCTTAACTGCCTTAGTTATTGCGTTAGATGCTTTAGTTATATAATAAAAAATTTTACATTGAAATATTGTATAGAGAGTTCAAGCTCAGCCCTTGCATTTCATACTTTATTTAATATAAAATAATTAAAAAAATTATTTCAATATTTTTATTTCACAGGTTACTCTTCTTATCAACAATGCAGGAGTTGTTTCTGGAAGATTGTTGCTCGATACACCGGATTATTTGATTGAGAGATCGTTCAATGTCAACGTTATGGCACACTTTTGGGTAAGTCCCTCGGATGACCATTCTATTTTAGTACATTCTACACTTTGGGAAGTAGATACATAATAACGATGTTCCGAACAAAAACTGTTAAAAATACTGGTCAAGCTACCTCCCCCAATGAATGAATTATGGTAGCTTTTGAAGATTTTAGTCTGCCTTGGTGAGTAAATGTGTCCGTTCTAATTCAAGAAAAAAAGAAGTATTGTCTTCTGGGGAATGTAAACTGACCAATTATTGTAAAAAAAGCAGCGATCTCAAGCGAAATATTGTTTTGTACATAAAAGGCGTGTTTTTGTAGCTCCCGTGTTGCTATTGTAACCCCATGTAGTTACACTAAACTAACCTACAACGGAGTATAAAAAACACGCCTATTATAGATTTTTTTTTGTTATTGAACAACATCATGGAGTCGTAAGGTTGAAATAAAAAGGCCTTTCGCAAAAATGTTCTCCTTATAAAAAAGAAAACTTTTTATTTAAACAAATTTTAACTGTAGTAAGAAGAGTGTCCTTGGTCGAAGCTGACCCATTCTCGGTATAAATCATTTTTTTTTTTCACTACGAATATCAGCATAATCTCTAGATATATTCTGTAAATATTAACAGTATACGAAATATATGTAAATCTTCAAAAGTGTACTTAGCTCATAATATCACAATTACGAGTAGAGGTAGGGAAATATCGTTTCTACAAATTTCGGCGAAAATCGTTTTTATTTTTTGAGAATAGATACGATATATTATAATTTGTAATTTTCGATGAAAAAGTGAATTCTTGTCATTAAAAACTTCAATCATGGAAGAAAATTTTTATTTTTTTTTTTTTTTTCAAAATTTTCCCGTTAATGAAAATAGAGACATTTGTAAATGCTGGAAGTTCGCACAATCATGAGCACGATGGCCAAATACCGAACAAGTTACTTAGTCGGAAGTTCGTCGGATGTTCTCAAATGGGTTTTTTTTCTAATTCATAGCTCAGAATAAGAAACGCAAATACCTATGGCAGGGGTGTCAAACTCAAAACCTGGCCCGGGCCAAATAAGACTCTTCAGGTGCATAATTTCAAAAACTTTCATTTAATCGTATTACGGAAGTTTATTACAAAATATAACTTTTAAAATATGGCAGAAAGTCTGGATAACTACAGCGGCTTCGGGACTATCCGTGAGAACGTATACCTTTCGAAAATGAACTTCAAGAACATTGAAAACTTAAGACAAGAAGCGAAAATTTAAAAAAAACGTGATCTTCAAGTAACCACTTTTTGTTAATTACAAGATTTGCCCCAAATTTTGAACAGATGACAACAAATTATCCTGGTCGCCCAAAACATTGGAAAACAAAATAGTCAGATAAATTTATTTCAGCAGAAAGGTGGCTAAAAGTGACAAACAGTTGTTTGTGATATGGTTTTAAGCAAACTGATCTGAAAATCAGACACTTGGGCTGTAATTATTATGTTATTTTAGAATTTCACATCCAAGTGATTTAGTCACCAATTCCAAGATGTCCGTAGTTTTTAAAGCATAGCCATTTTTCCAAATAAATGTCAATAAAAAAAAATAATAACAGGCGCGACAATCCAACATTGGACTAAGGCCGCAGGATGTGTTAGTGACATACTATTTCCAACATCTTATCTGCTTTTTGTTGAGGTAATGAGATCAGCATCACGCTCATCAGTTTTATTTATCCCCATAAATGGGTACTCGTTTAACATCTGAGTGAGATCATAGTCCGTCACAAGCTCGTGAGTTCGAAAAACACCATGATCCACGGTGAGATTCGAACTCATGACCCTGTGCACCGAATGTGCGCGCACTAACCGCTAGACCAGCCAGACTAAATATCAATACATTTCAGTAAAGCCAACCGATTTTTTATGAAGAGCATTTAGGGACAGACCAGTTTCATGAAGAGGCTTAGTATTGTCCTGTACAAAGAAAAATGAACTGTCTTATAAAACCAA
Source organism: Microchrysa polita (assembly GCA_949715475.1). NCBI lineage: Eukaryota > Metazoa > Arthropoda > Insecta > Diptera > Stratiomyidae > Microchrysa > Microchrysa polita. Next base: position 52,791,602 of record OX454415.1, read on the forward strand.
GTAACCAGCAGCAAATTGTTTGTAGTATTTGGAGAAAAATTCCTAAAATAATCTTGCATAAACCACTGACAAGTTTTAATAATTTTTGTAGACATGAGTCCAACGGCTAAATTTGTTCACGTTACCAACTTCACCATTTTTGTGTTGATACACATTGAGTGCATTCAGCGAGCACATATTGTTATGTGCTACATATCCCCACCACAAGAAATTGGAAAACTGCTAAGTTTGTGTTCGCTGAATGGACTTGCTACATGAAACGTCAGTTCTCTCTAACCAGCTGATACATCCGCAGACATTGCGGCAATCAAAAATTCAAAAAATCTAAAACTGCAACTTTTCTTTCAAAATACGTACTCTCATCGCACAATATTATAACGTTCACTAAAACCTGGCTCAGAAATGACATTTTTCTGCTGAACTGTGAATAAACAATTTCCAGTATTGATGGTCGAGCAGCTGTGCGTGACAGTTGATCGAGCAGTCCAAGTAGCAGCTACACATCTAAATGTAGCATTCCAATTCAACGCTAAATAGGGGAAATTTTCGATACATCGCATGTGGACCGATTAGCGGGTGAGTGGGACGCGGGGAGAGAACACTTTCCAGTAGCTCTTTCCAATATGTGCTCGCTGAATGCACTCATTGTGTTTCGACATGTCCGCGGGCCGCACAGAACTGCGAGGTGGGCCGCATGCGTCCCGCGGACCGCGCGTTTGACACGTCTGGCCTATGGTATAGAGCTACAAGTTTTGCAGGTAGCCTTTTTTCGGTTATCAACTTTCTTGCTTTCTTAGTTGGTTTCCATATAAACATACTGGAATGTCTGGAATGTCCAATAGATAATTACATTAACATTAAAGATTGAACGTAAGGACTTTATAGTGATACGAAGATGCCAAGGGGACAGGTTTGTAGCCACTGTAAGCCTCTCTCCTCTTACAAGTTAAGGGGAATCGCATACCATCGACATGAACTATATACACTTGGAGGTTAAAATAGGAAGAACTGTAAAAATGTATAACCGGCGCACACAGGGGCCATCTCATTTATGCTCCGAGGAGGGCCCGGATTGCGACGGGTTCTGTCCTTATAGAAAGCATAGCAAGCATTGCATGCTATGCTTTCAGCCAGAGTGGCTATGTGATCACACAACCCATATGTGTTTGACTCCAAGTTTATTACACTACACTCCACGAATTATTTCAAATGTCGAATGTCAAAATATTGTCGATGCAATTTTTAACCCTTCTGTCGCCGCCTAAGAGCTATTATGCCTGAGGTTTAGCTGAATCTTCAGTCAAATTATTTTAATTTTTAAAGAGGTCTAATTTTGGTTATAGCAACAGTTTACATACTAGGTCTTACGATGATACGCCGTTTTTTCGTTTCTTTAGACATAGGTTATATTTCGCCGAACGTTTGATCGCATTTGTGGCCATCAGTCCCTTTGAAATATATGGAAAGGGGAGGAAATATTGTTGAACGATATATTTCACTAATATATAGTACAATGGTCTGTCTAGATCTATACGCCAAGAGAAGGGTTAATTATCACGTCGGTATTTTAAGAGAGTAATAAATTTTACGCGGATTTTATATTCTCAATTATTGTAAACAAAAAATGGCATTTGAATTAAATTTTCACACATCCTATGAACTGCAATAGTGTGAAAACGGTGCCATTTTTATTTTCTGATGCCCACTCTGGACTAACGCATGCACGTGGGTTGCTATGCCTTCTCTAAGGTTCTCGCCAAATAAGGTATTCATTTTAATTTTAGAAATAAGCCAGACTGATACTTAAACATAGTGACGACATAATTCGCAGAAAAGAAAAATACACCACGATACCCGTGTAGCGAGCGCTGTCGCTCAACCTCTCCATGAAGTTGGTCACGTCTCGCCAAACCGTAATAATTTGAATAAACCTATTCGTAATTAAAATATTAGGTTTGTTTTATTGCTACATTCCGTGTAGGTTTGGGTATCGAACTCCATATAAAAAAAATGACACTTACACAGGTATGTTTCACGCGTGCCACTATCCTGCACGGGATAGAGTTTTGGGGAATCAAATGTAGATGGCTAATGCATAGGGAAAAAATACGGGAATTTTGTTTTTCTATGTTTGCGTACGTGTAAAAAATAACAATTCAAACCAACTGTGAGAATCTTTCTCGTGGTGGTTTTAGATTTTGCAAATAAATAATCGTCTTTTGTGATGAAATCCACGAAATCTAAAAGCCCGAAGAGAATGAGATAAAGATGCAAAACAACTGTCATGTGTCAGCTGTTTGGTCGATCAGCTGATGTTAACCGGGAAGTTACACGTGATCTTTTTTTTTGAGTCAGAGTTAACAGAGTTAGCCAAAAAGACGCAACTATGATAGGACGTAGGGATGTCAAAAACCGGACGGTTAGTCCGAAAACCGGTACTTTCAGTACGGTTAACCGGTTATTTTCGGTTATTTTCTCCTCCCGGTTTTAACCCGGACGGTTGTTTGTCCATCCGGTTAAAACCGGGAAAAAAATTCAGACAATTTTTTATATTTTCTTGCTTTTTCCATATTCAATTTTATTACTTGTACTCTTTGAAAAAAAAAATAATTTCCAAATATCAGCCCTTAAACATATTTTCGAACACTCTCCTTATTGCTATTACACGTAGAACCATCGCTTCGTCAAATTACTTCTCCTTGTATCTTGGATTTGCTTTTGCATACGATACGTACAATAGCAATTCGAGTGTGAATGCATGTTTTTACTAAAATTCTAAGCAAATCAATGGAATGACTCGGTTAACCGGAAAACCGGTACTTTGATCCCGGTTAAAACCGGACGGTCTAACCGGCTTTGCAAAAAAACCGAAAAAAACGAAAACCGGGTTATGGGCCGGTTTTGACATCCCTAATAGAACGCGCAGTAAATGTACAGTATGGAAGGCGTGTTTTAATATATCCTCCAATATGAAAGTAAAGAAACATACATATTCGCTCAGTTAGAAAGATTTCTCACCATAAAAGAATGCACTTTCAATTTTATAAAATATGGACTTGATTCCCTACTCTCCTCGGACTCCTTTGTAAGAACAGAAGCATTGCGAGAAGAGTCGATAACTTCCCTTTAAAGTAAAAGCCAATTTCTATGCGCAAGGGGAAACAACTTGGGTGTCCGGAAACTACCACATAAACCTAAAAATAACTCCTCATGAATATTCCAGCAAAAAAAAAAATAAAACCTAATATCTACAAAATTAGTCTAGCTAGAATAGGGAAATAAGATGATTACCATACTATAGCCAACAAATTTACCTAAAAACTGAAAGTAACCGCAGTTAAATCGGATAATTAGCTTGGTCTTTGCAGAGCTTTAAAGTATTTTTTTTTTGTAATTTGACCCAAAAAAAAGATACATGGTGAACAATCAATGAAATCTTATATTTTGTGAATTAAATTTACTGGAGAATATTTGGAAAATAACCCTAAATGCTTTAATTACCAGAACATAATAACAAATTGCTTCAGATTTGGTAACACATTGACACGCTTTCCGTTGAAAAACTATCCATCCCATAAATCGTTCCAATTTGATAAATATTTGCGTTTATGAATGCTTGATTGAAATTCCGTTATTACCTTTCACGTTTGCAGACACCATGATATTCTGACAGAAAACGGCTCAATGTATGGGGAGCTATAGCAATTGTTTGAAATTTTAAACAAATCGAATGAAACAAATTAGCGCCAAACACATTTAGGTTGTGTGCGCACCTTACAGAAACCATGCTAACACATGTTGTATGCGTTAGTCCAGAGTGGACATCAACAAAAATAATGGTACAATTTTTTCACACTATACTAAAAAACAGTGGCTAGATAAACTATTAAAACCCCACAGACCCTTGGAGCTCGGGACTGCGATGCCCTCTTCCTTAGCAGCGTCGGTCTTGTGTCTATGTTATCCAAAATCGTAACCCTTTAACCACTATAAGAATTCTAAGCCACCAAAAAATGTGTTTATTTTTTTATGATTATCATTTCTTTTTGTTTGTAGTCTGGCTGGTCTAGCGGTTAGTGCGCGCACCTTCGGTGCACAGGGTCATGAGCTCGAATCTGAACATGAACTATGGTGTTTTTCGAACTAACGAGCTTGTGACGGACTATGATCTCACTCAGATGTTAAACGAGTACCCATTTATGGGGATAAATAAAACTGCTGAGCGTGATGCTGATCTCATTACTTCAACAAAAAGCAGATAAGATCTTTTAAATAGGATGTCACTAACACATCCTGCGGCCTTAGTCCACTGTTGGATTGTCGCGCCTGTTATTTATTTATTTATATATTTTAGTTACTCGGTTACCACTATTTGGTTGCAACACTCTGTACGAGTAAACACTCTAGCCGATTGATTCCGTTTAACCCCCTTTAGGTACATAAAGGGCCGTTGGCGTATTGTAAAAAGTAAAAAAAAAAGATTGTAAAAAGGATTCAGGATTCTCATTCATAATTTTGATAGGTTGAGTTTTGATCTCTTACGGTGGGTAAAACAAGGCTCATTTAGTGCCGTAGCGCGTCAAAATGCTATATCCAGGGTTACATTATGTACTTCGAGATCTCTCTAATTATTATTAATTTATTATACGAATTAAACTGCAACAAAAATATCTCAGAACCTGTTGTATAAATACTTTACTTATGTGCAGACAACAACAATTTTAAATAATAACGGAAAGGGGAGAAATTAACCTACGACGGCCGGCGCCATCAATTTGACGGCTAGTCGTTTCCCGGCTTGCGAAAGTGTAAAAATGCAAACTGAAATATGTAGAAAATATGAGTTGAAATTTATGGTCAATATAATTTCAAGTTATATATTGTTTGAAACATACGGAATACATTTTCCGCAAACAGCAGGCCCGTTCCAAAAACCGGGATCTCGGTACAAAACCGGTGTTCATTCAGTACCGGTACGGATATTCTAAAGTACCGATATCCCGTTTTTTTGGTACCTGTTCAATAACGACTCACTTTTGAATACCGGGCTAAAACCGGCCGACGAGTCGGTTTTTTTGGTACCGAGTTAAAACCGACCTGATGCCGAATTAAAACCGACCGACGCACAGTGCGTCGAATGTATGGAGAGGATGGTCAAAAATCAATATCTTAAGAACGCGTTTACCGATTTTTATATGAAATTTGGTGTATATGTTAAGCTAGTTAGGTTCTCAATTCTGTATAAAATTCAAGATAAATAAATGATGGATTTTCAAGATATTGATAAAAATGTTAGGAAAATAAATGGTATAAAGATAGGCTATAATATAAAAAAAAAATCATACCAACCAATTTCCTTGCAACTTAGCTATTATCATTGAATTTATAGAACATGGAATACGCTTAGACCAATTAAAAAGGGTCCCAACATCTGGGTAAACTTTTTTGGTTTAAATTTTCAGTGCAATGACTAATCAATGAAAGTTCAATGAAACTATGTCATTTACTAGTCTAAATATCCGAGCTTTCAAATTGACAATTCCGGGCTGTCAGTGAAATTTTTGAAATGTTTTTGGTCTTGAACGTAGTCGCGGCTATATTCGCTGTTATTTTTTATATCTAAAAGCCTAATTTATAACAAAATAACTAAATTAATGAGAATAAATTTGCGAATAACATTATGTAAAAATATTTAACCGGCTTTTCAGGGTTACACTATAGGGAGGCATAACTGGTATTTGAGACTATGATCATTAGACTCGCTAATTAAGAAAAAACGCGTAGAATACAAATTCCTTGTTGCAATTTTGCCCTGCGTAAAAGGTTAATGAAAAATTGATGCGAAAATGAAATTTCGGCGTCATTTATGACACCAGTGCATTAGTGGATGTTTCACAATTTATTTGAATTAATTAAATCAATTTTTTTTCTAATTGACTCTAAAATCATTTATCCGCGCCGTTACGCATTAGGGCTCTCGTCCACTGCAAGCGTAAACTTGAGCAGCGCGGCGCTCCAGCGGCAAAGCTTTCACAAAATGTGCGAAAAAAAGCTTTTACTAGTAAAAGGTATAAGCACACACAATATTCAGAAAGCTTTTCCATTGTATTGAATGGAATTTTTGTTTATTTTGCATAGTTACGCCATATTTTGCTTGGTTACGCCATTAAAATTCGGAAAAGCTTTAAACGCGGGAGCGCCGCGCCGCTCGAAGCAGGTAATGGACGGCAGGCGTCACTCGTCTGTTGTCTTTGACTCCATATAGGCAAAGTCATCAAACCCATTATTTCCAGGAGAGCAGTGACCAAAAGTGAAAAGAGGTAAACAGTGGAACCCTAAAAATAGACATAATGTTTTATCTATTATATGAGGCTCCGAACTCTTATAGTCATAACAAGCTATATATAGTTGGGATATTTTGACTGCCGTGCTGTTTTGGGAACCTAAAAGGTAATGAAAAAGGTACGAGTGAGGATGATTACTGTTTACGTGTCATACCTACATACATATGATATGATACTCTCTCCATTCCGTTGCCTTTTCCTGTACCGCAAAGCTCTTTTTGCAACTTTTTCCTTTTTTTACGAGACTTGCTTTACTGGACACTTGAATTGACTGTAGTGACACTAAATATGAATTTTTGACGATGAAAAATCAATGAGTGACGTTAAACGACGCGCTAACTAGTAACGTTTGAAAATCTGGTCTAAATATGTTCTAAATATTTAAAAAGTTTACCCAGATGTTGGAGCCACTTTTTGATTGCATTTTCATAATGTATGCGCATTCCATGTTCTATAAATTCAATGGCAATTATCTATACCAAAGAATAAACATTAGTTGACGAAAAAAATATTATCTGGGAAAAACTGAGTTCTGAGATATTTAACCCTCATCCAGCGGGATAGGTACAGGTGTACCTTTTTCGTTTTTAAAATGCCGTCACTTTCTTGCTATAATACCGATCGGTCTGAAATTTTCTGACATCTCTACGATTTTAGTTTAAAATATGTATTCCAAATTTCAGAAATGTGTGACCACCCATCCCCAAGTTAGGGAGCAAAATTAATCTTACACCCTTTAACGGCGGCAAAGGTACATTTGTACCTTCATATATTTTGTATGAAAGAAAATTTACAAAACACGAAAATAAAATATTTTTGGTGAATGCTCATGCTTAGAGAGACTTATTATAGCATCAATAAGTTGAGAATCGAGTGATGTACAGAAGTATTCGATTTACGATTTTTATTTGTAATTATCAAGGTCCTTTGAGATATCGATTTATAAGGACTAGGCTAACTCATACAGCGGTATGAAGACTGAAGACTTTTACTGGCATACCAAACTTTTTTAAGTAATGGCTTGGGGCAACCAATACAATGTATTACGCCTTCTTTTCCCATAACTCTCTCTCTCTCTCGATTACCGTAACTCCTAGTGGAGCATGGTGCGTTAATGACTACCGTGTGTAGTCCATCAACGTTACAAAGACAATTGAATTCGGAGTGTGATACGGTTGTCAGCCATACCACTTCCTAGTCGCATTGTTAGTTTATTATTCTACGATAAGAATATTTCTTATCATCTTCTTTCTGAATAATAAACTTGCGACGAGTCGTGCCGAGTTTGGAAACTCGTTTCTCTATGAGTGTCTATTTCACAGAGTGGCGACCGAACGATCACGGCCACAGAGCATAACATCTAGTGAAAATTAGGTTTGTAGCACATGCTGACATTTTGGATTTTAGCGGTTTATTTTCTTTATCACAAATTCCCATAATTTGTATTCCATCATCTAATATTTATTATTTGTGTTATTCGGGACGTCCACCCGAGTTCCTTTTTGAAGGTTAAGCTGAAAACCAGCAGAAGCATCGAACGAAATTTATAAAATTGGATATTTGGTGGGTATATAAACTTGGTTGAATTGTACGTCGGTACCATATAGATATCGATAACTGCTATAGATTATGCCACATGTCTTCGGTTTCTTGTTTTAATTTTTCAATTGACCAACAACAATCACAATTACTATTTTAGATATTTTTCTACTATAGGAATTGGCCTGAGTTTAGATTTAGATTTACAAAGATTATAGGGACTGAAAATTATCCTAACCGATTCTACTTGCTTGTTGCTTGACAGGACCTGTCTTTCGTTCGTATAATAACACATTTACTAATTTCTCCAATATATTTATTGCTTCACGCATTGTTGTTTTATGGAAAATAACGAGAATGTGATAATTATTAATATTTTTTTCGTTAGCGGTAACGGGTTCTAGTAAGAGAATACATAATATATTGGGGGTAGGGGGGTAAATTTTAACCAAAGACTCTACAATTCGCAAATCAAACATACTAAATTATTCTAAAATCATTAATAACTTAATTTGAACAGTTTTCTATTTTTCATTTGTAAATTAATTTTAGATTCCGTCAAATAAAAATTCCAAGCAACCCATTTTTTCAATTTTCTTTTTAAAAGTTTGCCTAATTTCTAAATTGACCCACTCCAAAAATTAAATCAACATAAGCCCAAATTCCTAAAACATCGACTTCCGCAAAAACAGTTACTAATTTGTGACTAGTCAACATAATGTAACGGCTTTACGGCCAAAATTCATACAAAATGTACTAAGGTACAGGTGTACCTTTGCCGCCGGCAAGCGTTGTAAAAATCTCCCGCTGGATGAGGGTTAAGAGAGAAATCTATGAATTTTACCCATTTTTGCAAATGCTTAATATCTTTCAAGAACCCAAAATTTAAACTTGATATTTTTTCACTCTGACATTGCTCAAGTGTCACTATTTAAAATATATAAATTTCAAAGGGCTCCATTACATAGTCATATTTATATTATAATATGTATGTCATATGCCTAAGCCTACTCGATTCATTCAGTATAAATTTTTAGACGTGCAGGAGGCGAAATCAAGTAGGCTTAGGGATATGATAATATCTATTATAATATATATTACCAATATATGACTGTGTAATAGCGGCCAAAGAAACGGAGTTTTGCGATTTGTGGATATAGTGGTTAAAAAAATTAAATAATTCAGTGATATACATCCTCCGAAGTCGTGTTTCGAAAAAACATTTTTTTTTTGTTTTTTATTTTTTAGAATAACAATAATATTAACAAAATACATGCTCATAATTTATTCTGACTCATCGTCGCTTTCCAACTCCAGCAAACTTACATCAAAATTGGCAATGGGAAATGTTTCAGTAGAATCTAATTGGTTTATACACATATGAATTGACTTCTGCGTCTATAAGATGCTGTTTCTTAATTTTTGGAGTTCACAGAGATGCTAGGAAAGGGCCCGAGTTTAAGAGGAGCATTTCCATTAAATCCTTATTGGAACTGGTCCTGGAAAACTTACAAGTGTGAGACAATCGACTCCTTCTAACTTCCTTATGCAGTGCCTCCAAGGCATCCTCAGATAAATTTCCAATTGGCAAATGGAAGGAATCAATTACCTTAACTCCGTGCACTAGAACTTTGTGCAAAGTATTGGGTATGTAGTACCATGGGTATAATTCTAAATATAACCCTTTGGTGTGATTTAGAAGGTCCCCAATTTTTACTTTATTGATGCTTTGACCCATACAATTATTGAAAACTTTGAATAAATTTGGCTGAATAAAAATTCAAATTACATTAAAAAAGCAAAAATAATTGTAGCTACTCTAAATCTTTCGATACATATTTTTTAAATCTCACCTTGAACGTTTTTTTGTATTTTATAGATTTTTTAACGATTTTTTCAATTATTAACAATTTTTTATTATAGACATGTATTATAAATATTTTTTTCATATGGTTTACACTGGACCTCAGAAATCAACCATAAAAAAACCATATGCATTATGTATTTATATTTGTTATGTATTTTAAAATTAATCGAATTTTTAATAATAAAAATTAACTAAAATTATTTAAAATATTTTTTATCGTGCTTGAAATTAATTATCTTCTCTATCGGAAAAGTGTGCACATGCTTAATAATATGTTAAAATTATCACTTTTAATGATTTTAGAAATAGCCCAGTTGCCATTTTCCAAGGAACTAGTCCAGTAAAAATGCCAATTGCGTAAAAAAGGCAAAAAAGGCAAACCAGTACTAGTTTAAATTAAAGTAGACACTTGTGTCTGTCAGAAAATATCAACCACCCAAAACGTTTAGTGACTTTTTTTTAACTCAATTTAAAGTTTTTTTTCATATTTTAATGAGTTTTTGACAAATATTTTTCAATTAAAAAATTGTTTGAAATGAAAATTATCTGAAGAGTTTTAGCGGAACATACTTATTCTAAAAAATATAATTGCGAGAAGATCGGAAATCGAAGTGAAAGTACAACCTATTTTTTGGAATTGTTTATATTTTTCAACTTTAGTCCATAAAATTACTAAAAAAACGAAACAATAAATTTTTTTTTTACATATTCGGATACTCGAACATGTTCTCTTTTATATTGACTAATTTTGATTCCGGCGAAAAATAGTCAATTTTTTTATTTTTGCCTATGGACTGTGCGACGAGTCGATTTTTTGGTACTGAGTTAAAACTTACTGGATGAGTCAATTAAATCCGAAAAACAAGTTAGTGTTTTGTTTAGGTTTTTCAGCACCGATTCAATTCAACCACAGCAATTTTACGATCGAATTCGTATTCTTTCGGAAATCCGTCGATATATCTGCAATCCTTTGGGGAGCAACACGATCGAGGTGTCGCTGGACTTGAGTCGGTTTTTAACCCGGTACCCGAAAAACACGACTTATGTTTAGAAAAACCGTCGGTACTGAAAAAAAACCTGTGAGTCTAGGAAACCGCTTATGGTACCGGGTATCGAAAAAAACCAAAGCACCGTACTGAAATCTTGGTACCGAGCACAGGTATTTTACAATATGCGCAATAATAACACGCACGATTCTTCTTGCAACTAGTGTGTACTTGGCATTGATGTCTTTTGTTTTGTCTGTGATTCTTTCGGCTGGTACGAGTATTGTATGGGAATATCTATTTTTTGTTTGGTGGACGGTCCTTTCTTCTTCCGTACGTATTCTTCACGTAGTTCACGCATTCTTCATGTAGTTCAATTACTTTGCCGTCGAAATTACGGCTTGGCCCTTACAGGTAGAACAGGTCATTTCTCCAATATAATATCTATATAATAATATTTCGAAATTTGAATTCACATATACCTACATTAAGATGCTAATTTTAGGAAAAGTCAATGAATATCACAACTCATGAGTAGATAGTTTCGGAAACATGCGCTATCAAAGTGCCAAAACCGACAAATTGACGGCGTTGGCTCTTCTAGTGTTAACTAACCTTAATAATAAACTATTTCTTTTTTTCATAGCAATTACTAGTGCCAGATATACTATACGCCGAAATAAAAGGTTACGTTTTCGTGTTAAGTTTGATTCAGTCTACTGTGTCAAGTTTTGTAACGACAGTTTAATAAATGCATTTCTCCCTATTTCTATATTATTTTTATTTATTTTTATGAATTCTTCAGTTTTCATCAGACTACGTTGTTGAATTGTGTTATTCATTTCCAATTATGAATGGTTCGCTGCTTCATTGTCTATGTATATGTAATAGCATAAAGTATGGTGACCATGACCAACACCACATGCTGATATCATCAAATTTCATTAGTATTATGCAAACTGATGGCAGTAGTGCATTGCTTGGGACAATGCACTGGCTACTGGGGCAAATTCAAATGTGATGATAAAAATATGAAAACAAAACACCACATGATTCATGGATTTGCCAAATATGCATATTTGCTCTTTATTTTAATGAAATTCACTGCAGTTGGTGTAGAAAATTTTTTCTTTAGTAAATTCACAGCAGTCGGTGTAGATATCTTTATACCCTTCGCTTATTAAGCGAAAAGGGTATATTAACTTTGTCATGAAGTTTGTAACGCATTGAAGGAAGCATTTCCATATAAAATACATATGTATGTATATATATGATCAGCGTGACAAGCTGAGTCGATTGGACGATGTCCGTCTGTCCATCTGTTGCGACGCGTTTTGCTCGGCCAGCTTAAGGCCGCGTACACATACAGAGCGACGCCGAGCTTTTCCGGGCCGGGCGATGCGATGCGATGTGTGCACACTTCTTGCGATGTCGGGCGGGGCGATGCGATGCGATGAGATTTGTTGCGAGATAATGCGATTTGTTTTCATGGCAAGAAAACCTGATTTTTCAATGGACTTTATACCAGCGCTGCCTCGTGCGGTTTGGCGCTGTTTGATGATGATGCGGTTATGATTTTAGATCGGCCTCGTGAGTTGGCGCTTCATGTGTAGCATCATGGGTATTTTCTATATACATACATACGTGTCGCTATGTTTATGATAGTGTTGTTGTAATTATGGGTATCCATGGATGGATTGTTGAAGGTAATAATGAATGGGAAAAAGAGCTAGGCAACCTTTGTAGGAATTTGTAGTGTTAGCTTACGCGTTTCAAAACAATATTCAGGCGGCATTTGAATATAGTCTAAATTGTTGTTAATGGGTGAAATAGTGCAATGAAACCTAGTTTGTAGTGTTCGCGCTTCCGGCCCCAAAATAACCTCCCTGTTTTCTCGAGGAAATACGCGTTCGATTGGCGTGGCAGAAACACTAAATATACTTGGGTCCCTGATTTCGAATTTGAGGTCAAAAACAAAAACAATATTTTAGGGCTGCCAGCGCCAAAATGGCACCCCTGTTTTCTCGGGAAATACTCGTCCAATCGGTGTGGGAAGAAACACTAAAAGAATGATGGGCCGCTGATTCCGAATTTGAGGTCAAAAACAAAAACAAAATTTTAGGGTGGCCGCGCCAAAATGGCACCCCTGTTTTCTCGGGAAATACTCGTCCAATCGGTGTGGGAAGAAACACTAAAAGAATTATGGGCCGCTGATTCCGAATTTGAGGTCAAAAACAAAAACAAAATTTTAGGGTTGCCCGCGCCAAAATGGCACCCCTGTTTTCTCGGGAAATACTCGTCCAATCGGTGTGGGAAGAAACACTAAAAGAATTATGGGCCGCTGATTCCGAATTTGAGGTCAAAAACAAAAACAAAATTTTAGGGTGGCCGCGCCAAAATGGCACCCCTGTTTTCTCGGGAAATACTCGTCCAATCGGTGTGGGAAGAAACACTAAAAGAATTATGGGCCGCTGATTCCGAATTTGAGGTCAAAAACAAGAACAAAATTTTAGGGTTGCCCGCCCCAAAATGGCAACTCCGTTTTCTCGGGGAAATACTCGTCCAATCGGCGTGGCAGAAACACTAGGTAAATTTGGGTCGCTGATTCCAAATTTGAGGTCAAAAACAAAAAAAAAACTTTTGGGGTTGCCCGCCCCTAAAATTGTACCCCTGTTTTCTCGGGGAAATACTCGTCCAATCGGCGTGGCAGAAACACTTGGTAAATTTGGGTCGCTGATTCCGAATTTGAGGTAAAAAAAAAATTTTGTTTTGGGGTTGCCCGCCCCCAAAACGGCACCCCTGTTCCCGTCCAATCTGCGTGGGAAGAAACACTAAAAGAATTATGAACCGTTGATTCCACATTTGAGGTCAAAAACAGAAAATAAAAATTTGGGGTTGCCCGACCCAAAATGGTACCCCGGTTTTCTTGTCACCGTTCCCATAACTCACTTATCTACCACTACTTTCAATAATTCATTGCAAATACATGCGCAGTCCGAAATTTTCTCACACGTAAGCATACGCAGCAACCCGGGTTGTGCTGCACTGCAAATTTCCACAAACGTTATTTCTTTGACCCATTCATAGATTTATACAACAACAACTGTCAAATCCGTATGCCCTTTTTTGGGGGTACGCGTACGCTACGAACTGGGTTGGACAGCACTGTAAATTTCCACAAAGGCTTTTTAGTAGACCGATCCATTATTACATTACATACATACGGCTATCCATTCATTTAATATCTACAAATCTATAACATTATACACCATCCGACATGTATGTATGTACATATATATAAATATCCCCAATGGTAATGCAACCCGATCTGCACAAAGCATGCCTCTCAAGCCGGCCCCACACCGACCGGAGTGTGGCAAACCCCGTGCAAAAGATTGATACGAAAGTCGTGCAGCAGCAGTGCAGCAGTGTGGTTGAGCGAATCAAAAGTATCTTTCTTGGACCGGTCTTTTGCGCGGTGTTTGCCACACTCCGGTCGGTGTGGGGCCGGCTTCATATCGATATCAGCATCAAACAGCACGAAACCAGCCTTTCTATGTACATACATACAATACACCATGCCACTACGAAACCGATCTAAACACAAATCGTACCGTCCATGTCGCTCCCTTTGGCGACAAGGCACCTTACAGCTGCTCAAAGCACGCTGATTCGACATAGAAAAGTTCTCCATCTTACAACAACATGCCACTACGAACCCGATCCAAACACAAATCACATCCCCCATGTCGCTGGTAGAAGATTCCGGCCGCCGCAATGCGCATTGCATCTTCAAAACAGCGCGATGATTCGACATGGAAAAGTTCTCCATCGTACAACCCGACGTCGCATCGCAAGCAGTCTGAATGGTACAGGCAGGTTCGCGCTGGTTCCTATCTAAATGCTAAGAAATTTTTTTTCTTGCGATGGGAAGCTTATCGCATCGCATCGCCGGCAATGTGAATAGGCTGTAAAAGCTATGGAGCTGAAATTTTGCACACATTGGGTGAGGTTATAAAACACAACGTTCGCGTAACGTTGCGCGTTTTCCGAAACGTTTCCTATTGGGTGAGGTTATAAAACACAACGTTTCGCGCAACGTTTCAAATCAACCGGCCGTTACGGATCAGAAACTTCTCCCTACAAACAGATCCCCTAAGCGCCCCCTTGCGAGGCATAGCTTGATTCATTGACAGAAATTTACAATCTGCCGTCGAACCGTGCATTTCCGCCCTCATTTATTTATTAAACTATTTATAATCAATGTAAAATGTATCTGCATCTCGTTTAAAACTGGAAATTTTAATTTTCGAGCAAAACGTATCAGCTGTGATGTGTCAATTGTCACATTTGTCACTTTCCGAGAGATGGCGATGGTAACACCAAGTCTGATCCGGATCTATGCGTTTACAGAACACAATAGGAAACGTTTCGGAAAACGCGCAACGTTACGCGAACGTTGTGTTTTATAACCTCACCCATTGTGTTCTGTAAACGCATAGATCCGGATCAGACTTGGTGTTACCATCGCCATCTCTCGGAAAGTGACAAATGTGACAATTGACACATCACAGCTGATACGTTTTGCTCGAAAATTAAAATTTCCAGTTTTAAGCGAGATGCAGATACATTTTACATTGATTATAAATAGTTTAATAAATAAATGAGGGCGGGAATGCACGGTTCGACGGCAGATTGTAAATTTCTGTCAATCAATCAAGCTATGCCTCGCAAGGGGGCGCTAAGGGGATCTGTTTGTAGGGAGAAGTTTCTGATCCGTAACGGCCGGTTGATTTGAAACGTTGCGCGAAACGTTGTGTTTTATAACCTCACCCAATCTTCTTTTTGTTGCAGGCAGTTTGAATGTTTGAATCGCTAAAATCCGACAAGGGGGTTGTGAGGCTGCCATACAAATCTATCCCCCAAAATTAGGTCCTTCTTAGAAAAACTTTTTTATTTATGTACCAATTTCAATCAACTGTGTTTCACTAGAAACCAATACCATAAAACATATGTAAAAATGGACTAAATTGGACTATGGGGTCATGTGGCTGTCATACAAACCTAGCCCCCAAATTAAGTTCTTTTAAGAACATTATTTTTATTTATACACCAATTTCAACCAAACATCACACAAATGTGTTCCTATTGATGACACAAAACATATGTATGAATATATGGAGTCAGATCATGTGGGCATGGGGCTACCATATAAACCTAGCACCCTAAATAAAAATGTTCTAAGAAAAACGTTTTTATTTGCACACCAATTTCAACCTCTGAAAATTATATTTCTATTGATGCCACATAAGAATCGTGAAAATAAATGAAATCAAACTATGGGGTCGTGGGGCTGCCATACAAACTTAACCCCAAAATTACGTTCTCCTAAAAAATACTTTTATTTGGACACAAATTTCAACCAAACCTCATGGAAATGTATTTTTATTGATGTTACAAAACATATGCAAAAAAGAAATTAAATCGAACCATGGGGTCATGGGGCTGGCATATAAACCCAACCCCCGAATTAGGTTCTTCGAAGAAAAACTTTTTTATTTGTCCACCAATTTCAACCAAATCTCATAGAAACGTGTTTTCATTAATGCGAAAAAACATACGTAAAAATAGATGGAAAGGCCATGCGTTCATAGGGCTGTCGTACAACCCTCTTCCCCCTTTTTGGTTCTTCAAGAAACCCACGTCCCCCGCTTCCCCCCAATAAATCTTCGCCCCGGCACTTGCATATGTGAAAATTCAAGGAAAAGCATGGAAGCGTGGAGGACTGAACACAAGTCATAGGTACACCCGAAAAAACTTTTAGCCCGAGGGGAGCGAAGGGTATCCAATTGATTAGCTTCATTACTTTGGCATCCAGAACAAACAGATAACTGGATACCCTATTATAACTTTCCAAGCAAAGCTTCGCCCCCTAGTTTATTATGATAAAATTTGGTGGCTCATTTCGCAGACTATGTACTCCTGTATGATAAATTTACTTACATTTTTATTTTTATTTTCTTACAGACAACCAAAGCTTTCTTGCCACAAATGATCGAAAAGGACTGTGGACATATTGTCACCATCGCATCATTGGCTGGACACGTGGGAATCTCAAAATTAGTTGACTACTGTGCTAGCAAATTTGCAGCGGTAAGAATTTCTATAATTTATTTAAAGTTTCTTTTTAGGTGTGGTGGCATCATAGTGAATATAAAAAGGATAAATCTAATTTAAACCATTTTAATACAACGCGTCTATCGGTAAAATTCTTTCACGTTATGCAGTAATAGCCAGGACGTCTTGACAGGGTCAGTTTAACTAAGGACCAGTATATGGATTCAAAGTCTGCACTTTTAGGGAACGATTCATATTAAAAGGAGACGTTCATGGGCGGCCGGGATGGATGGAAAAAACGCGAATGATATTGCAAAAAATAATGTGCATAGAGCATATCATGGGAAATATGATGCTGTAATAAAGGACGATGTTTACACAAACGTCGCTAAGTCAACAAAAGTATAATTTCAGCACTGCCACCATATGGCCCAACGAGTTGTATTTATCATTTCATCTGAGAATGGTGGTTAGATCAAAAGGATCCTCTGTTCAACTCTGAAGTAGGTCTTCTGCTGGTCCACCCTATCCTGGTCATAAGCAGAGTGCTCACGGTTTCTGAAGTCTGAACAGCTGTTTAAGAATTTTATGGAGAATCCATGGATTTTTCGTTCTGTCAAACTCCATATAAAAAATGACAAGCTGGGCAAGTTGTCATTTTTTTATGGAGTTCGACAGAACGAAGAATCCATGCATTCTCCATGTGTGGGCGGCCTTATAAGGCCTTATGAAATCTGCCAATTTTTAATTCTACAACTGCATCTTGATCATTGGCCACCAGATTATTAAATGCCTTGTTCCTAGTTTTTGTATGGACATTTCGTTCTTTCATGTACATTCCTAAAATGATATTCTAATTTTTTCCATAAACAAAAGTTAAATTACGAGTCACTGAAATATTAAAACCCATTAAAATCATTTCGGGATGGTTGCGGACCCCCTGGCTTCGTCCCTGCACATGACACGTCATGCCATGAGTTATCCTTGTGTCCTGAAAACAAAGATCAGTTTCGCCCAGGAGCAGTATTTTCTTTTATTAATGTGCGATTTACACAGGCTCGCACAAAACATGAGCGTCTAATGGGGCCTTAACGTTGAGGACTACGCACGGCATCAGGTCATGCCGTTGGCTATATTCTTAATATAAATTTGTTTTTACCTAGGTCGGATTTGACGAAGCTCTTCGACTTGAATTGGACGTTCTTGGTCATCATGGAGTTCAAACCACCTGTATCTGCCCTTACTTTATCGGATCGACTGGTATGTTTGATGACGTGAATGCAAGGTACGTTTCTAAACATTCTTCACAACTCCTTTATTATTTTATTTTTAAATTCTCTTTCGGTTCTAGATGGGTTCCAATCCTCAAAGCCGAAGATGTGGCTGATCGCATCATTAAAGCAATCAAAACCAATGAGAAATGTGCTGTGATACCAGGACCCATTAAAATCCTCCTTACACTCAAGTGGTATGTATGACCCTACTGTCTTAGTTTGTATGAACAAAAAAATAAACAACCGAATTTTGCTTACAGGGTCTTCCCATGGGGATGCAATTCCGAGTTCTTGCGACGACTCGTACCCGACGCCGCACCACATCAAGTCGCTCCCGTCAAGCGGCCAACAACGCCAATCCTATCTGAAGCCACGTTCAAAATCAATCCCAACACTGACATCTCAAATGGTATTGGCAAATCGGCTGCCATGCTAGTCCAACGAACGCCGTCAGTGGGCGAACGAGTTCTCTGAGACCGTGTTATACCTGTCCTGGCAGGATTTCTGCTTTACCATTTATTGCAAAGTTAATTTTTGTCTGTAATATACTATTATTAGACCCATAATGAATGTATAGATAGTTTACACTGATATTGATATTGTAACTGTAAATTATTGAATTAAGCGTTTCGGTCGGAATTAAGTTTTGTTTAGCTAGATTGTTCCCGAAACAGTATGGAATACCGCTCATGCTACTCTTCAGTTTTGCTGTTCAAAACAGGATAGTAGTGTCAGCAATGGTCCTGAATTTGGAGATTGTTTCGAAATTTCTAGCTGAACGATTCAAAGACATAGGCGACACGGAGATAGGCGTATAATATAGTGTCTAAGCGTTGAGCACGGAATCTGAAGAAAATTTTTAGAAGAGCAAAACAAAAGGATTTTTGAAATGAGTGCCTTTCGTAAGTGACATCAAAATCGGTATAATGTACTAGAGTAGAGTATGGAAAAATGATAAGAAGTTTGTAATTGGAGAAATATTTCCAGCAATTTAGAAATACGTCTTATATAAATTGTCATATTCTTACCAGTGGAAGTTTTCGTGGCAATTGCCCGCTTTACACAAAAAAAAAATTAAAAAATATTCAATACGTATATCAACTTTACATAACCCTGAATTTCAAACCAAATAATCGAATCTAGTTTATATATAATAATTAAAATTACACATTATTTTTTTCTAAACAAAAAATCGAAAAAATATATCTAACACATTTTTTGTAGATAGTATATAGTACAGTTAAAGTAAAAAAGGAATAAGATTTAGTTACCAAATTTAAAACGGGTCTTGTAGTTACGAATACTAATCATAGAATAGAAAATATAATCCTGTGTACCTTATTAGTTTTTACTTTTTTTCGAATTTGAACGGTAATTTTTATGAATTTTATTATTTACATATTGGGGTTTGGCCGTAGATGCAACCAAATTTATTCGAATTTCTGTATTGATATTTTTCGAAATGATCAAAATTTATTCTTCGATGTGGTTGTTGTTTCGCCTCGAAAGCTTTCGAGGCGAAACAACAACCACATCGAAGACAAGCAGCGATTCCGGCAAAACAACAACATTGGTTGAAAATGTTCATCCAATAACACTTAAAAATTTATTCTATTCTATTTGTAAATACTGTACCTACCCTTAATCGAGATAAGTTTACTACTGTAATCAAAATATGCATAATCAAAAATGTGTAGTGATAAGTTGTACTCTAGCCATTTACTCCGAGATATGTATACTGAACCTTGTAGAATTACTATGTCAAGTTTATTAGATTTTACAGAGGAAAGTAGTTATCAAATAGAAAATAATATAAAAAAATATTATTGCTTTCATATTTTTATAGAGCCTTACATTGTAGGGTCTCTACTTTACACTATTTTCATTTTCAGCATTGGACGTCTGAAACTTCCAAACCCACACAGCAAGGACTTTGTTTTTTTTTTAGTAATTAAAGGTGTTAGCTTGCTTTATAAGTATGCTAAGATACAAATAGTCTGGCTGGTCTAGCGGTTAGTGCGCGCACCTTCGGTGCACAGGGTTATGAGTTCGAATCTCACCGTGGATCATGGTGTTTTTCGAACTCACGAGCTTGTGACGGACTATGATCTCACTCACATGTTAAACGAGTACCCATTTATGGGGATAAATAACACTGCTGAGCGTGATGCTGATCTCATTACCTCAACAAAAAGCAGATAAGATCTTGGAAATAGGATGTCACTAACACATCCTGCGGCCTTAGTCCAATATTGGATTGTCGAGCCTGTTATTTATTTATTTTAAGATACAAATAATTCGGTGGACATGTTCCCGAGTTATCGAACATTTTCAGGAAGAATGCTGCTTCGATAGGTTTTTCCCATAGATTAAGGACGGTTGGGTGCCTATTACACGGTTTGCTGATTTTGATTTACGAACTTGGCTGGTGTGTATGACAGTTACTGCCGTCTTATAATAATCTTTGACTTGGAGTCGTCATATTTTTTTAAGCTGGTAGAAGGAACGGGCCTTGGATTTGTGCTCGAAGTGGGCCTTAACTATTGCTTTTGATAGCCTTAGTGTTAGGCGTCATGTGTGAGGTCATTGTTGAACCCGGATTACCAGGTCACGCTGTGGTCTTACCACGTTGGATTTTGCCATAGAGTCACTCTTCATCTGGGTGAACTCGTAGAGCCGATATTTACATTTAGTCGTTTCACCTACATATATCATGCCTCCTCCATTGCAAGTTGAACCGAGTGGTATAATCTTCCGTATTGCGAATCCCCCAGTTCCCAGTTCTAAAAAAAATATATAATTCGATTTTATACCCTTTCACGTAGTGACGGGTATAAAAAGGTCATACCCGTCACTATGTGAAAAGGTATATTAACTTTGTCATGAAGCTTGCAACGCACAGACGGAAGCACCTCCGACTACATAAAGTGTATATATTATTGATTAGTGTGACGAGAGAAATCGATTGAGCTATGTCTGTCTGTCCGTCTGTTGCAACGCAAAATAGCCCCTCAGTTTTGAAGCTATCGGGCGGAAATTTGGTATACAAGTTTCTTTTAAGTGTACGCTGCATATATGTCGGAACGAATGGAATCGGACCATGGGGTCATGGGGCTGCCTTTGAAAATTAGGTTTTTCTAAGAAAAACTTTTTTTTTATGTACCAATCTTAACCAAACCTCAACCAAGTGTGTTCCTAGTAAAGCCTCAAGATATCTAGGAACCGATGGTATCGGAACATTACGCCATAGGGCTGCTATACAAACAAACCTCTGAAAAAGAAGTTCTTCTAAGAAAAACTTTTTTATTTTTAATCTGATGTAACCAAACTTCATTCAAATGTGTTCCTAGTAAAGCCTCAAAAAATATCTAGGAACGGATGAATTTGGAACACTACATCATAGGGCTGTCATACAAACCAACCCCTGGAAATTAGGTTCTTCTAAGAAAAACTTTTTTCTTTATGTACCAATCTTAACCTAAGTTCACCCAAATGTGTTCTTAGTAAAGCCACCAAATAAATCTAGAAACAAATTAAATACTAGGTCATACCAACCAACCGCTGGAAATTAGGTTTCTGTATGAAAAACTTTTTTCTTTGTGAATCAATCTTAACCAAACTTCACCCAAATGTGTTTCTAGTAAAGCCTCAAAAAATATCTAGGAACGGATGAACTCGGAACACTAAGTCATAGGGCTGTCATACAAACCAACTCCAAATATTAATTCTTGTAAGAAAAACTTTTTTTCTTTTTGAATCTTAACCAAACTACATCCAAGTGTGTTCCTGCACAGTAAAAAAAAGACGATGTAAAAATTCACCATGCTTGGATAAGTAACATTTTAACATTAGTTGGTATTTTGTCATTGAAAAATATTATCCTCTATGTGGGGTTTAGAAAAGTCACCAAGTGGTGTATTTGGAATATATAATTTCCAACTTGTGAATAATATAGAAATTCTAATTAATTTCCCAGATGCAATAGACAACAACATGGTTAACAAGTTTCAATAAATTATCCCATTGGGGTTTTTTAAACGTCAATTGAGAATGTTCGCATTTCCAAATTGACATTTTATAATGAAATTCTATCAAATCAGTGCAATTGTTCGGCCAGGATGCTCTGTGGTTCACTTGGTTGAGTCGCACTCTACGATGCTAGTACTCTAGAGGTCCGGAGATCGAACCTCGTCGTGGTCCAGGAAATACACTGCCTGTCATAACAATAGCCGCACCATAAGACGGACTGATCCTTGGAAATTTAAAGAGAGCACAGTTATTCCACATACTATAAACAAAAGGGATACTTCAAACACATATAATTTCAGAAAAAGTTTCCTTCTATTTCAAACCGTTATTTCTCTATAAAGAAAAAACTAAATTTCCGGACTGTCATAACTATAGCCGCACTTCGAATTATTAATGTAAAACCTGATTAAAAAGTAGAGATTGAGAAAATTAATAACGGGAGAGATCCCTTTCGAAGAAAGTAGACTCTGAGAGATTGTTTTGTTTATGTTTCACAAAATCATTTCAACAGTTTTTCGAGTTTTAGGCTTATTAGCTTGTTAGCATCGATAACCGCTGCTTTTACATAGAAAACTCTCCGAACTCGTGTTTTTTTACGGAATTTTATGTAATAATGTTTCTCGAATGTTTTTTGTCTAATTTGGATCAATGGGAGGTTATCGTCAGGACAATCCTATGAAGTTTTTCCTATGCTGGAAGTGACGAAATCAAGTATTGAATAGGTAGACTATCCTGTTCAATACATTTAATGCGCACTTGCCGGATTTTCATAGATCTCAATACAAATTTTGGACAGTTCCTTAATAGTGTTAAGCAGGGCGGTTTATGTGTTTATAAGTTGATGTAACAACCTCTAATACAGTAAAAACTTCTCTGGAATATCGATAACGATAAACTGTTTTCGTTTTAATACAGAAGACATGCCACATAACGGATTTTCTAGCAAGAGATTGCATCATCTCTCGCTAATCATTGCACTTCAGAAGGGTTCCAATGTAACAATCGTTACGGAGTTCGTCCCTCCTTCATCAAAATTAGACAGGACATCTTTAGGAAACATTAATACGTGAAATTCGTAAAATAAATACAATTTCAAAGAGTTTTCTATGTAAAAGAAACGGTTATCGATACTGAGAAGTCAATAAGCAAAAATCATGAAAAACCGTTATAATGATTGATGGAGAAATAAACAAAATAATTACTCAGGGTCGATTTTATTTAAAAAGATTTTTTCCCGTTATTAATTTCCTCAATTTCGGCTTTTTAAACAGTTTTTACCATACTGATTCCAAGTGCGGCTATAGTTATGACGGACCGGAAATTTAGATTTTCCTTTATAGAAGAATAACGGTTTGAAATAAAAAGGATTTTTTTGTGGAATTATTTGTCTTTTTAATATCCCCTAAGTATATGATATGTGGAATAACTGTGCTCTCTTTCAATTTCCAAGGATTAGCCTGTCTTATGGTGCGGCTATAGTTATGACAGGCAGTGTATATACGTAGTGATTGCCACATTATATACACACTCCTCTATATGCAATGTAACGTTGACTCGAAGTAGCCTATAAACGCACCATATTTTACTCCAAAAAGGAAATTTAAAAACTCCCAATTATGGTTTTTGAAAAACATCAACCGGAAAACAATTAATGATTTTTTCGAATAACAAAAAAAAAAATATTTCCCTTCTGGGGTAATAATTCTGCACCTTGGTAGTAGAAGGGCCAATGTCCAAAATCGGCGGTTTTGAGTTAGGACCATTTTTAGTATGCCAAAAGTCATTACTACTTGTAAAAAAATGGCCAATGTTCTATCATCAATATGGTAACAAGATAGCAGAAATTTTTTAGGGCCAAAGTGTTTGTCTTGTCTTCAGAAAAAAGGCCAAAGTCAACATTGGCCCTTATAAATTTGATTGATTTGAATATCCTATGGCTTAAGAAGGGCCAATATATAAACATTGGCCCTTTTTAGGGTTTTTTAGAAAATTTTTTTTTCAAAAAACCCTTATGAAATCGATTTTGTCTGTCCGTCCGTCTGTCCGTCTGTCTGTCTGTCCGTCTGTCCGTCTGTCCGTCCGTCTGTTCACTAAATAACTCGCGAACGGCTCAACCGATTGTCATGAAATTTGGTAGGAATGTGTAGAATAGTTACAGTCTTTGGCACATATACCTTAGAAGTTGGTAGGAAGAAGATAACAGGGTGTCCCGAACGTTTGAAAAAAGTCGATTTCTTTAGTTAGTTAGTTTTTATCGGAGATTGACATATGGGTATTTAGATCAAAGAACTAAATGAGTACATCTCACATCAGTTAAAATTTTCCAGTTTCGAGTAACGGTAAAAAAGTTATTGTCGTTCAAAGTTAAACTGCCTTTTCGACCTCCATTTTTCTAAACCGTTATAGGGATCGATATGAAACTTTGCACAAAGATTGGTCAGTATGGCTTTATATACGTTAAATAGTAAGACTGTTGACTTTTGCTAAGGAAAAGTAAATAACAGTAAATTTGTAAAATTTGAATTTGATCGTGTGTAGCCCCTTTTAGGTTTCGAAATATGAAAATTCTGATAGGGATTTTTAGAAAATTACATAGGGAATATGTCTACGAATTTTGATTCGAATATCTGTATGCAAACCGGAAATATAGCCAAGTAAGTATTTAGTAAGGGCCTTTCACAATGCAAGGGAAGCCTCTTAAGCATTTCTTCAATGCATATCTTTTAACTTGATGAAACAATGAACATCAAATTTGGTGGATATGAGAATGGTAATAGTGTTTGCCACAAATATTTTTGAAGTTTGTAGGACCAAGTTAACAGGGTGTCCCTGAATAGCTGCAAAATTATACTTGTTCAATACTCATAGGAAAGTTTGCATGGGCTCTTATGTCAGGGGACACAATGGAATCATTTCATATAAGTTGCTTTTCCTTGATTAAAAAAAGAGTAACAGTAGTTTTACAGGCAATAATTCAGTTCATATATAAAGCCAAGCCGGCCTTACGTTTGCCTGAGTTTCTTTTTGCTCAAAGGCCATCAGAAATCTTAAATCGAAAAATGCCTTTAGATTTGCCTTGGAGTACCTACTTTTATACAAACTGGGTAAATAGTAAATCTATTTTTGGATTGGTCTAATTAGCTAGCGCCTTTCATTCTGGAACGCGTTTATTTAGACCAATCCAAAAATAGATTTACAGGAAGCATTCCATTAATGCTGTGCCCAATTCTTATCTATTGCTTATAAAATATATGTACAAAAATATTCACTATGCATCAAAATTCTAAAAAACCCTCGTATTGCGGGCGCAGCCCTCTGTACGCCGGTATTTTTTAATTTTAAATTCTGCGACACAGAACCGCTTAAACGGTATCTCGGACATAACTGTTTATTATGAATATGAAAGTTTTAAAACGACGACGCAAGTCAGAGTTGATTGAGTTTTGAGACGCGGTTGTCGCGGTTGTGAAAATTGTGAGTTTTTTAAAAATGCAGTCAAGAGGACAAAAGATGGTGGAAATGGTCCGGCGACAGGCAGCTGCTGATAATCCAGATATAAGAGAAACCACTGGTGAAGGTGAGAAAGGTTTTGAATTCCTTTAGGGTAACTATCTACTTACATTGGTGCTTGAAATAACAACGTAATACAGTAGAACCTCGCTAATCCAACGCTCGCTAGTCCGACTCTCCGGTTAATCCGACGCGATCGCAGCCACATCTTTCCGTATTTGTTTGACAAATATTTTCGCAAAATATTAGTTTTCAAGTAAATGTGGACTGAAAGTTGGGTATTATGAAATTTCGTAAAGTATTCGAACTAAGGCGGCCTTAGTTCAGTAATGGACTGTCGCGAGTTATTTATTTATTCGAAGCCAATGCGTTCTTGAAATGGCTCAATTGAGAGAGAATAGGATTATTTTTCATAGTTCGTGCCTCATTTTGTATGGAAGTATGGAAGTATGGAAGTAGCAAAGAGAAAAACTGACTGCGACATCGAAGTTCCTCATGATTGGTGCAACTTTATTAAGAGTATTGAAAGGAAACCTAAATTAAAAATAGTCGAAATGAAACAAATCGATTTTCTGAATTTTAACTCACTTTTGGGAGTCAGCCTTGTCAACCGCAAAAAAGACGAAAATAAAGATTCGGTGCATTGGGGAAATATCAGAGAAATGAAATTCACCCAAGAAAATTCTTTGCAGTTCTTTTATAAAAATAATAATACAGAAGAAGAAAATTTCAAACGGGTAGACCTAAGACGTGGTCCAGCGAGAAGGAGGTCAACATCAGAGCCGCCGGCAGCACTTGAACCAATCAATTTGGAGCCATTACCTCTTGCAGAATTAAAAGTTCGCGATTTAATTTCATTGATGCCGTACATAAGCGAATATAATCGCCCCTTTTATGAATATTTAAAATCTTCTTCGTCGCTTCGGCATGATACAATTCCAAATGAATGCGTGAATGAAGATGAAGATGAACATTAACAATTTTTTTATTGCAAGCATTATAATAAAATGAATGCGCTTAATTTTAATTTCAAAAGTTTTAAAAAAGCCGAATTTCCCTAATTTTGTTTCCGTCCTTAACAAAATAAGATGAAAGATCCTAATATTAATTTTCTAAATGCTAAAACAAAATTTTCTAGAAACAGTTCTGCCAAAGTTAAGATATGGAAAAGGTTTCTTATTTTCTTTTTGCAGATATTAAAATGAAACGGTTTTTTTAAATTTATTTTTTGTTTGAAGTTAAAAAATTAGTAATAAACAAGTATTAAACTGTCTCCTGGTGTATTTCATTCAAACCACTTTCTTCAAAAAGGCCAATGTCGCATGGAAATTTTTTACTTCCATTTTTTAGTGGGGCCAATGTCAAAAAAAAAATTAATTACTTACAAAAATTAAAATTTGACAATTTATAAGAGTAACATAACAAAAAACAAAACTTGTTACAAAAAATCTTAGTCCGAAAATTAATAATAAAAAACTTACGTTCCTTTGAAAATTCTTACCACATAAAAGTCGAGTTTCCACAAAATGCAGAATTTGGACATTGGCCCTTCTTCTACCAAGGTGCAGAATTAAACACCGATCTTTTGAAATGAAATAAACATCAGTCGAGGGTGGTCTCAATGGAACACCGGATTGGGGTTTTATTAACACAACTTTTGTTATAGTTTTAGACTAAACCCAACGCATCCCGGAACAGATGGAATCGGAACACGTCATAGGGCTTCTTCTTCTTTATGGCACGATAGCCCGACGTCGGTCCTTGGCCGCCTGGATTGAAAACCACCAATTGTCGCGGTCACGCGACCTTCTTCTCCAGTTCCGAAAGCCTAGCATCTGGTGGGCGTCCTCACATACAGAATGCTCCCATCGGGCTCTCGGTCGTCCACGCAATCTGGCTCCGTCCACTCGTTGCGCGTTCATCACCTTTTTGGGCATGCGATCGTCGTTCATCCTTTGTACATGTCCCGCCCATTGCAATCGCTGCAGTTTCACGATCTTCGACACCTGTAGCTCATCATACAGCTGATACAACTCAAGGTTGTACCGGATGCGCCATTCACCTCGTTCACGAACGGCCCCGAAGATTCTTCGGAGAACCTTTCGCTCGAATGTGTCCAACAGGTGTTCAGAGTTTTGGGTTAGGGTCCATGCCTCGCAGCCATAGCATAGCACAGGTCGGATGATGGTTTTATACACGTGGAGCTTCGTGTTCCTGTGCACCAGCTTCGAATTCATAATTTGGAGGACCGCAAAGTAACACTTGCTTGCCGTATCCGTCGCTTCATCTCATCTGTTTCGTTGGCGTCTTTTGACAAATTGCAACCCAGGTAAGTGAAGTTGTCTACATATTCTATATTGAGGTCCCCCACTGTGATGCTTGAATTTACTGGCGTTCTAGTTTTTGATTGCATCATGACCTTGGTTTTAGATTCGTTGATATGTAGCCCAACTTCTTTGGCGGCGTTATTGAGATTATGCAGAAGGCTTTCTGCATCACCCAATCCATTTAATGAGTAGCGTTCCGCTGCTGTCCAGATTCATGGCTCGAATCACATACTCCAGAGCCAGATTGAAGAGCGTCGGCGCCAGCCTGTCGCCTTGCTTGAGTCCAGTACGAGTTTCAGATAGGTCAGTCAGTCTGTTCTGAACTCTGACCTGCGAGACGGTATTAATCATCGTCATCCTTATGAGTCGTACTAGCTTAGCCGGTATTCCAAAATGCAGCAAAATGTTGTACAGTACGCCTCGATCGATACTGTCGTATGCCTGCTTGAAGTCAACAAATATTGGTATACGTCGATGTTGTATTACCAGCACTTCTGGAGTAAAAGCTTCACTGTAAAAAGCTGATCTGTCGTCGAACGACCAGGTCTAAAGCCGCCTTGGTACTCGCCAATGATTTCTTCTGCGTACGGATTAATTCTATTTTCCAGAATCTTAGATAAAATCTTATAAGTCGTACAAACTAATGAGATGCCTCTGTAGTTCTCACATTTCAACTTATCCCCTTTTTTGTGGATTGGGCAAATGATACTTTTACGCCAATCTTCCGGGATGATTTCGTCGTTCCATACTTTAACGATAAGTGTGTGTATAGCCTTAACAAGGCTCTCCCCACCATGCTTCAGCAGTTCAGCTGGAATCTCGTCAGCGCCCGGGGCTTTATTATGTTTTAGTGCTTGCATGGCGAGATCAACTTCTTCTACTGTTGGGCGTTGCACGGGAGCGCCTGTTTCAGCCATCAGGAGCTTCTTGTGTGGGGTTTTTCGGTTGAACATTGAGGAGCTCTTCAAAATGTGAGGCCCAGCGTTTATCAACGCTATCGGTGTCGCTAATGATATTGCCATCCTTAGTCTTACAGAGGCTGGTCCTGGGTTGGTATCCACTTTTAATTCAATTAATTAGCTTGTACGCTTGTCTACTGTTCCTACTAGCTAGTCATTGGTTTATTTGCATCAACTGCTCGTCAAGATGCTTACGTTTCTTACGCCTAATTAACCTATTCGAAAATCGTCGAAGCTCGCCATATTATGTTTTTTTTTGCTCTAGTTGCGCGTTCAGTCCATTGGCGATATGCCTCGTTTTTCGCATCTACCGCATTTTGACATTCTTCATCAAACCAATCATTTCGGGCTCGCCGGGCTTTGTATCCCACAACCTCCTCTGCGACCCCTTTGATGGTGTCTTTGAGTGTATCCCAGATCTCAAGGGCGCCTTTGTTGCTGATGTTATTTAGTAAGGGCGTCAGCTTCTCCTCAAGGGCAGTCGTATAAGTGACCACCGTGGCATCATCCAACAATTTGTCAACCGCAAAAATGTTTGCCGGGTTGAATCTCGAATGATGCACCGAAGAAATTCTGCACCTACAAGTCGCCTTCACCATATAGTGGTCAGAGTCAATATTTGCTCCACGATAGGACCGAACATCCATTATGCTCGATGCCCATCTCTTGCAG
Source organism: Microchrysa polita (assembly GCA_949715475.1). Taxonomy (NCBI): domain Eukaryota; kingdom Metazoa; phylum Arthropoda; class Insecta; order Diptera; family Stratiomyidae; genus Microchrysa; species Microchrysa polita. Next base: position 52,821,226 of record OX454415.1, read on the forward strand.
ACAAGGACGTGGTCAATTTGGTTGACGGTATGTTGATCTGGAGATCTCCAGGTCTGCCTGTGAATGCGACGATGCGGAAAACAGGTAGAGCTAATGGCCATATTTCTGCTGGTCGCGAAGTCTATTAGTCGTCGTTGGCCATTGTCGTTAATCCCCCTATGCCAACTTTCGTTTCCGACTTTGGAGTTAAAATCCCCGAGCAGCAATTTGACATCGTTTGATTGAAGTGAATCGAAGAGATTTTCTCGGCGGTGATAGAACTCGTCTTTAACCGCGTCTTCACTGACTTCGGCGGGGGCATGCGCGTTTATGAGCCAGAGATTGAAGAACCGGGTTTTAATGCGAATCGCACACATCCGCTCGTTTATGGGTTTGAAGTCGATAACATGCGGCTTAAGTTGATTGTTTACAATGAACGCCACTCCAAACTCCCTGTGGCCCGAAGGTTTTCCACTTGCGAAAATTGTGTACGAATTTCGGTCATCAATCTTCTCGCTACCAAGCCATTTTGTTTTGGAGTGCAACAATGCTCAGCTTATATTTTTCGACCTGATCCAAGAGGGCCCTTAAGGCCCCTGGCCTATTCAGGGAGCGTACATTCCAGGTTCCGAAAGAGTAATCAGTTGTTCGTTTGCGATGTCGTCGTTGGGTTGTATCCGTCCAATCCGAGGCTATCATTCCAGGTTTCTTGACGTAGAATTTTTTCCAAATGGGTTGTCGGCCCATCGCTTAACCATGATAGTATTCGTAAAACGAAAGAGGTCCATCATGGAGAGGCCTCGGAGGTGCTGCTTCGGTGATTGACTATTTGTTTTTTGTCACCCTATTACATTTAGTAACCTGAGACGCTGAAGTTGTTAATACAGCACTCAGGCGCAGCGGTTACTCGGATAATGCGGGAAAGTAACGCCCCGTAGAGAAACATAGGAATTTCCCGGAGCCGCTCACCCTATGAAGCTTCTCCTGCATAGCTAAGGGTCCGCAGTTATGCCACAACTGAAAAGGATAAAGGAATCGGCCGGAGCCTTTCAACCTTTATCCTCCCCCTTACGTCATAGGGCTGCGGTAGAAATTTTTAACACAAAAGAAGCTGAAGTTTTATTCAAATATGACGGGTATTCAAATTTCGGCCGCGCCCGAAATTAGCCTCGGTCTCGTTTTTGTCCTTTTTGGGACCTTTTCGATCAAATTTTTTTTTCAGCAAAATCAGTTTTAGCTTACTGGGAGCCCACTGATTCAAAAACAACAAAAATTAGCCTTACTCTATTTTTTCTATTTTGAGGCCTGAATTTGGATATTTTGACTGGACTACAGGGCGGCAGATAATTGTCTCATGAGACCGATGAGTGGAAACAAACGATAAGGAAATGGCTACCGTAACTGTGCATACTAATTCAGCAAAAGAACGCAAATGCTGGTGCTTTAGTCGGATCGAACGTGGTGCCCAGGAAGACAACCGAAACGTGGTTGCTGTTGTTGGGGGCTAGGGTTGAACACCCAGGGAGATGAGATGATGGTGCGAAGCGACAGGTATTTGCACCATATCTGGGAATGAAACTGCATCAAATTGCACCCTTGAAGAAAGATAGCAATTCGGGTTTCCTCTAACTGACAGTGAGTGAAAGAAGGTGCTGGAGAACTGGAAATTTGCAGAGTACGGACTGAATGTCGGCATTCCGAGTAAGTTTGGCCCCAAGTGATCGTGAGGGGTTTCCACTGTCAGCAGACACACGGATGACTGAAATAATCTCAGCCGAATAAGTGGGAGGACTTAGAATAGATAAGTGATTCTCAGTCATACTACCTATATTAAAAAGGGCCCTGATACTATCGTAGAGGCGAGCTGGAAGGTCTGTACGTGAAGTATTTCACGTACCGCGTCGCTGTGCGATAGCCATTCCCAACTTGCTGGAGATGCGTTAGATCGTGTGCAGCCATTGTAGTGGTGAAGGACACCTTGCGAAATTGTGAGCTTAGAAGACTACCGGCTGACCATATAATCAGATTGATCAAATTTGTTGTTCCTGCAGAGAATGTTACGGCTGTAATTTGGAACGAATGAGCTCCCTTGATAGGCTGAAGTGAGTACATTATAACTATGCTGAAATACATCGATCGACTCCCACATCCTGACGAATGGATTCAATGTTATGCCATTAGGGGCCATTTAGTCGCTCATTTTAGATGTATGCTCTCACTGTATCAATCTGCAATTATCACGCGAAGTAAATTTTTGGCACAACTTTGTGCCTAAAACAGGCTTTAGGTTTTATGGCCAAATGCGTCACTTGGGGCCTACTTTAGCAATGTACTAGTAAATAAATGGTAATATCTTAAGTGCTGACTGCATTTGGTCGAGCGGAAGCGGTATCCCCTTAGAAAGGTGCTCAAACTTCAAAGATAAAAAGCATACGCCATGAGGAATCTATGTCCACGATTTTGCTGTTGGTATGTTTGACACTTGAGGCGATGGAGTTAGATTTAGTCGCGGTGGAACTGGACGCATAGTATTATGCCGAGTGTATAGTAATTCTTATTGGGAACGTTGACTTGATTGTTCGAATAGTCGATGTTGCTTAGTCCTGAGAAAGTTTTGAAATATATCTATCGCCAAAGCACGTTGAAAAACCCGCCCAAATCCCATTGTCGCAAACACAGTAATTCCATTTCCCTAGATTTCATTCGATACCGTATCGTGTAGCCGAACGACTTGCTCTTATCTTATGTAAAAGACTATTATGCCGTCAAGAAAGCAGATACCTAGTTTGGTATTGGTATTTGGTACTGTGGGTGTCGTAAAAGAGGTTTGTCTGAAAAATACCAAAGGAGGAATTATTTTTTTCTAAAAAGAAGGAGTACCTTACCTTGCTTTATTAAAATTTATTACTTAATCTATTGTCTTATTTATAAAAGTATTTTAACAGTGACACCATATTGTCATTAAGTGTAGTCCTTAAAATCTAAACATCTAATTAAACTCAGTCCCATCCATATTCTCCGGCATTTTACATTCCCGAATTGGCCTTTCGTAGAGCGGACTCGTTGTTGTTTCCCATTGTTGTTTTTGTACTTGATTTTCGAAATTGGCAAATTCACGCTTTTCTTTTACTAAGATAATCATTTTGATCAAGGCAAAAATAAAGATTCCCAGCAGAATCGTTCCTAATACGCTAAACGATACCAACGCTGCATAGTTGACATTTTCACATTCTTCGTCCTGTACATACAGTTGCTTGGCATTCTGATTTGTATCGTAGATATAGTGAAAATCACAGGATAGACCATCCTCGAATTGAACTCGCGCTGTACAGACTTCGAAATTTTCTGCAAAAGAGGGATTACATTAGGCACGTGTTATCATGCGAAAGGATTATGAATTACCTTTCAGTGCCTCCACAAACACGTAACCAAACATCATACCATTCGTATCGATACAATGCTTGCTCACGTCCACCTTTTCGTTTCTCCTTTCACGTAGCAGTGATTCTACGCACGGATTGAAATAATTACAAATTTTATTATTGAGTTCCGTGGCATTTTGACTGATTTCGCAAAATGTTCCGTGAAACATCGGATCGCATTCACAACGTCCACATTTGCATTCTCCTTCGCCCGAGCACACTTCATCGTTCGGTGCAATGCACGATTGTGTGGATACCGGACAATCGCAACGTGGCCCAGTCCAGCCCGCGTGACATTCACAGGACCCGCACTTGCAGTCAGCCCGGTCGGGATCGCAATAGTCCGGGCATTTTGGACATTCACAGTAGAGACCCTCGTAGCCACCGAAGCAAAAGCATTCGCCACATTCGCATTCTCCGTTGTCCGAGCAAATCGATCCTAATTTCGAGTCATTCGAAGGCATTCGACATTGGTTGATCAATTCTGTACTGGTCGATGATTGGGTGTTGCATGAACAGGTCTTTCCCATCCTAGTGATGAGAACATTTTAACATTTCTAAATAATAAAAAAAAAATAATTACCATCCAGGATCGCAGTAGCACATTCCGCATTCAAAGTTTCCACTATCGTTGCATAGTTCTCGACCAATGGCTTTTGTAGTGTTGCTTCGCTCGCATGGGCATGGCTTTTGAATTTCCACTTCAACTTCTAGATATTCCGATAAACCTACGTCTTCGATGCGAATGATACGTTTCTGGAAAATCAATATTTTCTATCTGCTTAAAACAAATGTTTTTTTAAATTAAAGTTACATAATTTCCATCCTCAGGATACTGGTTAGCTTTCATTCCGATTACAAATTTAACATTTTGACCAATGTCCAAATTGTCGCATGAATTCCCGGGGACAAGTTTCCCGCCAGGAATGCCACAATCTGTTTTATAAGTGACATCAATATGTGGTGGACTATTGTCGACGAAATGCACTTTACGAACAAGTTTTTTATAACTGAAAATTCAAAGAAAGTTTTAGTTGTGTTTATAAGGAATTTTGTGGCATCTCAGTTAATACTCACCCGTCCGCAACCAACTGAACAATATTCGACGAATCCTCACTCAAAACGTCCATACTGCTAACATCGCCGATAGTCTCCACAACCTGCCTATACATTGCAGCATTGCCCTTCGTAACAGCAAATATCACGGTGATCTTCCGCTTCAACAGCTCCCGGTAGATTTCCTCCAACGACGGATAGTCAAAATCCAAGGCAGCCGTATACAGTCCCGTGTCATCCAAATAACATTTCTTATCGTTCCGCTTCGTCAAGCCGGCCAAAAGTCCATCTCCGGCAAAATGCATCAATCCGTCCGTAGCAATAATAACAATTTTCCTGGCATTTTCACTCCAACCAATCTTATCCGAGCACACAATCACCTGCATCAAAGCATCCAGCGTCCCCTCCAAATTATCTAGATTTCCTGTAATACGGCTATTATTCACTTCCCTGACAAATTTGGCGGAGTCACTAGTCAGCGACAAGTGATGCCTAAAATCGTAAGCCGGTTCGCAATTTACTCCTGCCGGTTTGCAAGGATTTCCTTCAGTACCGGGCACGATCATTGGCATAATTGGCTTGTCGGAGAAGCTGCCATAGCCGAGACGATAATTTTCCGTTAGTGTTCCGAGCGTTTGTGCCAGTTGATTGCCTACATTGACCAGTGTTTTTCGATCGTCCTCCATAGAGAATGTCAAGTCCATAAGGTAATAGAGATCGAGGGGGTTGTTTCGGGCTGGCCGGTAGTTCATCTCAATTTCCATTGTATGTCCTTTGACCAGACGTACTTTGGCTTTTTGAGGTCGAATTTGAATTGTTTTGCCATTTTCTTGATAGTCTTGGAGATCTTTGTCTTGGACTGTTGTGCTCTCTTCGATATTTTGGAGGATATGGTCGCTACGGCAGTTCATGCGAAGAAGTTCAGGTTCGGTAAGACATCGTCTGTTTGTTGACGGATAATTCTAAAATGACAATTTAAAAATTAGTTTTAGGTGATTACCAATTAAAGTATACGATCAAGCAATCGCTTATCCAGGAAAGCCATTGTATTTCGGTACCATGACCGGATGGTTTTGCACCCTCCAGGCTCTTAAGCTGATACTTCGCACGCGTTTTGAAATCGTACAACTAGAACATGGGTCGCCATAGAAATTGTGCCCTTAATATTATTACAATTAGCTCTAGATCCAAACATCCAAAAAAGAGGAAAGTTTAGGTGCCAATCGTTGCACACCCTCCCCTCTATACACACTAAAAAGTTGTACTAATTTGAGCGTCACCTTTAAGGGAGAGGGGGCGACGAAAAGGGTAAATTTTCGTTTTTCTAAGACACATGAAAAACTAATAGTCTGATCGCAAAATGTCCTAAGCACTAATAGTCCAGTACAATTGGTTCAAAATAGCCCCAAACCTAAACATAAAAAAAAGAAATTGTTGACGCCAAATTATTGAATACACTCCCTAATATACGCAGTAAAAAGTTACACTAATTTGCGCCATGGGTTAAGGGGGGAAGGGGTGGGAAAAGGATAAAAATTAATTTTCTTGCAAATATCTGGAAAACTATGAGTTTGACCTTAAAATGCGCTGAGGACAAAGCAAACTACATAAAATTACCTTTGTAATGATATGTAACACTCTAGACCGTTTCTCAGAAAATTATACCCTAGACCCAAAAGTATTATAGTGAATTTACATTTTTGAGTTTTACATTTCGCACTGTAACTCTTGATAGAATAGACCTTCTAAGGGTACCCCCCATACAAATTGACCCAAATTTCTAACAAATTTCATATTTTTTCACTTCTAAATTCTATCTAAAATAGAAAAAAATTATCTCTTAGAACGTCCTTATAACAGTTAACTGTAATCTTCTAAATGTATATCCAAAAGTTTGTACCAGAGCGTGCCTTACAAGTACGAAAAATCGGGTTTGAAGGTTGCTAGTACATACGTTCCTCGAAATATTCGCAAATAGCCTTAGAACTGGTATCACTGACCTTCAAACCTTCAAGGTATAATTTTCTGCGAAAATTTCTAGAGTATATATAACACTCACATTACAAAAGTAATTTTATGTAGTTTGTTTGTCCTCAGGACATTTCAAGCTCAGACTCATCGTTTTCCAGATATTCGCAAAAAACTGAATTTTCACCCCTTTGCCACCCCTCCCCCTTAATCCATGGCGCAAATTAGTGTAACTTTTTACTGCGTATATTGAGCAGTGCATTCAACAATTTGGCATCAAAAATTCCTTTTTTTAATGTTTGGGTTTTGAGCTATCTGTACTAGACTATAAATAAACTATATTTAATTTCCTTTGCAATGATATATAATGCTCCAGACCTTTTCTTGGAAAATTATATTCTAGGTCCGAAAAAAAATGAACTTTCTCCGGCCTAGAACCCCTCTCACGCTCCAACTAACATTTCTCAAAAAGGCATGCCTATAACTATTCTAAAAATTACGACAGGCAAATAAAATTTGGTTGAGGGCCTAGGGCAAGCCCCCTTATACTCTCAACAAAAAACTAAAAAAAAAACACAAAAAAACGATCAAAACTAAAGGTACCTCCCATACAAAGTGAACCCGAAATCGGCCAAATTGCACAAACGTTCGTGTATTGATAAATTGTCGTATAGACTACTCATGCGATGATCGCTCACTGATCGTATTCTAGCCAGCTGGGAAATTTTATTTGGAGCCGAGCGTGAGTTACACCCCTTGGCTCTTAATGCCTTTCAATCGTACTCGCACGAAAAGAGCCCGTGCGCTGACCCAAAAGCAATTCTTCCGGTAGAGGTAAAATTACCCTCCCAAATGATCATCAATCTCGGCACGGAAATTAGTATGTAATATTTGATAGGGCAGTTGTATTGAGAATTTATCCGCGAATATAAAAGGAAATTCAAATTCCGGTTAAAACCAAAAAGTTACACAATCGACAGACGGTTAAAAATCGAAAGAAAAAAAACTTAAGTAGTCCGATGCGAAAGTACCGTTTTCTGGTCTAATCGTTTTTGAAATTTCTCATTCAATACCCAAATGCCTATAGTATCGATACCGAACTACCAGCAATAAAATCTACAAGAACAAACCCTATTGCGCACAAATCCATTTTTCTGAGCATATTCGGTTTTACTTATTTTCAGAAAGTCCATACTGAAAATTAAATTTCTGTCCGCGTACGGGAGATTATTTATGAGAAATGTATGTAGGCATAGTGTCCGGGTCTGGACAGTAGAGCGTCTGGTTAGTTGGATGGATTTTTTTCTAAAATATGAACAAAAAAGTTTGTTGTCATTGCATCCAAACCAATGACCGCCATTTGGTCAGTGGCGTAGATAAGGGGGATCAAGGGGATCAATCCCCTCCCCCCTTCGGTCAAATTATTTTTTATATTACTTTAGATACGTATAACAAAGCAAAAGTAAACTTTTAGCTGGATTTATTCAACGTGTGTAGTGTTTCATAATGTGGAACACGGAGTGCTTTCCACAGAAGCGCAATTTCCATAGTATGTACATAAGATTATAAAGATTTTTTCAGAAGAGTGGAGAACTAATGGGAAAAAAGAAAACGCTGCAAAACTGCTTCCAATTTTTCAGCATTCTTTATTGTTTATCTTTTTGTTTTTTATAAGTTAAAATTTGTCGAAAGGTTTTATCGTATATAGCAGGGCAAAGAAACTCTTGACTCTCTCTAGTTATTCGCAATTTTATTGAATTTAATACGAAAAATTTCCAAAATTGAAAGATATACAGGGTGTCCGGAAACTGCCGCATAAACCTAATGAACCCTAGTTTTCTGCACTTAAGTTACTAAAACTGTTAGAAATAATGGAGCTAGAATAAAATGATGTAAGAAACATAATGATCGTAAGACTATGCGCCAATTTTTAAAAGAATCGTACAAGCACCTCACCTTGGCAGAAGTTGGAGAAAATTGAGATGGAAAAAAAGATTGTTTTTGGGTCAAATCACGCAAATTTGATTTTGAAGCTCTGTAAAAACCAAACCTCTTATCCGATTTTAGTGTGGTTAGTTTTATTTTATAGGTAAATTTGTTGGCTGTAATAATCATTTCACTATTCTAGCTGGTCTGGCTTTGGAGATATTAGCTTTAAGTCGTGCAAGAAAATGATTTTTTAAAAAATCTTTAAATGCCTGTGGCAGCTAAAGGGTTAAGCTGAGGGGGTATGTTCCGTACAACTTTTTTACTGGAAATCAACTGAGGAATCATAATCCGGTGCGTTTATGCGGCAGTTTCCGGACACCCTGTATAGTCTTATGCAGGCAGTAATTCGAAAACAAATTAGCAAACAAACGGAGTTCCGCGATACCCTTGGGTTCCGTGAAGATCTCTCAGGGGTTTCGAGAAGATATACAAAAATAGGAAAAATGTAGCAAGAAAAGGAAACAATCCATACGAAAAAATGGTTGTAAATTTTAAAATTTCGAAGCTTAGTCTGCTACACTATGTGCCAAATATCAACAGTGTAAAATATTTGAGCAGCATCAGAGACTCGACCGATTTTCTTTTACAACTTTCTACTTTATGGAATGGAAAAGGAAGTAGTACCAGCAAATAAAGTATGTCCGCAGTGTTTTTTTTTTAGGTTTTTGGGATTTAAATTAAGGCGCAAATAAATTAGAGGATTAAATTTGTGTTAATTGCAATTTTTCTACGATTTTTTGGCGAGTGTTTAACGGTCCACATTTTAAGTTCTTCTCACATTTTTTGTATTCTCTTCAAACAATCAGTCAAAGCTAGGGCCTTTATTGAAGATAGCTGCTAGGGTGTCCTGCAAGTTTGAAAACTTTAGAAATATCTACCCACAAATTTCTGAGTTATCGGAGAATTCCGATTTAAAAACACAAAAGCTGTACTTTATCCACATATACTAGGCATTCCCAACGAGCCCTTTTCTGGATATATATTTATTTCAGTGGCGTGCGGTGACATTTAACAATAGGGATATGCGTTTGAAAAAATCAGAAAGGGTACCCAATTCAGTTTATTAAAAACTATGTAATGGAGATACTATCTAATAAATAATATTTTACGGATACTGAATCAATTGAAAGACTGTTTTGAAATAGAACTAAATCAGTATAATAGCGGACGAAAGCAGCAAAATCCATTCTAAATGGGTGACAAAAATATTGCTTCGTTCAGCTTAATACTATGCCATAATATATATTTAGATTTAGGGCTCTATATTGGTCATATACACTGAGCTTCAATGAAACCGTGCCACACGGTAAGCGCGAACTCTAATCAAAACAGGCAAATCGTTTATAATGTGAGTTAACGGTACTTATCATAGTCATATAGTCATCCGAATTGCCATTAAACGCACTTTCTGCAGATATAACTTTCATAGTTGTAAGTTTCATACTTTTCGAGAAAATTGAATTTGAGCTCGAAAGTGTCGAGTGGCCCGATTTTTGGGAAGCCGAGTGTATATGATAATAGATATTATTATATCCTAAAGCCTACTCGATTTCGTTTAGTGCCCATGTAAAAATTTAAACCGAATGAATCGAGTGGGCTTGATGATATGACTAGGCGTGGAATCCTTAGATATTTTCAAGAAATGTTCTATTCAAAAACATTATACATAAAACAGCAAAACATATTCCCATACCACCCTGTGAATGAAACAATTTCATAAAAAAATTTATACTCATCTGAAATACTGTTATAGCCAGACAGACGACAAACAAATCGTGGAGATGATTAAAATTAATCCAGTCAAAACCTTTGAATCTAGATCTAATTGTATCTCACTGAATTAAAAATACATCGTAGAATGTACTTGCATTATTTAAATTGCAGTACAATATGGTATAAGCGTTATCGTTAATCAAATCCAGAAAGTAGTTCCCCTGTTGGACGTGTGAATCCCCTATTAAACAAAATTCTTACAAAACACGTCTATTCACCATAACCCATTGCGCAAACCATATAACGATAGCACTAATCCACTCAAGTGACTCTGATGAGGTGAGAAACATCATCCCACAACATATCACTCAAGGGAAGCGCAAGCTCTGGTGAGAAAAAAATGAATCCAGTGTGTCTCGGCTATCTAAAGTGTATCATATGACCTTGAAAATTCTGTGAGTGCAAATCGGAATCGCTATGGTCGAAAAATTTATCAACGCATCCAAGGGATCTTTTTGTTGCTGTTGAGAGCTGAGAACCATAAAAGATGATTGATTACAAATTGAAAGGCGAGAACAATGAGAGTAATATTTTTCAAATTGAATTAAATTTTTTTAAGTTAAATGTTATTTTAAAATTTGGATATGTTTTAATATATAATTATGCTGAATTCAAAAGCTGAAAAATTATAGAAAGAGGAAAAATGTTTTTAATTGTTACACGGATAAAATTTATAGGGATGCGGCGCATCCACCGCATCTATGGACTGCACGCCACTGATTTATTTTAATCCCTGTTTTGGGATGTTTCGGGAAGAAAAGCGGCCATGCTAAGTGTTCCGTGACTCCAAAACAATTTAGTGCTACTGATCTAACCCAATATAAAGCTCTGATACTCCAATCACAATAGCAAACATTTGTACGAAAATTGCAATACTGTGGATTCACTCACCGTAGTAAGAAAGCCAAATTATCGATTCAGTATCACCATTTTTGCGGAAAATTCAATATTTTCAGGACGCTTTTTTTCGTATGCAAAAATTGCTCTCTAGTTTGCAAATAAAAAAATTGCTGAAATATACTGCTAATTTGAAGTGTAATAAATGCAGAAATTGTTATTCTCAAATTCAAAATTTGATAACTGTAAAAGTATAAGCTATCCTGCAAAATGATCCCCTCTCTCTCGGAAAAGCTATCTACGCCACTGCATTTGGTAGTCCGTTCAGTTTTCATATTCAATATGGCAACTCAATCATATGCCAACTGACGCTTTAACCACCGCTTGTCGAATTCAAAGTGACAATTTTGCTGCAATTTTTTTTCTTCATTTTTTTTTTTTTACTTTAAACGCCAATAGCTTTTTTACCGTTACTTGAAACTGAAAAACTTTAACTGATATGAGATGTACTCGTCTAGATCATTGATTTAAATACCCATTCGTCAATCCCCGATAAAAATTAAAAAAGTCGACTTTTTTCGAACGTTCGGGACACCCTGTTATCTTCTTCCTACCAACTTCTAAGGTATTTCTGCGAAAGACTGTAACCATTCTACACATTCCTACCAAATTTCATGACAATCGGTTGAGTGGTTCGCGAGTTATTTAGTGAAAAGACAGACAGACAGACGGACGGACAAAATCAATTTCATAGGGTTTTTTTGAAACTTTTTTTTTTTTAAACCCTAAAAACGAATATAAAACCAAAATTTTAATAAAAATACTCTAAAAATGAATATCTTTTTGTTCGTGCAACCGAAATTTCTTGAGCATATGCTAAATGACAATAATTCGGAAGCTTGAATTGATATTTTCATGGAATTACTTACTTTACTTTAACTTTAGCCCTAAGGGGTTATAAACAGTGTTTACATTTTACCTATTTTGTGGTAGATAAACCATTTTTACAGTCTACCACTATACTACTTAACATTTCAAATACATCCAAATCCACCACAATTTAAAGTTTTCAAAATAGACACACTTTTTTAAATTTTGCAATATTATGAGTAAGCGAAAAATATAGAAGCACTCATTCACGCCATTGTAAACTTTTTCCAGACCTATTGCGAACAATTTTTTTTTTTGGCTCGGTGTATTAAATGAGCATTTTTTTGTTTTCTCAAAGTGGAATTATTTTGAAAATTACTGTGAAAATGTTTCATTATAACATATTTGCTAATATTACCAATAGAAAGGCTATATCGAAAATCTTCCGCTTTCTACCACTATTTTCAAGTCAAATCTCCTGCTGCCATGGGCGTAGCCAGGGGGGGGGGGGGGGCAGGGAGGGGCGGTCGCCCCCCCTGGTCGGTGAAGATGGTAAAAAAAATTCTCACCGATGTAGTAAAAAAAATCCCTGCACTATACAACATTTTCAAAAAATTTCTGCTGCTAGCGCAGCAGTTGCCTTTTCGGCCACTCCAAGGGAGGCGCATACATATAGATGACAGCGAGTGGCCTCTCGTAACTGACGGGGGCTGCGGTCCAGCACACAAATTTCACTTGTGAGTGTGCTACTGTGCCTGCGTTGATCCCATATTTGCTGTTTCATTTCATGGCTTCTGAGCTAGAGTACGCAATTTCAACCGTTAGGTCCCTTCGGGAAGGTAGTGGAATTCAACTTATTTTCATCTGAAAGGGGACAAATGGCATGCTTTGTTAGGGACCTTGTAAAGAACGGACATCATATTTCAGTGCCTTTCAAGTTATATAAATCAAAATTTATTTTCTTGCTGAATCATACCAGCAATTAAATGTAGCCACTGATACTACTTTGATAAATTTAGAAGAAATCTTATTAAAACCGTTATAGTATAGTTACTAGGTGATTTCAGATTGCAAAGTGTGGTGGAGAAAATTTTTTTTTTGCTTCTTATGTTTTTTGGGGTGCTGAGCTCGAATCCGGAGCTTCTCACCAAATTTCGTTGCGGAACAGGGTCAAAACCGCGAAAAAATCCAAAATTTTCGGAGTTTTCCCATTTTTTTGCTCATAACTCTGAAAGTGAACATTTCTCCGAAAACCTGTCCATGAAAATATTAAAGAAAATATAATCGTGGTTCCAACGCGCCATCAATTATTAAAATGTGTTAATCGGTATAGCTACAATTGATAGTTATTTTTTTCGCGTTTTTTGCAATTTTGACCGTTTTGCAACGAAATTTTGGTGGAAAGTTGCGGATTCAGGTTCTTCACTCCAAACTACATAATGTACAAGAAAAATGCAACTTTTGCAGACAAAAATGAAAAACCGTTCCAACTCAAAAATTTTAATCATAATTTTGGAACTATGGCAAATTTAAATTATCAATTGTAGTAATACCGCTCAACGGATTTATAATATTTATATCTCTTTGGACGCGCTATTATGTTTTCTCTAAAATATCCATGGAGAGTTTTTCGCAGAAATAAATAGTTTCGGAGTTAGGGGCCAAATAACGGAAAAACAGCAAAAATTTTAGGATTGTTCGCGATTTTGACTTTACAACATTTTGCAATCTGATGCACTAGGTTTATCACGTAGTAACTACACTATTATCCATATTTCAAGCAATAAAGGATTTATAAATATGCTGACGATGCTACTTTGATAAGATGAAAGTGACAGACGAAACAAACTGATTTCGCAAGTGGAATATGCAGTCCGAGATACAAGAATTGCACTGAAAATAGACAAACTACGCTTTAAAAGGCAGATATTGGAGGCAGTTGAATGCAATCAGAATGCAGAAGAAAATCATTTTCATCACCTTTTTTAAATTTGGCTCTAAAATTAGCAAAAAAAAAAGAAAAAACATGAGTGACAGTCCACCAGTAAACTAGGGCCGCAGATGTATGAGTATTCCAAAAACACCATAAAATGAATTCGTTCACGGTGAGTCTGGAATCCATGACCCTGTGCACCAATCCAACCACAAGCCAGGCTACTCTAAAATTAGCTAACAATATTTCTGCGACCGAAACTCCAAGAAAATCTTGATGTTGAAAAAATTTTGGGCTTGCCCCCCCCCTGACCGAAATCCTGGCTACGCCCATGCCTGCTGCCCTAAAAAAAAATAAGTCAAAACACTGGCTATAAATTTGCGCTAAAGCGTTTGTAAAAGCTGCCAATCACTCTTACTGCACAATAATTTAAAAGGGTATCCACGAACTAAAAAATAATGTCTTGGAAATGACGTCATTTTTGATGGATACAAATTTGGATCCTCTCCTGAAAGTTACGGACGGCTCTCTCCAACATTTTATTCTTAAACTTAAAATGAACTGATAATCTAAAATGAAACTTAATATCATCATGCAAGATGCGTAGAAGCGACTGACGTGACATACCCAGTGCTACAGCCTCTCGTCTAGCCGATCGCTTCGGACTAGCAACAACTGCCGTTCTCACTCGGTTTACATTTTCCGGAGTTCGTACTGAACGGGGAAGATCAGGTGCTTTCTTTTTCATCACAGATCCAGTACTCGTACTACATCTAAACGCTGCAACCCATCGGAGTACAGTACATATTTCGATCAGGCACTGCACCTCGAGGTCCAACTCTACAATTTTGACGGAAAAGACGTTGCGCTGTGACTACGGAATCATTGTTTCTAAAGTACTGCTCGACAACGAACACACGATGCTCGCTCTACGCTTCAACGCTCCATAACGACTGAAACTGCGTTGTATGGGCAGTCTGCCAAGATTCAATCAAGGTAGATGACATTTTCCTGGTTTCCTATTATTTGGTGCTTGTACGTTTGAACAAGTAGAAAAGATTTCCCCCGAACAGATCAGGGGAATTGAAGTGAATCTAGTGCGAAAAGTCAATGATTTGTTGAATGGCTACAATACAAGGGCACTATCTTCTCGGATAAACCTAGTTTTCCCCCAGATAATGTTTTAATATGTACCAACTTTTACTCGACTGTTTTAAGCGACAAAAAAATCCTTTACCACATGCAACGCCACGCTGTTAATTTATACAGATATTCATATATGTTGTAGTTGCATTTACATATACAGGGTGTCCCGCATTGGGTGGTCAATACTGTAACGGTTAATAGCGCAACTTGTTTCAGCAAGAAAATAACCAATACAGTCGGAATTTTTTTACCGTTACCTTGTGATCGCTCTTTTTGTGAAAGTCATCGAAAATCGTGACTTGTCATGCAAAGTCATAATTTGCAGCCCCCCTGATAACTTAATCCAAGATTTGATTTCAGTTTCAGAAACTACATAAAATTTCACAAAAACTGAAGTTTTCCAGTTGCCAACATTATCGCCACTTTCAAAATACAGTTACTCAAACTTAACAGAAATTTTAAAATAGATTTTTCATCGAAAATTCAAACAGTAATTTCATAACGGTGCTTTATACGTACAACTCTGTAAAGTTGACAAAAGTTGTTTCAACATGTTGGCTTTCCAACGGTATACCACTTTTCATATTTAAATTGCAGAATTTTAGAGAAACACGCATTGAATGGTAAAAATCAAGGTAATTATTTTCTTATCGGATTATTCAAACTGAAATTTTATTCATTTATTTTTTATATTTTCGTATCGCAATTTTGAAAATTTGTTAAATAAAAATGGAAATAAAGTTTTAAAAACGAGAAAGAACCAATAAACTAAAAATATTAACTAATGATTAAATGGGTCTCTTTGATAAATTGGAATAATGCTGCTGGAATTCGGCTCCTTCATTTTGTATGCAGACTCGACACCTTCGGCTCATGGAAGAAACGGTCCGAAGGATTTCAGGAGAGTTTTCCTTTATGTTGTCACATGCATCGTTAATTCGCTGCAGCAAGTGTTCCCGAGAGGGAATCGGCTTGGAATAGACAATGTTTTTTAAGTTACCCCATAAATAAAAATCTGGTGGAGTATGGTCGGGGCTTCTCGCAGGCCACGCAACTGCCCCAAATCTGCCAATCCACTTTCCGGGAAATTCGTTTTCTAAACATTCTTTGATAGGTCTCGCATTTTGAGCGGGGCACCCGTCCATCTGCCACCAGATTTCATCACGCTGAGGCATCTGATTGATTATGGGCAATATTTCGTTTTGTAACAATTCGAGAAAGCTTCTGGAATTTAGTCGAGGGCGAAGGATCAAAGGGCCAATAAGTTTATCACCAGTGGCGTAACGTTTCTAAAATATCTTGTGTTCGAGATCGAAATGGGGGCCCCTCACACTGTAATAATTTATAATTAATTAAAAAAATGGTCCAAACCACTTCTATAGGTATTACGCCCGATTTGGAAAAAATTCAAATTGCAGGGCTATGTTTATAGGGAATTCACACTTGCGACAGGATTTGCTAAAACCTGACGATTCAAACAAGTAAACGGGTTGAAATGAATTTGTTTAGTTCAAATCAAGAATTTGTTTGTAGACGGCTACCAGGTTCTTGTAAAACGCGATTGACAACGAAATTTAGGTTTAATATGAAATCTCGGATCCTGTTAACACTATCGTCCTAGTTTATTACACAAATTTTACACGATCTGACTTATGTCGAATCCGAATACATTTTTTTAGATTTTCGCTCAATCGTAATCCAAGAAAATGTATGATTTTGACAGAACGAATATAAAAAATGGATTCGGATTGACCGTGTGTGTGTGGCATATGAAAATCTACGTCAATGATTTGTGTTTGTATGAGAAATTCAGACTTACATGTTGATAACGAGCTACTGTAAAAGTGTCATTTATTTGCATAGATGTGTGTTGCATACACTCAGCGAAATTCACTACATTTTACCACGATTTCGTATGAAATCGCGCTATGAACCGGGTGGATTTTTTCTGTTTATTGGAATTTGCTTTTAGTATCACAGCTGTTAATGGGAGAAGTACTTTCTTTTGTTAATATGAATGAATCCTGTTTTTATTGCAGCGATTTAAAGGCTTTCAGCGAAAATTCAGCTAACAAATATCGTACTTTTGAAAAAGACCGAGAGTGAAAATAAAAAATTTAAAAATTAACAGAAGAAAAGAACTGCAATAATTGCTTTACATTTTTTGGTATGAATAACGCTCGTATGTTTATTTTTTGCGGAAAAAGCAGGGCAAATGCTGCAAATTTCATCGTTCGGAAGGACAACGCTATTGAAACATCAGGACGAGAAAAAAGAAAACCAGAAATGCAAATAGCGCAGAAATTTGCGGGATTTTTGCATACTCAATAGCTAACATTGTACAGTGTGATCAGAGAACAATTTTATTTTCTGACCTCCCTACTTGGCATGCGTTTTGTAATCCCCACTATGTATTGTGATGCATTCCTATAGTTTCGACACGATCTGTACCTACGCCAAACATCAACCAATTGCTGTAGTATTCAGCAATTCCAGTACGATTCTCTTGCCTACGGCCTTACAGAATGAGGGCTTTGATATTATTCATACATTATCTAATTTGTCATTTTTTATACTGGAATAAGTAGAAATGGAATGGCCACAGCTGTTAAAATGTGTCTCCAATTATACACAACGCTACATATATGAAACTAAAACATAAGCGCCGGTGGGTATAATATTTCAGGGGGCATAGATTTTGCATATTATTTTATTAAAAGAGAAAAGTATATAGTACGTAACTCTAGAACCTTCCTACTCACTGGCTGTATTGTTGGATCATTGGATAATTCGAATTTCGGTAATAAGCAAAGTTTTTTCGGGATTGAATGCATAATTTCCAAACTATTAACGCCTGGACGATCAATATACATATTTTTTTATCAAATTGGATAAAAAACTACCAACAAAAAGATGAAAAGAGAAAGCGACTTTAATTCATACATTTTTAGATAAACCCCACGATTGCTCTTTTTATGATACGCCTATGAGTCTCTACCAAACAAACAAATCGCACGCATGCGCACATGCAATGGCATGTTACCGACGTCAAGCTTCGTGCCATCTTCGTGGGGTTTCGAAGCCGGGCTAATTTACAGTTGATATACATACGCTACAAAATTGGACCCACATATGAACAAGCGTTTGTATGAAGTAAGCCGTTCCATTTTCTACTTATTCCGAGTTTTTTATGACTTTGTGAGTGAGTCAGCTGTCTGACATTTGGTGAAATGCCTACTTGACGTCCAAAAACAGGACAAATCAGGATAAAAACAAAATATTCGAGATAATTGCAGTATGACAGGTTAACAGGTGACAGATCCTGTCAAAAACAGGATGGTTGCGAGCATTAGGTATGGGCCTCACAAAAGCTAAGGCCATCCCTGGTAACGGGAATTCAGCGCAACAATAAAATGTTCCTTGAAATTTTCGCTTCAAACCACTTCGAAACAAAGAAAAACGTTTCGCTCAAGAGCACTTCTTACTTGTTCATCCGCTTTAAATCTAGCATCAATGTTGCAATGACCCAGAAGTAAAAAAAAATATTGTTTTTAATCACAGTTCAAAATTTCCTCTTCACTACGTTAGGGGGCCCCTAATGGTCGGGGGCCCGTGTGCAACCGAAAACATGGAACACCGTACGTTACGCCACTGTTTATCACCCACAAGACCTACCCAAACATTGACACGAAACTCATATTGAAATCGAGATTGCCGAGTTTCACGGGGATTGCTTTGAGCCCAGATGTGATTATTCCGGGTGTTGAAAACGCCACTACGTGTAAACGTGGCTTCATCCGTCCACACTATTTTTGTTTGAAAATCACGGTCTTCCCGGATTTTTTGAAGAAACCAATTGCAAAATGTTATCCTCCTCTGACAGTCGCTCGGTAGTAATTCCTGAACTTGCACAGAGAGAAATGATTCGTCGATTACAGCAAAAATATTTGTTAATAATATCAAAAGTCTTCGTTAATTTCCAGTCATAGGTGTATTTTAATTGAAACTACCAAACCAGTTTGTTTAAGTATACAAAACACATTTTGAAAAATCATATAAAGTTTGTGTTAACCTGAACTAAAAGTTCAAATGATATTGACATAATCAATTTGCTATTTCAACAAATTATGTACTAAATATTTTGTTACGGTAATTAATTTCCATTGGTGGTAACAACCAAAACTTTGTATGGATAACCCAATTAGTTTCAATTAATCTTTTTTGTTAATTATACCAATATTTTGGCTGTCAGTACCAAATTTCAATTGAGATTATGTAGAATTATTTAATTAATTATACTAAACTGTTTTGTAGTTTTATACAAACGTGACTTGTAGTATCAACCAAAACATTGTACCCTAGGCCCAGTTTGTTTTAATAAAAGTTTCTCTCAGTTTTGCTAATACAGTTGTTATCAATCACAAATTTCAATAAACAGTCTATTGAAATTTGGGACCAACAGTATTAGCAAAACTGAAAACTTTTTTTTATTAAAACGAGTTCATAATTCACATCATACATTGAATATCTTAATTAAAAAAACAACCATTTATTTTCACATTATGTATTTTGTTTATTTTTATTTTTTTGCTTATATTCCGTGCGTATACATATAACTTTTTATTATTATTATTACACAAACTTATAATGAAGAACACAGTGAAGTCAAGCCTCTGTTTGTATTGTCTCTTCTTATGATGCCTTAGCTTAGTTTTTTCTGTAAGAAGAAGAATATGTAAAATAATAAAAATATACCAAAGAACTAAATCAATTTGATTTTGCAAAACTTTGAGTAAGATGTTAAAAATTCGATAGGGCGACTTATATTTATGTAAAATACTATATATGTATACATATTTTGAACTTACAATTGGGGCAGCATTGAATTTCGATGAAAAGCTACAGCTATTGTCTGCGTCATTCAGCTCTTAGCCAAATCCGTAATCCCAGCAAATGCAAATGTTGATTTGTAAGAAGACCGACAACTATTTTTCTGCTGCCGTGTCCGGCCAAAGGGCTTGGAAACCTTAATGACAAAAAACAACATATTTCAAAAATTATCTAAATATAAGAGAATGTCTTAGAATTACCTTTTTAAAAAGCCACTCAAACAATGGGGCCGGAAATTTGATAATTTTAATTTATAAAATACGTCTATTAAACATTTTTCTCTATATTTTTATGCACACACACAATCACTTTTCTCACAGAACACCGAAAACAAACTAGACCATACACCAAAGAATGACAACTTGCGAATTCTGTTTTTAGATAGTTCTAAATAAATGAATCGCTAGATTGTGTAAAGCTTTGTTTGTTATAAAATTAAAATTGTTAAAATTGGAATAAATTTCGTATTTTCAACAAAAGATATTAGTTATGGACGTTCTTGTTTATACTCGCATAAATAAGCTACCTGTTCGACAACAAAAGCTTTTGCTGATATTACTAAACCCTATGTCAGCTGAAAAATTACTCAGGGTTCTTTTTTCGTTGATTTTTCATTTGAACAAAAGATTTGTTACCTCCAACAAATGTTACAATTTGATTGTCAGTATCATTCGAGCATTTTACTGCAGCGAAAGTGTTTGGTTATTTTAACTAGAAAATTAGTTCGTTCTAAAAAAATATTTTTTAGTAGTTTTAACAAAATTTGGTTTGTCATATCAAACAATCGCTCCATTTACTAGTGCAAATTTTTTTGACGGTTTAAAAAAAGAATTGTTAAAAACCAACAAAACCTGCATCAACTAAACATAATTTGTTGGTACTGCAAATTTATTTCTCTCTGTGTGCGTAAGGTTGTACGGATACCGGTTGTCCGACTGAAGAGTCCTTTGGATCGTCATCCGATGAATATCTAGCTGAAGTCCTGCTCTACTCGTTGCATTTGCCAAACAATGTACAGTTTTCAAATATCTTACAGTTCTGGTCAAAATAATGTAGCGAGATTCTATCCCGAATTATAATAGCCTTTGTTTGTCTTTTTTCGAGTAAAGGGAAAATTTTTAGCGATTCCACTGAAGCCTTCATTTTTACCATTAAATGCGTGTTTCTCTAAAATTCTGCAATGTAAATACGAAAAGTGATATACCGTTGGAAAGCCAACATGTTCAAGCAACTTTTATCAAGTTTGCAGAGTTGTACGTATAAAGCACCGTTATGAAATTACTGTTTGAATTTTCGATGAAAAATCTATTTTAAAATTTCTATTAAGTTTGAGTAACTGTATCTTGAAAGTGGCGGTAATGTTGGCAACAGGAAAAATTTCAGTTTTTGTAAAATTTTATGTAGTTTCTGAAACTGGAATGAAATCTTGGATTAAGCCATGAGGAGGGCTGCAAATCATGATTTTGTATGACAAGTCACGATTTTCGATGACTTTCACAAAAAGAGCGATAAGAAGGTAACGGTAAAAAAAATTCCGATTGCATTGGTAATTTTCTTGCTGAAACAAGTTGCGCTATTAACCCTTACAGTATTGACCACCCAATGCGGGACACCCTGTCTACATATTTTTAAACAGTAGAAGGAGGTCAAATGACGCAAATGACATCACAGAATGCACACAAAACACAAAATGACGTAAAATTCAAGATTTAATCACACAGATTCAAGATAATGTAAAAATAAATTAAATAAAATGAAGAATAATGATTCATTTTTAAAAAGTACAAATAGTGTCGCATTGGTTAAATGAAATGTTTAATGGATCATTTATGCATTTTCTTCGTGTAACCTATCTACTCTAGGAGTGAGTCACAGTACAGGATAATACTTACAACCTCATGTAGCATGTAGTTATTTATCTCAACATAATATTTTACTAGCAAAACATACAATTCAGTTAAGAAATGGCGCCCGACTTACTAGGCACTTAATTGTTGCATATGTAGATGTAATAAACAGAAAATTAATCATACTCGCATGGTGAAGATTTCGGGAAAATACTCCATTCATAATAAATAGGTTGTCATTAATTTTTCAATGTCCCATAATATACATACATAATATCCACTCAAACTTGTATATAAGTACATGACTAATTTTCTAAATAATTAAACATATATTTTTAACAGTTGCATTAGTATCTCTCACCTGATCAGTGCACCAGGCACACGTAAAATCAGCTTGCAGGCAACTTTGACAGGACTCTTGACCGGCACATGCTGCAGCTAAAATTTAAAAGTAAAACACTTGAATAAATGCAAAATCACTTTATCACTAGGGGTTAGGGGCACACATCAAAGATAATAAAAAATGTCCTTACGATCACCCAAAGTCCTTGGCACTGCACTTGCAAAAAGGATCACTATAACACATGGGAATACTTTTGTAACCATTATTATTATTCACTAAAGAATTTATTTATCCCGAAAAGCGAACTCGGAACACACCTTTTTCATACCAATTGATTGCTCACTGTAAATAAAATTCCCGACTAGGCACTACACATATCTTATGGGGCGAATGTTTCACATAGTTCCGATTAAAAAAGTTAACGTCTACTTATTATCTTTATCGGCATAAGATTAGATATAAAAAGAGCGTGAATTTAACTGCTTCTATGTTAAGATTTCTTATGTTGTGTATGAGTATTGGTATTTATTGTATTTGATCGGTAAATTCTGAATTTATTCGGGTTAGCCGGTCTTTGATAAATGCAGACCCCAAGGAGGAAAGCGCTGTGTGTTCTGTGTTGTATAGATAAAGATGTGCAACTACGTACAACGTAAATATGCGCCGAAGTTGTCGTCTTTATTTTGATACAATTCAGCTGCTAATTTGTCACATATGAATATGAATGAGTAAGTAGTTAAATAAACAGACGAAACAACTTGGGTACATATCGTTATTGACATTTTCATTTGCCGGTTTTGGAAGGGTTGAGTAAAGAATAATGTAAATTTATGAATCTATTTTTACATTTTGTTAATAATATCTACACATAGTTAGATATATACACGTGCCTAAATTGTATATATGCATGTATTTTCATTTACATTGCATATTTTTCGAAAGTACAGAATTATGAACAAGTTTCGTTTTATCTTACAACAGTTTTTAATTTTTTTTAAAGCAATGTTCCATAATAACCATAATTTTCATATATGTATGTATATCTAAGTCACGAACACCTTATTACAATATTACTTCACTGATTAGCACACTGCACTTTCTTAAAACATAATCGATATCATAATTTCTAAATGCCAACCCTATTCTTCAGCTGAAAAGAAATTGAGTTTTTTCAGAAGCTGTTCGCTTCTTATCGGTATTCTGAGTGTATAATCATTGGATATTTCACTGTGATAAGATAAATGATAAATTTGCATATGCCTTTTGATATGTATTATTTTATTTAGATGTTCCTACATATCTTTTGAAATATGAAATGAGGAAACAGTGGGTTTCAAGATTTTCTCAATTCGATTGGAAACATATTCAAAGAAGCTACAAATCAGCTGATCAGGTGCATGTCCCGTGCATCATAAAGATCGTTTTGCATAGTGTCGGTAACAAGAACAAGAAAATTCTTCTTGCGAGAGCTGATGGCGTAATGTTCCCAACAATGCTCACTTCCTACTATTTCCAGCGATATAATCACTCGTAGCTTTTTTCTTTAACTGATTAAAGAGCTTTACGATTGAATTGAATTGCATACATGTTGGTGCTCAGTTATAATTCTAACAGTAGAGTTGGTATCGGGAAAGCTTTCGTGGTAGGGTCAGGCAAGATACATATTGAGTAATGTAACATACCTTTCTTACAGGGGAAGACTTTCAATGTATGTATATACAGTCAAATAGTGGCGGCTCGCCCATATGTGCACAAATGCACGTGCACCCCCTGACAAAAACGCACGTAATTCACTGATTTCTTCAAATCGAAAATGCGTATCCCAAATCGCACATCTAGCCCGCAATACGGCCTTATTCTATTTATATGTACCAAGATACACATTCTACCTAATGAATCTATGTACCGTGAGAATCAAAAGTGATGCCACACTTCGAAACCCTATCTTTTATTCAACATAATTTTATAATCGTAAATTTTAGAGAATGAGGATTTGTTTTATCTTAAAGCTATATTCATTACAAATTAAATTTATAAAATTCATTCAAATACACACAATAGTTTTAATTTAGCAAGGACAAATTCAAAAATAGTCATATTTTTATGAATCAAAAGTAATGGCACACTTGCAACTTTCCTTAATAATAATATCTTTTTGAACTGTATTTGTTATTCACATAGCATGGTGGTGCATTTTTATGACAACGAGTTAAGCTATTTTGTTTTTTAATAATCCATACTGTCAATTTTACAATTGTTCAGTATAAAAGGCTTTTTAGAAAAATTGTGACCGAAACGCAAGTGGAAATCAGAAAAATTATAATAAATTTATGGATGGAGGGAAAATTATTTCGCGAAATCGGAAAAATAGTTAAAAGGCATTATTCGACAGTGAGAAACATCATTTCGAAATAAAAAAGTTACCAAAAACTAGAAAATTTGCCGCGTTCTGTTAAAAACATTGTTAAGGAAGTGAAAGTTAATCCGAGGGCAAGTGCTGTAAAAATTGCTGAATATATTACCCGTAATTTCGGCCAGCTAATAAGTGCGTGAACGATCCGTCGGGCATTAAATGCTAATGGCTTGCAGGACGAGCCCCCAAAAAGAAGCCTTTTATTTCGGATAAAAACAAAAAGAAGAGGAGACAGTATGCAAAAAAGTATGGAAATTGTGGGAATGACTTCTGGCGGACTGTATTTAGCGATGAAAGCAAATTTCAGTTTTTTGGCGCTAAAAAAGGCTCAAAAATTTGGCGAAAGAAAAATTCCGAGTTTGAAGAAAAAAACATTACATCGACAGTAAAGCATGGGAGAGGTTCAGTTATGGTGTGGGGGTGTATGTTGGCGGCAGGGGCAGAAAATCTCATGTTCATAGATAGCACTATGAAAAAGGAGCAATATTTATCAATATTGCAGGAAAATTTAGCTCCTAGTGCCCAAAAACTCCAGTTACCTAGGACTTGTATCTTCCAACAGGACAATGATCCGAAACATATCTCCCGTCTGGTAAGAGAATGGCTATTGTACAGGATACCAAAGCAACTTGATCATCCTCCTCAGTCTCCAGACCTGAATCCCATCGAACATTTATGGGAAATTTTGGATCAGCGTGTTCGGAAGAGACAAATTTTCAACAAAGAAGATTTGAAGCGCGCTCTACTTGAAGAATGGGCTAGTATACCGCAAGGAGTAGCCATGAATCTTGCAGAGTCTATGCCAAGACGATTACAGGCTGTAATAAAAGCAAAAGGTTGACCGACATAATATTAGTTTTAAGCATAGTCGTTTTTTTTCCTATAATAAAAACAACGTGTGCCATTACTTTTGATTCTTAAAAATTGCACCATTTTCATATTTTTATTTGCGAATTGGTAATTACTGTTCGAATTCTTATTAACATTTGTTAATTTATTTACAATTAATAAGGCTTTGATTTTAGACATTAAGCTCTTTTCAATTCTTGAAGATATATTTTGAATCAAAGGTCATATTTCAAAGTGTGCCTTCACTTTTGATTCTCACTGTATATGTCCATCCCATATCTATCTATGAATGCACACTATGCCGACTGCTCACTGCACATACGACGTGGTCACCAGGGCCGGCTTTAGGTGAAACGGCGCCCGGGGCGAACTTGAAGGAAGCGCCCCCTTATATAGTTTCGATACCCGAAAAATTGCAATAGAATGGAAGTAACAAAAATAAAAAAAATAAAAATCCTTTGACCTAAGTTAGTATAGAATATATATGCTTCCAGTCCTGGTAGCCCGTTGTTGATAATGCAGACTTCGCTCGCGCCGAAAATAGCCTGCAGCAAAAACAAAACGCTGTTTTTGAGTTAAATACCAGCTTCTTTTGATATCTTCGCCATTCTCTAGATTTTTTTAAGTTAATTTTAAGGAAAAGTATCTGTCTTGACTGTCAAGTGAAAATTACGATTCTTCCATTTCAGTTGGTCGAGTTTCTATGACAGCTTCTATAAACTGAGGGCCTAGAATGCAGACTTCGCTCGCGCCGAAAATAGCCTGCAGCAAAAACAAAACGCTGTGTTTGAGTTAACTAGCCAGCTTCTTTTGATATCTTCGCCATTCTCTAGATTTTTCTTAGTTAATTTTAAGGAAAAGTGTCTGTCTTGACTGCCAAGTGGAAATTACGATTCTTCCATTTCAGTTGGTCGAGTTTCTACGACAGCTTCTATAAACTGAGGGCCTAGAATTTTTGCCCATTGTACTGGATATGACAACCATTTAAGTCCGGTATGTGAAGAATGTTCAAGTTACGTCAATGAGACACGAGGCGACGAAATCAGTAAGGAGGTTGATACTATTAATTTCATCGTTTAATTGAACGTTCTCCGGAAATATTTTTCTCCATTTCCCCGCCGTTAAACCTATCCTGTTTGGCTTCCATCTTCTTAACTCTAATTCGAGTCTATTTTTTATTAATTGAAAGGAATTTGTTGATACTTCTCAACTGTTTCTTTTTTTAAATCAGACTCAATTGCATCTTTTTTTTCCAATTAGCTGAAAGCAGTGTAGTTGACAACTGAATCATACTACCAGTTCAGTTGTCGAGAAATGTTTTTGACAATACTTACGACAAAGTCAACAGCTAATTTCAATTTCGGGGCTGGTCTAACCACGAGAAAAGCTCTACCTAAAAACCCCGTTGCAGAAAACAATTTTTTTTCATCCAACCTCCGACTAAGCAGCTTACTTTGTGCTTGGCAAGCCATCGTGTTCGTCATTCTGCGAACTCCATGTATTTCGAAATTCATCTATTCTTATTAATAGGAATCTTTTGACAAAAAGTCAATCTGAAATAAAAAATTATCTATCAAAATTTTTTTTTTTGAGAAGAAATAACTTTTCGTGGGAACAGTACAGCTCAGAACATTTTGCATCAATTCGTTAAAATTAGCCGATTTCGCCGAAACTCGCATCTATTTCGCAAAAAATTAAATTTCCGTACTTCTTATAATGTTGAATGGGAATGCGATAGGAAACCCCAATTAAGTATGTAGCAATTTTCCATTCATCCTTTTCGATGTTAATTTTTTTTTCATTTTAGTAATCATTTTGAAGACTACACTATCTTTATAATTTTGAATTGACGAAGCAGACGAAGATTGAGTAAGGGTGGACAGTTCCAATGACTACGTTCCTCATCTACAGACTCTGGTCGCTGCCAAAACGTACTTGGCAATGGTTCTAAATACGATTGATTTTGATGGTACCGATTTACGTCAGTATCGATTTTACGTTTAGTCCATATTTTTCAAAACATCAATTCATTTAATTTTAAAATTTTGACCGTGGGTTTATTCCTGACTATTTTGCATTACTACAGGCTCGTTTTTGAACCACCAACATTTAAACATTCTTTAAGTTAATAATTTTAATTTTAACTTGCATTAATATTCTTACATCATACTCAATTCAGCAGTTAAAAACAAAAAAAAAAACATTTTCTTAAGCAACAATAAAATGAATGTTTAAAAAGAATTTAATGACAAGTATGGATTTCAGCGCCACTAAACCTGGCGCCCTTCTTACATCATACTCAATTCAGCAGTTAAAAACAAAACAAAACAAACAAAACATTTTCTTAAGCAACAATAAAAATTTTAAAAAGATTTTAACGAAAAGTATGGATTTCAGCGCCCCTAATCCTGGCGCCCGGGGCGACCGCCCCGGTCGCCCCACCCTAAAGCCGGCCCTGGTGGTCACGACACTGCGACCAACAACCTGCAATCACGGTGGGTGCACAATCTGGGAAGAGGAGCACACGCTCAAATTTATGATATCTTAGCGGCTTCCGTGGCAACGGGGTAGTGCAAAATTTACACTAGAGCTTGTGCACAAAGAGGTTGTGCACAGCGCCTTGTAAATTGTATGAACTGAATTCTAAAAGCAGAGAGATTGTGTCGCATGCTCGCATCCGTATGTTCTGTTGAAATCGCGACGAATGAAATTGCAATGGTCGATTTTTTTATAGCAAATTTTTAAAATCTCTTTAATAGAAAATAAGATTAAAATAAAAAACTGCGGAAGAACTACACCCTTGATTTCTTTAGTGCAAGTGCAAGCAACGGAAAATAACAATTTCGGCGTGAAATTTACGCGGAAAACACGTAGATTTATGGGAATATGTGGAATGTATGGGTTTTAATGGATTTTCGATCTGTCCAATGAGCTTGTCCACAGGCCGATTTGGATTTCGACAGAATGAAAATTTAATAAAATCCATGGATTCCCCATGTATGTGCTTTCCCTGTTTGTTGTGTGGGAGTGAAAACGAACATTCCAGCTAACAAAAGTTGAAAATAGACGTGATCGTTCGGTCGCCACTCTGTGAAATAGACACTCATAGAGAAACGAGTTTCCAAACTCGGCACGACTCGTCGCAAGTTTATTATTCAGAAGAAGATGATAAGAAATATTCTTATCGTAGAATAATAAACTAACAATGCGACTAGGAAGTGGTATGGCTGACAACCGTATCACACTCCGAATTCAGTTGTCTTTGTAACGTTGATGACTACACACGGTTGTCATCAACGCACCATGCTCCACTAGGAGTTACGGTAATGAAGAGAGAGATTTTTTTAAATACAAACTATGAAAAATTTAGCTACATTACTATTCTTGCCATATAATCAATACATTTTTATGTTTCCCTGTGAGCCCCCGGTATTTTCCACCACGAGCCGCCACTGCAGTCAAACCTCTTCAACTCGAATTACGACATGCTCGAGTAAGGGAAAGTTCGACTAATTGAATTAAAGTGTGAAGCCATCATAGAAAAACTTAAAATTTATTCATTTCGTAAAAAAATAATGCAAGTAATAATATTAGGCTCACATAAAAAATTTTTTTTTTTAATGTTTCACAATTTCCGAGTCTAAACGCATTTTTAATCTTCCGCAGAACGAAGCTTATCTAACAGAATTAGAAGGACAATTGAACCACTTAAATTCTGCTCGAAAAAAGGCTTGAAAAAAAACCTGATCTAGTCAGAAAATAATTTTCGAAAAAATCTGAAGTAAACATCTACAGGAACGCGAAAATAGGATCTCTAAAGACCTCATGGATACCGAAGCCCCATGTTGTCCTCAACATCCAGGTAATGAACTGCGGTGCTTTAATTTAAGTCGAAGCCTTTTTATCCCGACTGTTCTTGCATACCCTTCATCCTCCTTCCACATCGTCTCATCACGTCTATACATACTCAGCTCACAATTGAAAATTTAGGTAAGCCTCGCCAACAATTATCCTGGATTGAGAAACTCTACCGTAAACACCTTCTAATTTTGTTCTTAAATCACGCGAACTGGAATCAACTTAGGGAAAGGAAAGTTATAAAAAATATAATTGAAACAGAGTAAAAAATTGTTTGAGTTTTGCGACTCACAGAAATTTAAATAGGAAATTGCAATTTGCATTGAAAATTGACGGGAACGCCGTGAAACCCTAAATTTATTCGATTCAAGCAATCAAAAAAATTCCTCCTCTTTAAGGGGAATTTAAAGAGGTTTCGACTTAGAGGGGTTTGACATTTATTAAATGTTTAAATTTTTTAATGATGACTATTGGGCCTGTTCACATTATTCTCTTTTTCGTTCGTCTTCGTCAATTTGACAAATGAAACTTGGAATGTCTGCGCTATTGAAGAGAGGAATCATTCAATTTTAACAGCGATTAGCAATAAGAACATATTTTTTTTATCATAATTCAATAAATTCAGTCACGTGTAGGTTTGGGTAACAAAAAAACGATCGCGGTTATGTTTTCAATTAAGACCAGCTATTCTCTTAAACTCTCGCTCTCCCGCGACAAATTTGGTGGGGTTCATGTTTTTTTTGGAAAAATCTAAAACCAGCTTATTAAACATAGGCCGGGTTTCTGATAGCTCTTATTCACTACCTGTCGACTGATTAGTCTTATCGCATAGAGAAAACACACACAATATTCCGAAAGCTTTTCCATTGCATTGAATAGAATTTTTTGTTTATTTTGCTTAGCTACGCCGTATTTTGCTTGGTTACGCCATAATCTTATATTAAAAAAATCATTGCGCACTTTCATCCAACAGCGTAGATAAGCAAAAGATAACATAACTATGCAAAATTAGCAAAAAATCAATTCAATATAATGGAAAAGCTTTCTGAAAATTATGTGTGTCTTCTCTATGCGAGAAGACTAACCATTCTATAAGAGTTTTGAGAGAATGGCCCATAATGTTGCAAGCACTATACAGGGGGTCCGAAAACTACCGCATAAACGCACCGGATTATGATTCCTCAGTTGATTTCCAGCAAAAAAGTTGCACAGAAAATATCCCTATTCTCAACTCTTTAGCTGCCATAGGCATTTGAAAGTTTTTGAAAAAATCATTTCTTAAAGCTCAATATCTCCAAAGCTAGAATAGCTAGAATAATAAGACAAATTGACTATTACAGCCAACAAATTTACCTATAAAATAAAAGTAACCACACTAAAATCGGATAAGAGGTTTGGTTTTGACAGAGCTTCAAAGTCAAATTTGTGTGATTTGACCCAAAAACAATTTATTTTTTCATCTCAATTTTCTCCAACTTCTGCCAAGGAGAGGTGCTTGTACGATTCTTTTAAAAATTGGCACAAAGTCTAACGATCATTTCTTTTTTACTTGACTTTATTCTAGCTTCATTATTTCTAGCATTTTTAACGTCTTAAGTGCAGAAAACTAGGGTTAATTTTGGCTCGATTTCGACATATGTAATTTGAATAGATGTTACCAATTGCAGATCTTTAGGGGCAGTCTGAATACAATTGTATTGAATTAGAGCTAAAAATTAACTCGAGTTTTCTACACTGAACGTTTAAAAACTGTTTGAAATAATGGAGCTTGAATAAAATGATGTAAGAAAGATATGATCGTAAGACTATGCGCCAATTTTTAAAAGAATCGTACAAGCACCTCACTTTGGCAGAAGTTGGAGAAAATTGAGATGGAAAATCACAAATCAAATCGTTCAAATCACACAAATTTAACTTTGGAGCTCTGCTAAAACCAAACCTCTTATCCGATTTTAGTGTGGTTAGTTTTATTTTTTAAAAATTGTTGACTATAATAATCATCTTGATTCACTATTCTAGCTGGTCTAGCTTTGGAGATATTGAGCTTTAAGTCGTGCAAGAAAGTGATTTTTTCACAAATCTTCAATGCATGTGGGCAGCTAAAGGGTTAAGAATTACTTTTTTGATGGAAATCAACTAAGGCATCATAATCATAATCCGGTGCGTTTTTGCGGCAGTTTCCGGACACCTGGTATACATATGTGCAGTATACTCAACAAGTTCGCATCAAACATTTCTTTTCTTTTTTGAATGTATGGGTTTGGGGCTTTTTTGAACCTATTGCCCTGTAACCTTTGTCAACAAAATTATCAATTTTATTCAGGCGGATGTTATATTCCATTAACTTCCGAGAGAGACTTTCATATGACTCATCTGACATAAAGGTTATAAATGTCCGCACTTCCCTGCCCCCTCTCTGGCTACGCTCATGGTCCTAGCTATCTCTGTTCAGATTCAGAAATTCAAAGATATGTCCCAAGACCAAAAAAATACCAAAGGGGGAAGTAAGCGCAAACGGGATAATTTTTTTTCGAAAATTTTGTGTTGCTGTTGCGGTTCAGATTTTAGTATTGGGTAGCGATTTTGTATAGAGTATAGAGTACGGGAATAGTTTTTTCTTTCATCATCGGTAAAGGAGGCGGGCCTTCTTGCCCCCCCCCCCCTCCCTCTGGTACATGATTCCTAATATGTAATTTATAATGTAACTTTTATTGTGAGGAAACATTCATTTTAATTTTTGAAAATTGGTTGGTTGTTGGGGAATTTTGGCATTTTATTTTGGGGACCAGACGGTCTTCAATTTTGTTAAGGGTCACCTTTTAGTAAACTTTACCGTTATAGAGATATGATCGAACATTTTTCAAAATGCCTTAATGTTTGAAACCTTGTAACTCCATTAAGGCTGCATGCTTCTATAGGGACTTTAAACATATATTTTTGGTGGCCAGAGGAGCTATACATTTGTCATAAACTAGCGTTCCGTTAAGTGTATCGTTATAGAGATATTCACATTTGATCAACCCTAAATGCTTATGGGGAGAATACATCGACGGTGACTTTCGGCATTTTCTTTGGCGCCATAGAAGCTTCAAGCTCGTCGCAGGTAACTTTATCGTCAAATATCATTCACATATTTCTATAAGTCATACCCGGAAACCTGATAATTTCAAAATTTGACCGACGGTAGCTCAATTTGGAACTTTTGGCATTATATTGGGAACCATACAAGATACAAATTTGTTGAAGACATCTTCTCCTTAGAAACTAGCTCACGCCTGAATTGGTTGCAAAATATGTTTTCGAGAATCTATGGGGTATTCAGCTCACCCCTTTTTAAAACTGAGCTGGTTAGTTCAAAGATACAAGCCAGATCAAACAGTTTCACCGCTCTATGCTCCTTGCTGTTATAGAAAATTATTTTACCCACGGGACGTTAGGCTTATACTCAGGCTCCTATAGGAGATTGGAATAGACCGAGTTACTTGTTCCTACCTTTAGAAATGATTTAACCCTTCGTTAGGCGCGCACCTATTTGTCACGTGGTTAGGCGCGCGGGCTACAATTGTAGCCCAAATAAAAAATAATGTAAAAAATATGGTTCAATTTTAATTTTTTTTCCTGCTCGGTCTGCGGTCTGGTGATTGTTGTACAGAATAAATAATATAAAATCCTTAACTTTCCAATAAAATATGTATAATAAAAGCGGGCAAAGTGCCAATTAGTCTTATTTTTAGTGTTTTTTTTCATATTAACTTAATTAGGTGGACGAAATAGTTACTTTTTAACATGAAAAGTACAAAAAAAAGTTTATATTCGCAAAATTCAATAAAAAAACTTCGATATGGAACATACAGCGAGAGAATGCAGTTAAAAATGCCCAGTTTGTGGAATTTCAAACTTAGCGTATTTTTGGGTACCCAATATTCACACTTTTTTACACTGGGGGTACAGTTTCTTGCTAGAAGCTAAATATATTGTAAGTCAAACTGATTGAATTTCTACTTACAATTTTCAGATTAACTGTTCTCACAATATTTACGCTACAATTGATAAAAATTTCATCCAGAAACTCAGTTATGTTAGCAACATGTAACAGATGCACGCTGTAAGAAATTTTGACTTCGACTCCAGGTTTTTCGGGAAAATAGTAATCTATTTTTTGTACATTTATCTTGAAACCGTTTTTTTTGTCAAACATTTTACTGTTGCTATTTTCTACAATGTTTTATATTAATATTTTTATTTTAATGAATATCTATGAGTACCAAAAAAGTTACTTGAATGGGCCGCGGGCTACACTTGTAGCCCAGTGGACTTTGATCGCAAAAGAATATTAGTTTCTAGGCTCAAAAAATATTAAAATATGTATTCTTATTCGATTAAGAAGCAGCATTTTAACAGCTACTGAGCAGTTCGAATGAATTCGGTTCATATCCTGAAAATGGTTGCCATTTGAAAAAGTGTGGGCCACAATTGTAGCCCGCGCGCCCACTGAAGGGTTAATACGTTCACTGTCTATGGGTCACATGTGCATACAGCGTTTCCTTCCGTTCACGCCTATGAGTATTTTGTGACTCATGAATATATGGATTTTCCGCTACCAGACTTGGTGGGAATGTCGGCGAAAACCGATCAGATAGTGCACGTGTTAAGAAGATGAGCGACAGCTACAATGAAGCCATCGGCGGGATATTTTTTAAATTTTGGTTCTTGCCTTTATAGGTGCCATTTGCTGGCTAGCCCCTCCGTCAGACATCTGTGAGTTACCGTCATAATTATATTCGCAAAAAAGCTGTCTATTTAACCATTTGGCTCTGCTTAACTCCCTTTTGGGGGCATGGGACTTTTGTTTTTTTTTTATATGGAACTTATGGAGCTATAAATTTGTCATAGACGAAGACGACATTTCGGTAATCGATAACATTTTTATGATATTCACCGAAATTCCCAAAAATTTCGTGTTCTGACGATTTGAACCCAGTAGGAATATACGTATATTCGACCAGTTTTTAGGTTTTTTTTAGATTTTTTTTCTAAAAACCCTTATGAAATCGATTTTGTCTGTCCGTCCCGAAAAACTATAGCTTTTTCCAGTTTCCAGTAACGGTAACGGCGTTGTGGACGTCTGAAGTTAAGCTTGCGTTTTCACCTCGGTTGTTATAAACCGTTGTACTGATATGCAACTTGCATAAGAATTGGTCAATATGAGCTTATATACTCTAAATACTAAAACTGTTGACATTTGCTAAGAAAAAGTAAATAACAGTAAATTTGTGAAATTTCAATTTGTGCGTGTGCAGCCATTCTTAGGTCTGCAAATATAAAAAAAAATGATGAAAGTTTTTAGGAAATGCCATAAGGAATACGTCTGCAAATGTTCATTCGAATAACTTAATCGAAACCGGAAATATAGCGAATCTAATCTATGGTAAAGGCGTTTCACAAAGCATACCAGGGCAGCATCTTAAGCATTTTTTTTTCACTGCTTATCTTGTGACTGGATTAAATTTGGTGGCAATGCATAGAATGGTAATTGTGTTTGGTACGAACACTTTTGAAGTTTGGAGGACCAAGTTAACAAGGTGTCCCTGAATAGTTGAAAAAGTCTACTTTTTCAATACGCATAGGAAAGGTCTGTGTAGGTACATACATATATCAACGGGCTCAACGAAATGATTTCATATAAGTTCCTTTTTCTTTATTCGGAGAAATTGCAACGAATTTACAGTTATACATTCAGCTTATATGTATAACATCCTTACGTTTGCCTGAATTTCTTTTTGTTGAGAACTCATCAGAAATTATAAATCCAAAAATGTCTGTACATTTGCCGTCGAGTACTTATATGTATTTAAACTGGATACAACTAACTAACCAACGCCTTTCATCTTGCAACAGTTTTAATTAAACCAATCCAAAAATAGATTAAACAGGAAGCATTTCATTAATGTTGTGCACAATTCTTATTAATAGCTTATAAAATAGATGTACAAAAAATATGCATTAAAATTCTAAAGAAAAACCCTGGTATTGCGGGTTCAGCCCTCTGTACGCCGTTAGTTTTAGGATTGCGGATTGCTATTGTTAGGCGGATTGACGTACGAGTCTGAACCAAATAAACAAACGTAGCCTCCTAAAGCAATGACTAAGGCCCGTATTTATGAACATACCTTAACTCAAGGAGACCTTGAGTCAAGGATGCCGAAATTAAAAAGCTTAAATGTCATTTTCCATACTTTTTCATAGAAATCACTTATGTATATTGACGAGTCAATGCATCCTTGATTTAAGGAGAAACTCAAGGAGACCTTGAAATTTTCTATAGTCAACCTCACTTGAAGTCAAGGTAGCTACCCACCTACCTTGAAATATTACATATCAATTCTATTGAAAATTTAAGGTCTCCTTGAGTTTCGCCTTCAATCAAGGATGCATTGACTCTTGAGTATAAATGATTTCTATGAGAAAATATGGGAAATGACATTTAATTTTTTGAATTTCGGCATCCTTGACTCAAGGTCTCCTTGAGTTAAGGTATGTTCATCAATACGGGCCTGAGGGAGGTCTTCCGCAAAAAGTAGGCATGAACACAGTATTATTACTAATAGCTACACAATTTATAATTTGGCACTACCAGCTTCATGATATCTGAAATGTTAATTCTGAAATTCACACAAATGGCTCCTTTTGCACAACAAAAAAGAGCCTGACATTCTCACAACATTGCGGGCTGGGTTTCCTAAACTAAATTAATTTCAAAACTGCATAAAAGTCTTATGTTTACTTTTATCCGTTTTATAACTGTATTGAAAAATTCCGTTTTAATTTAATTAACAAATATAAGTAGATTTTATTTATATAATTTTTGGTAATGATTTTTACAATAAACAATTTATATTTTTCCATATATAATAATAATGTCCTTAATAAATATTATTTTTTATTTCCTCCAAATGCAAAATAATGACAGACAATTTTCAACAGAAACTAGTTAGAATAAAATGTGTTATTAGATCTACTAGTAACTGTACGTATATATTGTACGATATAAAAACCCGTTTCGGACCCTTTACAAAATACTCTTCAGTGTCTTCTCGATATTCCTGTACGTACTAATCGGTATCACCTCCTTCAAAATCTTCCCACAATGTACATATTCGGACAACGATCTAAACAATGCCTTGGTGTAGCTACGTGTCTCCAAACTTCCTTCCATAAGCAGATTTGCACTCATAACCAACATCTTATCCCTATGCTCGCGATTCAGCGTGAAAATACGATCGTACCCGAGTCGATCTACTAAACGATTCAGCAATTTAGCAGTAGCCGTTCGTACCGTTGCATTTTGATGTGCCGCTCCACGAGTACTGAGGACATGAATAATTTTCACCGGCGTAAGATTATCACACATGGACTCGAGAGCTCGCATTGCATCGGCTCGTAGAAACCGATTTGTATCCGCTGTACGATGAAGCAGATTTCCTGCCAAATCATCCGATTCCTGTTCGAGGAATTTTGTTCGTATGGTAAACAGCTCCGTTGCTGCTTGGCAAGCTGCCCGAGATACCTGAGAGCGTAAATTGCGTACGGCCTTGCCTAACTGAATGCATACAGTGTGCATCTGTGTGTCAAGGACTTCGGGATGATGTCGCATCATTCGAACTAACTCGCGCAAACCTTGTATCACCGTCTCCCATTCCGTTGAATCTAAGTTCATCAAAGCTTGATAAAGTGCATCCTTTGGTTTGTCGAATTTGGTCAGAGTTTGTGGAAAGACTTCCATTTGAGCTAGCTTGATTGATTGTTTGACGGGCGATACGCGTCTATTACGTCCGAATAGGGTTGTTTTGGATTTTCTTATAAGCGGTAGATGTGATGATTTGGTAATAGCATGACTTTTTGCACGTAGTGGTTCATCTAAGCTCGTTGCATGGCTTGGTGGGTAATCTGAGCTCGTTGTACTGCCAGTGCTTTTTGAGTCGATTTCCAGCTTTCGACTGGGTTCGAAAAGAGAGTCGTTACTTTTACCCACCGAGGAGTGACGTGTCGAAGGGATACTTTCGATCGATACATTACGATGTGGTGTGTTTTTACCGGTGCTTGGTTTGCTAGAGTTTGTGTACTCTTGATCTAAGAATGGAGTACTTGTAGAACGAATGGGCAATGGTGATTCGAATATGTCGACAAGAGGTGTGGTTGCAGTAGGTGTGGTAGGTTTTGATGTCGTCGATGGAGCTGCTGATTCTTCGGGTTTATGAGGTTCTTCGTTCTCGACCTTATTTGAATCCGCTAATATTTCATTTTCCTGTGATAAAGTCTCAGCAACTGCCGGAGTTTCCGCTCTTGCATCCGGGATAGCTTCTTCGAGAACGCACAATGTCGGTGACCCTTGAATATCCTCTACTGTTAGCTGCTCCTGTCCTGACAGGATTTCAACAGGCTTGTCTACCTCATCGACAAAGACCGTTTCACTCTCTGGACGGACCTCATCACGCGTCGAAGTGGTGTGAGATGGTCCAACGCCTTTATCCAAATTTGCACGAGATGAGCTGACAACCGATTCAGGACGCGATTCTGCAGCAACCGATTGTTTTTGTGATTGACCCGAATGTGGTCGCGATGTAACTGAAACTGGATGCGATTCAACTGATTCGGGTCTGGATTGTGGATGAGGAATTACTTGAGCAGATTCAGATTGAGCACTTTTCGTTGAAAGTGTTGGAGTCTTGTCAAAATTATCATCAATACTGTTGGGCAAGGCTACCGATGTATCATTTGAGCCGTCAGTGGAGCGAATTGGAGTTGTTTCTTTCGAAGTGTTCTTTATTGACTCGCGACTCTGGTGAATACTGTCAATTTGTTTGAAACTTTCGGTTTCTTCCAATTCATTTTCGTTGGACTTGCAACTAGCCACCCTGTCTAATGTTATTGCACTTTTGCTGAAAAGTATGTCATTGTCATCGGCATTCTCCGGTTGCTGTTCATTCGTAATAAGAGTGTTAAGACCTCGATCTTTGCTTGATGTTGTCCCCGAAGGATAATGGGATTGTTGAGGTTTGGTGCTGAAAAAGGTAAGACTAAAGGTTAGTGTCGCTGAATCCATAAGTTGTTAAATATGTTTATTGAAACAGTAAAATAGAAGAATACGTAATAAATGACATGATTTTCTATTTTTATATTCAACGGTTACTAGTAACCATGTATTGGACATGATGGAACACGGATTACATGATTAAATATTCTGAATTTATTGATTGTCTCCTACTACTTCAGTTCGGGTATTATAGAGTGTTCTTGTTGACCAAATATTTCAAACACGTGCCCTAAGAGCTATTATGAAAGCAAATTGAGTTCCAGCAAGTGATGGGAGTTTGATTGACGGTGTAATCATAATTTAGGAGATGATTGGCATAACTTTGACCTTGTATTAGGACTTTTATTAATGTTATACCTCCGGCTGCTGCTGCTTATCCACATTAAACTCATTTCTGAGTTCGAATAAAATGAAACACGTTTTTTGATAACTGTGTGATTTGTAAAAACCTTAGAGAAAACATAGTAACGTATGCCATGCGTTAGTCTAGAGTGGCTATGTGATCACACAACCCATATGTGTTTGACTCCAAATTTATTACACTACACTCCACGAAATAATTGAAATGTCAAAATATTGTCGATGCAATTATTAACCCTTCTGACGCCGCCTACGAGCTATTATGCCTAAGGTGTAGCTGAATATTCTGTGAAATCAATCTTATTTTTTGAAGAGGTCTAATTTTGGTTCTAGAAACAGTTTACATACTATGTCTTACGATGATGCGCCGTTTTTTCGATTCTTTAGACATAGTTTACATTTCGCCGAACGTTTGATCGCATTTGTGGCCGTCGGTTCCTCTGAAATTTGTATGGAAAGGGGTGGAAAATATTATTGAAAGATTTTTTTCATCAAGATATAGTACCAATGGTCTGTTTAGGTCTATGTGCCTATGTGCCAAGAGAAGGGTTAATTATCAAGTCGGCATTTTAAGAGAATAATAAATATTACGCGGATTTTATATTCTCAATTGTAAACAAAAAAATTGACGTTTGAATAAAATGTTCACGCATACTATAAACTGCAATAGTGTGAGAATGGTGCCATTTTTATTTTCTGATGCCCACTCTGGACTAACGCATGGCATACGTTACTATGTTTTCTCTAAGGTAAAAACTTAGAACCATTGTTTTTTTTAATGAATATATTAAGCCTCGTCTCCATTGTAAACATTTCTTGATGAACAGTTGCAAAAAAGTTCAAAATATTGTCTACGAACAGTTGCGGAACATTTTCCTGAACTTTTCCTGAACAGTTGCTATCCACGTTCTCGTATTGTTCAAGGCAAATGTTCAGTTGCGCAACATGTTCGAAAACATTTGTCATTTGCTCGATTTGGCGAATATGTTTGGATTATCATTTAATTTTTTATTTGACAGTTCTATTTTTGCGTGGGATTGATTACCATACAATATCTTGTTTAGCACGATTAATTTGCAGATTGAAATCAATCTTTTACGGTGTTTATGTTGAAATGGCAACACTTTCATTTCCAATGTCAAAACTATTTGTCACAACTTTTGTAATCCTCACTCCAAGTCAATCAGTCGGCGCGAGCGCATCATTAAAATATTATATCGTG
The DNA here is from genome assembly GCA_949715475.1 of Microchrysa polita. Classification (NCBI taxonomy): domain Eukaryota; kingdom Metazoa; phylum Arthropoda; class Insecta; order Diptera; family Stratiomyidae; genus Microchrysa; species Microchrysa polita. The sequence goes on from OX454415.1 coordinate 52,861,075, forward strand.
TATTTAAATCTGCATTTTATTACAACAGGTTATGGGCCCAGAAGCCTAATACATACGAATAGTTTAATTTCAATTGTGACTAGTTGTGTTTCGCGATGTCTGATTAAATCGAAAAAGTTCATTTATTCGACGGAGGAAATTTCAGCAATTGGAAATTTAAACTGATGGCGCTATTGGATGAACATGATCTAACGGGTTTTGTCGAGGAAGACTTGGAGTCGATCCTGCGAAATTGCAAGGATGAGGCAGAAAGAAGACGCAAGAGGTTATCAGAAAAGAAGTGCAAGTCGTTAATAATTCATCGCATTGCAGAGTCTCACTTGGAATACATTAAAGATAAATCGACGGCACGAGAAATTTTTAGAACATTAGAAACGACGTTCCAACGAAAAAGTATTTCCAGCCAAATATACATTCGCAAGCAGCTATTACAGTTAAAATGTGCAGAAGAGGAAAGTATCGTGCATCATTTGCTCACGTTCGATAAATTAGTCCGAGAACAAAGATACCGGTGCAAATTTGGAGCCGCTCGATATTGTTTGTCATTTGCTTTTGACTTGCCTGAGTCTTTTAATTCTTTGGTGACTGCACTAGAAACGCTCGAGCAGGACAAATTGACAATCGAATTTGTAAAGGGGCGGATTTTGGACCATTCGTGATGTTCTGTATGTCAAAGATCTCATGTGCAATCTATTTTCAATTCGGAAAATGGAGAAAGAAGGAAAAATTATCTCGATTCATGATGGCAAGGTCTATATTTTGCAAGACGGAAAGATCGTTGGTCATGGCAAAGCTCGTGGGGAATTGTATGAAATGCGACTTAACCTACATGTGCCTCATCGGGCGAATTTGTGTCAAACGGATGATTACATGCTGTGGCATCGTCGATATGGGCATATTAATCGTGGCGATATGCAGAAAATGTTATCAAATGATATGGTGATCGGAATGCAGAAGCTGAATAATTCAACTTGCGAAGTTTTCTGCGAATCGTGCGTATACGGAAAACAGTCGAGGAAGCCGTTCAAGCCAGTCAAGGAATCAAGATCATCACGCATTCTGGAACTTATTCACACCGACGGCATTGGTCCCATCACTCCGCAATCATATGATGGGAAAAGGAAAATGGGTATAAGGCTGGAATACACAGTGCCTTATAGCCCTCAACAAAACGGCGTTGCGGAGCGTTTTAATCGTGTTTTGACGGAAAAGGCCCGTACGATGCTTGTCGATAGTAATTTGCCGAAATTTATGTGGTCAGAAGCGATGCGAACTGCAGTCTACCTTGCAAACAGAAGTCCTACGAGAGCTTTTGTAAATGATGAGTCCAGGATCAGAACGCCAGCAGAGCTTTGGTTTGGTCAAAAACCAGAAGTCTCAAATTTACGTGTTTTTGGGTCGGATGCGTATGCACAAATTCCGAAGCAATTTCGAAGGAAGCTTGATCCGAAGGCGAAAAAGTTGGTCATGGTTGGATATGCTCCAAATGGCTATCGATTGTGGGATGAGGAGAAACGAAAAATCATCATCAGCCAAGATGTAACATTTAACGAGAGTTTCGAATAAGATGTAAAATTTTCGAATCAACAACATGTCTTCGATGTTGTCCCCGATCAAGAAGATGTCTTCGAGAAAGTCGAAAGTTCGAACGACGAAAAACCAATTAATCTTCCGTTGAAGGTCAGCATTCATAATTCTATGCCGAATTCCAACAGCGAGTCCAAAAACAACAGCGATGATGAGTTTGTGGATGCAAAAGAAGCAGATGAGGTCTTAACTGTCAATGAGCTAACGCCCCGTAGAAGCCAGCGCGAACAAGGCAGTACAACCATTCCAGTATGGTACGTCGAATATGGCTTTTGCTTTGAATGCTGAGTGCTTTGTTGATGGTACACCTACATCGTTTCGAGAAGCGAAGTCTAGGGCTAATTGGTCTTTGTGGAAAGCAGCGATCAACGAGGAAATGAATGCGCTGATGAAGGACAATGCTTGGGAGCTATGTGAGCTTCCAGTTGGAAGAAATCTGATTAGTTGCAAATGGATCTTCAAAATAAAACACAACGAGGATGGGCATGTCGACAGGTACAAGGCGCGTCTGGTGGTAAGAAGCTTTACGCAGCAACACCATTTTGATTACGATGAAACCTATGTGCCGGTTATGAAGTTGACGACTCTTCGAACATTGCTAGCAGTTGCCAACGAGAAGAAATTCCATGTTCATCAAATGGACGTGAAGTCGGCGTTTTTGAATGGACATCTGGAAGAGGAAATATACATGCAGCAGCCCGAAGGTTTCGAGACAGGTAATTTAGTATGTAAATTGCGACGAGCTCTGTATGGTTTGAAACAAGCATCTCGCAAATGGTATGAAATATTCGATGAGTTTGTACGAAAGCATGAATTTGTACGTTCCAATGCTGATCACTGTGTCTACGTAAAAACTGTTGGAAATCAAATAATCTACCTTTGTTTGTACGTATATGTGGAAGACCTGCTACTGATTGGGAATCTTCTGCCGAATATCGAAGCTTTTAAGTCAATTTTGATGAAAACATTTGATATGAAGGACCTAGGAATCGTTAAATATTTTCTTGGTATCAAAATTGATTATAACCGAGAAAATGGGCTAATGAAATTGAGTCAGGAACAATACATGAGATATGTTTTGAAACGATTCCGTATGTCCGATTGTAAATCGTCATCTACTCCAATGGAGAAAAATTTGAAACTGAGTATTAATAAAGGTGTCGATTCAACTGATAAGCCTTATCGAGAACTAGTTGGATGTCTAATGTATGGCATGTTGACAGTACGTCCTGATCTGTGTGCATCGATCGGCTACTTTAGTCGTTTTCAAAGTGATCCAAATGAAGATCATTGGATACATCTCAAAAGAGTGTTAAGATATGTGCACGGAACATCGAATGCAAAGTTGATATTTCGTCGATCATCGAGCAAAGTACCGATTGTTGGATATGCTGATGCTGACTGGGCGTCAGATGTTGTTGATCGGAAATCTACTTCAGGAAGCATCTTTAAGGTCTATGACTCTGTAGTATCATGGAGCTCACGTAAACAGGCAACAGTTGCTTTATCCTCTACCGAAGCAGAATATGTAGCATTGTCTGAAGCGTCTACTGAAGCAGTTTGGTTTAAGCTATTGTTAGGCGAGTTAGGTATAGAAATGAATAGTCCAATTCCAATTTTTGAAGACAATCAGTCATGTATTAAGATTGTAGAAGACAAAAACAACATAAACGTATGAAACATGTAGATATCAAGTATAAGTTCATTTGTAACCTCATTCAAGAAAAAAAAATTGTTATTAATTATATTTCAACGAATGATCAATTAGCCGATTTAATGACCAAAGGTCTTGACAGTAAAAAGTTTAAAAATTTATTTAGAAATGATTTAAATGTAATTGTTGAGGAGGGGTGTTGAAATGGCAACACTTACATTTCCAATGTCAAAACTATTTGTCACAACTTTTGTAATCTTCACTCCAAGTCAATCAGTCGGCGCGAGCGCATCATTAAAATATTATATCGTGTATTTAAATCTGCATTTTATTACAACGGTTTACGGTTTAAAGCGTTTCCGATAGCAGAATTTTACTAGAGAAAAGTTGACTTGGCAGTGTGAGGGTTAATCGCATCCGAGGATGAAGTTCACCATTGTTCAACGAAATAAAACTTTAAAATAAAGTTTTTGTGATGTGACTTTTGTAGCGAGCGTAACTGTTGACGAGGATTCGATATCGAAATCGGCAGCAAGCCCGGCGGACGTGTTGGTTTGTTTTTTTCCGTTTATTCAACGCAACATGGAGTTATCAATGAAGTCAAGATCGAAGGCATGACTTTACTTGTGGCGATGGCAGTAGGAAATAAGTGACCGATCGTCGTGATACGACCGATAAGGAAACCTGTGATCGTTGATGCCGGGACAGTGACCGAGGCGTTTTAAGAAAGCCGATGCTGTCGATTCATGAAGTAGAGGAGGAGATAAAGACTGAAGCGAGAAGCTTTTAGTTTAAAGAAGTCAAATTTGTCAAAAATTGGCTCTACCAGTGTCGAAGCGCCATGTGCAAAAAATTGTACGCTCCCGATCCGTAGGTTTCGTTCTCTTCTTCCTCAACATAAGGGTACAAGGGTACAATTTGCGGAAAGACATAAATTTCTTGGCCTAGAATAGAGAAATGTCATCTTCAGTGACGAGAAAAAGTTTAATTGAGATGGACCAGATGGCTATCAATATTATTATCCAGATGTAAGGGCTCCAAAACATAATAAAGTTTCAATCTTACTAATGGTTTGGGCCGCATTTGGATTCGAAGGAAACAGTCCAATATGTTTCATAGACCATGCTATGAACTCCAAAAAATATGTTGAATTTTTGTACGAAGTTCTTATAACGTTTTGGGAAACTTGTTTTGGAGAATCTTGAACTTTTCAACAAGATAAATCTCCTATACACGTCTCCAAACGCACAAAACATTTTTTTGAGGAGAAAATTATACAGATTTTGACGTGGTCTGCTAAAAGATCGGATCTTAATCCCATTAAGAACATTTGGAGCATTCTTTTCAAGAAAGCGTATCAAAATGGAAGACAATTCAAATCACTGAAAGAAACTATTGTCTCAGAATGGACAAAATTAGATCCGTCCATTCTTCAAAATTTGATAAATTCTATGCCAGGGAGAATTTTAAGGTTCTAAACTGCAAAGGGGGCGTAAAGGGGTATATTTAAGCTAAATTGAGGTGAACGATGGTTCAGAATAATAAGTTTTTTTTTTAATGATCAGTTCAATTATTTATTAATATTTTCCGGGAAGGAAATGATCATTTCAATTATTTCGTTCTTTTATTTTAAATTTAAAAAAAATTTAGTGTTAATCGCTTAAGTGCTAAAAATTGAAATTTTTCAATGTTAGTTGCATGTAAATTAAAGAAAATTAGTGTTTGTTAAAAAAAAGTTATAAATTCGGTTCTCGTAAAATATTATTAATTAATAAGATCCCAGAGAATGAAATCGTCTAAATAATATCAGAACTTAAAACAAGCCCCATCATAAAGAAAGGAAAGGAAGGCACTTTTCCAAACAGCTTTAAGAAAGCGATTGTTGTTTCTATTTACAAAGGAGAAACTACAACTGAATTGGGTAATTATCGCCCTATACGACTTTTATCCACTGTTTTAGTACAGTATTTAAAGACACAAAACGGCCGTTTACTTAAAAAAAATACGTAATGGCTGAAATTTGCTGGAGATGTTAGGGGACATGTCTTTTATCTAAAACTGAGTTTTCGTATTCGTGGGGGTGGGGGAAGTTGGAGTATATTGCCTATTTATAGGCGAATTTTGTATTTTTCGGTAATATCATTCTTACTATTGACCCTACAGTAAAGTGATGTATAGGAGTTTTGTTTCTAATCAAATTATCTATCCAACGGTACCTACATGAATTTCATCGGTCATGTAGTTCCGTTATAATGACCAGTTAAAGGTGAAAATAGTACCAATAATGGGAATATTTTGCTTAAATAAAACATGTAATGACTGAAATTCGGTGGAGTCATTAAGGGATGCGTTATAAATCTATATCTGAAGTTTCGTATATATCAGGGGGGGTGTGTAGTTATAGTAAATTGCCTACTAATAAGCTAAATTTGCGTTTTTGCTTCATATCATTCTTATTGTTGACCCTACAGTAAAATGTGTATATTGTGTATAGATGTATAGATGTTTCATTTCTTATCAAATAATCTATCAATCAATGTCAAACGTCAAAGAGGCCAATAAGAACGGGTTTTGTATTTTTTTAATACCAGAAAAGTAGGAGACTTTTTTTTTGCAAACTAACTGCATACCTAGGGATACAAAAGTATCTTTTAAATGTTGATCCAACTACCTCTAATTCTAATTAATCCAGTGGCGGCTCGCCCATATGTGCACAAAGTGCACGTGCACCCCCTGAGAAAAATCGTAAGAGCACGTAATTCACTTTTTCAAATCGAAAATGTATACAATACATATCTCAAATCGGACATCTAGCCCGCATTCTAGATGTACCTAGATCTAGATAGACATTCCACCTACTGAATCTATGCCCATATACAATGTATGTATGTATGCACACTGCCGATTGCTCACTGCACATACGCCCTCCTGGTCACGACATTGCGACAACCTGCAATCACGATGGGTGCACCATCTGGGAAGAGGAGCACATGCTCTAATATCTTAGGGGCTTCGGGAGCAAGGAAGTAGTGCAAAATTTACACTAGAGCTTGTGCACAAAGTCGTTGTGCACAGTGCCGTGTAAATTGTATGAATTGAATTCTAAAAGAAGAGAGATTTGCTGCATGCTCGCATGGGTCTGTTCTGTTGAAATCACGATGAATGAAATTGCAACGGTCAATCTCTTTAAAGCAAATTTCAAAAATTTTCTTATAGAAAATAAGATTAAAATAAAAAACTCGGGGAAATCTACATCCGTAAATTCTTTAGTGCGGTGTAAATTTAAAGCGGCAATTTACGCAAAAAAAAACGTAGATTTCTGGGAATATCTGGAATCCATGGATTTTAATGAATTTTTGTCCAATGAGCTTAACGAAAGTCGGAAATAGTCTGCGGAAGAATAATAAGTAATATCAAAACAATAATCTCTGTTGAATTTTGGGATTCTTTGTAGATAATTTTTTTAATACAAACTATGAAAAATTTAGTTCTTGCCGTAGTCAATACATTTTTATATTTCTTGTGAACCCCCGGTATTTTCCACCACGAGCCGCCACTGAATTAATCCCACCCCAAAGTTACTCGAGCAATTCCATGCATGTCATAATTTTCTGACCATTTTCGCCTCTTTGCCACTTGTTTGAAATTTTATTTTAATTGGAAATTATGATAGTTTATATAGTTACGATATTTTGAAATGTATGTCTTTTGAGCTGCAACTAACTACAAAACCCTATGTACTATTCGTATAGTTAATCCTGTTACAGCATTTACAGTTACACTATTACCTATGCCTTTGCTAATTGCTTCGATTGATATAAAACTTTACAGATTTACCCATAAAACATAAATGAAGTAAGAATGATATTAACCCTAGAGAGATAATCATATTTTTTACCCCTGAAAAGATAATCATACGTCGATTCGACGTGTTGCTAGTTAACATCCTTATAACTTCTTTGTTAAGAGTAACATGTTGCTAAAAGGTAGATATATAATCATTTGTATTTAATATTAATCTGTTAAACTCGTGGTTTTGCAAAATTATCATTTGTTTGTTTATATAATATTAATTTAAAAAAAGTGGTACTAGGAGAAAGTGGACTGTCCTTTCAATAGATTAAAATAAAGGATATCTTTATCGAAACAGGCTTTTAGTGGTTATATCCAAGTGAATACATATTCACATTATGAAGATTTATAATAATGTCAATTCGGGGCAATTAAAATATTTTTCAGTACAAATTTGTTAAAGATAATACGTCGATTCGACGTATATTTGACTTATGACCCCCTATATCTTCGGCTGTGTGGCACCCAAGCCAATAATTTTGCCACGTAATTACGCCTACAGACATGAATTGAGTTAAATCTTTGAACCAACAAATTATGAAGCTTCACTAATGAGATATAATAAAAAGAAAAATTTCTGTACGTCGATTCGACGTAGATTATCTCTCTAGGGTTAAGGAAAAACGCAAAATGCCCCTATAAATAGGCAAATTACTAAAACTTCCCCCACTCCCACCAATACAAAAATTTGGATTTAGACTTAGGGCATTCTGCTTAACATCTTCAAAAAATTTCAGCCATTACGTGTTTTACTTAAGCCAAATATTCTCATTATTAGTGCTATTTTGCCCTTTAACCGGTCATTATAACGGAACTACTTAGCCTACGATATTGGCTTAGGTACCGTTGAATAGAGAATTCGATTAGAAACAAAACTTCAGCACATCACTTTACTGTAGGAACACCAGTAAGAATGATATTAAGAAAAAACGCAAAATTCCCCTATAAGTAGGGAAATTACTATAACTTCCTCCACTCCTACAGATACGAAAACTCAGATATGGACTTAGGGCACGTTGCTTCACATCTTTGCTGAATTTCAGCCATTACGTGTTTTACTTAAGCAAAATATTCTCATTATTAGTGCTATTTTGCCCTTTAACCGGTCATTATAACGGAACTATTTGGCCTACGGTACTAACTTAGGTACCGTTGAATAGACAATTCGATTATAAACAAAACTTCAATACATCACTTTACTGTAGGAACACTAGTAAGAATGATATTAAGGAAAAACGCAAAATTCCCCTATAAGTAGGCAAATTACTATAACTTCCCCCACTCCCACAAATACGAAAACTCAGATTTAGACTTAGGGCACGTTGCTTAACATCTCCACCAAATTTCAGCCATTACGTATTTTTTTTAAGTAAAATATACCCGATTACTGTACTATTTACAATTTTTTAAAAAAATGCATTAAAACTTGCTTTTTGGAGGCGCTTGCACAGAAATTGAATTATTTATGTTAATTTTAAGAGTATATTTATACCTGTCACTATGGGAAAGGGTATATTAAATTTGTTGTCATGAAGTTTGCAACGCACAGAAGGAAGCATCTCCGACTATATAAAGTATACAGGGTTATTGGTTAAGTCGACCTATTCCCTGCAACACGTTATAATAGGGTCAAAATGCAACAAAATGAGGCCATAAATGTTAGGCCGATTTTCAATGGTCACTGAGATATATGCATTTTTAGGTTTTTTTAAATAACCTAGAATTTTGCCATTTAAAGTAAGAATTAAAAAAAACTACTAAGGTAATGGGCCTAAACTTGTTTTTGAATTTTAGTCAACACTATAGCAAATATTTCTTAATCATTTAAAATTTCCAAAACCCATCACAATTCAAAATTTTTAATTTTAAATAAAAAAAAATTCTTAAATTTTTTTGAAGGTATTTTTTAATGTAGTAATCCTTAAAAAAAAGTATATGATATGGAGTCTGCAGACCACTGGAAAAACGCATATTGTCAGCTTTCCAAAAAGGTGTCAATGTCAATACAAATATTTGAAATAATTGAAACAGCTAGCTGCAACTTGTTCGGGGACCATTATTTCGTTTGATATAAAATGAAATAAAGTAGTACATTATACGTACTCGTACGATGCATTTTGAATTTAATGACAGGCACGTTTTATTGTGTTTATCCCGTGCAGGTTTGGTAGAACTTCATATAAAAAAATGGCACTTACCCAGGTAAGGTTCACGCGTGCAACTAACCTACACGGGATAGAGCTTAGATGAATCAAATGTAGATGGCGGACGCATAGGGAATTTGTTTTTTCAAACCATATGTGAGAGTTTTGCTCATCACGAGAAAAGGTTTTGCAAAGAAATAATCATCTTTTGTGATAAAATACACCACATCTAAAAAATAAGCCGACAAAGGTGAGTCAAAGATGCGCAAAAACTGTCAAATGTCAGCTGTTTGGTCGTAACCGGGATGTTACCCGTGATCCTTTTTTTTTCGAGTCAGATACGCGATACGAAAAAAACGTCGCTGACATTTATTTCATTTTTTATCAAACGAAATGATGGTCCCCGAACAAGTTGCAGCTAGGTGTCTCAATTATTTCAAATATTTGTATTGACATTGACACCTTTTTGGAAAGCTGACAACACGTGTATGTTTTTTCAGTGGTCTGCAGACTCCATGTCATATAATTTTTTTTAGTAATACTACATTAAAAAATATCTTTAAAAAAATTTAAGAAATTTTTTTTTATTTAAAATTAAAAATTTCGAATTGTGATGGGTTTTGGAAATTTTAAATGATTAAGAGATGTCTGCTATAGTGTTGACTAAAATTCAAAAATAAGTTTAGGCCTATTACCTTAGTAGTTTTTTTTATTTCTTACTTTAAATGGCAAAATTCTAGGTTATTTCAAAAAAACCTAAAAATTCATTTATCTCAGTGACCATTGAAAATCGACCTAACATTTATGGACTCATTTTGTTGCATTTTGACCCTATTATAACTAGATGCAGGGAATAGGCCGACTTAACCAATAACCCTGTATATATTATTGATCAGTGTGAAGAGAGAAATAGATTGAACGATGTCCGTCTGTCTGTCTGTCTGTTCGTCTGTTGCAATGCAAACTAGTCCCTCAGTTTTGAAGCTATCGGGCTGAAATTTCGTATACAAGTTTCTTTTTAGTGTACGCTGTATATATGTCGGAGCCAATGGAATCGGACCATGGGGTCATAAGGCTGCCATACAAGCCCACCTCTGAGAAATAGGTTCTTCTAAGAAAAACTTTTCTCTTTATGTACCAATCTCAACCAAAGTTTACCCAAATGTGTTCCTAGTAAAGCCGCAAAACATATCTGGGAACGTATGGCATCGGAACATTACCTCATAGGGTTGCCATACAAACCTACCTCTGAAAATTAAGTTCTGCTAAGAAAAACTTTTTCTTTTTGAATCCGACCTTAACCAAACTTAATCCAAATGTGTTTCTAACAAAGCCTCAAAACAGGGTCTTCTAAGAAAAACATTTTTCTTTATGATAGGGATAAGGCTGCGGTAGAAATTGTTAACGCAAAAGAAGCCTAAGTTTCATTCAAATGTGACGGGTATTCAAATTTCGGCAGCGCCCGAAATTAGCCTTGGTCTCGTTTATATAGTGGTTTTGATTCTCTTCAAAAGCACCTCACGCATTGCTATTGCTGTTTTTGTAATACATTACATACAACAACAAGCATTTTAGAGAAAAGTCTAAAACGGCTGAGACTTGTATTTCTGTTGTTATAGCGGCGGTACAAAAGTTCAAAGTTTTGGACAACACAAGCCCTGAAGGAATTAAATAAACATTATTTGTTCGTTGAATTCCCCCATCGTCTCCCAAGCCTGTGTTGTCCACAAGTTTGATCTTTTGTACCCCGCGGTCCGGCAAGCCCGAAGTACTTCTGATGGCAGTCTGTTCTTATCAACAATGATAGCACATTCAACCCAAACCCCTCAAAGGTACTAACATTTTTGGCTGAATTCGCTTATAGGTGTTAAAGTTTAAGACATTTGAAATTTTACTGGGATGCGATACCTCATAACACCGATTACAGCCTAGAGCGTTTAACTTTTCGGAGCTTTTCTTGAAATCAAGTTGTGAAGAAAATTTGCGGAACACAAAATATTAATATTTTGTATCGGAACTTAATACAGGGTGCGCCAGAGAAACTAACTTATTTGACAAAACTCCCGAGCGGTGAGTTTGTTTCCCATTCTAGTCAGTTGCCATAGGGATGGGACTTTTGGAAAAAAATACCGGTTGTCCGGTTATTCCGGTTATTTTCCTCATCGGTTATACCGGTCTAGGGGGTTGGATGTGTATGTTGGGGTGATCCCATTGTCCGATTTTACCAATTCAAACATACAAACTGCCTGCAGCAAAAAGAAGCATTTTTGCAAAATTTCACCTTCATAGCTTTTAAATTGGTCGAGTAAAACGCGTCGCGACAGACAGACGGACATCGCCCAATCGACGACCCAAGTCATGCTGATCATTATTATGTACACTTTTTATATGGTCGGAGATGCTTCCTTCAATGCGTTACAAACTTCATGACAAAATTAATATACAATTTCACTCTATGAGCGAAGGGTATAGAAAGTTGGGTCGGGAACCAATACAACAACCATTTTACTCGAGGATTCTTACACTAAACTGGACACAAACTTTCCGAATTTTTTGAAAGTCGTTTGATTGGGACTTTTTGGAGGTAAAAAACATTATCTGCTTAAGTCCAAAAAATCTCGTAAAGATTGGATGTCACCCTAGGACACCGTTAGTATCTCCATATGGAAAATCCAGCAAGCGCTGCGCTTGCCAGAAGATTGTTATGTGAAGTCAAATATAATTGCGGAGAAGAAATGAGTTCACTTAGTCGAATATGTATATGTATTTTGAACGTCCTTTATAATATATTCCACCAAAGATCACAACTACTTTTATCATATTCACGAAATGCTATTCCTATCGTTTATACTACATATAACATACGTATGTATTTCTTATGGAATACCCATACTCAGTGGCGGATTTACCAGTAGGCTGAGTAGGCTGGAGCCTAGGGCGGCAGATTTTACGGGGGCGGCAAATTTGGGGCAAATATTTTTTTTTAGTTAAACACATTGTTAACATTTAATACCGTGGAAAACTGAATTCTTAATACGAATTAGAACGCCAGATATAGAATTTATCCTTTTCATGAGATACATTTTGGGAGCAGTGTGTGATGTGTGTTTGTCACCGTTATGTCAGAGCTTCAAACAGTAGGAACGTTTTATTATTGAAGACGAATCTGCGAAAAGGCCTCTTTTAGTCAAGTGCTTACAGTCTGAAATTCGAAGCCAAGGACTTTTTTGCTTTATTTTTATTTATCTGACATCTTTTTTTAATAAAAACAAACATAATCGATTCTATCAGTATTTCCATGGCACGGATTACCCATATGGGCAACCTGGGCAAGTGCCCATGGCGGCAGATTTTTAGGGGCGGCAATTTTTGGAACTTTCCGTTGGATTAAAATTCTGTGAATGATTAATTTTGGGAAACTCAAGGAGCAGTCATACTTAGACAACATCTTAACGCTCTTTTCCTAATCTTTTTCTAGTTACCTAGGCGTATTCCAGGGTGCCACATTATAATGTAAATGATACACGTTCATATAAAAATTTCAGTCATCCTATGAACTACACTTCACTGCACACCCTTCACGCAAAATTTTGCCAATCTCACTCCGAATTGCCTACTGGTAGAGGGTAGTTCGGTTAAGCTAAAAGTAGAAACAATTTTTGTAACGCATCGGCTGCAATTAAACAACGGTAGGAATCTAACATATGCGAGGATGTTTTGGGTGAAGCAATCAAGGAGCTCCAGAATCTACTTTAAATGCTGTACATGTTTTAATATACGAGTGCTTTTATATTTCCTATTTTCCGACAGCAAGCATCTTTAAATCCCACCGGATAAAAAAAAATGAATAATGTCTTTGGTCAGAAGGATCCGCCGGAGAGCGCAAATCGACTCTAAGGATAAGGTTTCATCCTATTTCAGAAGGTCCTAGCTGTTCTTCAAAAGATACAGTCGCTTCCCAAGGGCAAACAAATCGCAAAGGAGGACCAAGTGCAAACGGGATCGATTTCCCACAAAAAAAAATGGATAGGATGGATCAGGATGCCGATCTAGAGCATATTATGGCGTACATTTTGCTAGAAATGTCAGAGTCGTAGTTCAAAAGTTACATACTTTTAAAGATGCAACCTTCGGATAAAAATTTTTGCAAAGGAGACCCAAGCACAAACGGTGTCAATTTTTCATGAGACCAAGCCAAAGGACAAATAATTCGCAAAAAGAGGGAAACAAGTTCGAAAAAAATGCGTAGAAGGGCGTATTGTGGTACACTTTTTGCTGATTATTTCATAGCTGTCCGCGTTCAAAAGTTACAGCCGTTCAAAGATTCGACTTAATAGCAAAAAAAAAAATTGCAAGCGCAAACTATGTCAATTTTTCGAAAATGAGGGACACTTTGGATGTTTTTGTGGTGCAAGTTCGGGATTTTTAATGAGGGACTCATTACATGCGGGATCCGAGACGGCCGCCTAATCTAAGGAAGCAACTTATATCTCCACACACTTTCTGTTTTTATATCCCTATTGTATTGATCCTTTGAAAAATTAAAAATTGTTCTGACGTATACATAATGTTTGTTTGGATCCAGATATTACGCTTCAATCCTAATTTAAGGATTTCATACAAAGTCTGAAACAGTTTTCAATTTTTGTATAACGGGAAATGCTGACAGCATTTGCCTTCATAAACAAAATAATTTTTACGAAGACTACATTGTCAAAAATTAGCGTTCGTTCTAAACTAGTTTCTGTGTTAGTTGATCAATTAGAATAGGCAACCCTAGTAACAAGTTCATATTTTTGCGTTTTCTGTTACTTCTTTAGTTTTCCCCACTTGAAATTTGCTGGGATGTAACCAGGAATTGGTTTCGGTATTATATATGCTATATTGACTATCAAATTTTTAAGTAGGTAATATGTACATATGTATCCATCTTGTGAAAAGGTTTAAAAGAAAGTTTAAAAATTTTGACGTCTAATTGTTTGGTTTGTAATTTTTTCTGCAGAGAAAAATATACAATACCAACGATGCCAAAAATCATTTAAAATAATTAAAATCAGTAACCAAGACTTTTGCTAAATAATATCAACGAGTCCTTGCATTGCGTTAAGTTGTCAATTGAAATTTTAACTCTTTTTGAAACAATTTAAAAATCATGAAATTGTCTTACCTTACAGTGACGGAGGGCGGAGATATGTCTTCTGCCCAGAGGCGCCACAGAGGCTAAGTCCCGCCAATAGTGCATTAAAAGAATAAGAACCTACCCTTCAAACCGACGCTCCCACCAAGGAATTATTAGATCGCTTTTTCTTTATATTTATCTATCACATAAAAAAAGAAGAATACTCAGGACCCACGAAGTGGCAAGCACTGATCTATTAACCCTTCTGTCGGCACATAGGTCTGGCCAGACCTTTGGCACTATATATTGGTCAAAAAAGTATAGAAGATGAAATCGCAGCGACTTCATATTTCATGATATCCTAGAATAATATGTTTAGAAGCATTTTGCCAAAATTTAAAAAAAATCGGTTGAAGTTTTGAGCATGTTTTTGATGATTTTCAATTTATAGTGCTTTTTGATACCCAATAGGTCTGGCCAGACCTATAGTTTTTCCCCCCATTTCCGTCTTGAGGTAAAAAGTGAAAATATCAAATTCTCTTAAAAATCTCCTATTTATAATGTAATAAAGTCATGAAAATTAAATTTGTACGATAAACGATAAAATTTTCTGAGATTTTGCTTTAAAAAGTCGTGAAGTTCGCAAATTGGGTACGCCTAATTTTATCCCGTCTTATAACATCACCTAATCAACTGAGATTTGATTCTAGGAAAATCAAAAGAGTTTTATTTCCTTTGTAATAGTATGAACTAAGTATTAGTGACTTACGATGATGTTTCTTAATAGATTTAATTAAGATATTTACGGAAAATTTAGAATGAAATGATTTTTGCGGTTGAAAATTCCCTATTTCTATCTATCGATTTTCCCAAATCTGCAGACTAATATCGCGATAAAATCTACCAACAGAGTGCCAAAAATTTCCTTAAAGATATTGGACTTGGAAAATTTGATCAAACTTTCTGTACGGATACGCAATGAAAAAAGAGAAGCAAAAATAGAAGAAAAAAAGGGAAAAACATGTTTGTACAAATACCACCTCAAAATATGTCTTCTTAAAAACGCTTCTAGTATATCTACAAAAAAGATTTTAATGCTTTTATTGTTTATAAATGGATGTAAAGAATGGGTAGAATGATTATACCGATAAAAATTTAACTTTTTATAAAAAATAAAAAAATTTTCTCAGTAGGTCCAGCCAGACCTATTGGGTATAGAATATGCATATTGTAGTAGGTGCCGACAGAAGGGTTAAAGTGTAAAGGAGAAATTTGAGAATAAATGAAGGTCAATCAAAGAAGTTCGTCCTGGAGTATTAATTCTCGACTCAAAAAAAACAATAGTGTTCCGCACATTTGCACAACTTGACTAGGTGGAAAATGATAAAGAAGCTAAACGCCTTGACCCTTGATTCTAATAACGTCCCTTCAGCAATATTCTCGTAGAGTTTAGTAGGGGCGGCAAAATGTCAACAGCCTACTAGCGGTAAATGTGTAAATCCGCCACTGCCCATACTGTGCTATAGTCATGCAATGTTCATTCAAGAATAACACTTACACATCGGGTGCAATAGTTATGGGAATTATTGGAGTTCCATTGCATGTTGGCTTGTTGTTCTCCTGGACAACACCGATCGATTTACTTTTTCGATAACAGCAGAAGCAACAATAGAAGTGAAATAACTCGGGCACTTTTTCTGCAACTTGACCGCCTTCTTCAGCAACAGAGTTTTGTAATTTTCGCATTCGATCACAAACGAAAGCCGGTGCAGCGATAGGCCAACAACAATACGTGGAATGCGTTTTCTCGCATTCCACGGCAGCCGACATTTTCACTTCAACTAAACTTTGCACAGACAATTTTTATAGGAACAGAATGTTTTTCTAAAAACGAACTTCTCTATTTCATTGTAAATTTATCAAAACAGTAACCGCACGTTCATCGATTCGGTCAACAATTTTTAAACTTTTATCCATTTTCTTTTTCTTAACTAGGGGATTAATATGCATAACATCACAGACGAAATAACTTTGAGAAACTAAGCGTTTTCGTGTTCGGCCGCCGTCACGATATGAACTGACTGACCATTGGTCCTTTCATATTGAACGTATGCAAAGGTGCCTTATAATGGTCAGCACGAATGTCCTTCGTTTCATTATTCAGCTGTTCTGTACCCATTGTCCGAACGGACTCATTTTACTTATCGCGACGGCCGTGTGCGCTCCATGTCCAGTCGGGTGGGGGCCGAAATGAAGCCGGTGACCAACTTTATTTCTGGGAATGAGGTCCTGGTCATTAGTCAGAACTTACGTACATTTATAACGTTGGTGATACGGTGAATTTAGCGATTTTGTATTGGTGTTGTGTGTAGGTGCAGAGGTTATGAACCTGATGCGGTGAGAAGCAGGCTTCGGCTAGTGGGTGGTTTGTTGGCGATATGAATACCGAAAGGGCGAAAGTGATATGCTAGAGGTAATTGTCAGAATTGTTGAAGAAAAGTAAGGCATTATTATGCATGTCACTTTAGAGAATTTTTCCAATTGTTAAGTTTTTTTGCACATAGCAGTAATGCTACTTTCTGCACAATACCGATCAGTGCTCTTTTTTTAAGCTTTGGTTTATTCATTCGCCAAAAATTATGTGGCATATGAGCATTTTTTATTTCGCGCATATACGAAATAATATCCTTTACTAATTTCAGTATCATCTACTTTTTTACCCAGCTTTTCCCTTCCATGCAGACTATTTTATTGCAGAATACCGGTGGATGGACGCCATTATGATTCCGACTGGTCTACACGCAATTTGTTGATGGTAATGATAATACGACGCAATTTTTTTTTTTTTTTTTTCAAAACACACCGGATAACTGCTATTGTTGGCTTAATATTTCAGTCGTCCTTTTAACCACCATTTCACTCCTTCGTCAACACTAAGTCCAATTTCTTTAAGAAGTAACGCAATTCGAGGTAATAACCCAGAAAAAAATTTATTTTCTACATCCTTTCTCAATTCAGCATTTCCTTTGCAGTAAGAACTAGGTCGTGCGCGGCATTTTATGCGGACCATGTCCACAGTTCATGCATAATAAGGAAATTGCCAGATTTCGAAAATCATGTTTATGAGCCATTTGACCTATTTTTAAAAGAAATTCCAAGATCTCATAGTTGTGTAAAATTTTTCTTGACAACGTCGCCATAAATGTTTTCTGAAGGAATGTAAGGAAGGTAGTTAATTTTTTGAATATTTTATTGAATTGTGTCTTTGTATATGAAGGAGATTGTAATTTCGTGACAAGCATTAATTAGTGTCGATTTTCCAATTATATCGGTACCGGCATAGGTTGCGTAAGTTCAATGGAATATTAGGCTCTATTATGTATTGCTCCTTTAAAGGATGAGTTGCTATTCATGGCCACGGTCAAAATTGTTAACAGAGTTGAAGTAAATAAATATTATGCAGTACCCAATGATAATCAATAAATCGATGGCGTATCGTGTTGTAGAAGAGGTTGTTAATGGCTTGAGTTGAATAAAACCCGAAATTTAAATTACGTACGTTTTATTTTTTTTTTTAATATTACAGAAACTCGCGCAGCCATTAAAATGGCGCCTGTTACAGATGGTGGCTTTTTTCGAAGAGACCTGATAGGTAATCGTTGACAGTGGCTGCTGTTATGGCATTGCTAGATGCTGTACACTAAACTTTGACAGAGGTGGAAGGCGAAGCCGAGTTTTATTTATGTTATTGTAATGAAGGAATCAGTCTCCAGAATATTCTAGCCAAGGATACAACAAACCCCAACGGGACACTTAAAAACTCCGATGGAAACCAAATAAAAACAGGTAAGGAGAATTTCCTCACTTTCCTGGATCAACCATAACAACGGTACGCACAGACCAGTTGGATGACAACTCCCTTTTTCTCAGGACTAACAAAAACGACTGGCGGCTTGCGAACCAAATAGTAACCCAAAATAGGGTGGAATGGGCGATCAACTCTTTCGAACCCTACAAATCACCAGGGACAGACGGTGTCTACCCAGCTCTGCTTCAGCAGGGTCTTACGACCCTGGCTCCGCTTTTAATAACACTATTTAGAGCCAGCATAGCTTTGGGATACATTCCAATCAATTGGAAGCAGGTAAACGTAGCATTTCTGGCAAAGCCGGGGCGTGACCAAACCCTAGCGAAATCGTATAAACCAATAAGTCTAACCTCCTTCCTAGGTCATTGGAAAAGCTCGTCGATAAACATATCTGGGACAGACGCCTGTCGATTTTCCCTTTGCATCCAAACCAACATGCTTATCAGACAGAGAAATCATGTGAATCAGTACTACACCATTTAGTTGGGAAGATTGAGACCACACTAGAAATCAAAGAAATAGGGCTCGCGGCATTCCTGGAGTGGGCCTTCGGCAAACACTTCTTTTGAATCTCTTGTACACGCCGCGCCGCCTCGAGTCATGGAGTCCAAAACACCCTCTGTCGGTGGATAAAATCAATGCTTCAAAGACGACAAGAACATGCAAATTTATTCGGTGGAATCATGTATACAGATGTACTCAAAGGATGCCCACCGGGGGGTCTACTTTCGCCCCTCCTGTGGAACCTTGTAGTGGACAGCCCACTGGTCCAGCTAAATTACACTGTCTTCTATACCCAAGGATATGCCGATGACATCAAAGAACATAAAACGACAGAGAGGGAAACAAAATGCCGCGTAATATCTCGCAATTAACAACGGCCAAATTGAAGCGTGAGCTGACGAAACGGAATTTGTCGACCTCGGGAAACAAAAGCGCGTTGCTTGCTCGGCTGATGGACGCACTGCGAGATGAAGGACAGGATCCCGATAAGGTAGAGTTTCTGGAGGAGCAAGACAGCTGCGAGCCAAATGCAGTACAGTTTCTAATATCAATGAAGGCTGAGTTAACTGGACGATCAGCCAGGTCTGAGGAAGCAATGAGTAAGATGGAGCAATCGATAAAGTCTGAACTGAAAGAACAAATTGCGGGTTCAGAAAGGTCGATAGCGACCAAGCAGGAAGAAGAGTTCAGCCATTTAAAGAACAGCCTCGAACAACAATTAAAATTCTGAGAAAATCAAGACAGAAGCTCTGATATTGAAGAGCGACGTTACCGAAGAAGTGTATAAGTTGAAGAATGACCTGTCCGAAGAAGTCCATAAGTTAAAGGACGATCTAGAACGTTTAAAAACAAAGAACGTCAACCATCACCAGCAGAGTTCCGTAGTAATTGACGAATTCCAGAAGTCGAATAGCGACCGCGAAACATCGAGAAAAAGTGAAATATTTAAAACCGCCTCGAATATTAAATGGTTGGTGGGACAATGAGCGTGCCACGGCTCTTGTTCTAGCATTGAGAGGACCTGCTGCTGAAATCCTGCAATCGATTCCTGCTCCACTGCAGACATCTTAGGCGGAGCTTGTGAAGGCGTTGGATGGGCGATACGGTGACGAGCACATGAAGCAAATTTATCGACCACAGCTTCGTAACCGGACACAGAAGCCAGGAGAAACTCTTCAGCAATGGGCGCAAGATATTCGATGTGTTCGCTACAGATCTCCTGGATCGTGAACTACATCAGGCGTTACGGCTAGCTGATAAGCGGACGATCAAGGATGCACTAGCATAGAGTCTGACATTTGAAGCTGCGAAGCAAGCAGCCCGTAACTGTGTGCGAGTTCGAGAGGTAGTGGACGATTGTGTTTGTCAGCGAATGCATGCATCAAGACAAGTTATCAACAGAGATGCAATTCGGTGCTGGAACTGCGGTGAAAAGGGGCATGTGCGAAGGAATTGTCAACGGCCAAGGAAGACACCAACATTCCGCAAGAAGTATGCCCACCAGGCGAGATAAACGAGTTGGCAAAGAGCGAACCAAGTTCGAGAAGTAACGGATGATTACGTTTGTCGGAGAATCGATGTATCGAGACGATTTGTTAACAAAGTTCCGATTCGATGCTGGAAATGCGGTGAACGGAGGCATGTGCGAAGCGCCTGTGTACAGCAGAGTAAGGCAGGCACATTCTGCAAGAAGGTTACAAACGGAGGTTCAAGACGATGCTGGAAATGCGGTGAACACGGGTATGTGCGAAATAATTGTGAACAGCTGAGGAGGGCAGGCCCACTCTGCAAGAAGGTATTCAATGGTGATTCAATTCGCTGCTGGAATTGCGGTGAAAATGGTCATCTGCGACGGAATTGTCGTCTGCCGAGACAGGCCGGAACATCCTGTAAGAGATGTGTGCAGCGAACCAGAAGAACGTGTTGGCGAAGTGCGAAGCAACCTGCTCCCGTTGTCTGTGAATCGGGAAACAAACGATTCTACTGGGTGGATGCTCGAGGTGACGTTGAGGAGTGGTGCCGCCGGTGTACTAGTTGTGCAGCTGTTAAAGGACGAGCATCGGAAGCCGAGAGCGAAAATGAAAGTCATACATGTGGATCGACCCTATCGAGGCGACGATACGAAGGAGACCGAGGCGTGTTCTGTTCGGGACGAACAGGTTTAAGGAGGGGGTAATGTAATGCGCCTAGTCTATACGTTAACCCAAAAGTATTTTCGGTACTTGGCATCAGATGGCGCTAGTGTCACTAGCGAGACAACTTGCTGGCCGTTACTGGAAAGATGATACACTTCCCAGAAAGTTCCAGAACAGTGAAAATGGGTATATAAGGGCGTCGACTAGAGTCAGTCAGTCAGTATAGTTTTACTCGTGGATTATGGCGGATCAATAATTATTCAGTAAATCCGTGTGTGTTGTAATAAATAGTGTTACAGGAAAGCGAGTGTTATTCATTATCGTGTACGCGAAAATCTATCGAACCCACTGGAACGTCTAGAAAAGAGGAGAAAAATATAGCAATACATTGTTAAGGAGAAAACTTTCCTTTAAATTTTTTGAATTCGGTCAGCCTCACGAATGTCTGTGATTTGCTAAATTACAAGTAATTGTTGAATTCAATAAGTCATATTCAGAAACAACTGCTATCCCAAATGCTACCATGATGCGAGGATGCTGACTGCCATTTTTGTCGAGAGTTAAAGAGTGGCAATGCTGTTTTTTCCAGCGCCCGCTTTAGAACCTACGTCGCCCCGAGCAAGAGGACAATTTGCCGGCCCTTAGGTAGGTACTATAGCAGTCCTAATAGTAACAGCGAGTAGCTCCGAAACGATTTACCGGTGTATGGCGATTTTAAGCCGGCTGCAGGCCGTATAAATATTCGCATTTATATAAAGACAACACTAAACTTCATGGTCACAGTGAGAATCGAACCAACGCTTTAGTAATTCAGAGAAGAATATATTCCCGCAATGAAGTACTGAAGTCCTATGTAGTAGAAACCATTCCTTCAGACAATTCATCACAGTTCAATTAGGCTTTGTAGAGAGTTTGTTTGAAATTCTAAAATTAAAGCTTAGTATTGGTTTAAAAAAAATATATTTCTAGTGCCGTAAAAAAAATATTCATATGGCATCATACGTAATGGTCGTATCCGTCCTGTTTTTGGGAGGACAATCCTGCCCTTTCGACCATAACCTGCCTTCCTGTGAAAATCTCGAAAGTCCTGCTTTTGCCCGGCTTTGAACAGGGTATTCGGATCTCACCAAAGGACGAGAAAATTTAATGAAAAGTACACTTAAATTTTATAGAAATTTACAAATAAATATAAATGAGCATGAATGAGCCTTCATTCCGCAAGGGGATACTCGACTAAGTTGGTTTTTTATATTGTCTAAGTCCGGCAAGAGGAGCTTAATACCAACGAGTCGGAATCATTGCATTATTTCCCAGCAAACAATTATATCGTTTTATACGAAAAATCAAAAAATGATACGAACACGTACATCATTCAAACGAAAAATTTATCGTAAACTTGTCTCCCCGATGAAAAATCGATTTTTGGTCACCAATATGCCAGGAATGTGACTCCTATTGACGAAATATCGTCTTATAATTGCAAGCATGATAAAAATTCCTTACAACGAGAGAATAATGAAATGGTCAAAAAATAAAACGACTAATTGATTCCCATAATTTGTAATGTTAGATAAGCTCAGGTTTAGGGGGACTACGAAACGATAGGTGCCCGGAAAGTTGAGAATATAGCATAGAGGAAAAAAAGGAATATAAAAAATTTTTTTTTTTGTTCAGATTTCCTAGTTTCGCCAAATTATCTTCCTGGCGAATTAATATCGGTCACTATTCCTTCCCTAAAGGAGTGACGCCTTTAATTCGAATTCGATATGAAATTCGAGAAATGTTTTCTAGGAGGCGAATTGAATTCGTATCGCGGGCGATAGAAATTGTTTGCACACATTTTGTCAATAAATCCGTCTTTCAAATATTACAGCTTAAAACAGCACAGCTATATAAAAATGTTGGACATAATGTTCAGAGCTGATTCATAAACCCTGACGCGACCACGATCGCCAATTGATTGCTCTTTACTGAATCCTGGTGCATTCTTGATAAATACAGTGGATATCGCTTATAACGACATCGGTTATAACGAAGTATAACTGTAAAATTCGCAACAGATTTTTTGAAATAATTTTCCCGTAACGGACGCTAAATGCACCATCACCGGTTACCTATTCCATAAAACTTTACGGCGGATTGCCTTTAATGGTAAATAATGGAGTATTTTAAATCACTAATTTAGACTGCAGCCAAACTCTGCCGATGTTTTAGAAAATGTTTAGGGAAGCTTATTGATAGAGTTTTAAGCATTGGTAAGCCGTATAACTCAGGAATCAAGGCGACTTGGTCAAAAGTCATCATCAATGTGGCACGATAGCCCGACGTCGGGCCTTGGCCGCCTGAATCGTTGACCTCCAATTGTCGCGGTTACGTGACCTCGTCCTCCAGTTTCGGAAGCCCAGCAGCTGGTGGGCGTCTTCACCTACGGAGTTCTCCCAGCGAGCTCTCGGTCGTCCACGTAACCTCGCTCCGTCAATTCGTTGTGCGTTCATCACTTTCTTTGGCATGCGATTATCGTCCATCCGTTGTACATGCCCCGCCCATTGCAAACGTTGAAGCTTCACGATTTTCGATACTTCCAGCTCATCGTACAATTGATACAACTCATGGTTGTACCGTATACGCCATTGGTCTCGCTCGCGAACGGCCCCGAAAATTCGCCGAAGGACCTTTCGTTCGAATCGGTCTAGCAAAATTCCGGAGGCTTGGGTGAGGGTCCATGTTTCGCAGCCATAACATAGCACGGGTCGGATGATCGTTTTGTACACGCGGAGCTTCGTGTTCCTGTGCGCAAGTTTCGAATTAATTATAGGGAGGACCGAGAAATATGTCTTATTGGCTAGTTGTATCCGTCGCTTAATTTCGTCGGTTTCGTTGGCGTCCTTTGATAAGTTACAACCCAGATAGTTGAAGTTGTCTACATACTCGATATTAAGGTCCCCCACTGTGATGCTTGAATTTGCTGGCGTCCTTGTTTTCGATTGCATCATGGCCTTTGTTTTGCTTTCGTTGATATGTAGTCCAACTTCCTTTGCGGCGTTATTGAGGTTATGCAGAAGGCTTTCTGCATCACCCAACCTTCGAGACATGATGTTGATATCGTCGGCGTACGCTACTAATTGAGTCGACTTGATGAGTAGCGTTCCGCTGCTGTCCATATTCATGGTTCGAATTACATACTCCAAAGCAAGGTTGAAGAGCGTCGGCGCCAGCCCGTCGCCCTGCTTGAGTCCAGTACGAGTTTCAAATAGGTCAGTGAGTCGATTCTGGACTCTGACCTGCGAGACGGTATTAGTCATCGTCATCCTTGTGAGTCGCACTAACTTTGCCGGTATACCAAAATTCAGCATAATGTTGTACAGTACACTTCGATCGATACTGTCGTATGCCTGCTTGAAGTCGACAAAGATTTGGTATACGTCGATGTTATATTCCCAGCACTTTTGGAGTAGTAGCTTCACTGTGAAAAGCTGATCGGTCGTTGATCGACCAGGTCTGAAGCCGCCTTGATACTCGCCAATGATTCGTTCTGCGTACGGATTAATTCTCTTTTCAAGAATTTTAGATAATATCTTATAGGCCGTACAAACTAATGATATGCCCCTGTAATTCTCACACTTCAGCTTGTCACCCTTTTTGTGGATTGGGCAGATTATGCTTTTGCGCCAATCTTCGGGGATTTCCTCGTCGTTCCATATTTTCAGCAGTAGCACATGTATAGCATTGGTCAGGCACGTTCCACCATGCTTCAGCAGTTCTGCTGGGATCTCGTCAGCGCCGGGCGCTTTATTATTTTGAAGCGACTGTATGGCAAGACTCACCTCCTCTACTGTTGGGGGTAGAACGGGAGGGCCTGGTTCGGCTAACTGCTCAAGAGCTGGCTCCGCGGGGGATGTTGATGGTGCATTGAGGAGCTCTTCAAAATGCGAGGCCCATCGTTTGTTGACGCTTTCGATGTCGCTGATGATGTTACCATCCTTGTCCTTACATAGGCTTGTCCTGGGTTGATATCCGTTCTTAACATTATTTATAAGTTTGTACGCCTGTCTAATGTTCTTACTGGCTAATCTTTGGTTTATTTGCTGTAACTGCTCGTCAAAATGTTTGCGTTTCTTACGTCTAATTAACTTATTAGATACTCGCCGAAGCTCGTTATATCTTTCTTTCTTGGCTCGGGATGCGCGTTGTGTGTATTGGCGATAGGCTTCATTTTTCGCCTCAATCGAGGCCCTGCATTCGTCGTCGAACCAGTCTGCTCGTCTGCGCCGGCCTTTATAGCCCACGACCTCTTCTGCGACCCCCTTGATGCTGTCTTTGAGCTCCTCCCAGAACTCATGGATGCCTAAATTGTTGATGTCATCAAGCATGGGCGACAGTTTTTCCTCTAGTGCTGTTGTATACGCAGCCGCCGTGGCATCATCAATCAAATTGTCAACCTCGAAGATCTTGGCAGGGTTGATTCTCGATAGGTGCACCGAAGAGATTCTGCACCTGTAGGTCGTCTTCACCAAATAGTGATCGGTGTCGCAGTTGGCTCCTCGATAGGATCGAACATCTAGGACATTAGAAGCCCATCTCTTGCTGATCAGTACGTGGTCGATCTGGTTCACAGTGTATTCATCTGGAGACTTCCAGGTCTGCTTGTGGATTCGTCGATGAGGGAAGCATGTAGAGCTTATTACCAGGTTTCTGCCGCTCGCGAAGTCGATAAGTCGCTGGCCGTTGTTGTTGTTTTCGTCGTGGAGGCTATGACCTCCAGTAGTTCCCCTATGCCAGCTTTCATTTCCGACTTTGGCGTTAAAGTCTCCTAGCAGCAGCTTAACGTCGTTTGATGGAAGTGAGTCGAAGAGTGTTTCTAGGTCGTTGTAGAACTCGTCCTTAATCGCGTCTTCTTTTACTTCTGTAGGGGCATGCGCATTAATGAGCCAGAGATTAGCGAAACGGGTCTTAATGCGGATCGCACATAGCCGCTCGTTGATGGGTTTGAAGCCGATAACGTGGTCCTTGAGCTGCTAATTCACGATGAAAGCTACTCCAAACTCCTTGTTGCCCTCCTCTTTACCACTCGTAAAAATAGTGTGCGAATTGAGGTCGTTAATCTTTTGAGCCATTTAGTTTCCTGGATTGCAACTATGCTCAGCTGGTATTGTTCTACCTGATCCAGGAGGGCCCTTAAGGCCCCCGGTCTATTCAGGGAGCGTACATTCCAGGATCCGAAAGAGAAATCAGTTGTTCGTTTGCGGGGTCGTCGTTGTTTTGTATCCGTCCAATCCGAGGCTTTTGTTTCAGGTTTCTTGACTTGAAGTTTTTCTTAGGATGAGTTGTCGGCACATCGCTAAACCATGATAGGGTTTAATCGTTGAGTAAAGGCCATCATGGGCATGCCTCGAAGATGCTGCTTTAGTGGTTGACTTAAATGTTTTCTGTCACCTATCACGTTAAGTAACCTGAGACGCTGCAGATGTTAATGCAGCACTCAGGCGCAGCGGTTACTCGGATAATGCGGGAAAGTAACGCCCCGTAGAGAGACATAGGAATTGGCCGAAGTCCTTTTCCTATGAAACTCCTCCTGCATAGCTAAGGGTCCGCAGTTATGCCACAACTGAAGAAGATATAGGAATTAGCCGAAGCCTTTCAACCTTTATCTTCCCCCTTACGGTCAAAAGTACCATATGCTAAATATAATCTTAGAAATGGCAGGACACCACACTACTAAGTACAAATTATTGTTATTGCTATTTAGTATTTAGTTTTTATCGCAAAAGAAAAAAAAATTAAAATCATCACTTAACCTAATAAATTGTCGTATTGAAAATCAAATAAATTACTAATTTAAGCAAAAAATGTCCATGGAATTTATTCGAAATGAGTACCATTGTTATCGCAAGTGCAATTGTGCTGCTAATTTCAAGCAAATATGCGACTTTGGAACATTTTTTTGAAAGTGTTCCACTTTAACGTACAAGTAACTCTTAAAATTGAATCGATTTTAGGAATATATCCATAATAGCAGGCCCGTCGAGACAAATTTCGGGCCCGGGACTGGAATTTCGGTAGGGCCCCTACCGAAATGAATTATGAAACTTATTTCCGCGTATAATAAATTCAAGTTTTTTGGCAACTCCTAGCAATTAATAATGCGTCACAAAACATTATCGTTTTAACTTCCGTGCAAGTTTGTTCCTAATGAATATTGTTACATTCGTCTTGTATCTGGAACTCCATTTCTGAACTAGATTTCTGGTGGTCTTACGGCAACTGCCTCTACGGGGTGGACCACACCCGTTTTGTTATTTCAAAACGGCCAATGTGCCTTCCTGGCAAGAGCCCCGGCAGGAGCCCTGAAGGTTCGATGCAGGAAGGTTGTGTTTGTCTGTGTATATGTGTGGGTACGATGTATGTGTTTTTCGTCATATTGGGAGCATTACATCTCGGCGCGGCTGCTCTCAATTTCACTAATTCGCGCCGGTGTTGAAACAAATCCAGGCCCAGAGGTATGGATTTGTAGTGTCTGCAACCAACGAATCGGTTCGAATGCCAGATCAGTGCAGTGTAATTGCTGCAGGGAATGGGTTCACTTTAGGTGTTCGGGGTTAAGAAGACAAGGTCAACCCTCCTTAGCATATGTTGCGGGCAACCCAGGGCTGCTCCCAGCCCACCTTCTCCACCACTGCCCCCTACACCGCCAAACAATATGATAAGGAATGCCAGACCCAGTCTTACGCCTGGCCCTCCTCCTCCAGCAGTTTTCACTGCACTATCTATATTACAGTTTAACTGTAATGGCATCCACCGAAAAATCGCTGAGATCACACACTTCTTGAGTTCCAACAGAATTCTCATCGCCGCCATCCAAGAGAGGTTGCTTCACGCAAACTCGTCTCTAAGCGGAAACCGACCGGCCGCCACGGATGATTCTCACCCTGGAGGTGGACTTGCCTTCCTAATACACAAGTCCGTACATTACTGTGTATTAGATGTAGTTGCTGACGGTACGGCGGAAATTCAAGCCATCTCAGTTCCATCAGGGAGTACTAATATCGAAATTTTTAATATATATGTACCACCTCATTCCAGTTGCCCTTCAGGCTACCGTTTCGATATTGGTCCTCTCCTTTCCGGAGAGCACAGGGTCATCCTTGGCGACTTTAATGCGCACCATGAGCTCTAGCATTCGGACCTCAACAACAATGCCAGGGGAATAACTATCGCCGAATCACTTGACGCCTCAGAATTCTGTTCACTCAATGAAGACTCGCCGACTAGAGTCGTGGGCACTTGCAGTAGTTCTCCTGACATAACTATTGTCAGTGCCAGCCTAGTCGCTGCTTCCCGATGGGAAGTACGTACCACCCTCAAATCAGATCACCTCCCAATCATTATAAAAATTGACAAACCAGCGAACATGACTAAGTCTGAGAAGCGAACGTTTGTCAATCACAAGAAAGCCGATTGGGATGGTTTCAAAGCTTACTCGCCGGCAAAGTTCATCGAGCTACCATCACCTACCAACATTGATAAGGCCGAGAAAAATATTAGGAACGTCATTACCACAGCCGCGGCACGTTTTATTCCGGCAGGACGTATCCCGAAAGTTCGGCCTAACTTCCCCACTAGTGCCGCCAGATTAGCCGATGAACGTGATCAGATCAGAAGCGCTCACCCTGATGATCCCAGAATTCAGGGGCTTAACTCCGAAATTGACCGACAAGTTAAAGACTATAGGAGGGCGAAATGGAATCAGCACCTCGATGAATGTAACTGTAAATGTAGGGCAACAATGCCATTGAATTTGGCAACACAAAAACCTGCGATCCTCTTCAGTGTGCTAGCCTGTTCAATAAACAATTTATTGAACATCCCAAGTCTTACGGCCTCAAGCGCAATTTCTGTTACAAAGATTCGTACAAAGTATCAAATTTAATTTTCCTTGCCTTCTGGGCAGCAACTTCGATGATAACATTATCTAAATTTAGTTGTCTGGCTAACGGTGCTTAGATATATAGAGTAGCAAGTCCTGAAACAAGCTCTTGTGACGAACACGAACGATGGACATTTTTGACTCTGGTAAGAGTACTAAAAAATACCGGCGTAGGGCGTACAGAGGGCTGCGCCCGCAATACGAGGGTTTTTTAGAATTTTGATGCATAGCGAATATTTTTTGTACATATATTTTATAAGCAATAAATAAGAATTGTCCACAACATTAATGAAATGCTTCCGTAAAACTATTTTTGGATTAGTCTGAATAAACGCGTTGCACCTTTAATTACACCAATAATAGAAATAGATTTACTATTTACCCAGTTTTTATAAAAGTACTGCAAGGCAAATATACAGGCATTTTTATACCCTTCGCTCATAGAGTGAAAGAGTATCTTAACTTTGTCATGAAGTTTGTAACGCATTGAAGGAAGCATCTAAAAAGTATA
Source organism: Microchrysa polita (assembly GCA_949715475.1). Classification (NCBI taxonomy): domain Eukaryota; kingdom Metazoa; phylum Arthropoda; class Insecta; order Diptera; family Stratiomyidae; genus Microchrysa; species Microchrysa polita. The sequence continues at coordinate 52,890,373 of OX454415.1, forward strand.
CATATATGATCAGCATGACTTGGGGAGTCGATTGGGCGATGTCCGTCTGTCTGTCTGTCCATCTGTCTGTCTGTTGCGACGCGTTTTACTCGGCCAATTTAAAAGCTATGAAGCTGAAATTTTGCACAAATGTTTCCTTTTGCTGCAGGCAGTTTGTATGTTTGAATCGGTAAAATCGGACAATGGGGTCATGGGGCTGCCATACAAACCCAACTCACCAAATTAGGTTCTTCTAAGAAACACTTTTTATTTGTGTACCAATTTCAACCAAGTTTCACACAAATGTGTTTCTATTGATGACACAAAACATACGTAAGATTGGATCAAATCGGACCATGGGGTCATGGGGCTGCTATATACAAATGTAACTCCCCAAATTAGGTTCTTCTAAGAAAAACTTTTTTATTTGTGCATCAATTTCAAACAATTTCAAATTTCCACACGAATGTATTTCTATGGATGACACAAAACATATATAAGATTGGATCAAATCGGACTATGGGGTCATGTGGCTGTCATACAAACCTAACCCCCAAAATTAGGTTCCTCTAAGAAAAACTTTTTTATTTGTGCATTAATTTCAACCAAATTTCACACAAATGAATTTCTTTCGATGACACAAAACATATGTAAGAATGGATCAAATTGAACCATGGGGTCATGGGGCTGCCATACAAACCCAACCCCCATTTTGGTTCTTCTAAGAAACAATTTCTACACCAATTTCACAAAAACTTGAATTAATGTGTCTTTACTAAAGCAACAAAAAAGTTCAAAACGAATATGGAATCGTACTGTGGGGTTATGCTCCCGCAACCCAATAAAATTTTAAATATTTTCATTTGCCCACTTATTTCAACCAAGCCCAAAACTTTTGTCAAGACGGAAGAAAAAAATGAGGAGGGGGATTAAATGCAAGTGATAGGTACGCCCGAAAATAACTTTTAGCTCAAAGAGAGCGAAGGGTATCCAAATTTCGGCCGCGTCCGAAATTAACTTCTGTTTACTGTTATTTACTTTTCCTTAGCAAAAGTCAACAGTCTTAATATTTAACGTATATAAGGCTATACTGACCCATCTTCGTGCAAAGTTTCATATAGATCCCTATAACGGTTTAGAAAAACGGAGGTCAAAAAGGAAGTTTAACTTCAAACGCCAATAACTTTTTTACCGTTACTCGAAACTCGAAATTTTAACTGATATGAGATGTACTCGTTTAGATCTTTGATTTAAATACCCATACATCAATCTCCGATAAAAACTAAAAAAGTCGACTTTTTTCAAACGTTCGGGACACCCTGACTGACTGACTGTAACCATTCTACACATTCCTACCAAATTTCATGACAATCGGTTGAGCCGTTCGCGAGTTATTTAGTGAACAGACGGACAGACGGTCAGACGGACGGACAATATCGATTTCATAAAAGTTTAAAAAAAAAATCTAAAAAACCCTAAAAAGCGTTCAGCGATAACAACAGTAGCAGGTATAGTGCAAGATATTCGAAAAGCAAAGCAAATATTTTGGAAAAACATCTGAAGATTTTGTGAAAAAATAGCATTAAGCGATTCAAATGGTAGGAGATCAGACTCAAAATTGCTATTGTAAATAAGTTTTAGACTAACGATTATCTTTTCCAATTCGTGTGAAATATCGGACTCGTGCTCTTTGAGAAAGATAGCAGCAGCATTTTGAATCTCAGATTCCTCTATCCTTTTAAATCGCAATAGAAAAGAGCATGCGACATTCAGATTTTGCAACGCATTAAAACGATTGTAATCCCTGCAATAACTAAATCAATGATAACCAAAAATGTGTTCCTTTTAAAATGAACTTTTCGATCAGGCTCCACCATATTTTCTTCTTCGAAGGATGGCAGGGAACATTGGTATAATGTGCAACTCCACAGCAACAGTTTTGCATTCGTTTAAGATTCCATTGATCTCAGATAAGTTGCAAATCAGACAGTAAGCTTATTCTAGATTTATAACTTCAACTTCAATTGTAACACCCATGGCCTAAACAAGGATGCTTCGCCAATTAAGCATATTTAATATCTTTAACCAAATTGAATCCATTAAAACACATTCCAATTTCCCTAAAGATTTGAAAACGCCGTTGACAACACTTTGAATTTCAGTGGTCAAAGTGACTTCAGCTAGGCTTTCTAGTGCTCTCTTTAATCCGTCCATGTTTCGAGAAGCCTTTTAATGCATATATTCTAGCAGACCATTTTGTTTCTGAAAGTTTGTGCAAGGAACTCGGTATATTATCTCTCAAAATTTCTCAGCGTTGTGGGCTGCCGCTGAATATTTGGAAGGTCTTCTGAACTACTCCGTAAAATTTTATTCCGGCTGGACAACATTCTGCGGAGTCGAAACCACATAAATTGAGAGTGTGAGCTGCGCAAGGTGTATAAACAGCATTATGATTATTTTTGAGTATGTGGCTTTGAACTCCGTTATATCGGCCTTTCATATTACTTACGTTGTCGTATCCTTGTGCCCGGTGGTGGTCCGCGGGAAGACTCTGGAGACTTCTTACAAAAAAGTTATATTTTCTTGTGATTAATTAAACTCGTATGCCAAACACAACTATCATTATCTTCTTCTTCTCAGTACCGTATTGCCCCATGTGGGGCCATGGTGCGTTAACTCAGCCGTTTATAGGCAATTTCGAGTCAACGTTACATTGCATATCATTTCGGAGTGTATATAATGTTGCAAGCACTTTATATTTTCTATCCGCACATGTACAGAAATTTTGGACCACGCCAAGATTCGATCTCCGGACCTCTAGATTCCTAGCATCGTAGAGTGCGACTCAAACAAGTGAGCCACAGAGCGTGAGAACTTATGCCGTTCGAAAATATACTTCAAGAACATTAAAAAGGCTAGGACAAGAAGCGATAACGGAACAATACGATTGATTGACAAGTAATCAATATTTGTCAATTTACTTGCACCAAATTTTGGACATAAAAAATTGTCCAACCGGTCATCCAGGTCTTCCAAAACACCATTGGGATCCTAAATTGACCGATTAAATTAGCTTAGGTATAAATGTGACTAAAATCCAGGAGCTCCGGAGTTCTTAAAGCTTATAGCCATTTTCGCCAGTAAATCTCAATTCAAAACTGAATTTCGGGACAGAACAGTTTCATGAAGAGGCCTAATATTTTCCTGTACTAAAAATGAGCCTTATGAAACCAAACCCCCATCAGCAAATTATTTGGAGTATTTAAAGAAAAAATAATAAATACATAATTTAAGCTTACATAAGCCAGTGAATTTCTGACGAGTTTTAGAGCTTACAGTTTTTGTTTAGCCTTGAGTTCAACGGCTGAATTTTTGTCGCCTTACAAATTCCATAATTTTTGTGTTGAACACATTGTGCTGCTTCGACATGACCGCGAGCCGCACAGAACTGCGAGGTAGGCCGTATGCAGCCCGAGGGCCGCGAGTTTGACATGCCTGCTCTAGACCTTTTTTGGGAAAATTATACCCTAGACTAAAAAGTATTATGTGGAATTGACTTCCATTTAGATTGGAGCTAATGCTGCCAATTAAAAAATGTGTACCTTTAATTTGCAGCATTAGCTTAGTTAAATAATTTAAACCAAAAACGAAACCGATGCTAATTTCGGGTGCGGCCGAAATTTGGATTCCCCTTCGCTCTCCTCGAGCGAAAAGTTTTTTCGGGCCTACCTACGACTTGTATTTAATTCCCATTTGTTTTGAGCTTTTTTGTTGCTTTGATAAACACACATTAATTCAAGGTTTTGTGAAATTGGTGTAAAAAATGTTTCTTAGAAGAACAAAAATGGGGGGGGGGGGTTGTATGGCAGCCCCATGACCCCATTGTCTGATTCTACCGATTCAAACATAGAAACTGCCTGCAGCTAAAAGAAATATTTCTGCAAAATTTCAGCTTCATAGCTTTTAAATTGGCCGAGTAAAACGCGTCGGACAACAGACGGACAGACTGACATCGCCCAGTCGATCATACATACACATATGGCCAAAGAAATAAGTACACCCATACGAATTTTTCTTATCACCCTGTAGCCAAGTAGATATTTTAGGAAATAAACTCATATGGAAAGATTTAAATACTTAATTGGTGAGGAATGAAATCATATGTAAATTAGCATATTATAATAAATAACAGCTTTCATTTACCTTGAAAAAGTACGAACTGACTAAAATAGGCTGGACAAAATAATAAGTACATGTCAGTTAATCTGATTAAAACTTGTTTGAATTAAAATATTAAGTTCTGATTCGACAAGAATTTAATTTATTTTACTATTTAAAAGTAAATGGTCCATTATTTTGAAAGAAAAAAAGGTTTTTGTTGGCCTTTTGGAGATAATTCTTATGGTATGTTCCCATACATCCATATATCCAGTTACTTCCAGGAAATTCCGTAATTGGTCCGTTTTGTGAAAACTGTGTTTCTGTTTCATTGATTCAACTCCCCCTAAACATTCCAGATTCAATTTAACTCTAGTAACAAAGTGAAAAGCCACCCGACTTGGTTGAAGCGGATCCTTGCCTAGTTTGTGAGGTACGGTTAGGGTTAATATCCTGCTGAAATCCCCATTTAAAGTGTGTGTGTTCATCAGTGAAATATTCTAGGACTCTAAAATAACATTTTTTATATGGAAATTGTTTCATTGTACCGGTTATTAGGTATATTTGAACGAAACCAAACTATGAAAATTAAACCATAGACCACGTTTTTCGACTCCATGGGAAATAGTCAGTAGATGTAGCATATATTATATTATTTTTTTTCCTGAATGAAGAATATTACGATAAGAGTACTTTCCAATCAAATTTATTACGATCTCATAAATAAAACAGAATATTCTGTGAGTTTTCATTGTTCGGTCTGGAACAAGAAAAACTATCCCTCCCAAATTTTCTTGAATCGTCAACACTTTTTGACGTCGCCATGGGAACTTCCAAACTTTTTGTCAAAACTGCTTTACTTCTTGTATTCTTCGATTAACTTTTCAAAGGGATTCTATATTTTAAATATTTGCCGCGAAAATCACCAAGAGAACTTTTCTCGCCATAGTGATAATGAGACCGACAGTTGTCCTTAAGGCCCTTACATAGACTTAACTGTATTTAAGACTGCTTTTATTTACTTTTTAATGAATTACACAGTAAATACAATGTTTAGCTGGTTTATTTCGTTATTGAGAGAATAATTTTTCCGCTATTTCAAAGTTTCGAACTTAAACTTCCTTTTTCGTACCTACCATCCGTTTTTCGCCCTCTTAAGTATTTTTGTTTGTTTTTAATTTAACGCTTCTTGCATACAGCAATTAATAAAAAAATGAATCCTTACGGAAAATAGCAACTTGTTGTCAAAAGTTAAAAAAAAAACGATGGTGTACTTATTATTTTGACCAAGCTGAAAACATACTTCAAAGTTAACATCGGGAGGGACTAAGAAAATAGGGGGATGCCATTTAGTTTTTCGGTTCCGTTGGCATTGTTGTATCCTAATTGTTGTAATGACTATCTATTTGGAGTAATTCAATTTTAAAAAGGGTATGAAAATTTGGCATAAAAAGGTACATGAGGGGTGTACTTATTTGTTTGTCCATATGTGTATATGTATACTTTTTTATGGTCGGAGATGCTTCGTTCAATGCGTTACAAACTTCATGACAAAGTTAATATACCCTTTCACTCTATGAGCGAAGGGTATAATGAGCTGGCTCAGGCGAAAAATGCGTCACACGCTCCTGTTAACATTTCTCAAGAACGCATGCCTGTAACTATTTTCTAAATTACGCCAGGCGAATAAAAATAGTCATCTAAATGTATGTGGGAAAGTTCGTACAAAGGTGTGCACTACAAGTGTTGTCGGAAAACCGGGTTGAACGGTCATTAGTACGTATTTGTCGATGATATTCGAACATATCCTGAAATCTGGAACTCGTGACCTTCAAACCCGATTTTGTACCCTTAAAGGGTACCCTGGTACCGACTTTTGATAATACATTAAGAATACTATAATTAATTGTTGTGATGACGATTGCAAAGATAGATATTTTTGTCTATTTTAGATAGCCTCTGAAGAGAAGAAACTGTGCAATTTGGCAGATTTCTGGTTGACTTTGTATGGGAGGTACCCTTAGTTTAATTATTAATTTAATTAAATTTTGGTGGCACTCAATAAAATTGTATTAGCCTAGCGTAATTTGGAAAATAGTTACAGGCAGGGCCGTCCCTAGGGGAGGGCGAGTCGGGCGGTCGCCCCCGGCCCCGCGATTGCATAGGCCCCGCGCCTGAACTGAACCCTTATCATATTCAATGTGTTTAACAATTTGCTATTATATAGAAACATTTATCGATCAAAACCATTAGAGAAATAATCTTACATACATACAATCGTATGTACAAATTTACAGCATTTTCATTTCTTAATTACAGCAAATGAAAGCTTTGTGTTAGAATCAGCAAATTATTGCAAAAGTCATAAACGTTACTGTAATTGGCAAGATGAAAGAATTTGGAATGCTTTTCTTCTTTCTACTGCGTGGCCATGCTTTTATTGGAGAAGCTTTCTCGGCCCACTTTATACGAGTAGTTCAATTCCAGACTGCGTTTGCGTTCGGAACTTGTTATTCTTTTGTGTATTTCGTTCCCTAGTCCAGTCAAAATATCCCAATTCAGGCCTCCAAATAGAAAAAAATAGAGTAAGGCTAATATTTGTTGTTTTTAAATTAGTGGGCTCCTAGGAATCTAAAAAAAAATGTTGATGGGAACGGTTCCAAAAAGGACAAAAAAGGATACTCTTTAATCCTTGACCGGAGGTGGGCATGCGGGGTATCATATCAAAGGGAACGTCGAGTACATTACATATCCGGTGTTTGTTTCCTGTTTCAGGGACCCTCAACGGAATAAATATAAAATCAATTTTATATATAAATAAATTTTCGTGTCAAGGATTAATGAGTATCCTTATTAAAGAGTATCCTTTTTTGTCCTTTTTGGGACCTTTCCGATCAATTTTTTTTTAGCAAAATCAGTTTTAGATTCCTGGGAACCCACTGAATCAAAAACAACAAAAATTAGCCTTACTTAATTTTTTTCTATTTGAAATGCTAATATGACTGGACTACCAGGAATATGTAACTGATTATTTTTTCGAAAACGTCAATTTGCGGTCATATTTTTTTGATTCAAGGGATAATTTTTGTGTGAAATTTATCCAAAACTGTGTCGTTTAATTTCATAGCCTTTATCGAAAAAAAAAATGTGGCTGTATTTGACTTTCTTTCTAGTGTTTATTTTGTGAAAAACTTAATTGGCTTAATAGATATGAATGGTCGGGATAGAGACATTGGCCGGAAGTACCAAAGCGGTGCCGCCCAGGTTCGGAAAAGAAAAGTTTGAGAGGAATTTCAGCACTCGCAGGAGGGTGCCATACTGAAATTTATTTGGACTTCCAACCAAACGCTAACGACAGTTCGAAACAACATCCAGCGCGTGAAAACACTGAGAATCTGGACCCAGAGGTTTCCGTGGTTGAAACGGATGAAATATCTGAAAACACCACCTCAAAAGCACCTGAAAGTACGAATACCTTAGGAATATTTGACCCGAGTGACTCGGAACGTGGCCAAAATTTATTAACAACCAGACAAGAAATTTCCTGATAGAGAAAGGGCCACCGCCGATTCTCATGGGACATGGTTTTCTAAAAAATGCAGATGGCCGACATTTTTCGAAAAGTTTTTATGAATTTACCATATTGTGAATGGTGAAAAGGTACAAGAAGTTGGTTAGTTTACTCGATTTATAAAGATGCGGTGTATTGTTTCACATGTAAATTATTCAACGTGTGCGATAATGGTTTTCGTAAATGGAAGAATGCACAAGAGAAACTTAGAGCACATGAAAGGTCCACTGACCATAAAAAACATTACACAGAATTCGTCGAATTGAAAACACGGCTAATTAAAAACACCACAAAAAATAAAACTATCGAGGACCAGATAAATACAGAACGAGAACATTGGAAAAATGTTCTTGCTCGAATCGTTGCGGTGCTGGTTCAATATTTGGCGGAAACGAATTCCGCCTTTCGTGGATCCTCGTCCACAATTTACGAAAAAAAGAATGGCAACTTCCTCAAACTAATCGAAATGCAGGGTTCTTTTGAATTTTGAATGATAAATATAGGCTAAAACACACCATTTTCAGAAAAAAATTTTTATTATTTAAATTTTGATCCAAATACTTATGGTTTTTAAAAAGAAAATCCGGAATGAATTACATTAGTGATGTGTAGCACATGAATGAGTCGTTCGGTTTGAACGACTCAGCAAACTGAGCAAAAGAGTCGGCTCAGCAGCGGTGCTATTGATTCGTTCAGTTACAAAATATATAAAATACTTAAATCTATAAATTGCCGACTTTTAGAATAGCAACCGCTAAGCGCCAACACTAACATTTTACAAAATGTATCCAGTCAAAAAATCTCTTAACAAAAGTCAATGATTTCCATTGAACAATGCTCAATATGACGATGTGGCACACTACTGAGCACTGAGCTGATTTTTTACTCTGACACACTGAACTGATGTGCTCGCTCACTGCTCAGTGTGCATAGTCGAGTAGACCGAGCACTGAGTGGTTTGTTACTCTTACTCAGATACATTCTGTTGTGCTGAGTGATGATGATGAGTGATCGATTCGAATGAGCCGAAATGAGCAAATGAGTAGTTATCATTGAGGTTTTCTGATTTCGGAGACATGGTGCGGAGTGCGTGAGCAGTGAAAGTATGGTTGTATAGACAGACAGACGGACATGCTCCAATCGACTTCCCTCGTCATACTGATCATTTATATAGATACATATTTTGTATAATGGGAGATGCTTCCTTCAATGCGTTACAAAATTCATCACAGAGTTAATATTCCCTTTCACTTATATAGTGAAGGGTATAATACACTGAGCAGCCAATCAAGATGCGCTCATGCATGTCAGCAAAGAAAAAGCTTGCTTATGTATATTAGACAAAAAGAGTCATTGAACGAGTTTTAATGAACGACTCAGTGAAAAGAGTCAGAGGTGATGTGTCGGCTCAGTGAAATGAGTCGAAATTCCCATCACTAAATTACATACGTATAATTATGTACTGAATTTCGACAAAATTTGATTTGATTTTCATTTTAATACAAATAAAGTTATGGTTTCGAAAACAAATTATGTACTTATTTATTTTGGAAAAAAGGGGCCCCGCATCGTGATTTCGCCACGGGCCCCGCGAATCCTCGGGACGGCCCTGACAGGCATGCCTTTTTGAGAGTTAACATGAGAGATATTCTTGCTCGGGCAAAAAAAAACGCCTAACATCGATAAGAGTTTGTATGGTCATACAATGTGGAAAATAAGCGGGAGAATAGTTTGCACCATTCGAGTCTCTAACTCGAACGTACTTTTGTGTGACTTGGCAACCCAAAAAGTAACTGAGAGTCCAAAATCATCGTTTAGTCAAAAATTCAAAAAACTGGTCTGCAAAAATTTCCATCAGGACGCCGCAACAAGTAATTTTAGAAGTTTGCACATTTTGTTTAGTTTCCACATTAGTTTCATCATTCCTAACTGTAGTCAGAATATTTTTTTTATTTCATGGTATTTCCAGCATATTGCATAATTGTAACACTCAAAATTTTTATAGGATTTTAGGAGTCCGCCGCAGTGGCGTAACATTAAAACACCAAAACATCTTGTGTTCGAAATTGGAGGCCCATATACAGTTTAATTTCCAACTAGCAAACACTTCTGAAACCACTTTTTTAAAATTTCCTTCTAAACTCTATACAAACAGAAACAAATCAAGAGATTTCAGAATTCAGATTTCATATTCTAGAAAACATTTTGCAGGATTAACAAAAAAAAAACAGGCGCGACAGTCCAACATTGGACTAAGGCCGCAGATGTGTTAGTGACATCCAATTTCCAAGATCTTAACCGCTTTTTTGTTGAAGTGTTGAGATCAACAGCACGCTCAGCAGTGTTATTTATTCCTATAAATAGGGACTCGTTTAACATCTGAGTAAGATCACAGTTTGTCACATGGGTCGCGTGAGTTCGAAAAATTCCATCCAAAAATTCAAATGATAAAAATTGATGAAAAAGCGATTTTAAAATTTCTTTAAAGTTTGAACTGGTGTATTTCGGAAGATACGAGCAACTTCCTAACGGGTGAGGCGTCGTTTTATTGGAGATTTTATGTAGTTTCAGAAAGTGAAGTCATATCTCGGATGAAATGTTTGGTGGTGTAGAAAATTTTGATTTAGTTCGACAAGTCGGGCATTTTGAAACAATTTACAAAAAATGCTTTTACATTGTAACTGTTAAAAATAGCGGAGTCCCGTTGTACATTAATTTTCCCCAAATGAGTCACCTACCTACAATTTCAAAACTGCAATTACCCAAGAATCCAGAAAAAATCTCAATTACTGCTCCAAAAATGGCGACTCCTCGTCACTACGTTTGTAAATATTGAATCGAATGCGCCCCCTCTAAATCATAAGACGCCTAACGAAAGCCCCAAATAATGATAGTATAGAACCTTGACTTGCCTTCACCAGGACTTTATTTATTTTACCGACACTAGGAAAAAGAGAAGTGCGGCATAGGGGAGCCCCTGCCGGTTGGGCGTCCGTGTTTCACTGGAAGCCCGTAACATGAACCCTTGGTAGAATATGGTTTTTATGAAAGTTCCAGGAGCAGGAGTCAATAAACTTTTTTACTGTTGCGATTATTTCATTTTAAAAATATTCTCACTCAAATTAGGAACAATGATATGTACTGCATAATGTGATACAGTTACGCATGCTTGAAGAACTGCTCTTTTAAAATTACATAAAAACGAAAACAGTTATTTTTCTTTTCATTTTTTTGCCGTTATAGTTCTATTTGAGAAATAATATGATTTGCAGTTGCAGTTACTGTTCATGAAATATCACAACAAGGCGTGCATTTTTTGACACACTGCGCTGTACTGCAGGTCGATACTGGGTCAAATTTTTGCGATCCCGAAAAGGGTACATTCTCAACAATATATTGTAGGTACACTTTTTGTTTTTCGTAGCGGCCACCATATGCGCTATGGCTATAATCCGCTTCTGGGTTGACGCGTCACTTTTGTCCGAAATATGATAATTGGGATTCTTTCATTTACACAGGACGGGGTAAAAGCAATAAATCATTAGAAGCCGACACCGCGCTAAAGATAAGCAACGCAGGTATCTACACTGCGAATATCGCAGCAAATGAGAAAAGTTGAGTGTATTTTTCTAAAGTTGAAATACTAATTATTCACATCATAAAATCGGAATAATTTTCAAAGGACACAGCATTCAGTCTCTACATTTCAAACTCACAACATCTCTTCTTATTGATTTACAAAATGGTTATTGTAAAAGTACACACTTGCGACGGCTACAGTTTGGAACTGCATCCAGAAATTGCCGCACATATGGGAAAAATTCGCTCAATTATGGATTCGTGCAACCCGGAGGACACTACTGAAACTGTAATCTTATTGCCGGAAATCAAATCGGAGGTGCTTTGCCGAGTTATCGACTGGTGCAGAAATCATTGCGAGAATCACGATTGCCTAGGTCGCTCAACGAATAAATTTGAAGAAGATTTGTCACCTTGGGAGTACATTTTCTTTGATGTTGACAACGATGATCTGGTGGATTACGCAATGGCTGCCGTTGATTTGGACGTACCTTGCTTGTTGCAAAAGACCAATGAAATGTTTTATAAAATCGGGAGATGAGTCGATTGAAGAAAGCTATATAAATTAAGATCTTTAAAATGTCAGGGATTATATTATATATTGGTTTTTCATTAGTTCGCACTTCTCATAATTTAAAAAATATAACAATAAAATTTTAATTACAAACCAGTCGATGTTGTATTATTGCGATATTTTAGTTGAAATTTCATTTGCAAGTGTTGACAATATTCGGCAGGTAATATAGTAAGAAACAACTCAAAATTTCTTTGTAAGCAAGTAGGATTTATACTAAAAAAGCCAATGAAAAAGTTTCCAGGAAGTACTAATATCACTTTTGCAAAATCATGATCATCTATGGATAGTAAAGGGAGTCGAAATAGTTTTTCATTAGTAGAGTCCATACACAAATTCATCCTTATAAACAATATTATTACATATTTAGAGACGGAAAGTAAGCGTCAATTGTATTAGAACTCAGTCCTTTTGAGCATTTGTGAAAAAGTTTTAATTTTGTAAAAAGAAAATGTTTTGTAAAAATACTACACGAATAACTATAAATTGCCTATGATATTAATAAATTCTCATCCGCTTTACAGCCGTAATCCTATGATGTTAACTCGTTCTAAAAACAACCATAATACCCCTACACATTTCACATGTTGCGTGCCGTACATTAATCCTAGCACAATATGCCTAATTTTAAATTACCTGGCTGGTATAAATTTATCCACATTTGTGAACCTGCGCTGGTTAGAAAATGCATTGGGCGTTGATTCGTATGCATCTAAGGGTGGGTGACTTATCGGGCGTGGTGGTGGTGATACGTCATCGAATTTGCTTTCATGGAAAGCAACTAAAATAGAAAAAAAAACACTCATCAACTATAATTGCCGGGATAAACCAACTAATTGATAACTGTAAAAGGAAATACGACGATTGCATTGTCTGCGCTTACGATACAATTATTGTTTCCAATCATGAGGAAGTGTCATTCACCTTGATTGTATTGTCCTTTGAGTGCTTTACGAGTTTGTTGTCCTTTCGGATAAGTCATTGAGCTCCGATGTTGATGTTGCATGCCGAATTGTTCATAAGGATTTCGATATGTTTGTCGATCAACATAAACTCCAGAAGCATCCATAGTGGGGAATCTAAAAAATATAAAGTTCGAAAAATAATTATAAAATTACAGTTTACTATTGCGTGACATGACAAATTGTGACAAATCTAGCATTTTTATTTAGAACAGATATTAATATTTTTTTGAAGTTTTGTACACTTTTAGTAGGCTAGATCGAAATCTGTTTGAGTTGGCGAGTAATGGGAGTCGCAAAACCCCATATACAATTTACTATTCAAGGATCAAATTTATATGTAGATTCATAGGTATTTCCGATTTTGTTTTCACACTAGCTTTGTATTTGAGCCTCAGTAAGTTTGTAAATGGATTATACATACAAAATCAAAAAAGACAACTAGCAGAGAGTCTTTGGTCCTATTTTGATTCTATGCTTCCGAATTCATGAAGCAAGCAAGCAATACGGAATGCTTGGAAACAAAAATTAAAGAGGAAGTGTGCGATAGAAATTAAATTTTAAAATTTCAATTTGCAATTATCAATCATCCCGCTGTACCTATTGCTGACTTGAAATTTATTTAATATATCTTCACACACAACATGAGAGCAAAACAGTTATCTTATAAACATAGCGTTTAAGAGTGTTCTTATATAATGTAAAGTTTGTAAACCCAATAAGAAACAGCCTATCTTATATTCTGGTTCGAAACGCAGCCAATTTGATACATACATTCATAGCAAACAAGGTAAAATTGTGTTGAATTCTTTCTATACGCTCGGCATGAAGCTTATAGAACGGATTCCACACAATAGAACAATACTCCAGGTGCGAACGAACGAAAGCTGTATACAATGTTTTTAAAGTAAAAGGATCGGGGATCGGTAAGTAAGTAAGTAATTTGGTGGGAACCGTCAAAGTGGAACTGAATAAAATGTTAAAGCTCCCACCAAATTACTTTAAGCAGTAGTCCTGTGCATTTAAACTTCTCCAGCATTTACATCTAAAACAAAATTTCATCCAGCATTTACACCTAAGACAAAATTACATATGAGCGGCGGATTGGAGTGATATGTATTCTTTTTGTGGCAGATGAATTTTTCTTTGGCGGGGTAACTTTTACAACTTTGTTGTTTTTGGTCAAATATCATATATTTTTGCATACTTAAATAGCCACCTAATATTTTTGTTTTGGGATCCTGATGTCCCAGTGTTCCAATTTCCTAATGTCCTTATGTCCCAATGTGCAAAAATCACAGTGTCCCAATGGCCTAATGTCTGAATGTCCCACTACCCTAGTGTCCCAATGTACCAGTATCCCAATGTCCCAGTCTCCCTGTGTTCCAGTGTCCCAGTCTCCCACATAATGTCCTTTTATCTCAATGTCCAATTGTCCTACTGTCCCAAGGTCATAATGTCCCAATATCCTAATACCCCAGTTCCCAATGTCCCAAATGTCCCAGTATCCTAATGTAATAATATCCCAATGGCCCAATGTCCTAATGTACCAGTGTCCCAATGTACAAATGTCCCAATATCGCGATGTCCCAATATCCCAATGTCCCATTGGTCAGTGTCCTAATGTCGCAGTATACCAAGTGTCCCAAGGTCCCTATAGCCAAATATCCGAAAGTACCACTGTCCCAATGTCCCCATGTCCCAATTTTCCAGTATCCAAATGTTCCAGAGTCACAATCTCCTAATGTCCCAATGTCTCAATATCCTAATGTCTCAATTTCCCAATGTCCCTATGTCCTAATATTCCAATATCCCAATATTCCAATGTTCCAACGTCCTAATACGGCAGTGCCCCAATGTCCAAATGACCCAATATCCCGATGACCCAATGTCCCAATAGCCCGATATCTCAGTGGCCCAATATCCCTATGTACCAGTGTTCCAAATATCCGATTGTCCTATTGTCCCAAGGTCCAATGTCCTAATATCCTAATGCCCCAACTTCGCAGTCTCCCAGTGTCCTAATGTCCCAATATCCAAATGTTCCCATGTCCCAATATCCCAAGGTTCCAATGTCCTAATATCCTGATATCCCAATGTCTTAATATCCCGATGTCCCAGTGGCCCAATGTCCCCACGTCCCACTTTCCTCAGTGTGCCTAATATCCTAATGTTCAAATGCAAAAATGTCTCATTGTCCCAATTTCTCAATGTTCCAACGTCCTAATGTCCCAATATCCCAATGTTCCAATGTCCTAATATCGCATGTTTCAATATCCCGGTGTCCCAATATCCCGATGTCTCTGTAGCCCAATGTCCCTATGTGCTTGTGTCCCAATGTCCGATTGTCCTATTATCCCAAAGTGATAATGTTCCAATGTCTTAATATCCCAGTGCCCCCATGTCCCTGTATCTCAGTGCCCTAATGTCCTAGTATCCCAATGTTCCAATATCCCAATGTGCCAACATCCCAATGTTCCGACGTCCCAGTTTCCCCAGGGCACCTAATGTCCCAATGTTCTAATGTGTTAATGTCCTAATATCCCAATGTCCTAATAACCCAAGACCCTAATGTCCACATGTCCTTATATGCCAGTGCCCCAATGTCACAACATCCCGATGTCTCAGTGGCCCATTGCCCCTCTGTACCTGTGTCCGATTGTCCTATTGTCCCAAAGTCATAATGTCCCAATGTCCTAATATCCCAGTGCGCCAATGTTCCAATATCATGATGCCCCAATGTCTTAATGTCCTAATGTCCCAAGACCCAAATGTCCCAATTTCCTAATATCCCACTGCCCCAATATCCTAGTGTCCCAATGTCCCCGTGTCCCAATGTCGCAGTGTGTTTTAAAAAATTGTCAATGCGATGAGCCGAAAGACGCAATTGTTGGAAATCTTTTGTTAACTTTACCTATTTTTTTACCGTTATTCCATCCACTTATCTAAATGGAAGACATTGATTCTTTAGAAGGACCACCAGAGGATCATTCATTCCAAATTTCACAAAAATCCCATTACGGAGAGAGACAGTAGAAGCAAGTCTTTCTGCAACTGTAGACTCGTCTGAAATTGGGTTACTCGCTTTAGTCTGTGAGGGTGAAAATTTCACCGTTTATTGCATATATCTTACCCGTTATTGTGCCGATCGAAGATTGTTTTGGAAAGGCACTAGAACAGGATATGTGGAATATTTTGGTTTAAAAAAATGTTGGGGGATGTTGCCTGGAAGGTTGTAGCCAGCCCTGTCAAACAAAAAAGCAAGTTGTCTCCTGTAATCATAGACTTGTTCGTTTTCGTTTTTTTTTCCTTTGGCGGGCGATACGCTCTCGCGTCTCTTGAACTTGTTCGGTTTGGTTTTTTCCTTTGGCGGGCGATACGCTCTCGCGTCTCTATACCCATGTCTCTTCATTACCGTAACTCCTAGTGGAGCATGGTGCGTTGATGACTACCGTGTGTAGTCATCAACGTTACAAAGACAACTGAATTCGGAGTGTGATACGGTTGTCAGCCATACCACTTCCTAGTCGCATTGTTAGTTTATTATTCTACGATAAGAATATTTCTTCTGAATAATAAACTTGCGACGTGTCGTGCCGAGTTTGGAAACTCGTTTCTCTATGAGTGTCTATTTCACAGAGTGGCGACCAAACGATCACGGCCACAGAGCACGACATACCCATGTACAGAATGCGCGTAAAACCTAAAATATTCAATTTAATTTTTTTAAGGGGGAAGGGGTAAATGGGTCGATTCTCGCACATATTTAATATCTTATAACGACATCCAGCAGCCATTATTTGCTATATATTAGAAGTTTTTCGCGACATTCTATCAAAACATATGGCTGAAGCTTTGTAGGGGAGGTAGGGGTAGGGGTAGTCAGACCTACTCCACTTTCTATTAACTTCAAGCATATGTCAGAATTAGGCATTGATCAAAATTTGAGGTCGCTAGCGATATTTTGTCCAAAGTTATGGCCGAATGAAAATATCAAGGAGGATTCATTTGTATGGGGGGTAGGGGAACCCTTGGTCAGATCTGGCCCATTTTAAATACCGTCTATGATTTGATCAAAAGAATCATCTGACCGAAATTTTAAACCGGTAGCTTCATAATTTCGGGAGTTTTCGTGCGAACAGACACACGGACAGACAGACATGGCTCAATCGAATCAGGGACCGACCCTGATCATTTATATACATATATACTTTGCCAAACCTCTGGTGGCTCCTTAGAGGTGTTACATAATACAGCGTAACAAAAACAATATATGTATATATATATGTCTGACCACAGGGGAGGAGGGTAATATACTTTATGCCGCCTTATCTATGCCACTGCGACCAAGAGCTGCCAAAATCACTCGATTCTATCTAATCAAATACACCCAGAAAAAAAAACGTGTATTAAAACCAATGAAGTTTTTACTTCTAGTAAACAGAAAATTTCTTTAAACGTATGAATTTTGAATATAATTAATTTAAAATGCCATTGGGTCAAATATACTTTCATGGATCTTATGATTTCAGTAGTAATAGAATTAAAACATGCCCACATACAACTAATGCAACAAATGACTTAGAATGAAGTAAGTCAAATTCTTTCATTCATTCATGGGAACTATGATTATTTTGCATAGCCTCAATGTATGTTTAAACATTTTCATTTAGTATTGCACCGCGTATCAAATAGTCAAGATTTTAGAAACGTTGACAACATTCCACATCTGGTCTCATGACAATGTGAACGGACTGGCATGCAGGCGGACCGGGATTGTATCCTAGTTTCAGCAAAAAGCTTGTAATGAATAAAAAATAGAAAAAATTGAATTAAAATTAATCACATAAAAAATATTTTATTTTCTATTTTTTGTTTTTAATAAAATTCAATGAAATTTTTACATAGAATCGATGAACAATCTCATTGTGATAATCGAATATTCACTTCATATTTTTATACCCTTCGCTCATAGAGTGAAAGGGTATATTAACTTTGTCATGAAGTTTGTAACGCATTGAAGGAGGCATCTCCGACCATATAAAAAGTATACATATATGATCAGCATGACTTGGGGAGTCGATTGGGCGATGTCCGTCTGTCTGTCTGTCTGTCTGTCTGTCTATCTGTCTGTCTGTCCGTCTGTCCGTCTGTCCGTCTGTCCGTCTGTCCGTCTGTCCGTCTGTCCGTCTGTCCGTCTGTCCGTCTGTTGCAGTGCGTTTTTCTCGGCCGCTATAAAAGCTAGAGAGCTGAAATTTTGTACGCATGCTTATTATTGTTGCAGGCTGTTTGTATGTTTGAATCGCTTAAATCGGACAAGGGGGTCATGGGGCTGCCATACAAACTTAACCCCCCGATTTAGGTTCTTCTGAGAAAAACTTTTTTATTTGTGAACCAATTTCAACCTTACTTCACTCAAATGTGTTTCTATTAATGACACACAACATATGTAAAACTGGATCAAATCCGACCATGGGTTCTTGGGGCTGCCATACAAACCTAGCCCCTCAATTTGAGTTCTTCTAAGAAACACTTTTTTATTTGTGTACCAATTTCAACCAAATTTCACACAAATGTGTTTCTAAAGGTAGCACAAAATATATGCTAGAATGGATCAAATCGAACCATGGGGTCATGGGGCTGCCATACAAACCAAACCCCCATATTGGTTCTTCTAAGAAACATTTTTTTACACCAATTTCACAAAACCTTGAATAAATGTGTCTTTATCAAAGCAAAAAAAAAGTTCATAACGAATGGAATCGTACTGTGGGGTCATGCTCCGGCAACCCCAATAAAATTTCCCGAGTAAATATTTTTATTTACCCACTTATTTCAACCAATCCCAAAACTTTTGTCAAGACGGAAAAAAAAAGAATGAGGAAGGGGATTAAATACAAGTCATAGGTACGCCTGAAAAAACTTTTTTTTAGCCCAAGCGAAGGGTATCCGAATTTCGGCCGCGCCCGAAATTAGCCTCGGCCCCGGGGGCTGGCGAGCGTAGCGAGCAGGGGCGAAGCCCCCTAGTTTATAATATTTCTATCATTGTCTCAAAAAGATATTTCATCGGCTCCAAATCATAGCCAAAATTTCATACGTCCTATGTAATTTTTATTTAATAAAATCAATTTTTTTCTGGGTGTAAATATGTTTAGTATAGAACCGAGGGAGCGGCAAATTGTCCTCTTGCCCGGGGCGGCATAAACGTTAAATAGGATCTTACCCAGCCTAGAAAAATGTACTGTAGGTATATCTAAATTGTATAATTTCAGAAGTAAGATATTGGGCCATTCTTTCGTACATTTTATAGGCTGGTTAGTCTTATTGCCTAGCGAAGACACACACAATATTTGGAAAGCTTTTCCATTGTACTGAATGACATTTTTGTTTATTTTGCATAGTTATGTTATCTTTTGCTTATTTACGCTGTTGCATGAAACCGTGCAATGATTTTTTTAATCTAAGATGATGGTGTAACCATCAAAATATGGCAGAACTATGCAAAATAAACAAAAATTTCATTCAATAAAATGGAAAAGCTTTCTAAATATTGTGTGTGTCTTCTCTAGGCAATAAGACTAACCAGCCTATAAGATGTACGAAAAAATGGCCCTATGTTCTACTCTATCGAAAGCCTTCGAGAAATCAGTATACGGATACCACATCAACCTGCATTCCCTATGCTTAATACCATCAGCAACAAATTTAGTGAAAGAAGTTGAGTCGAATGTAGTTGATTTTCCTTTAAGGAATCCATGCTGACATGGTTATATCATTAAGGCCGGGTTTCTGATAGCTCTTATTCAGTACCTGTCGGCTGATTAGTCTTATCGCGTAGAGAAGACACACACCATATTTAGAAAGCTTTTCCATTGTATTTAATGGAATTTTTGTTTATTTTGCATAGCTACGCCATATTTTGCTTGTTTAAGCCATCATCTTAGATTGAGAAAATCATTGCGCACTTTCATCCAACAGCGTAAATAAGCAAAAGATAACATAACTATGCAAAATTAACAAAAAATCAATTCAATATAATGGAGAAGCTTTTTGAATATTGTGTGTGTCTTCTCTGGGCGATAAGACTAACCATTCTATAAGATCTACGAGAGAATGGGCCAAGGCTAATTAAAACATCTATAAGCTAACGAAACTTTTTGTGTGTAACAGGTTTTACTCATATTGAGTGAATATTTATTGTCAATTTACCTGGATGTTATCGGCATTTTAAGAATTTGTGTCGCTCCACTATCATCCGAATTTGAATCTCGTCTATCGTTTGGTAAATTCGAATGTGACCGTGATGCAATACGCTTGCCATGTATTCCAAAAATGTCACCTGTTGAATGTACACAAAGGGGTAAATGGTTTCCCGGGTAACTGTTGTACCAACACACCCGACGTTTCTATGCACTTCCGGGTGTGGTGAGTATAAAATCGAAAAACTCACCTGCACTGCCGACGCCACTATTGTTTGTTTTGTATTGCAACGGAGTTCCGGTTGCCAGGGAATATTGATAACTGCTGCGACTGTCATCCTGGAAAAAATAAGCAAAAGGAATATGATATATGAAAAAAAATCACAGGGACGACGTAAGAAAGTCAATTGTATCTGTGTGTGTAGATTTATCAATGCCGCATTATCCGTAGGTTGTAATGTAAGATAAAGTGGCTTGAGTCTATAAATTGGGCTATCGAATAAGCCTTTCAGTTAGATAATTACAACCAATGTTTGTCCTCATAAAAACATATGACAATTCACTAGACCAAACCAGACCATTATAGAGCCTATCGATTCAGTTCCTGACCCACTTATTCAAGGCGAACTGTCTGATTGAATGGATGGACAAATCAATATGGTCAACTTTATTAATGGTTCAATTCATAATTGAGGTCTAGGCTAAGCCTTTTCTATTTAGCCACAAATTACACTATAAAGAGAATCCGCATTTATGTACTTACCCATGCCAATTTTATTGGAATCAGTCCAATCACTCGGTAAAACAAAAAGTCTGTCATTTTGATTTGTTCTTAATTCGATATTTTGATTATTACACACTCTGCCACAAATTATCACTAAAGTTTAAAATGTAAATTACAAAAAAAGCCAATTTAATAACTGTAAACTATGTAGGAACTAAAAAATTACTACCGGACAGTATGAAGGATTGTTGTCTACTAAATTCCACCGTGGTCTACACCAAGCATGGAAGTTGTAAGCAAGGTACACCCTTTTGTACCGGAATTAAGTGTCCTGTTCAGCAATATGTGTATTGCTAGTTTAATGCAGGATTCGATAGACTTTATGCTTGAGGGTGTTTGCAGCGCTTACGTTTGTTGGAAATAAATAAAATTCTAATCGATATCAGTTTCATGCAATGTTTGGTGTATACTATAGGAACTAGGGAAAATGTTAGCGCCTCGACATGTAAAGGCACGCGAAATTATGTGTCTTCGACGTGCACATTGTTGAGTGAGGGTGAATTATGATGACTTATTATGATCCGTGGATAATCTAGGTCGATTAAACAGATTTGTGATTGAATAGTAAAGAGTAGATTCGAAGGAATAAATATTGTTCAAAGAGATTTTTTTAACGTTTGTTGGCTTAATGTAAAGCTTGATTTGAGACTTTTTATATCAGGATGCTATTTCATTCAAATCTTTACTATTCGTTGTATAAAAAAATGATTTGAATAATATTTGAAAATTAGTCGAAGTAATTTGATGGAAACTGAAGAGTATAATGGTCAAGACGCTCGTCTTCGTAGGGCTATAGGTTCGAGGTTCGATACCCACGAGTGCAGTACACTTTGTAATGACTTAGTCTATGTGACGGACTAAGATTTTGCCTCAGATGTTGAATGAGTTCTCAATGTTATTAGGATTCAGAAAATGAAATTCTACTAACCAATCACGAGGCCTAGATTAAAAATTGGATTACAGGGTTCGGATTTTCTTTTCATTTCAAGAGGTTCAAATACAGTCAGATGTCCTGACCAGAAATTCATCATCTACTGTAACTATGCTTGAGGTAGCAAAAATCGTCAACTTTTTTGACTACCAGACTCCAAATCCCACTTGGTTTTGCCGTATCGCGTAGGGATGTCAAAAACCGGACGGTTAGTCCGAAAACCGGTACTTTCAGAACGGTTAACCGGGTTATTTTTGTTTTTTTTCTTCTCCCGGTTTTAACTCGGACGGTTGTTTGTCCATCCGGTTGAAACCGGAAAAAAAATCTTTCAAAATTCAAACAATTTTTTATATTTTCTTCTTCTTTTCACTCAGCAATTCTATTATGTTCCCTATGAAAAATTTCATTTTCTAATTTCGATCGAAATAAACCAGGAATTTCAAATAACCCCAAATCCACCAAATCTGGAGAGCGAGTGGCCTCTGAGAGAGATGAGGCGGTCGGGGAAATGTAGTCGCAAGAAATTCATTGAGCCCGTACTGTGTGTGCTGGTGCTGTGGCTCCATCTTGCTCAAACCACACGTTCCTAACATTCATTTCTTCGAGGCTTAGAACATGTTCCAAATGAGCGACCGTTAGAAAAGAAGCTCTCGAGGACCGCTGCTCTCTAGACGAGAGCATTATGGCAACTGACTAGAATGGGAAACAAGCTTGGGGACTTCCTTTTCCAGATGCCCCCCCCCCTTCAACCCCCCTACCCAACCAACTCACCGCTCGGGAGTTTTTTCAAATAAGTAAGTTTCCCGGCGCACCCTGTACGTGCATATTGATTTGATTTTGCATACGATACGAACACAAGCAATACGAGTGTGCGTGCATTTTCTTTACTAAAATTCTAAGGAAATCAAAGAAAAGACTCGGTTAACCGGAAAGCCGGTACTTTGAGCCCGGTTAAAACCGGAGCTTCACAAGAAACCGAAAAAAAAACACGAAAACCGGGTTATGGGCCGGTTTTTGACATCCCTAGTATCGAGCTCAAGTGTTTTAATATTGGAAGTGTTTATTTTTAGCCCAGCATTGCGACTTTTTGAATGCAAACCATCAACCATTTGACCTAAATCATATTTTTATTTGATAGACAGTGGCGCGGTGTAACGTACGATGGTGCATGTGTTCAGCGGAACACAGGCCCCCAAGTTAGGTGTCGCCTAAGATCAAAAGCTTTTAGAGACTTTTTCTGATTGTTTTTTGGGTATAGTTGTTCTTCGGCAAAACTCGAATAAATGAAAACAGTTTTCATGAATCCATTCAATGCGATTTTTTATACATATAAAACGGTTAAAAGTTTTGATTAACGGTTATTTTGACATATGTTTCAAATCGATTAAACGATCCATACAACTAACGGGATTTATTAAAATCTGACAGTGCGAAAATTGTATAGGTTTATGGCTTTAACGAGTAGTATACCGTGGGAAAACATGTTCCTCCTTCGAGTAGTCGAACTAGTAAATATTCGAAAGAGTATTGTGTTAACATGAATATGTTATT
Organism: Microchrysa polita; assembly: GCA_949715475.1. NCBI lineage: Eukaryota > Metazoa > Arthropoda > Insecta > Diptera > Stratiomyidae > Microchrysa > Microchrysa polita. Next base: position 52,913,661 of record OX454415.1, read on the forward strand.
CGCCAAACACCCGCATTATTTTGGCACATACTGTTAATAAATTTGACACCACAAGTTCAAATGCACTTGTGCATGATACCCGAATATGATATGGTTGAGAATAGGCTAGGCTAAGAATAGATTAAGAATTTAGGTAATATGCTTGGTACGTGTGAAAATATGAAAACGCGTACCAAGCAAATTTAAGGTATAAATAAGGTAAGTTAAGAATGAAGAACATGCAGTCTGAGAAATACTTTCTTTAAACCTAGAAGCCACAGCAGATACTCTGCTGCTTCAGCTCGGCGAACTCTCCTAAAGTCAAAGCTCTCGAGCTGCTTCGGAGGTTCCAGTCCCATCTTCTAGAAAGGATTCCTACTTTTAAAGCTAGAAGCCACAGCAGATATTCTGCTGCTTCAGCTCGGAAACTCTACTGAAGTCAAAGGTCTCGAGCTGCTTCGGAGGTTCCTCCTTGTAGAAAGGATCTACCACAGTATCTCCCGGTTTAAAAATTGCTTAAACATAATTTTTTACAGTATATTGTGAATTGTGGTTCGTGCAAGGTCGATCAAGAAAGAATCAGATTCGAAGCGGTAGCATTCCTTGATGCATCTGGAGCTAACGCTGAAGTCCACAGACTAAATTGATCAAAGAAGCCATATTCGCATCACATTTAAAAGCGCTCTTCGTTGGGTAATTGGGACCGGTTTTCCATTCCTGTCATGACAATAAAAAGGAATCAACTCGTTGGTCATGGCCTTGTTGCTGGATAAGTCCCGTTATGTTATGGGAAAACAGATTTTACCATGGAACTATTCGTTTGACTGTCTTTCATGGTAAATAAACGGAAAAATCTTATAAAATACAGTTGGTGCAGGATATTTGTGAAAAGTCGAGTTGTTCCAAGTGGAACAATAGATTTTGAAACACTATACTTTCCAACGATTAACGTCGAGGGAATTGTTATCCCATTTATTTCGGCAAAATGTCTCCCGGCTTTGAGTATACTACCTCCTCCAATTTTAACAAAGCAAAAGTTTTTGGGAAGGGCAACGGGCACTCTAAAGTGCTAACTGATGAAATCATGAGCGCTTGTTCAAAAGTACCGTAAGCTGAAATCGTAGAATTTTATGAAGGTATGTCTATCGTACTGCTTTCAAGATTTAAAGAAACAGCTGTTTAAACTATGAAATTAATCATTTTGATTAAAAACAAAAAAACTTTCAGCAATTTGCACACCGTCTACCGGAGTCTTGAAAGTTACATTTCAAAAATCCGAATAATTAGATGATCCGGATGGGATCCGGTCCCACTGCAAAAGTTATCGTCAGCCGTTTGTCCACAAATGTGTTTGACAATACGTACGACAAAATAAACAACGTTCCTCGAGAAGTTACGGTAAAAAGAGAAATTCTGAGGCAGAGGTACGCTGGAATTGCGCTTCGCTTTTTTATGTAGGTACAGTTCATTTCAATTTTAGGGCTCGTCGAATCACGAGATAAGCTCTACCTAGATAAATTCCGTTGCTGAAAATAAAGTTTATTCATCCAACCTCCAACTAAACAGCTTGTTTTGTATTTGTCAAGCCATCGTGCTCGTCATTTTGCGAACTCCTTGCTTTTAGAAATTTCTCTATTCTCCTTAATGGAAATCTTTTGACAAAAATAAAAATGGTATGCATCTGGTAAACGCTGCTTGGAGATATTTCTATATCTATGAACATGAGATGTCTAACGTCTACCGGGACTATACCGTCAGGGGAATAGCTAAGGCTTACACTATTACCTTCTGTTATGTCGAACTGTTCGGACCATCGGTATTTTGTTGACATGGATTTACATTAGGGATGTCAAAAACCGGACGGTTAGTCCGAAAACCGGTACTTTCAAAACGGTTAACCGGTTGTTTTCGGTTTTTTCATCCTCACGGTTTTAACCCGGACGGTTGTTTGCCCATCCGGTTAAAACCGAAAATTTTTTTTTTCCAAATTCATAAAATTTTTATATTTTCTTGATTTGTCAGTCTGTAATTCTATTGCTTGTCTTCTATGAAAAATTTCGTATTTCCGAACACTCTCCTTAGTGCTATTATTCCAAGAACCATCGCTTCGTCAAACTACCGCTCCTTGCATTTTTCCTTTCCAAGGCAGATATTGTTTACGTTGCGTGTCACACGTGTATCTTTTGTGCGTCGTGAATGTATATGTGTATCAGATCAGTGCATTTAGAGTTCATTGTTATAGGAAGACGAATCGGCAGTTGCTACGACGTCCGCGTCCACATCGATATCCGCGTCCACTTCAACATCCGTCGTGTCCACAAAGACTTCAACATCTACACCATAGTGCAGTCATATTAGCATTTCAAATAGAAAAAAATAGAGTAAGGTTAATTCTTGTGGTTTTTAAATCAGTGGGCTCCCAGGAATCTGAAAAAAATTTTGATCGGAAAGGTCCCAAAAAGGACAAAAAAGAATACTCTTTAATCCTGGACCGGAGGTCGGCATGTGGGGTATCAAATCAAAGGGGACGTCAAGTAATTACATATCCGGTGTTTGTTCCAGGTTTCAAGGACCCTCAACGGAATAAATCGAGATTAAATGGAGAATTATTGTGTTTCCCTTGTATCTTTCCAACGCCCGAATTACGAGAGTAATTCAAATTGTCACTACGTTTCTCATTTTTCCGAATCTATAATAGCTAAAGATTCTACCATTAAATTTGCTAAGAAAAAAAATGATCGGAAAGCTCTCAAAAAGGACACTAATTACAAACCTTGATCGAACGTGGGCATGTGGGGTGTCATATCAAAGAGGGCGTCGAGTACATTCCATATCTGGCGTTTATTACTTGTTTCAAGGACCCTCACAGAAGAAAATTTGGATCCAATGGAAAATTTTCATGTTTCTCGTATTATGTATCTTTGCAAAGCCGTAATTTTTCGTTTTAGCCCGAATTTTTCCATTAAGTGTCCTTGAAACAGCAAACAAACACCGGATATGCAATGCACTCGACGTCCTCTTTGACATGACACCCCGCATGCTCACTTCCAATCAAGGTTTGTAATTAGTGTCATTTTATGTCCCTTTTCAGAGCTTTCCGATAATTTTTTTTTAGCAAATTTAATGGTAGACTCTTAACCTTTCATAGATTCGGAAAAGTGGGAAACGTAGTGACAACTTGGGTTATTCTCGTAGTTATGGCTTTGGAAAGATACACGGAAAACACAATAACTTTCGATTTAATCTCGATTTATTCCGTTGAGGGGCCTTGAAACAGGAAACAAACACCGTAATGTACTCGACGTCCCCTTTGACTTGATACCCCACATGCTGACCTCCGGCCAAGGATTAAAGAGTATCCTTTTTTGTCCTTTTTGGGACCTTTCCGATCAAAATTTTTTTTAGCAAAATGAGTTTTAGGTTCCTGGGAGCTCGCTGAATTAAAAAACCACAAAAATAGCCTTACTCTATTTTTTTCTATTTGGAGGCCTGAAATGGGATATTTTGACTGCACTATATACATTGTCTAGTAATAAAACTCTGTTAACTAATTTTGAAACATTATGAATACTTCTGACAATTTTATTTGATTATCTTTTTAGTTCAACATGTTTCTCTTTTAGGGCTCCATTACACAGTCATCTTTCTATACGAACATCAGCTTAACGAGTGTGTATGCATTATTTTGCTAAAATTCTAAGCAATTCATTGAAAAACCGGTTAACCGAAAACCGGTACTTTGAGCCCGGTTAAAACCGGACGGTCTAACCGGCTTTGCATAAAAACCGAAAAAACCGAAAACCGGGTTATGGGCCGGTTTTTGACATCCCTAAACATGTTAAATGGGAATTTCTTCGCCCAGAGCATGCACTCTTTCGGAAACCGAACACCTGCAACTCCGGCTGGGTAACAACTTCCAGCGAGTCTACTACGTTGGTGAACATGGTCGCCTGAACACATCTATCCCCTAGGTACATTATACGCTAAAAACCTCTGAACAGCAGGTGAGATCCATCGTTGGCCCCTATTGGTTAGCCCTAACGCAAAATTTAGATTTGGAGATCCCAGGTTTCGTTGACCTGCTAAGTATCTCGCCGGCTAACCAACCGAAATCCGTGCGCCTCGTTAACCTTCATCTTCCCCTGAAAAAAAAACTTACGTTAAGTACCCTCACGTGTGGATTTTCACACATATGCAACTTAAGTGTAATTTGGGCGAATGTCTTAAAGTTAGAAATGTGCTTTATGTTGAATTGTCCACTATTTCGGTTATGAGAAGAGTATATTGTTGACATTTGACAAGTTACGTACTACTACAGTTGACTCATTTAATTTAAGGATTAAAGAATATCCTTTTTGTCCTTTTTGGGACCTTCGGCTCAAAATGTTTTTAAGAAAATGAGTTTTAGATTTTTGGGAGCCCATTGATTCAAAAACAACAAAAATTAGCCTTACTCTGTTTTTTTTTCGTATTTGAAATGCTAATATGACTGGACCACCAGGACCCGAGTCTGCATGTTTCAAAAGATTTTCAATTATGGTGTGTCCTAGACCAGAATTTCATCATGAATCACATTTTTCACATAAATAATTTACTAAATAACAATTTTTTTTTTTGAAAGTCATGGTTTTCTTTTTAAATCGAAGTTTTAGGAAAAGTCAAGACGAGTTATAGGTATCGGTTGGAAAAGTCATGGGGAAAAATCGAAAATAAAATGCGTTTGTGATTTTTCAGACAAGGGTAAGATTAAGGTTAAATCTACTAGCCAGCAATTTGCCTCAGGTCGAATGGACAGACTAGATAAGCATAGGTGCGAAGGCCATGCGAAGCCGCCAGTTTCGGGGCTTTACACGTTCAAGATTTACCTATAATAAAGCTAAAATAATATCTCGTATATCTCGTCCTTGTTACTTACTAGTTCAAATCATTGCTTAGGTTTCACCCAGTGTAGTGTAGTACCTACTGTAGCAATGATCCATGATGCGGTAATTTTCCCATTCAACTTCAGTGAGCCTTGGAGCCTAACGTCATTACACTCGCCCGAAATAGTTGAAACGTTATAAAAAACAATCGTGGTCCACTGTTTAGAGCCAAAAGTCATTGATGATGAATCAGTCCGAGGGGAGTAAGCTTCACACAAAAAAAGCCATCAAATGACTAACTATGTAACGGAAGTTACAGGGACGTAGCTAAACATTATTTTGACAACCATGCATTTTCTAAAGCATTTTCATGGGTTTTATCAATGCAAAACATCCACAACAAAAATCACATTATTCAACCATCAATGGCCATCAAAATGCAAAATCTCTCGATCAATACAAAAGACATTTGTATTGTTATGCCAATGTCTAAAGTTTGTCTACTTTCTTTGCTTCCGCCCGAAAACCATATTCAGAGGTCAAAGCACCAATTAGCCTTGACGAGATCCCACTCTACTCTACTCTAGTCGGCGTTGTAGTGCCTTTCTTCTTTGGGTTACTAAATAGTGAATACTGGACAAGCCACGAGCGAATGGTGTTTTGGGTAAAACATACTCGTAAGTATACGGCGACGAAAAAACTGTCTCCTTCTTTCGTCGATAAGCTTGCTTATACAATTCATTATGTGCACACTATATTACACGACCATTACTTACCGTGTCATCGGAATTTCCTTGAAAGCTACTACTGCTGCTTGTACTCGTCAGAAAATCATCCACGGGCCGAACACCCACTCCTAGGGCTAGAATTTCATGTGGGGCTTTAAGGCGTCGCTCGTTAGACCTATAGGGGAAGGGATAAAAATAATCAATTGTAAAAAGGTAATTAGAAATGTCGAAATTAATATGAAAGGATTTGTTTTACTTTTATACATATGTATGTATATGTAAGTCTTGACACGATTATCCGGATCAATTATTGCAAGGGGTAGTCCGGACTAACGAAACATTCGGATTAGCGCATTCATTCATTTCTGAGGAAAATCAGTCAAAATTAATAAAAAAAAGGGGCACAAACGTCGCTAAACGTATTTTTTGCTTGAAATTAGTCAGTATAAAATCATTTGCCAAACCGTTCCGTAACGAATCACGTTACCAAATCTGTCATTGCACACTGAAAATTAAAAAAAAATACGGATTATAGAATCAAAATTCCTGTCAAAATCCGGACTATAAAATACATAGCTGAAATGTTTTGTGATCCGGATTACCGAGTCAAGACTGTATATAAATTGGAATTTATAATGTTTCATTTTAAATTTCTTCTCCTGTTTCCACGCTGGTTATAATGATAAACAAATTTGAGAATTTATCGTCAAAGTTCTTCATAAACTTAGCATGAGACCTGAGCGGGCTCAGTGTCCTTTTATCGAGACCCACATCTCAACTTTCACACTCATATTAACAATATCAAAATCTATCTGCCATAACTACCCAATTATCACCTTTGATAAATCCATAGCGGAAAAGTATTTTTCCTAATAAATTCGTGACCAAGGACAACATAATCTAATCCAATCGAAATCGAATATTACACGCTACGCTAGACATGACCGCATCAAAACAATATGATTACGAAACAGACAACTCTTTTTCTCAAATCAACCTCCAACAGACAACAACAATGCTTTGAAAATCATCAGCGTAAAGCTTCAAATTACAAAGGACATGAAACCTAATGCGCTATTTGGAGGCATTTGTAGGGTTCAAGTCCTTATAAGTGAATGGATATCACTTGGAAAATTGCTAAAGTGGAAATCGATAAATTTTTATCTTTCTCTCTTACCCACTCAAAATCAATGAGGACAACAAATAAATTAGAGAGTGCAATGCGATGAATGGTAGATGGAAGGTGGAAGGAAGCAAATTCCACGTGAATCAAATTAAAAGAAAACGTTCTTCCCGGAATAATTGAAAATCGATTAGTGTGTCGAAAAGTCAATAAAAGCTTTGCATGTCATGAACGGTTTTAATGAAATTGAAATGGGTGCAACATTTTAAAATAACGAGGAGTGGTTGAAGACATTTTGAAAATAGTTAAGACCAATCTGTTTTTATTAATAAGGACTTGAATTTGAAATTAAACTAGTAAAATATTCATAGATTTTCATGAAAAGATTTGGCATCGGGCGAATGACCTGAATTAAGTAGGCTCGCTCAGTGGCGGAACAACTTCACTCAGGGCCCTCGCGCCAACTTCTTGAGTGGGCCCCCCTGCACTGAGAAAAAAGCAGAGTGAAATCAATCGAAAACACTCTGAACCAGTTAATTGACTGACAATCTGTCAATTTGTATGTGAAATGACTGTGACTGATGACTCAAAAGTGTAGATCGACCTAAGCCAACTCTTTTGCAACATGATTTTGACATTACAGTGTTTCTACTAATTAAGAACGTTGTACTTCAAATAACTTTGCTAGAGCTACTTTGACTCTTTGCATTCTTATATTGAGAATAGCGATCTTGTTGTAACGTTTTAAATTAATGACTTCATCAATCGTTTTTTTTTTTAATTTAACCCTCGGATGTACTAATGGGTCTGGCCAGACCTTTTTCATTTTTAATCTGCTGTCAAATGAAAACCGTTTTAGCTACAACCACAATGTTTCGTGACTTTTCCTAAAAATTTGTCAGCTTTTCATAACCCCAAAAATATTTGGAACAAATATCCTGCGAGAGTAGTTATAAGGACTTTTTGGTCAGTATATCACAATGTTACCTATAGAATTTTTTCTACCAAAATCTGTCCATTAGATACAAATGTCCAATCTTTTCTTTTGAAACTAGATAGTTGAGTACAGTTTCTTCTTTAATTTTTGCTTGTAGTGTTATATGCATTTCTTTCTAGAAAGTCGTTGATAAAATAAGTGATAATAAGATCAAATATATGTGGAAATGTGCGCATATTGTTCATTCAAAAATGAATTCTCTCAATTTTTTTTGCTGATATTCACGTTCGATTGATTCCTAGTATGTTATTATAAATCTATAAATATGATTTTAACATGACATAACAACAAAAACAAACAAAAATAATAGAAGTACATATAGATAAATGCCCACAAACACAGTGGGGTCTGGCCAGACCCTTTAGTACCTTATGTGACTATTCAAACATTAGTTTCTCCGAGGGTTAAACGTTCACGCAGCGCAGCATTGACATCTATAGGTGTTGGTGATATTTAAGCATAGTAAATTACCTGCACCTACAATGGGATTCGTTCCCGCGAACCTCTTATTTGAGCGCCCTATCTACCCTAATGCCGCATACACACGGTCAATACGAATCCATTTTTTCTTAATTTTCGTTCTGTCCAGATCGAAAAAAAATGAATATGAATTGTCCAGAACGAAATATCAAAAAATGGATTCGGACGCTTCGTGTGTGGGCGGCCTAAGTTTGTAACTTGCTAGACAATTGAAAAAAAGCGACACGTTTTTAGCTGTATTCCGTGTTTTAGCTTTAAATTTAAGTGGCTCTAATTTAAATCATTCAATTTTAAATTCAATACAGCAATCTTGGCAAAAATCCTTTCAAACCAATTGTGGCCTCTGCATTAAAGCCCTAATGATCGTGTATATACCCCAAGCAAGACAAACTATTTTAGTCTTCAACGGCATATACAGACCGTACTAACTAGTTTGAAGTAAGTTTAGTACCACTCTCAAACTATTTTGTTTCTTTTTTGAAAGTTCATAACAAAATGGATTGGAATTCAGTCCAAAAGTTTAGAAAAGGTACTATCACCAAAAATGTTTTAAGATAGTTTATTTGCAGAGGGACCTAAAGAATCTGTTTGCCCATATGGTACTTGGCAAGCAAAAGAGTGGGTCGGATTACAAACCGCGGCTACAGTTAAAGCAAATAGCGCTGCCATGCCAAGAGCAATTTTTTTTTGGTAAAATTTGAGGATGAGACAATTTCATAAGCTTTTAAAGATTTAAGGACAGTATTAAATTTTTTTTCTAAGGGACCTGGTGCAAGAGAAACAAAAAATTTAGCATTTATTTCGATTTCGAAAAGTGTACTCTTCTTGTCTACAAAAAATATCGTCGGAGTGTTGTTTATCGCTGTCGTGCTATTTTCATGGTTCGAGAAATCTTTCATCTGGGTTTTGGGCTCCTAAATATCGTGGGCCCCCCGCCACGCGGGCCCTGCGGGCCCTTATGCGCCGCCCCTGGGCTCTCTTCTTTCAGAGTTCAGTTCTCGTCACCCATAAGTTAAGCGACTCGGAGGATAGGATAACTAAATTTCTAACTAAAATAGTCACACTCACACGGAGTTGTCTTATGTAGTCCACATTGTGGCAAACCATTCAGTGCTCTCTACAGCAGAATGTATGCCAGCTACAGTATTATCATGGGTTTTTAAACAAATAGCGCGACTAGGGTCTGGTGCTCTGGTCCTGTAGAGGATCGGTTCTTTCAGCTTCAGCAAATCAAAGGTCTCCACTAAATAAGGCACATCCGCTAATTTTAGCATCAATACTAGGCTGGGTATGTTTCGCTCCCTCCCTGCAGGTACAGTGCTATTGTATGGGAACAGAACACCTCATGGAAAGTTACTGTCGTTAAGGTTTACCAAACTGTCTGCGATTAGAACGGTTGTAATTGAATTTGTGACGTCAATCACAACCCCTGCCCTAAGGGTGCCGGCTACCGATTAGTGATGTCAACTTTAGTTACATTACAGTAATCGGTGATATTCATTACTTTTATTCAGAGTAATCGTTACTTTATATTTGTTACTTTTAAGCCGGCCCCACACCGACCGGAGTGTGGCAAACCCCGAGCAAAACATTGATACGAGTATTCATGGTTGTCCACAGATATACATAGTAAGTAGAAATGTTTTTACACTTTTTTTTATTGTTTAAGAGGTCCTCACACCGACGCGGCTTTCATTTTTTCGTCAAGCATCTGGGGCGATTTTTATACCCTTCACTCGTAGAGTAAAGGGTATATTAACTTTGTCATGAAGTTTGTAACGCATTGAAGGAAGCATCTCCGACCATATAAAATATGTATATATATGATCAGCATGACGAGCTGAGTCGATTGGGCGATGTCCGTCTGTCTGTCTGTCCGTCTGTCCGTCTGTCCGTCTGTCCGTCTGTTGCTACGCGTTTTACTCGGCCAGTTTAAAAGCTATCGAGCTGAAATTTTGCACACCTGTTTCTTTTTATTGCAGGCAGTTTGTATGTTTGAATCGCTAAAATCGGACCATGGGGTCATGGGGCTGCCATACAAAGCTAACCCCCCAAATTAGGTTCTTCTAAGAAAAACTTTTTCATTTGTGCACCAATTTGAACCAAATTTCACACAAATGTGTTTCTATTGATGCTACAACATATATGTAAGAATAAATGGAATCAGACTCTGGGGTCATGGGGCTGTCATACAAACCCAGCCCCCAAATTGAGTTTTTCTAAGAAAAAGTTTTTTATTTGTCCACCAATTTCAATCAAACCTCATAAAAGTGCATTTCATTTGATGCCACAAAACATGTGTAAAAATGAATGGAATCGGACGATGGGGTCATGGGGCTATCATACAAAGCCAACCCCCTAAATTGAGTTCTTCTACGAACAACTTTTTTATTTGTGCACCACTTTCAACCAAAACTCGTAAAAGTGCACTTCAATTGATGCCATAAATAATCGGACTATGGAGTCATGGGGCTACCATACAAGCCCAACCTCCCCATTTTGGATCTTCTAAGAAACATTTTTTCTACACCAATTTAAAAAAAAACCTCAATGCGTCTTTATCAACAAAAAAAAGTAAAACAAATGGAATCGTACTATGGGGCCATGCTCCCGCATCCCCCCAATAAAGTTTTCTGAGATATTTTTTTTTTTTATTTTACCACTTATTCCAACCAAACCTCACACAAATATTGTTTTATCGACGCCACAGAATTTGTCAGTATCAAATATTATGCGAAAACAGAAGGAAAAGAATGGGGAAGGATTAAATACAAATCATAGGTTTGCCCCAAAAAACTTTTAGCCCGAGGAGAGTGAAGAGTATTCAAATTTCGGCCGCGCCCGAAATTAGCCTCGGTCTCGTTTAGTGTTCACATTAGAGTGTACCAAGGTTTTCTCCGGAAATACTAATCGAATGGGTGCGGCAGAAACGCTAAGGTAATTTTGGGATGTTAATTTCGAATTTAAAGTCAAAAACAAGAAAAAAATTGTTGGTGTTTCCCACCTCACACTGGTAGGTACTCCTTATTTCCCGGTGAAAATACCTACTGGCGGGCGTTACTGAAGTACATAAGCAATTAAGGGCGCTAATTCGGAATCTGACTTTTTTGTGGGTTTCCGCCTCTGAATGATAATTCACTGCATGGTCAATATGTATGCCTTACAAATTTCAACTGTTTCCCCCATCTATCGATAACAATTCATTCTGAAATCAAATGCGTGTCTAGCATAGTATTTGTCGCAATAATCCATTACCACGTTCACAGTACTGCACATCAATGTGGCGGGACTACGACGACTGGTCCTCCTACCGATGTAGGCCTCCGAAAAGCATCTGAGACTTTCCCACCATTCAAACTGAAAGGAAAGGTTGCCATCAAGTCTATAGTGATACCACTTTAAACGCCGACGATAAAGTTCACAAATCACCAACAATTCGCCGAATGTCCAGAAAAGAATAATTTCAAGCACGTTATTGCTAGCGCTATCCGTACCTACTCAGTATACCGACAGCTGCAATAATGCCAATGAGGTCATGCTGCCTAGCCATTAAAAATGTTAAGAATCCCGAAGCGCTTGGCCCACGTTGTATAGCCATGATCATGCTCAAGCTCACGGGTCAGTGAGTATATCAGTGTAATGATGAATCCAACACATTAAAATTTTGATCATACCTGAGGTTTGCAAAAAAGGCCAAATTTCTTGTGGCTCTCGATCTGCTTAAAGTGTTCGACACGGTCAGCATACGCAACTACTGTCACATCTACGAAACTCCACTCTGCCTCAACAAGTTCATAAATGGATTGCGAATTTTCTTGCCGGCGGAGGAATATAAATCCATCATAACTAATCTGTTTGGAATTAATCCAGCGGGCAATAAAACTATTCGTCAGGAGACGAGGCTAGAGGTCCTCGATATTGACCAAATGAGAACAAAAGACACCTGGGCGGGGTTTCGAGAACGACTGGAGGTGAACTTTCAGGTTGAGTTGGAACAGGGCGGTAGACAAATAGGCGTTTCACAGATGGATGTTGTTCTCAATAACTCAAGGGATAGTTATCCCTTTAGGGGAAAAATGAGCTCATATTTGTCAGCAGTTGCCGCTGTTCATGGAATGGCACGTCAGAGACCTAGCTTTAGACTCACAGTAATCACCAGCAAACAGAGCATATCGACCAAACACTCAAACACGTGCCATTGAATGGTTTACAAAGAGATTTGACGAGGCACTCTTCAACGAAGTCCTAGTTTCAATCGAAGGCTCTGCGGACACCAGGTCAGAAAAGATCACAAGGCAGTTGATGATGGCCTGCGACTCATCATGTCAGAGAACTGAGTCTGAGGAAATCGCGGTGACCTGAAAGCGCGATGTCTGTTTCAGCGAGTAACGCAAAGAAGCGCTCTGATGTACTACTAGAGTCTCATAAGAACGCTCGACGATCACAGAAGCTCGCTGGTAGAAAAGCAAGCAACATTGTTACAGAAAACTCTGCCACGACACGGACACAATCCTGTGGGGAATGGCCGCGTATACGGTGGTGTTGAAGAAAAAAGGGGAAAAGCACCACATGTAAAGCCTAAAAGGCCCGACGCTGTTCCAAAGTATACTTTCTCGGTCAAGGTATCTTGTCGTCATTTTGCGCCGATGGGTAATATTTTTCTTTGTATAGCGGAAACTTCTTCACTGTTGTTGACCTTCGTAGTGTGTTTCTCTGCATCGATTAATTTGAATAAATGAATAAATTCTTCTTCTTCTCTGTATCGTAACCCCTTGTGGGGCATGGTGCGTTCACTCAGCCGTTTATAGGCTATTTTGAGTCAACGTTGCACTGCATATAGTTTCGGAGTGCTTGTTGCAAGCACTATATATTTCCTATCCGCACATGTACGGAAATTTTGGAACACGCCGAGATTCGATCTTTGGACGTCTAAAGTACTAGCGTCGTAGAGTGCAAGTCAACTAAGTGCTAAATGAATAAATTACTAATACAATAATTAATGAAAATAATCGACCTTTTCATACGTTGTTCCTTTAACCCTTGTGTTGCCACCCGGGTACCCGGGTACCCATCTTGATACGATTTGCTAAATAATTTTTTTCCCAGAAAAGATTGTCCAAAACCTTCTCGAATCTCCATGATTTAATCGAATTTGTATCGAAATTTGCATTCTACGTATTTATAGAAATATTTAAACTTAAAAAATTTTGCATTTAAAAAAAACAACACGTATGAGCCACCCTGGTACCCGGGTACCCCGATATAAAAAGAATGATTTTCGTATAGAATATCGTGTATATATTTCGAGTATAACATAAAAATGTGTAAACTTTTCTACCTCTAGCGTTTTTTGATCGTTGGTGATAGTTACCACTTCTATTACTGGCCTTCATTAGTACCTTTCGCTTGTGGTTTTCGTTCCATGATTTCGCATGAGTTGCTGGTTAGAATATCACTCTCCTATCATTAGCATTGCTAATTCTTCCGAGAGCTGGCGTAGAAAAATTCTGCGCCCGTTAGTTTTTTTTTGCAAGCATATCATTATTTTCATAGTAAGTAACGTACGTGGTACCGGCGATATCGTAATGGGAAGAATCACCGCTTTTTTCTTCTTCGGAACATACGAACAGATGGTACCTCCTCGTCAAATTCAAAAGCGTCGACAATAACGGTCAACAGTTCGTTATTTTCATTTCTTGAGGAATGCATTTTTTTTTTTGCAAAATACCGATGATTGTGAGATTACGTGACAAAAATTTTCATTGCTACTCTTCTCCTCAGCGTTTCTTTTGTCGTCATCGTTTTCTTTTATTCGTCCATCGAGACTCTCTCAGCAGTGACTGAATGCCTGGCTTCTTCACGCCAACGGCAATAATTCAGTGCATGTTTTGGATATGCTAAGTTCTCTAAACAAAATTAAAATCTATTCTTAACTTTCCTGTTAAAAATACAAACAATTATTTTCAGCTGCAATGGACTTTTAGCAAGAGTTTCATAGGGGGGTACCCAGGTACCCGGGTGGCAGATAGTGTAAGTTTTTTTGGGTGGCAACACAAGGGTTAAGAACGCATAAGTGAAATTCAACGATTACTTCATTAGGGCGAACTTGATGAACTCTTCGGGGAAATTTATCAAATGTGTTATCAGTTCCAGGATGATGAATTCGCCAATGAAACTCATCGTACTTTTCATCAGTTCCTTTCTGATGAATTCAATGATGATCCGCACCGCATCTATCATCACTACCTCTCTAATGAAATCATGAGGAAAAGTCATGTTTGGGTTCACTTGGTCTTCATGCAGTCGTTCACCATATCTGTGAAAAATATATAAGGGGATTTAGTCCCGCGGCTAGAACAAATGGAATGATTCGGTTCACCCAGAGATTCATGATGCCGACATCGATGCATTCCTTATGCCATGGCTAGTAGGGTCACGCTTCCTTGTCGTCACTTTGTGCCGATGGATAGTATTTTTCTTTGTATAGCGGAACCTTTTCACTTTAAAGTTGACCTTCGCAGTGTGTGCCTCTGCATCGAGTAATTTGAATAAATTCTTCTTCTTCTTCTTCTCTGTATCGTAACCCCTTGTGGGACATGGTGCGTTCACTCAGCCGTTTATAGGCTATTTCGAGTCAACGTTACATTGCATATAGATTCGGAGTGCTTGTTGTAAGCATTATATCCTATCCGCACATGCACGGAAATTTTGGAATACGCCGAGATTCGATCTCCGGACGTCTAAATTACTAGTGTCGTAGAGTGTGACTCAATCAAGTGAGCCACAGAGCGTGCTAAATGAATAAATTACTGATGAAATAATTAATGAAACTAATCGACTATTTCATACGTTGTTCATCTAAGAACGCATGAATGAAATTCATCGATTATTTCATTAGGACGAACGTGACGAACTCTTCAGGGAAATTCATTAAATTTGTCATCAGTTCCAGCATGATGAATTCGCCAGTGAAACTCTTCGTACTTTTCATCAATTCCTTTCTGATGAATTCATTGATGATCCGCACCGCATCGATCATCAGTACCTCTCTAATGAAATCATGAGGGAAAGTCATGTTTGGGCTCACGTGGTCTTCATGCAGTCGTTCACCATATCTTTGAAAAATATATAAGGGAATTTAGTCTCGCGGCTAGAACAAATGGAATTATTCGGTTCATCCAGGGATTCATGATGCCGGCATCGATGCATTCTTGATAACATGGCAGCCGTTTATAGGCAATTTCGAATCAACGTTACATTGCATATCATCCTCAACCAAGTGAGCCACAGAGAGAGCGGGATGCGAAAATCAAGACCTGGAATTAAGTCCAGGTCATCAATCTGCTCACATCTCCAACCTACCCAAAATACTTGAAAGTGGTTCTCTCTTTAGACGATGTTTCCCATAAAGACTGTCATTTAGAGAAGACACACTCTCCAGAGTCAAATGATTCCTCGCCGGAATCTCTCAAGATACACTGATTTCAATCCGAATTCCTTAGTAACCTTAAAAGCCTTCCCCACCACAGTAAATTATGTATAATATCAGTGATGAAATATAAATGTGCACACATACCTGTCTTGACGAACAGTCAACGGTTTCGATGAATGCGTAAATCTATGCGTTCTTCGTCGTAACGAAGTAGGCGAAACCGAACCTATTCCTGATATTATCCACTCGACATCCGCTCCTAAATTCGCTTCATTTACCGGATCACCACTATGTGGCGATGGTACACGCAGTGCATACTGTATCGATCCATCGGGTCCAATAACCGGCAGTTGCTTCCTCGCCAATCGTGCCTGAACCGCTGCACCCAGATCCTTCCCATCCTCCCTATTGCCGGCAATCGTCTGAGCACTTTCCAGCACAGTTCGAGCCGACGTCACTTGCCCAAGCACGGCCAGAACATCTAGCGAAGCCTGCCGCACTCGTCGTTTCCGATCCAGGGCCGCATAAATTGTTCGATTTATACACGTCGTTGTATCGAAACATGTACTGGGAAAGGTCATCAGCGCATACATGACCATTTGCAGGGCGTTTTCGCGGAACTGCCAACGCCAAATACAATAACATTTCCCATTCAAATGCAATGGAATAAAAAAGTCGCACGAGGGAAGAACAAAATAAGCAAATGGAAAATATCAATAAGTCATGCAGTCGGTGCAAAAATTAGAAATGCAGTCTTTGGCCTACCCTTGAACTCCTTGCATGAAGAAACTCATCGGACAACAGCTTGAGGACAATGAATGACGGCGGCAATCGTTGCATTAACGACTTACACACACGATTGCTGCCGGCACCACCCTGACGACACAGTCCTGTAATTATTTGTGTGCTACGATTTTCTAAGTTGTCCAGTGGAAGCCTTGAAATCAAATTGATTACTATGCGTCGCTTGTCTTCGGCAACCTCAAGATTGCGTTCGGACGAGAGTAGCATACGTAGGAATGAGTCGAGACATGGTTGGATTTTTGCAAGTGTTTCTGATGATCGAAGGACCTCTTCGATTGATGCGATGGCATTTAAACGATTGCGCCAGTTCTGTAAATGAAGAAAGAGAGAATATTAAATTCGTGAAAGTATATTGACTGAAGGTTTATAGAAAGTCAAAGCTAAAAGAATTAAGTTTACTAGCCAATGGTCTAAAATCGACAATTAAAATAGAAATGATGATACATATTAAAAAAAGAAGAATGACACTGGAAAGTGAGACAGAAAACTTTCCCTATTTAAGTATAATTAATGAAAATCCGCTGCTGAATATGTATGCATCTATACTCTATATACATATTTGAAAAAAAGTCAGAAAATTGGTAAAAACGTAGAATTAAAAGTCCAAATTTGTGCTTAAACTTCAAACTTTATCCCCCATGCATTTGCTTTTAATCCGGGTATGAACGAATTCACTTTGAACAAAATATCGCATTACCAAATACATACACGAAACAGAAAAAAATCCTTACACAATAGGCATGCAATTGTTTTAGAATAAATTTTAATGAAACTAACCTATTTTTGGACTTCTGTTGTATTTGCCTATTAATATGCAACCATGTCCAGACTTTCCTCAACATTATTTTTCCATTTCATGCTCTTGCTCATCCCACAGCCCTTGGCCTTACTGACCCACTTACATAGTAAAAATAAAAAAACACTACGCGAAATATGTGGTCATATTGCCGAAAAATCAAAATACATACTCTTTATTCAACTAGGCTTGAATAAACATATTAAATCAGCAAAAAAATCCTTTACCGATTTCGTTCTATAAACACATTCTCACCGGGCGGGTTTGGCTAATGCACGAGACTCTTGTAAATTTTAATGCCGGCTGTAGGTTGTATGTAACACGTACATACCATACCATGCCATGTAATGTCCGTCCGTTCTAAGATTTCGTGTGGTCAACAGCTCCGAAATCATAAACAAAACATGCATGACCCAAATACTACCCTTCATATTTTTTGTGTACCTGTACAACCGAATGTGTACTTGGCCGGCCGGAATTGAGGATATCTCCGCAACGGGGTTCAGCATACAAAATAAATAACTCGCCGCAAGCCGCAGTTGAATTGTTCACTTAATTCATCATCGTAATGAGTCTTATCAGTGCGAATTCATCGCTATGGTATTCCATGGGAATGCGAGTCCTTTTTCATTGCAATAAATACGAAGAAGAATAAGTGGTGACTAGAGAACGGTCTCTGGTGTGTGGGCGAGTTGATTGCTCGTTTTAGTGGCGGAAAGTTTTGAAGGACAACATCATTTTCAAGATAAGGTTACTCATATGTAAATTCGGGTATGT
This sequence comes from Microchrysa polita, assembly GCA_949715475.1. NCBI lineage: Eukaryota > Metazoa > Arthropoda > Insecta > Diptera > Stratiomyidae > Microchrysa > Microchrysa polita. The sequence goes on from OX454415.1 coordinate 52,931,639, forward strand.
ACATACATATGTAATTATTTTTGCAGGCAATCAGGGCGTCTTGGTATGTTGACGAGTATGTAAAAATGTCGCAAGAATATGCCAAGAATTAAGGAGTTAGGCTTTTGACAAATTAACCAATTTTGAAGAAAAAATAACTTTGAGAAGGCACAATGAATTCGATAGCAAAACTTTCAAGCGCGCTTTTGCCACCAATATTATTATACCCGTCACTATGTGAAAGGGTATATTAACCCTGTGCACTGAAGGTGCGCGCACTAACCGCTAGACCAGCCAGACTAAAATTAAATTAAAATTCTATTACAAAAAGTTAATTAAACCCCGTAAAAGCAGTTGCTTGGTTGGCTACGTATTGCCGCCAGTTGGATTTAACATTTTCCCGCCCTATCGATTTCTACAAGTGTTAGATATAGTTTTTAGCAAATTGTTTAATATCGCAGGCTAAAAAGGATTAAGCTAAGACTCCTATAAGAGAAATAAAAGCAGTCCTAATAAGTAAATTTATTACAATATTCACTCAAGTTATGTTACAGGTCTAAGGCCCGTTTTTATAAACATACCTTAACTCGAGGAGCCCTTGAGTCAAGGATGCCGAAATTAAAAAACTTAAATGTCATTTTCCATACTTTTCCATAGAAATCACTTAATCACTCAATGCATCCTTGATTTAAGGAGAAACTTAAGGAGACCTTGAAATTTTCTATAGTCAACCTCACTTGTAGTCAAGGTAGCTACCCACCTACCTTGAAATATTATATTTTTCAAGTCTATTGAAAACTTAAGGTCTCCTTGAGTTTCGCCTTAAATCAAGAATGCATTGACTCCTGAATATAAATGATTTCTATGAAAAAGTATGGGTATGGGTTGACATTTAATTTTTTGAATCCTTAACTCAAGGTCTCCTTGAGTTAAGGTATGCTCATAAATACGGGCCTAAGACCTGTTCAGTGTTCTGTAATATATAAACGAGACCGAGGCTAATTTCGGGCGCGGCCGAAATTTGGATACCCTTCGCTCCCCTCGGGCTAAAAGTTCTTTCGGGCGTACCTATGACTTGGGTTCAGTCCTCCCCGCTTCCATGCTTTTCCTTGAATTTTCACATAAGTGCCGTGGCGAAGATTTATTGGGTGAAGCGGGGGACGTGGTTTTCTTAGAAGAACAAAAAAAGGGTGTGGGGGGGGGGGGGGTTCGGTAGCCCTATGAACGTATGACCTTTCCATCAATTTTTACGTATGTTTGTGGCATCAATCAAAACACAATTCTTTGAGATTTGGTTGAAATTGGTGGACAAATTAATCAGTTTTTCTTTGAAGAACCTAATTTGGAGGTTGGGTTTATATGCCAGCCCCATGACCCCATGGTCCGATTTAATTCATTTTTGCATATGTTTGGTAACATCAATAAAAATACATTTCCTTGAGGTTTAGTTGAAATTTGTGTCCAAATAAAAAAGTATTTTTTAGAAGAACATAATTTTGGGGGTAAAGTTTGTATGGCAGCCCCACGACCCCATAGTGCGATTTCATTTATTTTCACGTTTGTTATGTGGCATCAATAGAAATATAATTTTCTGAAGTTTGATTGAAATTGGTGTGCGAATAAAAACGTTTTTCTTAGAAAAATTTGATTTGGGGGGCTAGGTTTGTATGGTAGCCCCATGACCACATGGTCAGATTCCATCTATTTATACATATGTTTTGTGTCATCAATAGAAACACATTTGTGTGAAGTTTGGTTGAAATTGGTGTATAAATAAAACAAATTTCTTAGAAGAACTTAATTTGGGGAGCTAGGTTTCTATGACAGCCCCATGACCCCATGGTCCGATTTGATCGATTTTTACATATGTTTTGTGGTATTTCTGGAAACACATTTGTGCGAAATTTGATTGAAATCGATGAGAAAATAAAAAAGTTTTTCTTAAAAGATCATAATTTGGGGGACTAGGTGTGTATGGCAGCCCCACGACCCCATTGTTCGATTTGGTCCATTTTGACATATGTTGTGTGTTACCAGTTAAAACACATTTGTGTGTAATTTGATTGAAATTGGTACATAAATAAAAAAGTTTTTCTAAGAAGAACCTAAATTTGGGGGGTAGGTTTGTATGGCAGCCCCACGACCCCCTTGTCGGATTTTGGCGATTCAACATACAAACTGCCTGCAACAAAAAGAAGCATGTTTGCAAAATTTCAGCTCCATTGCTTTTAAACTGGCCGAGCAAAACGCGTCGCAACAGACAGACAGACAGACGGACAGACGGACAGACGGACAGACGGACATCGTTCAATCGACTCAGCTCGTCACATACATATTTTATATGGTCGGAGATGCTTCCTTCAATGCGTTACAAACTTCATGACAAAGTTAATATACCCTTTACGCTTAATATGCGAAGGGTATAATAAATAAATGAATAAATACTACATGGGTGTCCTGTAGGGGTAAGTCAATATTATTGTCTGATAAAACGCAGCGAATTGTACCATTATCTAATTGTTGCACATGGCAAACGATCACCTGAATTACCAAATGTTCCGGAGCTGAATATCTTCTGTAATGAGCCGGTTTAAAATATAGATCTAGTGTATGAAATCTTAAAAAACAGATAAAATTTTAAATTTTGTAATTAAAAAAATATGAAGCATTAAACACGAGGATTTCAGTTGCGTATGCCTAATCTTTGCTTGAGAATTTTAGACCAACGTTAGACGTGAATTCAAGAAATCGCAAAAACTGCTTGTTTTTCATTCATCTTCCTTTTTTGGGCTAGTATCAAAGCCAGGCTTGTCGAACATGCGGCCCGCGGGACACAATCCGGCCTTCGAAGGTCATTTTTGCGGCCCGCGAGCTACTTCAAAACAAGTGGAAAATTTTCCACAATCAAATTTCTATGCCAAAAAAAGAAAAAAAATGTGTGATGTGTTTTTTTTTTGCACAACAAAATGTTTTGAAAGTATTGAATGCTTTACAGAAATTGTTCAACTACTTACCTATTACGTGGTTTTACAGGAAATTGTCATCGACGTTGGCAACAGATTTTTTGTGCAATACGTTGAAGGCAAATTTTTGTATAAAATTTTGTTAACGGTTATGAAAGCGGAATTCTTCAAAGCAGTAGATGATTTTAACTTTAAATAAATAACAGGCGCGACAATCCAGCATTGGACTAAGGCCGCAGGATGTGTTAGTGACATCCTATTTCCAAGATCTTATCTGCTTTTTGTTGAGGTAATGAGATCAGCATTACGCTCAGCAGTGTTATTTATCCCCATAAATGGGTACTCGTTTAACATCTGAGTGAGATCATAGTCCGTCACAAGCTCGTGAGTTCGAAAAACACCATGGAACACGGTGAGATTCGAACTCATGAGCCTGTGCACCGAAGGTGCGCGCACTAACCGCTAGACCAGCCAGACTACTTTAACTTTACTTAGCTGAAATTATTAAAAGAGATAATTTCTTCCTCTTCATAAAAAATGTTGACCCGCCACTGTTTTTCAAACCCGCAATGTGGCCCGCGTTAAAATTAAGATGGACACTCCTGTCCCAAAAACGTGTTCATTTGCTTCTGAAAAGTAGTAGTATGTAGTAGGTGACAGAATTCGGGAAAATTAATTCTGGTGTCGCAGTAGAATAGTGATAGACAGAACGACCCTTGTAAGGCAATTTCGAAATTTGGATGCAGATGGTTTTAAGAATAAGTCCATGTTTTGACTTCTGCTACGTTTTTCCTACCTTGAACCAGTCGGGAACCAATATTTTCGCAGTATGTAGAAGCAGTTTAATTTTTCGCACGACCCCCTGAAAATTTTTTCATAACATTTACCCCCCTTAAGCTTTCCATGTGAAACGACTGTTCTACTTATCCCTAACTGACGGCGGCAATTTGACTGCTGCCCAGGGGCGCCATAGAGGGTAAATCCGGCCCTGAAAGCATCCAGGAGCAGGAACAGATGGAATCAAAACAAGTCATAGGGCTGCGATAGAAATTGTTAACACAAAAGGTGCTTAAGTTTCATTCAAATATGACGGGTATTCAAATTTCGGCCGCGCTCGAAATAAGCCTTGGTCTAGTTTTTTAGGGTTTTTTAGATTTTTCAAAAAAACCCTTATGAAATCGATTTTGTCCGTCCGTCTGTCCGTCTGTCCGTCCGTCTGTTCACTAAATAACTCGCGAACGGCTTAACGGATCGTCATGAAATTTGGTAGGAATGTGTAGAATGGTAACAGTCTTTGGCACGAAATACTTAAAAGTTGGTAGAACAATAATTACAGGGTGTCCCGGACATTTGAAAATTTGTTCACTAAATAACTCGCGAACGGCTTAACGGATCGTCATGAAATTCGGTAGGAATGTGTAGAATGGTAACAGTCTTTGGCACGAAATACTTAAAAGTTGGTAGAACAAAAAGTACAGGGTGTCCCGGACATTTGAAAATTTGTTCACCAACCGATCGTAATGAAATTTGGTTGGAATGTGTAGAATCGTAACAGTCTTTAGCACGAAATACTTAGACGTTGGTAGGACAAAGCAAAAAGGGTGTCCCGGAGATTTGAAAATTTGAATTTTTTAGTTTTTATCAAATCAAAGAATCCGATGGGTACATTTCATATCAGTCGCTTTTTTCCAGTTTGGAGTAATAGTAACGGCGTTACAGCTAATAAATCCAGTTAATATGTGGAGCCATAATATATGGTAAATCTATTTTTGGATTGGGCTAATTAAAAAGTGTTACAGAATGAAAGGCGTTAGCCTTTCATTCTGGAACGCGTTTATTTAGACCAATCCAAAAATAGATTTACGAGAAGCATTTCATTAACATTGTGCATAATTCTTATTTGCTACCTATAAAATATATGTGCAAAATGATTCACTATGTATGTATTCAAAATCTAAAAAACCCTCGTATTGCGGGCGCAGCCCTCTGTACGCCGGTATTTTTTAATTTTAACTTGTATATTTGTATGGGAAAATGGAAGATCCCCGATCTCCATATAGACGGGCTATCAACCAAAAGGATTATTAGTATTCTGAAATGAAGGGGGTGGATAGTACGGTAAATTATGTGAACATATTACATTGAGCCTCGCCTCGCGAGTATTATTCATTTTGATGGCGTTAGATAATTAGCAATCGGATTACATGCAAACCAGCAAACATGTTGAGTTTGTAAAGGGGGAAAAATGTGCATTGTGTGTATGATATGCTCATTCATTTCTGTACAAATCATTCCATTTCGGCTATCTAATTGCTTTTCGAATGCATTACATGTTACGAAAAGGAAGTTGTCCTGTTTGAAAGTGTATACTTTTTCAATTTCTTTTATTGTTAGTAAATTACATTTTGATTACCTGATTGTATTCCCTTTAGGGGAGATCATATCAATAGAACAGGTTGAAAATATAGTAAAAACGTTTCGACGTATTCGATCGAATTGAGATCCTCGCCACCGCTATTAAGAAAAAGCCCAGAAAGGCTATTTTCTACCGGTTCCAAATATTCACAGTGATTCAGGATTCAAATTTAAATATATTCATTAAAAAATAACATCCAAGCGCCAAATAAATCTTGATTTTAACCTTCTTCTGGGCGCATGTTGAAAATCTGTTGTTGCAAGTTCTATTTTCATAATGATTTCAAGAACCCACACAGAACAAAATCAAGATCCCATTTTGCCGAAGCCGTAGATTCCCAAGATTCTCCACGTTCATTTCAATTTTTCAATCAGGGTATTTCATTGTTTTTAACTGATATACATAAATTCATTATGAACACAGTAAAATTGCTTCCAGTAAAATTCCAAGTAGATAAAATCTAATGAGTTTTTTAAATTATAAACCAGTGGAAACATAAAATCTATTTCATGACGATTCTTAGACATTGAGTTTTTATGCTATATACTTGAGTCAAAAGCGCATTTACGGGTAGCTTTTGAGAGAGGGCGAATTTTTTGAAGGTGCAGATATCTTAAGCTACCCTTAAAACATACAACTAAATACATTTTGTTTTATGATGATAAATACTACTTGATCTCTCTGGATGATACTTAAAACTTGAGTTTTAGGCTATAAACTCTATGTGGGGCCATAAACTCATTTAGGAGTACTTTTCAATGGTGTAAAGGCACGCGGCATTTTTTTGGAAAGTACAGATATCTTAAGTAACCCCTGCAGAATTCAACCTCTGGGGCAAATTCCTGGATACCTTTGGTTTTAATTAATTTCTTAAATTCGCCTCTACATACTAGGGTGGAAATGCTAATGTGACAGGGGTTGTTATTATAGGAAAAATGTCTGAGGGTGCAGATATCTAGAGTTACCCCTATAGCATTCAACTGAATAAATTTTGTTTTAAGAGGATGCTTAAAACTTGAGTTTTCGCGTCATAAACTGTGTATGGGGCCAAAAGCGTACTTAGGTGTAGTTTTGAGGGTGTATAGGGCGCGGCAAATTTTGTTAAAGTGCAGCTATCTTAGGTAGCCTCTGCAGCATGTAAGTGGCTACAATTTGTTTCATTGCGACGCTTAAAACGTGTGTTTCAAGGCCATAAACGCTCTTTGGGGCTTGAAAAACACTTAGGGGTTGTTTTTGGGGGAAGGAAGGGCGCGGTTTTTTTTTGCTTTTGCAATTGAATCACTGCGAATTCGAGATATTTAATGCACTGTAAAGCGTTCATCGAAATTTGAAAGTGGTAATGGTAACTTGACAGACATCGCTTATACATAGTGCTACTTTGGCTATGTAGGTACTAATATTGACATTTAACGTGAATTTATACAGGGTGTCGCGCATTAGGTGGTCAAAACTGTAAGGGTGGATAGCACAACTTGTTTCAGCAAGAAAATTACCAATACAATCGGAATTTTTTACCGTTACCTTGTTATCGCTCGTTTTGTGAAAGTCATCGAAAATCGTGACTTGTCATGCAAAATCATAATTTGCAGCCCTCCTGATAACTGAATCCAAGATTTGATTTCAGTTTCAGAAACTACATAAAATTTCACAAAAAATGGAGTTTTTCCTGTTGCCAACATTATCGCCACTTTCAAGATACAGTTACTTAATCTTAATAGAAATTTTAAAATAGATTTTTCGTCGAAAATTCAAACAGTAATTTCATAGTGGTGGTTTATACGTACAACTATGCAAAATTGATAAAGTTTGCTTCAACATTTTGGCTTTCCAACGGTATATCACTTTCCATATTTACATTGCAGAATTTTAGGGAAACACATTGAATGGTAAAAATCAAGGCTTAAGTGGAATCGCTAACAAATTTCCCTTCACTCGAAAAAAGACAAACAAAGGCTATTATCATTCGGGATAGAATCTCGCTACATTATTTTGACAAGAATTGTAAGATATTTGAAATTTTGTTCATTGTTTGGCAAATGCAACGGTAATTATAACAGTTAAAATTTAATATTTGCTATTTATAATCGCAAAGATGTTATTCTTTCTTATGTTGTCACTTCGTAAGCGTGACTGTTTTGTTACTTTTTGGCGGTTAGGAAATTCAGGTATAATTTTGTTAATAATACAATTTATTTTTCGAATATAGCCCTCATTTTTAGACCAATTACATAAAATTGCGATGGTGGAAAACCAATTCTCCGAAAGAGAGTGTGGATGTGGGGTTGCAGGAGGAAATGGACTTAAGCGATTTCCACAGCGACGAATTCCAGACGTACCTTCGAAAGAACGTATCGGATTCTTGGAGAGACAGGTCGAGCACCAAACCACACCGGTAGAGAAGGAGCTCGCCGTACTAGTGTCGGAAGAGAAGAATATCTTCGATACTAACCCAAAATTGAGCACGCGTAGAGCAGCACTTCAGCTGGATATTCCTCGGATGACGATCCAAAGGACTATTTAAACGAACAACTGGTATCCGTACCACTTACGCAAATTCAGGAATTACTACCGAGCCAATGTCAGAGGAGGATAACATTTTGCAATTGGTTTCTTCAAAAAATCCGGGAAGACCGTGATTTCAAACTAAAATAATGTGGGCGGATGAAGCCACGTTTAGATGCAGTGGCGTTTACAACACCCGGAATAATTACATCTGGGCTCAAAGCAATCCCCATGAAACTCGGCAATCTCGATTTCAATATGAGTTTCGTGTCAATGTTTGGGTAGGTCTTGTGGGTGATAAATTTATTGGCCCTTTGATCCTTCCCTCTCGACTAAATTCCAGAAGCTTTCTCGAATTATTACAAAACGAATTATTGCCCATAATCAATCAGATGCCTCAGCGTGGGGAAATCTGGTAGCAGATGGACGCGTGCCCTGCTCATAATGCGAGACCTATCAAAGAATATTTGGAAAACGAATTTCCCGGAATGTGGATTGGTAGATTTGGGACAGTTGCATGGCCTGCGAGAAGTCCTTACTCCCCTAGATTTTAATTTATGGAGTAACTTAAAAAAACAATGTCTATTCCGAGCCGATTACTTTCCGGGAACAGCTGCTGCGGCTTGTGACAACATAAAGGAAAACCCTCCTGAAATCCTTCGGACCATTCCTTCCATGCGCCGAAGGTGTCGAGTCTACATACAAAATGGAGGAAGCCAATTCCAGCAGCATTATTCCAATTCATCAAACAGTACTGATTTGTTTAAATATGCTCGTCAATTCAATATTTTTAGTTTATTGGATCTTTATTTTCATTTTAATTTAATTTAATTTAATTTTCAAAATTGCGATAATAAAATATAAAAAATAATTGTTATGTTATGTTATTATTAACTTTGCAGAGTGATACGTATAAAGCACCGTTATAAATTTACTGTTTGAATTTTCGATGAAAAATCTATTTTAAAATTTATATTAAGTTTGAGTAACTGTATCTTGAAAGTGGCCATAATGTTGGCAACAGGAATACTGTTAAAAGGATACTGTTAAAATTGTTATGACCCTTAAATTGAATTAGCATGGTTGCACCCATTACATATACCTTTCGCTCATCATAGAGTGAAACGGCATATTAACTTTGTCGTGAAGTTTGTAACGCATTGAAGGAAGCATCTCCCCAGCATTACTTGGGGCTTGGATTGGGCGATGTCTGCCTGTTGCGACGCATTTTACTCGGCCAATTTAAAAGCTATAAAGCTGAAATTTAGCACAAATGTTTTTTTTTTGCTGCACGCAGCTTGTATGATTGAATCGGTAAAATCGGACAATCAGGTTTGCCATACAAACCCAACCCCCCAAATTAGGTTCTCCTAAGAAAAACTTTTTTATTTTTTGCACCAATTTCAATCAAATTTCACACAAATTCAAACAAATGTGTTTCTATTGATAACACAAAACATATGTAAGAATGGATCCATCGGACCATGGGGTCATGGGGCTCTCATACAAACTTAACGACAACCCCCCCCCCCCCCCAAATTAGGTTCTTCTAAGCAAAACTTGTTCATTTGTGTACCAATTTTAACTAAATTTCACACAAATGTATTTCTCTTGATGAAACAAAATATATATAAGAACCGATCAATTCGGACCATGGGGTCATGGGGCTGCCATACAAACCCAACCCCCATTTTGTTGCTTCTAAGACCCATTTTTACACCAATTTCACAAAACCTTGAATTAATGTGTCTTTATCATATAGATTAGCACCAAAAAAAGTCAAAACAAATAGAATCGTACAATGGGGCCATGCTCCCGCATCCCCCAATAAAATTTTCTGAGTAAATATTTTTATTTGCCCACTAATTCTAACCAAACCCCACACAAGTATTGTGTTGCCGACGCAACGGAACTTTTGTGAAGAAGGAAGGTAAAAAATGCAGGTGAGGGGAGGGGTTTAAATACAAGTTGTTGGTACGCACGAAAAAAACTTTTAGCCCGAGGAGAGCGAAGGGTATCCAAATTTCGGCCGCACCCGGAATTAGCCTCGGTCTGGTTTTTCATTAATCATTACAATTCCAGTTAAAATTCAACATGAAAACAGTAGAGCATGGCAAAGCCGTCTGCCCGAACCAAACTTATATCTTCGCATTATCGAAAATAGATAATTTTAAGTTTTTATGAAAATTCGCAAAGTCCAGTGCTGAAATATACATTTACAGTTACGATTTAAGCCCCCGAAATTTCGAATTTCATGCTCCAAACTTACACTGAGATAAAAAACGAATTTCAAACTAAAAATTTATGTTTTTCATTTCAAAATGGCAAGAAACTTGTAACTTTGACAAACTTATTTTATTTCTAAATAATATAATACGTTGTTCGAAAATATTTCCTTTTAGACTAAATCGTATGCATTTTTTACTTCAACATGCGAAAAGTTTTTATTGATATTACGCAGTCATATGTAATACTGAAATACAAAATATTTCAATATCGCACTCTACAGTATTTGCCATTCGACTCAATTGATAACCATTTAGAATTGACTATATTTATGTTGAATTTACATGTGCATTGTGCGTTTTTGTCAAATTATTTTCTTAGTTTTCTGTTTGCACGCATTTTTTGTTTACACTTATCGGACACAGGATCGATTTAGTTGTTCGTGTCGCGGCGATAAGATTAGAGACAGAGAAATCCGAGCTTCCCATTAAAATTTCGTAGCAAAACAGGAAAAAAATCGCAAAAAAAAACTCAAAATATATGCACTTTTTCCGATGAATGGCTTATTTGCATGTGTGCATAATTTCAACTCTGTAGCTTTAATAGCGGCTGAGAAAAACGCACTGCAACAGACGGACAAACAGACGGACATCGCTCAATTGTCTCCCCACGTCATGCTGATCATATATGTATGTATATTTTTTATATGGTCGGAGATGGATCCTTCAATGCGTTACAAACTTCATGACAAAGTTAATATAACTTTTCACTCTATGAGCGGAGGGTATAATAATTTTAAATGAAAAATACGCAATTTCAATTGAAAGTTTAGTGTTTAAATTTAAAATGGTATATTTGTTGACTTTGACTTTGCCACTATTTTAAAAATAAATGCAAATCATGCTCATTATCAAATGCAGCTTTTCAATGTGACATTGCAATAATTTTAATTCAAATTGCTAACATTTTGAGAAAACAGTTAGAACATGTTAATATAACTTTTTATGCCAATGTAAAAGTAAATGTTTTAGCATCTTAAAAATTAAATGCAAGTTATTTTGACTAAATTCTATATATGCTTTTTCTCAAAATTACATATAAAAACTGTTAGATTGAAGTTTTATTTTTCTGCGTGTACGGCCTTAATGCTCCAAAGTTATGAGCTTGACCTAGAAATGGTATATCACGAAACTCAGTATCAATCTAGGGTGTCCCGCATTAGGTGGTCAATACTGTAAGGGTTGATAGCGCTACTTGTTTCAGCAAGAAAATTACCAATACAATCGCAATTTTTTTACCGTTACCTTGTTATCGCTCTTTTTGTGAAAGTCATCGAAAATCGTGACATGTCACGCAAAAACAAAATTTATAGCCCTCCTGATGACTTCACCCAAGATTTGATTTCAGTTTCAGAAACTACATAAAATTTCACAAAAACTGAAGTTTTTCCTTTTGCCAATATTATCACCACTTTAAAGATACAGTTACTCAAACTTAACAGAAATTTTAAAATAGATTTTTCATCGAAAATTCAAACAGTAATTTCACGACGGTGCTTTATACGTACCACTCTGCAAAGTTTATAAGAGTTGCTTCAATATGTTGGCTTTCCAGCGGAATATCACTTTTCATATTTACATTGCGCGATTTTGGAATAACACATATTGGATGTAAAAAAACGAGGTAATTATGTTCTTATCGGATTATTCAAACTGAAAGTTTATTCATTTATAATTTACTATCACAATTTTGAAAATTTGTTAAATAAAAATGAAAATAAAGTTTTGAATAAGAGAAATAACCAATAAACTAAAAATATTAACTAATGGTTAAATGGGTATGTTTGATGAATTGGAATAATGCTGCTGGAATTGGCATCCTCCATTTTGTATGCAAACTCGACACCTTCGGCGCATGGTAGAAACGTCCCGAAGGATTTCAGGAGGGGTTTCCTTTATGTTATCACAAGCATAATTAATTCGCTGCAGCAGCTGTTCCCGGGAGGTAATCGGCTCGGAATAGACATTGTTTTTTTAAGTTACCCCATAAATTAAAATCTAGGGGAGTAAGGACTACTCGCAGGCCATGCAACTGTCCCAAATCTGCCAATCCACATTCCAGGAAATTTGTATACCAAATATTCTTTTATAGATCTCGCATTATGAGCAGGGCAGTCTATCTGCCATAAATAGCAAATATTAAATGTTAACTGTTATAAGTACCGTTGCATTTGCCAGACAATGTACAAAATTTATAATATCTTACAGTTCTGGCCAAACTAATCTAGCAAGATTCTATCCCGAAATATAATAGCCTTTGATTGTATTTTTTCGAATAAAGGGAACATTGTTAGCGATTCCACTGAAGCCTTTATTTTTACCATTCAATGCGTTCCCTAAATGGGTTTCCCTAAAATTCTGCAATGTAAATATAAAAGTGATATACCGTTAGAAAGACAGCATGTTGAAGCAACTTTTATCAGCTTTGCAGAGTTGTACGTATAAAGCACCGTTATGAAATTGCTGTTTGAATTTTCGATGAAAAATCTATTTTAAAATTTCTATTAAGTTTGAGTAACTGTATCTTGGAAGTGGCGATAATGTTAGCAACAGAAAAAACATCAGTTTTTATGAAATTTTATGTAGTTTCTGAAACTGAAATCAAATCTTGGATTAAATCATCAGGAGAGCTGCAAATTATGATTTTGCATGACAAGTCACAATTTTCGATGATTTTCACAAAAAGAGCAATAACAAGGTAACGGTAAAAAAAAATCCGATTGTATTGGTAAATTATAAATTGTAAATTTCCTTGCTGAAACAAGTTGCGCTATCAACCCTTACAGTATTGACCACCTTACGCGGGACACCCTGTATAATGAACCTATAATCACGTCTTGATTTATTCTTTTTTGGGTAGTATTGCGTTGCAGGTCATTGCTTTCCTTAACTTCCAACGCAAAAGACCTCGTCATAAATCCACAGCAAATATCACTCTGGTTTATATCTAAATATTATGATGTGTCCATGACACTTATTCATCGACCCGAGTATGGAAAGGTCGATTCATTATTCATATTGAACCGAATTCAACTACAGTAGAGCGTCGATTATGTCGACAAGGGGTGGTTCGGATAACCGAAAGTTCGGTTAATAGAGTTTCCATAGAAAAATTGGATGGTTGCCTATAAGTTAGTGTAAGCGAGAACCTGGAGATGTGCCAAATGACTAGCAATGGACAAAAATAAGAAATTCGAAACAATTGAGTGCTGATGATGAGAGGTTGCTTCCATCAGACACTTGATTTTTTTCATTTGATTCGATACAATTCATGAAAAAAGCTGAATCCCCGGTTCGGTTAATCGAGTGTTCGGATAATCGACGTTCGGATAATCGACCCTCTACTGTACTCCACAAACAAGAACTAAAGTATACGTATTGATTTTTATATAAGACTAAGACACTATGGTATTTAGATGGTCTTTGAATGAGAATTAGTTGGGATGGGATTAGCTAATCAAACTAATTAATATTGTTTGCACTATATAGTGTACATAAACATGATTTTTGGGTAGAAACCAAATTCACATATGTATAAGGAATAAGTAGACTGATCTCATTAATATTCATTCATTATCCACAAAATTTAAATGCCATGAACAAGCAAAAGGATCAATTCGAAAATTGGTATACACTGAATTTGGCAACGATCCTGTGCTTATTCGACGGCGAGCGTACCAACCGCTGCTTCATGTACCAACAATAAGGTAATGGTCACAAATCTCTTTGTATGCAATACAGAATACACCGTAGGTATGTTATGTTGTATATTGTATATTGATCCAGCCAATTAATTGTCTATTTTTGAAGATAACTAAAAGCTAAAATTGGATTAGATTAAATCTCTTTATCTTTATCTAATGTAATTTTAGCTCCTGCGCGACGTACACAAGTAAAGCTTTCTTGTTAATTACAAAATTTATTATCCAAATTAATTGAAGGATGACAGCATACTGACAACAATGGTTTCGATTTTGGGTATTTGTCAATTACAATTTGAGTTAAAAATAGCATACAATGTTGCTCTTGGCATGTGTTTGAAATCAACAAGTCAAATAGCTACGCATGGAGTTAGTAAGTACGTTTTATTGTGTTTATCCCGTGCAGGTTTGGGTAGAACTTCATATAAAAAAAATGACACTTACCCAGGTAAAGTTAACCCGTGCAACTACCCTACACGGGATAGAGCTCAAATGTAGATGGCGGACGCATAGGGGAAATATGAGGGAATTTGTTTTTTCAAACCAAATGTGAGAGTTTTTCTCAGCACGAGAATAGATTTTGCAAAGAAATAATCATCTTTTGTGATAAAATCCACCACATCTAAAAAAATAAGCCGACAAAGGTGAGTCGAAGATGCGCAAAAACTGTCAAGTGTCAGCTGTTTGGTCTTAACCGGGATGTTACCCGCGATCGTTTTTTTCGAGTCAGATTTACACGCGATACGAAAAAAACGTCGCTAGTATTTAGCTTGAAATATTGATATCGAATATGTGAGGTGAATTATTAAATTGATGTGAAAAATAATGTCAGTAGATGGATTGATTGTTCTAACCATGTAGTTAGGCGCAAATTGTCATCAATCTTACATGAATGTAAATACATATAATAAAAGAAAGATTATACATACATATTCGCTTCTTTTATTATACTAAGTTATCTTATGAGGATTGTTAACTTCTAATCGGGTGCAGGAGTGTCTTTTCTGTATGTCTTAATCCTTGATGGAACTGAGATGTTTTTTTTTTCCAGATTTTTGAATATTTGGTAACAATATTCAAGCAATCTTAATATGAACAAACATTACTCTCAGAAATATATGTATTTTTAAATCCATGAAACTGAAACACTCTTGCTGGTGGTAGCAATAATAAGCATTATAAACATTTTTTGATATAATTGTAGCCCCACACCTTCACGGAAGCATTTTTATAATTCTCTGCAGAGCAATTCAGGACATCCTTTATACATAAAAATCAGGACACACTATGTATGAATATCATTATCCCCATATCTACTTTTCCTGCGTTAATAAATTTCGAATTAATTAAAACCACTTTACAACCACATCTCACGGTGTTGTAAATCGAATGCTCTGATAACAATTAGCCTCTTTTACAGGAGCCCTTATCAGGAAGGTGTTAAGTTTTATTTTGCCAGCATAGACTCGCACACAAGTTGCGGTTTCCTTCTCTAACGAGTTCCGTAGATATGACGTGACCCAATTATATTATTTTATTCTGTAATGTCATGTCATGAAATCTAATCGTTTTCATGCCAATGTTGACCGTTTTCGGTTAGGTTAGAAGAAAAATGTACTCGTAAGTTTATTTTCGTCCAAAATCTTTGTTGGTAACATTGTTTGCATGTAAAACATATTTATTACGGAATTCAGTCATAATTATACGCAAAATAATATGGATTATTTGAAATGTATAGACGACATCTGATTAGGTAATTCATTACCCGGTGAATACGCAATCACGAACGTGAAGTGATGATGAGAGTTGGATGGGATTAAGTGTATTTGAAACTCAGAAATGGTAAGAATTACTTGAAGATGACTTTGAAAAAAATAGAACAATTAGCTGATTATTTAGAATGCATTTGGAACATTGAATACATTTATTATTTTTTTCTTCAATTATATTCCGTATAAGGTCGTATAATATAGGTTTTGCCGCTAAGGAGCCCAGTTGCAAACCTTCCTAATTTCACTTTAAGTATTTTTTCAGGAATGGAACAAAATAAATAAATAATAATAAACAAATAAATATGGATGCAAGTTTAAAAATTTTTCTGCTTAGCATTATGGCAAATTAATTAGATAAATAGAGTCCAAATTAGGATGGAAAAATGCTGATTTCGAAGCCCTTCATTACTGATACAGTGTTACCCAAAACGTAAAATAAAGAAGTTTTGCAACTATACAGTAGAATAGCAAAGTTTTACAAAATAACAACATTTATTGCTTTGAAAAACATCACAAAATAAAAGAAATTTGTCCCACAAAAAATTGTTGAATGCTCTGCATAATTTAATGAATTGTACAGAATGCAAGCATTCTGTGTTATTGGGTGCATACCAGCTGGCAATACTGCGCTTGTCTAGCTGGCTATGCGCACCAGTCAATGTTTTTCCAACTTAACCGGGCGTTTTATTCACAACCTTTTCAGATTCCTTTGGCCGAAAACAAATGTTGTTTATTTTGGCCCTTTTCAAAGGAAATCCAGTCGACACCTGTTCCATAAACCCTGTGAAGATCTTCTTTTTTTTAAACAAAACACGGATGTTTCTGTTCCTTTGACTCCCCACAGGGGGTCTAGGTCCTTGTGACATCGGTCAAAAAGGCTGTGTAGTGGGGCAGAGATCTTTGGTGAGTTGCGACACCACGTACCTAGTAGCGCAGGGAGGCTGATGGTTGATACGCCATGGCGTGGATCTGTACAAGGACCATTCGAACGATAACGTTCCCGAGCTCCCTAGTTATGTACGGGTAGCTCTTGGCATGACCGACCTCCTCCAATGACTTACGGGAGGGAAGTCATATAAATGCCGAGCACGATGGTGGGGATGTTCACCATACAATACAATTAACCCTCCGTCAGACACATGTTAAGATAGTCACATTCGTAACACTGGGGTCTGGTCAGACCCACGGTACCTAGTATTCTTGTAGGTAATATTTTTTGAAACTCTTAGTACCTAATTGAACTCTTATGTTATGTGGGCATATCATATTTATATATTTGAGTAATTTTCGTATTTATATGTGTGAAAAATTGTCTGAAAACCGAAATATTATGAACAAATTCTGAAATTAAATATAATTACTTGCTTTTGGTTATGATATATTTTATTGTTTTCCATGAATACAATCGAAACAAACATAGTTTACTTTCAAATGTTGCTGACAAACAGAATTTGATCATTTTTGCCAACTATTTGACAACATCTAAAGTGGTAAAACAGTTATCGGCGATAATTGTGTGACCTGTGTTACTGTAGGGTTTTACAAGTTGGAGCATTACATTTTCCCCTTGATTGACTTCTCCTTGACACTATTCTTCTTGTCGGCTGTATATTTTACCGTGCAACGGGTATTTAGTTTAGAGTCACAAGCCTATCATATTTTTATTCCGTATTTTGATGGCTTAGAAGGAATATATGGTTTCAGGTTTTACCACGGTACGGGAAGAGTTGCTCGTCTATTGTACCAGAATAGTTCCGCCTTTTGTAAATTGTTGTGGGAAACACAGGCCGATAAAAGAATGCCAACAAATGCTTCTCGCTCTGTGTCAGTCAAATCTTTCCAAACCATATGATTATTATGTGGATTAGAAGAATTCCATTTATCTATGGAATCGCGCCCATACCGATTAGTTTCCTTGACGATAATGAAATGGATATCTTCCGTGAAAAAATAGTAAAATACCTCGACTCGAAGTGAAGTTGTGTCCTTAGGGCCGGCTCGAAAACGCATAATATTATGTTGACGGAGTCTGATTGCTGAACTTGGTTACGTTTTGCTCCATATTGTACTGTCCTTACTAGTAAAACATTTCGATTTCCCATGCATTTTAGTTTTTAGAAATTAAGTATTTATATCTCATATGACGTCACTTAGTCACTTGACGTCATATCCTTTTTACCAGGACATTGATGTGTAGGTACCAAAATTTGCTATTGTTTACATAATATACTCCACAAATTGTATTGCATATCAACATACGATAAGAAATTAGTTGGAATTTCCCACGTATCACGAGAGGGTCTGGCCAGACCCATGTGTTACGAATGTGACATGTACATCAAAATGTCCTTGTAACTATCCTTGTGGAACACATCGCGATCTAGTTGTTGCGGAGATCTGAAGCTAACAATATTTTAGGAAGCTACCGGAAATTTCAACTTCATAGCTAAATCGGAAACATGTTAAAATTAGAATCTAATTCGAAAAAAGTCTGGCCAGACCCCAGTGTCAGTCCGAGGGTTAATCGTGTGAGCTTCGGAGCTGGCGGCTTCGCATAACCCGAGCCTCAAAGGGGCTAGTTAGAGAGAACGGCCGTGGTGGAAGATGCCTACGCGCCAATATCTAACTAGTTTGTGGATTGATGACCACACGGCCCGAATCGCATTGCTGACTAGTGTACTGACGGGGCTTCCCGGATGTAGTCACAGGTCGAACGAGCTTGGGATGTGCACATCTGAATTTGAACGTAAGGTCTAACAAATAGGGGGCCGAAGGAAGATCACACCTGCTATAGAGAAGTCTTTAGTGAATAGTGTACCTCGGGGATGGGTGTGCCCAGGGAACCACGGTCCTTGCCCATCAAGGTGTTGGCCTCGAGGTGGCTGTAGGTTGTTACCCGAGACATCGAGTTAGTGATGCAGCCCCGGGGTTGGGTTTTTGAAGGTGTGTGCATTCACTGGATGGAGAAATCCCCATCTGACAATAAGACCTTGTCAGTAAAACGCCGAAGGTCCAAACCGCCCGAAGGACCGGGAGATAAGGCCATAACGGCTAGTTGCTCCCCTGACGGTATTCCTCGTAGATGGTATCTATGTTCCTTTGACTAAAACATTATCACTTTTACATTTCCTTAAAAATATTTTTTTGCACAAAAATAAAATGCCACTGATTGGTAGGTTTCAGGTTCTTCAGGATGGCCGTTATCGAGTCAATAACATTCATTCAGGCAAGACAAAAGGCATTTAGGGTTGTAATAAACAAATTCCAACAATTCAAAAACTTTCACTTTGTCATTACCGCTAATTTTTAAATTATCTGAAATATCTGATGGTACTCGTGGGGCTTAACAATAGATTCTTTCGCTTGTAGCGCTTTTTCAATGCGACCGAAAACTCGATGCCATTTTTGAGCTTTAACCCAATTTTCTCAAAAAGTATGAAACTCACAACTATGAAAGTTATATCTACAGAAAGTGCATTAACCTTCAAGCGGGCATGATGTACTTCGCTAAAACTGCAGAGCTTGTTTTATTGTTCACCAGTTAGTTTTTATGATGAAAACTTATTTGGGACATGCTCTTTCAATTTACCATAATTTTGAGAATGGAAGTTGTACAGTTGAGGGCAAATATAGGTTGAAAAGACGAGGGCGGTAAATTACCGCCGCGCGCCCGGTTATATATATTAGAAAATGACGCGCGCCCGCTTGAAGGTTAATGGCAACTTAAATGACTATCAATTTGATTTAAAGTACCGTAAACTCACATTGTGCTCTGTGTTGACTAGATTTCGCGCTTACCGTTATTTTCTTCTACAGTGAAGGTATAGTATATTTCTTATCATTGCTTTAGTTGTTCATTGCTTGCTTAGACGCGTGTATTTTTGCTACTTTTGTCATTCAATAATGAATATACGACACCCGAGCAAGCAGCTCTAGGGATGGGAATTAATAACCGGTTATTTTGAATAACCGGTAGTTTCAATTTAAAAAACCGGTTATATCCGGTACTATTTTTGCCCGGTTATTAACCGGTACTATTTTTAAAATGGAAAAACCGAAAATAACCGGTGAATACTTTTAAAATTGGCGCACATACCAAATTTCAACACAATATTTCAACAGAGAACAAGCAGCTAGTACAATAAAAAGGTCTATGGAAAAACTAAAGCTCGATTTCGACATACTTTGAATAGATTTTTCCAATTGCACATCTTTAGGAGGGGCAGTCTGAATTGAATTGTATTGAATTCGAGCTAAAATTAACCCTAGTTTTCTGCACTGTTAGAAATAATGGAGCTAGAATAAAATGATGTAAGAAAGATATGATCGTAAGACTATGCGCCAATTTTTAAAAGAATCGTACAAGCACCTCTCTTTGGCAGAAGTTGGAGAAAATTGAGATGAAAAAATAGATTGTTTTTGGGTCAAATCACACAAATTTGACTTTGAAGTTCTGTAAAAACCAAACCTCTTATCCAATTTTAGTGCCGCTAGTTTTATTTTTTAGGTAAATTTGTTGGCTATAATGTTTCACTATTCTAGCCGGTCTAGCTGGAGATATTAAGCTATAAGTCATGCAAGAAAATGATTTTTTCAAAAATCATCAAATGCCTGTGGCAGTTAAAGGGTTAAGCTAAAGGGGTATGTTCGGTACAACTTTTTTGCTGGAAATCAACTGAGGAATCATAGTCCGGTGCGTTTATGCGGCAGTTTCCGGACACCCTGTATAATCGGACAATGCGTGTTTAAATTATTACTATGCCATCGACATATCCAAACTTGCACAATTTCAAACAGAAAACCAACAAAATTTTCACTTTGAATTCGAGAAGACTGAGAAACTTGACGGCCAAACAAATAGCAGTCAGTGTAGATGCAATGACAACTGCCAGTTGGCATCGCGAGCTACCAATTGGCAGTGTCGATAAAGCTTAAACTCTGCACTCTGCCAAATCAGCGAATGGAATTTTAATCCGTTTGAATTCTTTAATTCGCCATGAATGTGCAGGATGCACAGCTTGACCATCAAATTAGTACATCCAATGCAGTTGAGCTTTTCTAATAAAATTCGAAATTCCGAATCGCCTAAATTTATTGTTTCCTATTGAGACTTTGTACAAAAATCCCTATAAACTTTCAAATTTTTGTGCAAAATGTCCTGTTTTAAGAAATAATGTTAGTGCGAGATGTCTGGCTTGCTAATAAGTTACGGAGCGTTCACAATGCTACCTTAAATATAGAAAGAATATATGAAAAATATGGAAAAATATAGAGCAGGAGCGCTTTTTCTTTGTTAGTCGGTTTTAACCGGTTATTTCAATAACCGGTATTTTTGGCCGGTTAAACCGAGCCGGTATAACCGATGAGAAAAATAACCGGAATAACCGGACAACCGGTATTTTTGTCAAAAAGTCCCATCCCTAAGCAGCTCAAGCTGTAGCGTAGCACTACTTCAAGCAGGCTTTGGGGAACGTGAGATCGCTCGAAGACTTCGAATCGGCAGATCACCAGTACAAAGAGCTTACAAACGATTCTTGGAGACTGGAGCATTCGATCGCCGCCCAGGTACGCATCAGCCCTAGTTAAATCCAACTCGCTATTCTGCAAAATCGATACCTCAACGCAGTTCTAGTCCAACAAAACCTGCGTGCGAATGCCAAGTGGTCATAAGTTCTTCTACCGTCAGAAGGAGACTTGCTGAACGGAACCTGACTCCAAAGAGAGCTGCAACAGGTTCAAAATTAACGGCAGCCCACGGTCGAGCATAACTTGAATTCGCTCGAGAGCTTAGAGGTTAGACGAGACCTTAGAAGTGTGGGGAAATGTACTCTTCACTGATGAGACCAGGGTGAGTGAGATATCAAAGTGATCGATGTCAGCGAGTATATCGTCGCCCTGGAGAACGTTATTCTCAGTGTTGCATGCCAGAATCTGTTGCTTATGGGGGAGGGTCGGTAATGGTCTGGGGGGCATCTCGCTAACTGGACATACAACATTAGTTTTCATCGAACCGACGACGAGCCGTACACGTGGATTGACTTCACATCGCTATATCAATTAAATCCTTGCAGACCATGTGGTACCTTACGCAGATTACATCGGACACACTATCCAGTTGATGCCGGATAATGCACGACCTCATGTTGCTGCGGTGACCCAGTATCTACAGGGCGTTGGCATTCGTACGATGGACTGGCTAGCTCGAAGTCCAAACTTGAATCCAATAGAAGACTTATGGGATAAACTGAAACGTCGGATTCTAACACACGTTCCTGCTACAACAACGCTTTCAGAGCTGCGAGTCGCAATTTAAGAGGAATGGAAAGCAATTCCCCAAGATCTCATCATCGGCCTCGTGAGGTCTATGAATACGAGGATGCTAGCATAGTTATCCGAGCAAGGGAAGGGAACACGGAATACTGACCAAACACTTTTTTTTTAATTTTTTCTTTGTTATCAACTCAAATTTGTGCTCTTCACCGGAAAAATGCTTAAAATTTTAGTTACTCACTTAAGTCTTTTTGTTTTTACTTTGTGTTTAGACTCCTATAAGCCTTAGACATTTCTTTTACCCTTTTTAATAAAAAAGGTTGGTAAGTACTATTTCATATCCTTTTAAAAAATGTCTTGGAATTTACTCCATTCACTTTAAACTGTTTCGAAATGCCAAAAGAAAAGCCAGCTCGAAAAACTGCATTTGGGCATAAATTATAGCATACCACTACCGCCCGGTTGTTAACTATATGGTTTCTGTAGGTTCCATGGACGCAGTTTGTCGAAAGAGGCGAAAAGGAAATGCTGCAACACCGGTCGTGTGCAGGATTTGGGCATGGGTGAACATCCACAAATCATTACAGAATTGTTGACTGGTGTACATCAGACATCAATCCACTTCACTGCTTAATGAATTGAGAAATCCCAATGTGTTTCCAGTCATTTTAATTTGCATGAAATGCACTTCCTGTAGATATAACTTTCATGGTTGTAACTTTTTCAATTTTGAGAAAATATGGTTTGAGTTCAAAAGTGGCGAGTGCCCACTTTATTTGACGTTGAGTGTATTTCAATTGATTCAATCTGTGGCGGCGAAGCATGCTGAAGCCAATACATGAACATTCCCAACACTATAGTGTTTTTGTTTTGGTCTGGACAGCCATCTGCAAACAACTGTATCTTGTTGATTCCCGCAGGTGAGTCTGTGTCCATGTAACACTCAGCATTCTGGGTAGTTGGACACAGATTTTTGGTGAGTTGTGACACCACGTACCCAAGCAGCGCTGCGAGGCCCTTTGTATGGTTGATGCGCCATGGCGTGGATCTGTACAAAGACCATTCGGGCGATGTCATTCCCATGCTTCCGAGTCATATTGGGTGGCTCACGGCATGGCTGACTTTTTCCCTATTCCTTCGGAAAGGCAATCATAAAAGTCGAACACGACGCAGTGTTTCCTCGTAGCGGAGGAATCCATAGTAAGCGAACGTGTAGAGCTGGCGGCTTGGTTAGGCTGAATGGCCTTGGCGGAAAATGCCTACGCGCCTATATCTAACTATTTTGTGGATTGATGAACACACAGCCTGAGTCAAATTGCTGCATAGTAAGCGGAAGGAGGCGTCCTGATGTGAACGGTACCGCTAAGAGTCTGTTTTAAGCAGACGAATAGTCACAGGTCCAACGAACCTGTGATATGCACGTCTGAATGTGTACGTGAGGCCTAAACATTAGAGGCCGAAGGAGGATCACACCTGCTATTCAGAAGTCCTTAGCGATTAGTGTACCTCGGGGATGGGTATGCTCAGGGGACCATGGTCACTGCCCATCAAGAAGTTGAACTCGAGGTGGCTGTAGGTTGTTACCCAAGTCAATCAACTAGTGTTGCAGCCCCGGGATTCTGAAGGTGAATATATTCACTGCACTGCGATGGAGAAATAATTTAACAATTAGATCCTGTCAATAAACTACCGAAGGTCCAAACAGACCGAAGGACCGGGAGGTTAGAGCGTAAAGCTTAGGTATTCCCCTGACGATTGTCCCGTAGATGACACACTTGTATCATATTCATTGGCCGTGTTTTTCTGACATCGGGGGCAGGCTAACCCAGACGCGCAAAAAAAAACTATCGAGGGTAGCATCCAGGTTAAATTTCAAATTGTCATGTAGGTATTGCCATTAATTTCAAAACATTGCTCAAAAATATTAAAGCCCCGTTTTCACTTTACAAACGCAAAAGGAATCATAATTTTGTTAGAATAAGAATTCGACGAACAACATTTTTAACATGAATTTACAAAGAAAAACTACATATATTTTTTGCACACACTTGTGTGTTGCATGTAAAGCGATATCAATGGAAGTTCCACTTGATGGACCCAAGGCCAGAGGCAGACCGAAGAACACCTGGATGTGTCAAATGAAAAAGCAACTACAACGCATTGGTCTCGGCGATGACACGATCCAAGGTAGAGCTGCCTGTAGAAATATGCTGAGATATTATCGCCAAAACGGGCGATGTGCCTACACTGCAGGTCGAGCAACGCGAAACCATGGAGCGGTATAAAGAACGAGGCAAGGAAGAAGAAGTGTGTTGCATGTAAACTATACCTTAGAGCTTTTCATTTCAAAATTTAATTTTTGCTAGTCATTGGAAAACGTACTAGATTAGTTATTATTGGGATTGCATACATTTAGGGGAGTTTTGGAAAGCTCATTAAATCTGGATAGCAATATAATTTATAACCTGAATAAAGTCACAGGTTAGCGTTTGTATGAAAATTACCCCGGATAGTGTAGGTTAGCTAATTAAAAAACACGGCCATTGATGTCTCTGGAGAAGCTGATGCGACTGTGTTCGAGTTTCTAGGGTATTGGCGTTCGAGGCAAGCAAATATGTAAACAGTTGACGGATTTTGATCCCCGGTAGATGCAGGGCCGGATTTCCTATATGGGCAACCTGGGCAACTGCCCGGGGCGGCACATTTTGAGGGGCGGCAATTTTTGAAAATATTACTTGGTTTTAAATTCTGTGAAAGATGCGTTTTGGAAACTCGAAGAGCAGTTGACATAATTAGACAAAAACTTTAATTTCAAGATTTATTCAAGTTGGGTCTATTCCAGGGCGCCCAATCGCACACTCAACTGAAAATGAAATGTGAATGTCCAACGTAAAAATTGGGATTTATCCTGCATGCAAAATTCTTTTATAGCATTCATTCCGAGTAGCATACTGGTGGAGCGTAGTTCACTGAGTCTAGAAGTAGAAAGTATTTTCGCAAACATTGGGTTCAATTTAAACAAGGGACATAATGTATATGTACTTCATACTTCAATGTACATTTTAATAGGAAGCGTTGAGGAGCTTTTGGGTGCAATAATCAGGGATACAGAGCGGCCCAATTTTGAAAAAATTTAAATTTGCCATTATCTCTCCTCCGACAGTATCTTTTCGTACGATATGAATAAAGATTAGGGCTAGCGAAATTTAGCGCAACGTTCGATCCACTCCGCTTCGACGTGCAATAAACGCTCCTTGCTCCGCTCTTTCGCTCCGGATCTCTGTAACAATCAAGGAATTCCTGAACACCACTCGTCAAAAGGAAGGGTGTAATTGCCGTTGTCGGCTTGGCCATTGCTAATGTAAACTTGTATAAAAAATTTAATTTTTTGGAATAGTTAATTGCCAAAACTCGCTTTCGTACTAAACGAGTCTCTGGGATAGACTGATCTAAAATTTGGCAATTCTAGGCCGCCCACACATGGATTCTCCCATGGATTCTGTGTGGGTGGCCCCGTGTCTTTAGTTAGCTGGCAAACATTTTCGAGTTTCCATTACTACTTTATTTTCATCCTACTTAAAATTAGCTGCGAAGCAATAGTGATGTAGCCAGAGGTTTCAGGAGTGTCCAACTCGGGATATTAGAAATGATGCATTAGCTATAAAATTTTCAGTAACATGTTTCTGTCATATGAAAAAAAAAATTCACAATTTGTACGCTTAAATTTTCGAAATGTAATTTTCCTTCAGAAACAAAAAACGGAAAACTCTATTGCTAAAAAATCATATCACATCCTACTTAAAATTAGCTGCGAAGCAATAGTGATGTAGCCAGAGGTTTCAGGAGTGTCCAACTCGGGATATTAGAAATGATGCATTAGCTATAAAATTTTCAGTAACATGTTTCTGTCATATGAAAAAAAAAATTCACAATTTGTACGCTTAAATTTTCGAAATGTAATTTTCCTTCAGAAACAAAAAACGGAAAACTCTATTGCTAAAAAATCATATCACATGACGCTAATAAAGAAATTTTAGTTTTTGAGGTTAGGTTATTCGATTATGACTTCTAAAACGATCAAAAAAGAAAAAAAATCCGAAAGTGTAAAGGCGTTTAGAAAACACACATTCTGAATAAAATGTACAGTCGATGTAATGGATGTGCATGTGCATCATTTCAGTTTTAAAGTTGTGATCATTGGAATTTCAATGCCTTTTTAAACAATTTCGGGAAGGGTACGATCCCCATGGACCTTCACCTGGCCCCATTCCTCGGAAGCACCATATTGTCAGGCAAGCAAAATTACATCGGTCACTCGCGTAAAAAATATGAAATGTTTTTTTCACATACCACGCCACAGCTAACGTTTTGCCTACATGTTTATACGACTATTACTACTTTCAAATTTAACTAGTGGCGGAGGGCGGCTATTTGGCTACTGCCCAGGGGCGCCATAGAGGCTAAATCCGGGCCTGGGTAGATGGGCCCCGACAAATCGTGAAATTTATAGATACAGTTATCGACTGAAATACGATGAATGATCGGGGACATTTGGCAGAACAACCATTTTTTTTTGGCAATCGAAGCTCAGCATAAATACATCCTTCTTTTCGGTTTTTAGTTCCTGATAGAACGCTTTGGCCTTTAGACGGTGAAGCCGCAAGAGCGTCATTTTTTGTACGTTGTCCTTATAGATTTCTGAATTTCGAAGCGCAGCTGCATGCACGTTTTACTCAGCCAATTTAAAAGCTATGGAGCTGACATTCTGCACAAATGCTTCAGGCAGTTTGTATATTTGAATCGGTAAAGTCGGACAATGGGGTCATGGGGCTGCCATACAAACCCAACCCCCCAAATTAGGTTCTACTAAGAAAAGTAGTCTGGCTGGTCTAGCGGTTAGTGCGCGCACCTTCGGTGCACAGGCTCATGAGTTCGAATCTCACCGTGTTCCATGGTGTTTTTCGAACTCACGAGCTTGTGACGGACTATGATCTCACTCAGATGTTAAACGAGTACCCATTTATGGGGATAAATAACACTGCTGAGCGTGATGCTGATCTCATTACCTCAACAAAAAAGCAGATAAGATCTTGGAAATAGGATGTCACTAACACATCCTGCGGCCTTAGTCCAATGCTGGATTGTCGCGCCTGTTATTTAAGAAAAGCCTTTTCATTTATGCACCAATTTGAACAAAATTTCACACAAATGTGTTTGTTTTAATGGCACAAAACATACGTAGGAATTGATCAAATCGCACCATGGGGTCATGGGGCTGCCATACAAACCTAACCCCCCAAATAAAAATTGTTTACACCAATTTCACAAAACCTTGAATTAATGTGTCTTAATCAAAGCAACAAAAAAAGTCAAAACAAATAGAATAAAATTTTCTTATTAAAAAATAAATTTTTTTTTTATAAGCTTGCGTTTTTATGTTAACGGCTTTATTTAAATTAGTAGAAAATACTATGATTTCTATGTTTCCTAAATACACTCACACACCCTT
The DNA here is from genome assembly GCA_949715475.1 of Microchrysa polita. Taxonomy (NCBI): domain Eukaryota; kingdom Metazoa; phylum Arthropoda; class Insecta; order Diptera; family Stratiomyidae; genus Microchrysa; species Microchrysa polita. The sequence continues at coordinate 52,959,036 of OX454415.1, forward strand.
CTTTTGTATCTAAATAACCGACAGAAAAGAATTTCAATAAGACTTACTCGCAAAATCCTTGAAACGATCCCGATTAAATCAGACTTTGATCAATTTGCAAGCATTTAAGGTATTAAATTTGAATTTCAATTAACATGTAATTGCATGTATGTAACATTTTCCAATTATTTCTGGCATACCTATGTACATACGTCACTGAGCGCCGTGACTCCATATTCGCTTACAACCCCCAATATTTATCAACAGAACCAATTTTGATTAAAAGAACGATCCATACAATATAATACTACCACCCCCTAATTCATGGACGTGTGTACATCAATGTATAGGAAGTGCGGACACTATTATATGCCGTAAAGTCAACTTCTGACCTGGTTTCATTCCCGAATAATCGCTGGTCTTTGGCTTTTCATTTTTTTTTCTTTAGTGGTCTTTGGTTTTCATTTTTTCCCTTCAGACTTTGAAGTCTTTCTTTGCTTTCTCATACAATACCTACAATCCCTATGGTCGCCATCGTGATGCGAAAATGCTTACCAGTCGCGCGTCTTTAATTACACAAAACTGAATGAGAATCAGGCGGACTATTATTAGTGCAAACACGCGATATGCCGGGTTGAGAGCACACGATATGCGATATGCAAAGAAAGCTCTAGAAATGGACTATGTACATACTCGTATAATGCGTTTCAGATTTTGTATTTATTTCTTTTCAGGTTGAATTCAACTTGATGAATGATGAGGAATATTTTGGTCTGCAATGGTGCATAATTTGCGATGTTGACTGTACAAGACGAACAACAAGTGCATCATTTACAACGATGGAAATGATTGGGAAAACCAAAGGCTCAGGATTTATGATGGGTGACGAATGTGAAGAGGTGTGGCTGCTATTGGGTCGAAATCCACTGAGACCCGGCTGATCGACCGCTTGATTCACGAGGATCTACTATACTATCGTTTCCCAACCATTTTGATGCCGCGACCCCCTAAGTTTCAAAATTTGCAAAACTACCCATCCGCACTAAGGACTGGATAAACTTCTCTCCAGGCTTGTTAAATAAATACAAGCAATGCCATAGAAAAATTAAGGAAAAATTTTCACTAGTTTATGGAATCTCCACGACAGTGGGAGGGGGAGAAAAAAGTTTCGAGGTACCTTTCGCTGGAGGCCCATCCAGGGCTTAAGGAAAACAGTGACGCTACATTTCGGAAATGTCTCTTAGAGGTTGGCTCGTCTATCGCTTTATTCAGCAGGGAGTGCAATTTTTTTAAACCTGTGATTTGAGCTATTCCACATAAAAAGTGACCGACCGCAGCAAGCTTTGCATACATATTTCTAAAATCCAGCCTGATCCGCTAGGTGTGACTACCACCATGATTCACAATGTATGCATATAGCTGTACGAGCTACGAAAAACAAAAATTAAAAATCAAGAAAATCCCGCGATCTCCAGATTTCACTGTCAACAAGGGTCCTGGACTTCGCTGGATGTGTTGTTTTGCCCCTATTATCCATCGGATCCCGGCAAATATAAAACATTGATCGTCCCTTAAATCAATTTCACAATTTTCAACATATTGATCTAGAAACAAGCTTTATAATTTTATGGTGTGGTATCCGGGCCTAGTTGAGAGGCGGTCAGCTCAGAGAAGGGATCTACTTGTCAGAGCCCTAAAAGCACAACTTTTAACCTGTAGCTGTAACCCAGTAGTAAATAATTCAACTTTTGGCAGGACTTTAGTCCCTAGAAAGCGACTCTGTACCTGTACTTGTCAGATTTTTTTCAAGGAAGCATGTTAGATGAAATCTACCTTGTTTGGTTAAATAAATAAATAAAATCAACGTCAAATTAGCATTGCTAACGCCCTGACATAGGCCAACCATACAGTACGTACCCTCCGTACGTTATTGGTCGGTTATATTGTGACGAATTGGCAGATCTCGCCCCGGGATAAATGAAAACTCCAGGGATAAATGAAAACTCCAGGGAAAAGCTAGAAGTCGCATTGGGTGTGAAGTAACTCATTCTGGATGGTTAAAGACATTCATTCGCCAAGCAATACCACGCGAAATGCGAAATTTTTATTAACCTTCAAGCGGGCGCGCATCATTTTGTGACATAACCGCGGGCGCGTGGCGGTAATTATGGTAAATTGAAAGAAGAGCATGTCCCAAATAAGTTGTCATGATAAAAACTATTATCTGGTGAACAATAAAACAAGTTCTGCCGTTTTAGCGAAGCACGTCACTTCAGTGATATTACACAGAGCACACACATTTTGAACACAGCTATACAAGGTGTCCGGAAACTGCCGCATGAACGCAACGGATTATGATTGATTATTGATTATTGATTTCCAGTAAAAAAGTTGTTTTGAACATACCCCCTCAGCTTAACCCTTTAGCTGCCACAGGCATTTAAAGATTTTTGAAAAAATCATTTTCTTGCTCGACTTAAAGCCTAATATCTTCAAAGATATACCAGGTAAAATAGTGGAATAAAATGATTATTACAGCCAATAAATTTACCTGTAAAATAAAACTAACCACACTAAAATCGGAAAAGTGGTTTGGTTTTTACATAGCTTCAAAGTCAAATTTGCGTGATTTTACCCAAAAACAATTTTTTTTTCATCTCAATTTTCTCCAACTTCTGCCAGGGTGAGGTGATTTTACGATTCTTTTAAAAATTGGCGCATAGTCTTACGATCATATCTTTCTAACATCATTTTTATTCTAGCTTCATTATTTCTAACAGTTTTAGTACCTTAAGTGCAGAAAACTAGGGTTAATTTTGGCTCGATTTCAACATACTTTGAATAGATTTTACCAATTACAGATCTTTAGGGGCTGTGTGAATTGAATTGTAATGAATTCGAGCTAAAATTAACCCTAGTTTTCTACACTTAACGTACAAGCACCTCACCTTGGCAGAAGTTGGAGAAAATTGAGATGGAAAAAAAGATTGTTTTTGGTTCAAATCACGCAAATTTGACTTTGAAGCTATGTAAAAACCAAACCACTTATCCGATTTTAGTGTGGTTAGTTTTATTTTACAGGTAAATTTATTGGCTGTAATAATTATTTTATTTCTCTATTCTAGCTGGTTAGGCTTTGGAGATATTAGGCCTTAAGTCGTGAAAAAAACGATTTTTTCAAAAATCTTTAAATGCCTGTGGCAGCTGAGGGGGTATGTTCCGTACCACTTTTTTTGCGTTTATGCGGCAGTTTCCAGACACCCTGTATACCAAATTATACCATCCCCGAACGTTTGATGACCGCTGGAAAGGTATAGAAGGTAAAATTTGCCCAACATTTTCTTGTATCGTATCGATCCGACCAACGGGAGAAAAGCTATGCGTGTTTATATGATCAGGGCGGTAAATTAGCCCGCGCGCCCGCTTGAAGGTTAATTGACCCTTGGATACAATCGTGCCCGGGTTATTCCAACAGCACAATAGTAGATCACATCAATCGTGTGAAAGGAACTACAAAGACCCTACTGTGCGACATCGCAGACATGGTGAACTGCAAGCACCGCTATTAGGCCTGACATTCTCAGAATTCCATAGCAGGAGATAATAACATAATATGTGCATTGTCCTGATTGAAAATAATTTATTTTTGCTACATAATCGGGCGCTATTATTCGAACTGCACCCATCTATTCGAAAAACTTCTCTCTTGCGTCTTTATATCGCTCCATGACGTTGCGTCTCTAGGCCTGTCGACCGTTTTGGCGGTTATGTCTCGTAACACACATTTTCATAGGTTTTTTTTGGGTTAATTAAGGTGAAAATTTGCCTTTGGTCTCGTAAAATTGATTCGCCCCAAGTGCATCAAAACCTTTCAATAGACATGAACGTAGATATAAGTACATATAACGGATGCTTATCCCCTCGGGCCTGGTGTTTCAGACGCCCTAAAAAATCATGAAATGAGGTTAATGAAGTGTAGTCGTAACGTCGTGCTCTGTGGCCGTGATCGTTTGGTCGCGACTCTGTGAAATAGACACTCATAGAAAAACGAGTTTCCAAACTCGGCACGACTCGTCGCAAGTTTATTATTCAGAAGAAGATGATAAGGAATATTCTTATCGTAAAATACTAAGCTAACAATGCGAATAGGAGGTGGTATGGCTGACAACCGTATCACACTCCGAATTCAGTTGTCTTTGTAACGTTGATGCTCCACTAGGAGTAACGGTAATGAAGAGAGAGAGCCGTAACCAGCGGCAATAAATTCGCACTTGGCTTGGAAAGGTATATTTTTAAAAAAGCCAATCAAACTTGCAATTACCTGTGGCATATAAAAAAAAACTACGCAACCCGATTTGGGTCGCAGAAAAGCATAGCCACAGTCTGGACTTGCGCAATCACTGCATTTCTACAGAGAATGACGTAAGATCGTAGATCAATTACGTTCACGGAACAACGCTAAGTTTCCTAAATTTTGAATTGATTTTCTTTTGCATTTGAATTGGGGACAAACGGAGTATTTTACGTCCATGCCTGCCACTGTGGACTTTGAGCGGTCCTCTAAAATATAACGGATTGTATTTGCGACTACAATTAACGCTATGACACGTGTAGAGGTAGCAATATATCTTACTGCAGGTGCCAGCATCCATACAAGACACAAAAACACTTAGCCAGTTGATATGTCTAGCGTTTATTTAATAGCTTTTTACGTCTTTAACGCTTCCTTTGCGTAAGCATTCAAATGTCCTAACCTGTTCCCTCCTAGCCGATAAAGGCAGAGACGTCAAGGTTGCCCCCATCTAATTTAACTCGCCATGCGCTTATATCTCTGACGTCCGAGTATGCTGTACATAGACGCAACACGTGTTTTTATTCTTCAACATCTCCACATGCAGGGTATGCAGATCTATCGGAGAGAACGGCGAATACTACAATTCAACTACCAATGTCCGGTGATGAGGAATCATAGACTTAGGCTTAGGTCTAAGTCCAGATTTCCTCTGGCTTGACGAACATTCTTAACATACTCGTACGTAACCCTACCCTTGACGAACTGGTCCCATTTAGATTGCCATCCAGATAGGGTGCAGCGATTTCACGGTTGGACATTCCTGCCACGCTCTCGCTACAAAACATTGAACATTTCGACAACGGAAACCCCTCCTGATTTGCGATACAGTCCTTCGGCGCAGCAGTTCCAAATCAAGAGGAGCAACACAAAATAAGCGTCAGTCGAGACTGTACGACATACAGGCATGCATGCATTCATTATTTAACGTTGACATGCATTCATCAGACGAAAACCGCGCTCAGTAAGCAAACGGTCCACATAAACTAGTGCTCTGTAAGCTGTACAAGAGACAAAAAGACTTTCCTAAAGTACACGAACTGCATGCTTCGGAGCCGAACATCACATACACATTCACAAAGTGAGGGTAGAAGTTTAAAACGTTCGCCGACCGTTATCCCCATATACATATCTCACCTCTTTTCGGCGCCTGACGCTAACTTGACAATACTTACTGTTTAGCAGCATTGTGATAGTTTTCTCGGTTGAAAGTTTTACCCCCACTCATGTACGCTGCCCATTAATGAGGTTCCCTTTCGTTCAATCTCGCGACGATAGCTCTTCTCCATAAGGATAAAGAGATCGTCTGCATACGCACAACAATTGCACCAAGAACCCGGAACCATCAATAGGTCGCCCATCATCAGGTTCCATAGAAATGGACTTGCGATGGATCGTTGAGGATATCCACGGCACGCACGCTTTTCAACCACCTCACGCACACCATGAACAAAGGAGACTTTGTTCGAGAAATAACTCCTCCAGAGAGGAATTTTCGGACAGCCAACTGCTTCGAGCTTATGCAGGATTGCATCCCACAGTAGATGGTCAAATGCGCCCTTGAAGTCTATAAAAATTCCAAGAACGACCTTCTCACTTTTGTCAGATAGAGCCCTTTTGACAAAAGGGCCACGAGTCCACGGTAGATCTTCCAGCTCTATACCATCCTGTCTGTTTGACATTTGACCTACGTGAGTCATACAAAATTATACAACCTCGCCCGTAATAAATTTAGGAGATTTTAATGTGTCAACCACAAAATAGGGTACCATAGTAGTTAATGTAGTTAATGATGATGTATTTTCTAAACTTGGCGTTGTTTTTCATAGCAATACCTTTAAAAATAACGAAATACCTTTTCATAGAAGACTTGAAATGAATTCACTGGACATCAACATTTTTCGGTTTGGACAATGCAACATTTTAAAAATTTAATTTTAACTGTTACTTACCCCTGACTTTAAATCTCTCAGAACTTTTTCGTCAACAATCCCTAGCTCTTCCCACGATCGGAAAGTGGGAGGTGAAAACACATTTGCCTCACCAATTTTCTCCCGTACAAATGCACTATCTTCACTTCTCTCCTCTCTCGTACTCGAAGTTGCAGCCCTTGGTGAAATGCAGGGACTTCTTTGCAGATTGTGTAGCACTTCAATCTCTTTATGGGGTTGCCTCGGACTTACAATTGCATCAACTGGACTAACACTAATTCGTCTAAATGGCGAAGCAGTGGCCGACCGGGCCCTAATTTCATCGGAAGAATGTGGTTTTCGTGGCGAAAGTGATGAAGGAGCGGATCCGTCAGTTGATTTCTTTGGCGAAAATGGCGATGCAGCTGACGAGACTACCCTCTTCGGTGAAGTATTTTGTGAAGATTGTCCGCTCGCTGTTCCTTGTGTGGAAGTCGGTGACATTCCTCTCGGGGTAGAAGCCGTACTAGTTGCAGCGGAAACTGATGTCGACTTCGGACTTTCAATTGGTTTTGTATTATCATTTGGAATTTCAACAGTTAAAAAGTTCAAGTTTTCATATTTTCGCTGACTGGTCGATTTACTTGCACTGTCCGCATCACTATGCACGGTTGTATCACTGTCGGGAGTTCTCATTTTTACAATTTCACCACCAAAAGTCACTCGCTTTGGAGTTCGCGGAACAAAGTCACCATCATTATCGTCCGTTCCGTTATTATTCACATCCTCCAATTCACTATCGCTTAACACGTGTATAATTCCCGAATTTTCTAGCGTTCCGGTAATTTCTTCATCATCAGTGCAAATTATCGCATGGCCATTCACGTCGTCCGTTGATTCGTCCTTGTCGTTGCGTTCAAGGATACGCATCGTGACGGTATCGTCATTAATTTTAATTTCAGTTTCCATGATGACTTTCTCGTGGGGATCGTACCTATCCAGTTCCTCGTCATCCCTTTCGATGTTATTGTTGTTATTGTTGAATATATCGTCCGCGTCTTCCATGCGCCAAAATTGATCTGCTTGATTTGACGACGTATCGCCATCGTCCGGGTCGACTGATTGAATCGGGTGCCATGAACTTCTTGATGACCCGCCCAAGGCTTCATACTCGCCTATACCGTAAACACTGCACAATAACTCAAACTCGCGATAGGCCGCGTGCGACATGTACTCGGAAAACTCGCGGGGTCCAATTAAATCGCGAAGTCGTTGCAAAACTTTCAATGTTACTTCCTGATGTGTTACTTGGGTCATTTTCTCCACAAGCATTTCGATTGTTGAGCGAAGGATAAAACTACGTTTTGGCGTGTGCAGAGTGGCATGCACTAGCGACGGTAATGACAACATAACGCCGCACGTAATGCGTCCGCCGAACGGTTCGTTTGCGATTCGTTGATTCAGTCCAATGTCCATCACTTCGAGTAGAATACTTTCGGGCATCGCAGTTTCACTTATGTAAACACGAATCGCGTCCAGTGCTCCTTTTCGAACTGTCGGCGCGGGATGACCCAAATTCTCGACAAGTCGCGGAATAACGGGTGCCAAGTAGGAATCCGCCTTCTGACCCATCACTATCAACACGTCGATGAGGACTCGCAGTGCGTGCTGTCTGACTTGCCACTCAGGATCTGCCAATCGTTCGAGGAACTCATCAAACATCGCCGCAGGATTCAAATCGTCCGGTAAGGTTCTCGATCGTATGATATGTTCCCAAAGTGGCGTCAGCTGAATGACTGGTAGATTGGCTCCACCGCTAGACGATATGCGCCTCTTCATTGGCGATTTTTGCACTATCGATAAGCACCGATTATCGTCATCCATAATGCCCGTTGTTGAAGCGGGCGTTTTCGGCGGAGGCGGCGAAGCCGAAGAGTCCCTATCTTGCTCTTTATCCTTATCCTTGCGTGAGAACATGCGGCGGAAAAACATTTTCGCGAGTGCATATGAATGCAATTGATGAGCAAAATTTACACTACTAGCAAGCAACAACTCCGGTAAGGGCGCACGGACACGGCCCTCCTTCTGTTTGTTTTTACCGACAACCGTGGAGTATAGTGTGCAACTGAAATTAGTAACTGGTTTCGCAGAGCTTTTTATTGTTTGTCCATACGTTGGTCAGAGTTTCTCAGTGGTCAGAAGGGGGTATCATGCGCAATAGCGCAATGGTCAATAAAAATAGTTATGAAAGAGAGTTATAAGTAGCCATTTCTTGGCAGTTAGAGCTCTTTCAAGAGATACGTGAGTATAGCTAAAATGTCCTTACCCCAGTTGTGATTTCGCCAGCTTTTCTAACTCTTAAGGAATGCTGTCGCCAAAGGATTTCGCTTGAAGAGGCTCTCATTAAACTGGCATTTACTATCCAAGTTTCCAGTTCCTTTAACGGGCGGTGAATGTGTTAATACACGCGAAGTATTATGTTTAATATTATTTTATTAATATTAGCACCGTGTGTTATTGGCCTGAAATGCATTGCGTGTTTAGTTAGTTTTATTTGTATCCTGATTGTGGAAATATAAACCCAAAATTGAAGCTTTAAATTTCACTGACCCGATTTAGTTGTTGCTCTCCTCATATAACACATTTTTATACCCTTCGCTCATAGAGTGAAAGGGTAGGTACATATATTAGCTTTGTCAAGAAGTTAAATTTTAAGTTAGGTTTTTTTCAGAAAAACTTTTTTATTTGTGCACCAATTTCAACAAAATTTCACACAAATGTGGTTCTAGTGATGACACAAAACATATGCAAGAATGGATGAAATCGGACCATGGGGTCATGGGGCTGCCATACAAACCCAACCCCCAAATTAGGCTTTTCTAAGAAAAACTTTTTGATTTGTGCACCAATTTCCACCAAATTTCACACAAATGTGTTTCTATTGATGACACAAAACATATGTAAGAATGGATCAAATTGGAAAATGGGGTCATGAGGCTGCGATACAAACCCAACCCCCCATTTTGTTTCTTCTAAGAAATATTTTTAACACCAATTTCACAAAACCTTGAAGTAATGTATCTTAATCAAAGCAACAGAAAGGTCAAAACAAAGGGAATTGTATTATGGGGCCATGCTCCCGCATCCCCCAATACAATTTTCTGAGTAAATATTTTTATTTGCCCACTTATTCCAACCAAACCCCACATAGATATTCTTCTGTCGACGCAAGGGAACTTTTGTGAAGACGGTAGGAAAATAATGGGGGGGGGAGGTGGATACATGTTGTAGGTACGCCCGAAAAAACTTTTAGCCCGGAGGAGAGCGAAGCGTATCCAAATTTCGGCCGCGCCCGAAATTAGCCTCGGTCTCGTTTTATTTTCAAATTCTACGCACTGCTTCAAATTTTGTGAACTTAGTAGAAGAAAAAGATTTTAGGAAGGAATTGTGGAGAGAGTATAACGAGCTGAGTGTATAAGTACAAGTATAATTGTATGAAATTAGGACGTGAGAAAATTCCAATCAAGATCTACTGATACAAGTTTAATTCAATGCCATATTACATAATTTAGTATAATTTAATTAAAGTCAATGCGTTTTTGACTTTAATTAAATATTAAATATTTTCAACATTGTCGAAAGTGCTCCGCCACTAAAAGGGTGCTCTGCTATTTTTTTGTTCCGCCATCGAAACGGTGCTCTGTCACCAGCTGCCTCAAGAAGTGCTCTATTCGATTTGTAAAAAGTTGTTCGCCACCAACAGTGTGATTTGCATCGGAGAGGGTGCTCTGCCACCAAAAAAACGCTCCGCCTATTCAGTATTTAAAAAGTGCTACGCCACAAACAGGTGTTTTGCATCGGCGAAGGTTCTCCGCCACACAAAGTGTTCTGTTAGCGAACGGGTGCTCCGCCAGCAATAGAGTGCCAAGCAAGTAATGCTCCGCCACCGAAGAGTGCTCATTTCAGTTAAGTAGCGCTCTGCCACCTATAATGCAAGCTGTTGAGTTGCGAGGTGTGAAATGTGTCGGAAAGGCGTGTGCATCGGCAAGCGACCTTATCCCAGCTTACTAGTTAGTGCGATCGAGGAACGCGAGTGTATGAGGATACGATACCGAACAACCTTTACTTGTTTTTGTATTAATTTGTTGCGGGTAGTTTTTAAAGGGGTTTTAGATTTTTTTTTCAAAAAAACCCTTATGAAATCGATTCTGTCCGTCCGTTCTTCTGTCCGTCCGTCTGTTCACTAAATAACTCGTGAACGGCTCAACCGATTGTCATGAAATTTTGTAGGAATGTGTAGAATGGTTACAGTCTTTGGCACAAATACCTTAGAAGTTGGTAGGAAGAAGATAACAGGGTGTCCCGAACGTTTGAAAAAAGTCGAGTTTTTTAGTTTTTATCGGAGATTGATGTATGGGTATTTAAATCAAAGATCTAAACGAGTACATCTCGTATCAGTTAAAATTTCCAGTTTCGAGTAACGATAAAAAAGTTATTAGCGTTTAAAGTTAAACTTCCTTTTTGACCTCCGTTTTTCGAAACCGTTATAGGGATCTATATGAAAATTTGCACAAAGATTGGTCAGTATGGCCTTATATACGTTAAATATTAAGACTGTTGACTTTTTCTAAGGAAAAGTAAATAACAGTAAATTTGTAAATTTCTTAGATTTCCAAATATGAAAATTCTGCTAAGGGTTTTTAGAAATTTACAACTGTATACAAACCGGAAATATAGCCAAGTTAATATTTAGTAAGGGCCTTTCACAATGCAAGGGAAGCCTCTTAAGCATTTCTTCAATGCATATCTTTGATGAAACAATGAACATGAAATATGGTGGAAATGCATAGAATGGTAATAGTGTTTGCCACAAATATTTTTGAAGTTTGTAGGACCAAGTCGTGCTCTGTGGCCGTGATCGTTCGGTGGCCACTCTGTGAAACACTCATAGAGAAACGAGTTTCCAAACTCGGCACGACTCGTCGCAAGTTTACTATTCAGAAGAAGTTGATATATCAACTTTATTCGAACATACTTACTATACTTAATACAAAAATGTATATATTCCAAACGAACAGGAAGGACATTTAAACTAAACAAAAGTTGTAGTAATTTCAAAAATTTTATTGTTTCTTTTAAATACAAAAAAAGTTTAGTTGAAAGAAATATTGATTTGATATGAGTAATGTCAATGTTTAAAGCCAATGAAATTCGATTTGATCTGAAATGATAATTTTGTTGGTGATGCCCACGTTTCTACGCTGCGGCCAATGCATGATAGGTAGGTACAGACGAAAGAAAGTTGCACTAAATCCTGCTCTTCGTAATAAGGATGGGTTAACTTGCTGTTTACTTCTTCCTTGCCTCGTTCTTTATACCGCCCTATGGCGTCGCGTCGCTGTGGTGTAAGCCAGGGGCGAACCCAGCAATTTATTTCGGGGGGAGATTTGTGTATGCAAGTGACTCATGAAATCATACGTTTATTTTCAGACCTTAACCTTAAGATAATCGTTTTTATATATTATAAATTTCAGAAAATTTTAATTTAAAACATTTAAAGTTGATTTTCATCAAATAAATTTAAGTTTTTTTTAAATATTCCCTTAGGAAATAACCGGTTTGGGTAACCGATTGTTACGAAAATTTTTAGACGGAATTACCTTATTGCATTTCTTCTTATCCCCCATATCCCCCCTTGGGTTCGCCCCTGGTGTAGGCACATCGCCCGTTCTGGCGGTAATGCCTCAGGCTATTTCTACGGGCAGCTCTATCTTGGATCGTGTCATCGCCATTAACCTACTGCTATAGGGGCCTAAAATTCTAAAAACAAAAACACACAAAGAAACAATAGATTATCAAATGGACAGAAATAACTTATCTGACGATGTGATTTTGATGTCTCGAGATTCTTTGAATTTTTCTGCTAGAACTATTGTCCGACTTTGATTTCTAGTTCTTGTTATCGTGTTGCGTGGCTTAGGCGGCTCAGACATCTCTCTACGATACTTAAAATCCTTGTGAAAAAAACAGTGGAGATTAAAAGTGGTACTAGCTATATATTTTCCGAAACTGCTACAAAACATCGACCTGATATACATAGACATACAATATCGTGACGGGACACGAAAATGCCAAATGAACACTACTCATATACTTACCTCTATAACACTCACTAAATTTTTGTTCAGCTCCATGTTGACTTCCACACTTAACTTGTACAATTTTAATGCAATTTGCCTTATCATGACTGGCACTTATTCAACACAAAATTATTACTTCAAATAATCGCGTTTTCGTATGAAACATTTATTCGATTAGTACAATTTTCATATATTTGTTTTCAAAATACATCTTTTTTGATTCAAAGTGATACTGTTTGAAGTAAAAAACAAAACGTTTAAACTTAATTGCGTTGTTTCTTGTTCAATATAAACATACTCTATTTAGGTTTTAACAATCAATAAATTTAGAACAAATATCAATATGTTCAATTCAAATAGATATTATTTTTCTTTTAATCCAAATTAGTTCAAACAATATTTTCATCAATAAATATAATCTATGTTTTTAGCAAATGTAGTTATTTTACATTAAATATTTTATGTTTAGTTCAACCAAAATCTATTCATATTGAAAAAAATATCATTTGGTTTTGCATATTTTCATTTCAAAAATACGAATTGTTGATTTAGCCATAGGAATTTCTTTCAGTGTAAGAAATATTCTTACCGTAGAATAATAAACTAACAATGCGACTAGGAAGGCTGACAACCGTATCACACTCCGAATTCAGTTGTCTTTGTAACGTTGATGACTACACACGGTAGTCATAAACGCACCATGCACCACTAGGAGTTACGGTAAAGAAGAGAGAGAGGACCAAGTTAACAGGGTGTCCCTTAATAGCTGCAAAAGTATACTTGTTCAATACTCATAGGGAAGCTTGCGTGGGCTCTTATGTCAGGGGACAGAATGGAATCATTTCATATATGTTGTTTTTCATTGATTAAAAAAAAAACAGACACAGTAGATTTACAGCTAATAATTCAGTTCATATATACATAAAGTCAAGCCATCTTTACGTTTGCCTGAGTTTCTTTTTGCTTAAGGCCATCAGAAATCTTAAATCGAAAGATGCCTGTAGATTTGCCTTAGAGTACTTTTATACAAACTGGGTAAATAGTATAGTACCTATAGTTCCACCGTTAATTAGACCAATCCAAAAATAGATTTACAGGAATCATTTCATTAATGCTGTGCACAATTCTTATCTATTGCTTATTAATTATATGTACAAAAAATATTCACTATGCATCACAATTCTAAAAAACCCTCGTATTGCGGGCGCAGCCCTCTGTACGTCGGTATTTTTTCATTGTTTTTGCACTTTCTCGTATTTTTGTATTTTGATTTTTATAATGAAACATTATACGTTTTGCAACTTTCTTGAACCTATTTTTTTGGTTTTTCTTGCTATCGAGTTTTTTTTCGATTTTATATGTAATCCGTTTATTTCTACCACCTAATCTCAATTTACATACATTAGCCTCATCGCATCTTCAACGGCCGTTCGTGTTGCAGTGAGTACGATTTTTTTATATTTTATATTTTTGAGCTTAAATTGTAAATTGTACGTAAATTGTGCGTTGGGAATTGGTTAGACAGACAATCGAGTATTTCTATATTGTTATAAAAGGATTTACGCGACAACAAATAAACATGTTGTAATCATAAACTTGAATCTTTTCCTTCACGAGCTCTTACCCACGAGATGAGAAAAGGTTAGACGACACCCATATGTCTAGCTGGATCATTCGAAGGGTCAAATTTTTTATTTTTTTTTCCCGCTTTGAGACCGTTATCTGTTAAATAACGGAAATAATGCCAACTATCATTATCCTAAATCGTAACAGGCTTATCGACTAAGACATTTTACTAGATAAAACCCGGGTCTCCGGAAACTACCACATAAACGCATCGGATTGTGATTCCCCAAGTGACTTGCAGCAAAAAAAAATTGCAGTGAACATACCCCCGATTCTTAACCCTTTAGCTGCCACAGGCATTGGAAGTTTTTAGTTTTTGGTTTTCACAGAGCTTCAAAGTCAAATTTTTGTGATTTGATCCAAAAACAATATATTTTTCCATCTCAGTTTTCTCCAACTTCTACCAAGGTTTGCTTATATCATTTTACTGACTTCAATCATAATTACCTGGACCACAGGGCGTAGCTGTGCTCCAGGTAAGTCCTTAGAGTAAGGAGTACTTTTAGAACTGTTAAAAGTAATAATATCATAAACCATGAATTACTCTGAAGTCAAAAATTAGTTTATTACTGACTACATTTTAAGGAGAAGAAATAAAACTATTTTCACAAAAGGAGGAGCATAAATACTTAGTTCAAACACTAATAGGACATACGTTTCACGAATAGTTCAGTCATAATTCCAAAAATGCAGCGAATGCTTGTACGTACATCCGACGGTGTCGACTTCAAAGTTGCCTCTTATCTCGTTCATCATATGGAAACATTAAAAAATCTTCAAAGTGAACAAAGTGCCTCCGCCTCCCCAGCAGGTGCTGTCATACTTCCGCGGACAAGCTCATTAACTTTCTGGAAAGTGTTGGAATGGTGTCAGCATCACAGTGAATCGGAAGATGGAAATTCGGAAGAATGTCAGCAAATACGAGTCGATATTGACGTTAATGAGTTATCACAGTGGGATCTGATCTATCTGCAGATTCGATTCAAGAGTCTTGTTCGACTTATGGAAGCATCTGTCGATCTTGGAATTCCATGTTTGCTAAGCAAAGCCTACTCTGTGTTGAATCGATGGGAACGTGATAGCTTACCGGATATGTTGAAAATGTATTTTGACTTGGACGCTTTACAATAACTATTTTATTTTCTGATAATTATGAGCTCGTTTTAAAATAAGATTGTAATGTAAACTTGTTTTTT
Source organism: Microchrysa polita (assembly GCA_949715475.1). NCBI lineage: Eukaryota > Metazoa > Arthropoda > Insecta > Diptera > Stratiomyidae > Microchrysa > Microchrysa polita. Next base: position 52,974,238 of record OX454415.1, read on the forward strand.
GTTGTATAATTCTATACATTATGATTTTCGTGTCTTTAAAGTAGAATAAAGTAATTTCTTAAAAAATGTTTTTTACAATTAATTTTATCTCTATTCATCAGTTAATTGAACTTTTACAGCCTCAGACGATGACAGTAAATGTGGACCTGTTTTTGTCCCTCTGCGTAGGGTGTAAATATTTCCAATTTTCCTCGTAATAAAATATCCTTATCATTACTCGTCAATAACAGTATTTCTCATTGAAATATCCTTAAATCCAAATACGCTTTCAAATGATCGGGTAAATTTTCACGATCTGTCACATTAAGTTGGGCGTAAATTTTGCGCAATAGACATGACACCCCCAAATCAATGCAGGCTTCCATGAACTTAATAACGGTCCGATATTTGACGTCCAAAAAGTTTTGTTCCCACGGTGAATAGCCAACCAAATGATAATCGCCGATTCGAGTGCATTCGTGGTGCCTGCTAGCATCGTTGGGATCCCTATGATATTTGCACCATTCTAATATTTTCCAAAATATCGGAGCCGATGTGCGAGTCAAATTGATGATGCCTCTCGTGTTTAACTTGTCTAGAATGACGCTAAGAGTTTCCATATGGACGGCCAAATATTCACTAACTTCAAACACCACTCCGTCACATGTTCGCACCTTGAGCAAAACCATTTCCAGCCACCGATTTAATACTTGAATTATTTTAGCCTAAGCGTTTTCTAAAAATAAATGTTCAATCATTGTTCACTACTTTTAATATTTTCGAAATGGCAAAATGGTCTGTAAATAATTTTTTTACCGATGTCCACGCCAGTCTTCTTGAAAAGCGTTTCACGTCAAAGACACAAAGGTCAGTTTTGTACTCAATAATTGCTGGTATTATACGCAAATGGTGTTATTACAACAGCTGATATCTCTGTAACGGTTCAAATGATAAAGTGTGGCAATCCTCTTGTGGTGCGACTTCATTGAACGACAACTTGTCGGATTTTTGTCATGCAATCATACCAGCGATAACAACCTCATTTCAATTTATTAAAACTTGTAAACTAATATTGGTTGCAAAAGTTGGATAACAAAGATTAGCCAATCGATGGAAATTGATTATAGTATTCGAATTAAATCTGCGAAAAAGAAATATAGTCTAGTACAGATAGCTCAAAACCCAAACATCCAAAAGAAAAAGAAATTTTTGATGCCAAATTGTTGAATACACTGCCCAATATACGCAATAAAAAGTTACACCAATTTGCGCCATGGGTTAAGGGGGGAGGGGGTCCCAAAGGGGTGAAACTTCACTTTTTTACAAATAACTGGAAAACTATGAATCTGACCTTAAAATCTTCTGAGGACGAAACAAACTACACAAAATTGCCTTTGTAATGATATATAACACTCTAGACGTTTTTTCGGAAAATTATACCCTAGACCCAATTGTATTATAGAGAATTTACATTTTTTGAGTTTTACATTTCGGACTGTAACTCTTGATAGAAAGAACCTAGGGTGACGAAATCTTGCTCATTCTATTACAAACAAAATTTATTTCGCCTGTACCAAAAATTGAGGTGCTCCGAAATTTGACGCCTCCCTCACTCCTCCTAACATTTTTCAAAAAGGCCTGCCTGTAGCTTCTTTTCAAATTCAGCCAGGCAGATAAAATTTGGTGAGGTGCCTAGTCTAAGCCCCATTATGCTCCTCATTAAAAATTGTTACCATCCGATCAAAACTAAGGGTACTCCCCATACAAAGTAAACCAAAATTCTAAAAAAAATCACATTTTTTCACTTCTAAATTCTATCTAAAATGAAAAAATAAAATTTATTTCTTAGAACGTCATTATAACAGTTAATTGTAGTCTTGTAAATGTATATTCAAAAGGTTGTACCAGAGCGTGCCTTACAAGTACGAAAAATGTGGTTTGAAGGTTGCTAGTACACGTTACTCGATTTATTCGGAACTAGCCTTTGAACTAGTACCAATGACTTTCAAACACAATTTGTTGATACTTGTAGTGTACGCTTTGATACAAAATTTTGAACATACATTCAGAGGACTACAATTAACTGTTATAATGACGTTCTAAGAGATAAATTTTATTTTTCCGTTTTAGATAGAATTTAGAAATGATAAAATGTGAAATTTGTTAGAATTTTCGTTCACTTTGTATAGGGGGTATCCTTAGTTTTGATCGGATGGTAATAATTTTTGGCGGGCAGCATAATGGAGCTTAGACTAGGCACCCCACCAAATTTGATCTGCCTGGCTCAGTCTAAAAAGAAGCTACAGGCATGCCTTTTTGAAAAATGTTAAGAGGAGTGAGGGGGGCGTCAATGGTCGGAGCACTCCGATTTTTGGTACGAATCAAATAAATTTTGTTATCAATATATGGACAAGATCTTATGACAGTAGGTCTATTCTATCAAGAGTTACAGTGCGAAATGTAAGACTCGAAAAATCCAAATTCACTATAATACTTTTGGGTCTAGGGTATAATTTTCTGAGAAAATGTCTAGAGTGTTACATATCATTACAAGGGCAATTTTATGTTGTTTGTTTTGTCCTCAGCTCATTTTAAGGTTAGACTCATAGTTTTCCAGATATTTGCAAGAAACTGAATTTTCACCCCTTTGCCACCCCCTCCCCCCTCCCCCCTTAACCCATGTCGCAAATTAGTGTAACTTTTTACTGCGTATATTAGGCAGTGTATTCAACAATATGGCATCAAAAATTTCTTTTCTTTTTGGATGTTTAGGTTTGGGGCTATTTTGAACCAATTGTACTGGACTAATAAGTACCTACTATTATCGACCGACACTCCAAGAATAGTATAAACAGGGCCAGCTCGTCGATAGGCGAAAGTAGGCGGCCGCCAATGCTCATTTTTTGCCGACTTATGGGGCGTACAAAAATTCACGACGAACACTAAGCAGGTAATAATATTTATAGTAAAACTGTGAATTAAACATTCTTTCAATATGTAATAAAATAATAATCATTCCCATTCCTTAGCTTTTCATACGTTTTTACATATTTCTTCGGATAAAAGACGCAGGTTTTTTAGAAACACAACACGGTGGGCGTTTTATATTGGTGTTGCTACTCAAGGCCTTTCGATATAACTCCAAGTCCAAGTACAAAACGCGCTGGGATATAAAACCCGTCCTAATTTATGTAATGCAAAAACTTGAAAACAAAAATGTATTTTTCCAAAGAATTTGTTTTCCTTTTATTAGGAAAAAGATATTGCATTCATTACCAAGGGGCACATAGGCAACCTAGGGTGCAACAAAGCTTTGCGCCGGCCCTCAGTATAAGAAGATTTAAGAAGATTAAGAAGTGAATTTAAGAAAATAAGTTTTTTTTTTCATAGATCGGAACCTTAGGCATAAGGGTTAATAATTGCATCGACAATATTTTGGCATTTGAATTATTTCGTGGAGTGTAGTGTAATAAATTTGGAGTCAAACACATATGGGTTGTGTGATCACATAGCCACTCAGGACTAACGCATGGCAGGGGTTGCTATGCTTTCTCTAAGGTTTTCGGTTAATCGGACTTTTCGACCGTCGCGATCGCGGGCTTAGGTGGTTCCACTGTACGTCAATTCATCTCATCTCATACTTTGCTACAACAGGGTGGTCCATATAAAAGTATATACGATATGAAGATAGTATAACTGTTCTTATATATTATCTTTAATTTTGTGGAAATACCACATAAGAAACAATCAATCCGTAATCAAAGAATGAACAATTTTCCATATTATTACTGCAAAAGTGCAAAATAGCAATCGATTTTTTAACAGAATATAAAAAATCATTATTTTTAAAACTTTTTTGTTTACTACAAATATTTATTATAAATTTCCAAGAACTGAAATATAACAGCGATAAGAAAAAGAAGAAAAACCCTTTATTAAAAAAAGTTAATCGCGTTTTACATTGGTAGTTCTCATTTGGCCCACACTGTATGTAACTTTCAACAATCGGGTGGAACCGGTTTAACTCTGTTCAATTTTTTTGTGAAAAGGGATATATGATTCTTAGGATGTTTTGACATTTACGCCAGATTACGTGATCTGGGCAAGTTAATCAGGGAAACCAAGATGTGGTGCATTTAGTGTTCATGCTATCTTTACTTAATCTATAGTCATTTTGATTTATTACTTTATTTGTCATACGTCATTTATACCTACACTCAGAAAAATGGACCCCGCACACTAAAAAATCAGGCGGTGTGAATCAAAATTTATCCAAATGGGGTTAATTTTTTTATATATATGGGGTTAACTACACTTATTTAACTCTGCCCACAAGTATAAAATTTTTCTTTTATCCATTAGGATAAAACACTCAAAATAAAATTCATTTGGATAAATAATAAATTTTATCCGAAATTTTATCAGTTTTTTTTTATATGGTGTTAAAATTTACTTAAAATGGAGTTAACTCCGCACAATATGACAGGTAATATATGGGGCAAATTACGAACGTTGTCCCGTATAGTCTGTGTGGTGTAGTAGGTAGGGCGTTAGTCTTCAAATCATAGAGTCTCGGGATCGAATCCCACTGTAGGCAGGTAATTTTTAGAGCGTAAAGAAGTAAATGAAATGTCGCCAACACCTATAGAGAGGTAAATGCTAGTTATAGAAAACTCCATTTATGAGTTTAAATGTTCTGTGAAAATTGTGTTTTATTTTTATCCTAAAAATATCGGGAATTACTCCTTTTGGTGTAATTGGAAGAACTCTTTTGTGTTCATCCATTTGGATAAAACAATATTTTATCCAACTTAAATTCACACCGGATTTTTTGCTGTGCGTAAACTTAAAAGTTTTTGTACCATTATTTTAATTAGACGGCAATTTACCAGATTTCTTCACAAAAGCAAACAGATGCAATAATTAATATAACTGGAAAAATCCTATTGAGATATTTTGTATGGAATGAAATGTGTCCCGTAAATCCAATGGGACATCAGATTACATTTTAATCAGTTTATCCCATTAAATTAACAAGATCTGATATGATTAACTAATAATAGGATGGATCCCATTTGTTTTATATAACGTCCCATTTCCTTAATGGGATATGGCTTTCAATTGAATTTCAAGCATAGACGTGTTTTCCAAGAGAACCAACATCATGCTCCGTAGCCGAGATCGTTTGGTTGCCTCCCTGTGACTTGGTAAGTTTTAAAGAGTACTAGCCGATCGGATGTTCAATACTTGGCCTGGCCAAATATCGTGATTCTTAACAAAATCCACAATGACGTAGCGTGGATGGTATAATAATATGGGACTTGTAAAAATACTTCGATTGGATTACGAGTGAAACGATTTTTTTTACTACATAGGATTGATCCTATTAATTCAATAAGTTATATCCTATTGGAAAATAACTAGACCATGTGTTTGTTTTTAAAGGAGTCAGCTATTAAAACAAACGGATATTTATCGAGTGAAAGTAATGTTTCCTGTATTTTTTAAGTAATCAGATTTTTCCTATTGACTAATAGTGTAGTTCCGAGGTGATTTCAGATTGCAAAGTGTGGTGGAGAAAATTTTTTTTTTTCTTATGTTTTTTGGGGTGCTGAGCTCGAATCCGGAGCTTCCCACCAAAATTTCGTTGCGGAACAGGATCAAACCCGCGAAAAAAACCAAAATTTTCGGAGTTTTCCCGTTTTTTTGTTTATAACTCCGAAAGTGTACATTTCTCCGAAAACCTGTCCATGAAAATATTAGAGAAAACATAACTGCGGGTCCAACGCGCCATTAATCATTAAAATGTGTTAAGCGGTATTGCTACAATTGATAGTCATTTTTTGGCGTTTTTTGCAATTTTGACCCTGTTTTGCAACGAAATTTTGGTGGGAACTTACCGATTAAGGTTCTGCACTCCAAAATACACAATGTACAAGATAAATGCAACTTCTACGACCAAAAATGAAAAACCGTTCAATCACAAAATTTTTTTCATAAAATGGAACTATGCTAAAAATGGCAAATTTAAATTATCCACTGTAGTAATACCGCTCAACAGATTTTTAATATTTATGTCTTTTTGGACGCGGAATTATGTGCTCTCTAAAATATTCATGGAGAGTTTTTCGCAGAAATAAATAGTTGCATAATTAGGGGGCGAATAACGGAAAAACAGCCAAAATTTTGGGGTTTTTCACGATTTTGACCCTGTTCCGCAACGAAATTTTGGTGGTGCTCAGCACCCCAAAAAACATAAGAAACAAAAAAAAATTTGTCTCCACCACATTTTGCAATCTGATGTACTAGGTTTATCACGTAGTAACTACACTATAAAAATAATGGGACAAAATGATTGGTTTAATGGGATTTCCCATTGAAATTTTTCTGAGTGTACTCATTGTTAGAATTGCGCATCGAAATATATTTTTTTATTAGTCCCATTTTATTATAGCATCCACGCTATGTCATTGTGGATTTTGTTAAGAATCACGATATTTGGCCAGGCCGAGTATTGAACATCCGGTCGGCCAGTACTCTGTAAAACTTACCAAGTCACGGGGAGGCAACCGAACGATCTCGGCTACGAAGCATGATGTTGGTTTTCTTGGAAAATGCGTCTATATGCTTGAAATTCAATTAAAAGGCATATTCCATTAACTAAATAGGACATTATAAAAAGACAAATGGGATCCATCCTATTATTAGTTAATCATATCAGATCTTGTTAATTTAATGGGACAAACTGATTAAAATGTAATCTGATGTCCCATTGGATTTACGGGACACATTTCATTTCATTCAAAATATCTCAATCATATTCCAGTTATATTGATTATTGCATCTGTTTACTTTTGTGAAGAAATCTGGTAAATTGCCGTCTAATTAAAATAATGGTACAAAAACTTTTAAGTTTACGGGGTCCATTTTTATGAGTGTAGGCGTATTGTGAGAACCCATTCCATCCATTTTCGCTGTTTTCTTTCGATTTTGGGGGTATAACTTCCAGTGGTGCAATTTGCATTTCGCTGGGTAGGACGATGTCACATTTGTCATTGCAAAGAAACTAGTACAAAAGAAATAATTTGCAAACATCAGGCGCCATGCGTTAGGTTAATTAAGAACTGAAGTTCTTCAGCGCAACAGTAAATGTTTCTCGAAGTTCTCGCTTCAAATTGCTCCGTGGCAACGAAAACGTTACGCTGTAAGGCACTGAAGCATTCGTCCGAAATTAGGCTTCGGTATTCCATAACACAGAAATCTTCAAAAAGCTATTTTTAAATCACAGTTCAAAATGTCCCACTCCTCATCACAACGCTAGGGGGCCTGTATTTGAACGAACACATGGAACACCGATCGTTATGCCACGGGGAGGAACAGGGTATTTTTTTTTAGTTTTTAGCTATCATTTCCAAAATGGCAACGATTACAGAAAAATAGTATGAGAACGAAAAAATATATAAAATTTGCTTTGCAATGATATACATGGTGCCCGGAAACTACCGCATTGTGATTGTGTGCAGAAAACTAGGGTTAATTTTGGCTCGATTTGGAAATAATTTCAATAAATTTTATCACATTACAGAACTTTAGGGGCAGTTTGAATTGAATTCGAGCTAAAATTATATCTCGTTTTCTACACTTTACGTATCAAAACAGCTAGAGATAGTGGAGCTAAAATAAATAAGAAAGATATGGTCGCAAGACTATGTGCCAATTTTTAGAAAAATCGTTAGAAGTTGGAGAAAATTGAGATGGAAAATATATTGTTTTTGGGTCAAACTACAAAAATTTGACTTTGAAGCTCTGTCAAAACTAAACCTTTTATCCGATTATAGTGTGGTTATCTATGTTTTATAGGTAAATTTGTTAGCTGTAATAAATCTTCTTATTTTGCTATTTTAGCTAGTCTATCTTTGGAGATATTAAGGTTTAAGTCGTACAATAAACTGATTTTTCCAAAAATCTTCAAATGTCTGTGGCAGCTAAAGTGTTAAGAATTGGGAGTATGTTCCTTAAAACTTTTTTGCTGGAAATTACAATCCGGTGTGTTTATGCGGCAGTTTCCGGGCACGCTGTACAGTAAGAATAATACGACAAGTTTACCAATCATATCTGAGGAGAAAAGAAGCAAGCACACATTTTGATTAATAGCATTTCCCTCAGCTGACCATCATGTATGTGAAACATACCACTGCCATCTAGATAGACAATGCAGAAATATTAGTTCCACCCAGGGGCGAACCCAGGAATTTATTTCGGGGGGAGATTTGTGTATGCTAGTGACTCATAAAATCATACGTTTATTTTGAGACCTTAACCTTAAGATAATCGTTTTTATATATTCTAAACTTCAGAAAAATTTAATTTAAAACATTTAAAGTTGATTTTCATCACATAAATTTAAGTTCTTTTTTTTTTAAATACTCCCTTAGGAAATCACTGGTTTTGGCAACCGATTGTTACGAAAATGTTTAGACGGAATTACCTTATTGCATTTCTTGCAAATTAATTTAGTTTTCACCGGTCACTATGACAAATTTGTCAATCTTGTGGTTTTTAAAACTCGCGAATTATAATAGGAAAAATGACCCTAAACAAAAACTACTCACTGAATGTATCTAATCTTCTTTTCTATTTTACTTTATTTCACATTAATTAAAACATAAAAAAATAATTCGCAACTATATCTTGTCTATCAAAACCTTAGAAAAAGCATAGTAACCCATGCCATGCGTTAGTCCAGAATGGCCATCAGAAAATAAAAATGGCACCGTTTTCACACTATTGCAGTTCATAGTATGCGTGAAAAATTTATTCGAACGTCAATTTTTTGTTTACAATTGAGAATATAAAATCCGCGTAATATTTATTACTCTCTTGAAATGCCAACGTGATATTTAACCCTTCTGTTGGCGTATAGATCCAGACAGACCATTGGTACTAAATCTTGATGAAAAATATCGTTCAACAATATTTTCCACTCCTTTCCATATATATTTCAAAGGAACCGACGGCCACAAATGCGATCAAACGTTCGGCGAAATGTAAACTATGTCTAAGGAAACGAAAAAACGGCGCATCATCGTAAGACATAGTATGTAAACTGTTTCAAGATCCAAAATTAAACATCTTCAAAAATTAAGATTGATTTCACAGAAAATACAGCTACACCTTAGGCATAATAGCTCGTAGGCGACGACAGAAGGGTTAATAATTGCATCGACAATATTTTGACGTTTGAATTATTTCGTGGAGTGTAGTGTAATAAATTTGGAGTCAAACACATATGGGTTGTGTGATCACATAGCCATTCTGGACTAACGCATGGCATGGGGTACTATGCTTTTTCTAAGATCAAAACTAATAAGATAGTAGTAACCAGGTGATAAGCCTAGTACATGACATTGCAAAATTTGGTAGAGAATTTTATTTTTGTTTCTTATATTCTTTGGAGTACTAAGCCCGAATCCGTAGCTTCCCACCAAAATTTCGTTCCGAAACAGTGTCAAAATCGCAAAAAACCCCAAAAAAAAAGATTGTCAATTGTAGCGATACCGCATAACGCATTTTAAAGGAGAAATATACAGTTTCGAAGCCAAAAAACTGAAGAACTCCGAAAATGTTCGGGTTTTTCCGGTGTTGGTCCTGTCTTGCAACGAAATTTTGGTGGGGAGCTGCGGATTCAAGCTCAGCACCCCAAAAACATAAGAAACAAAAAAAAATTCTTCACCACATTTTGCAATCTGAAATCACCTAGTGACTGTGTTGTTATTTTTTATAATTGAAACCTCAAGACGACTACGTGACTTCAACCATATTGTTTTATTATTTCAGACACACTGCTGACAATTGCTTACAACTATAATATCGTGTTGCCAGGCATGTATTTTTATATTTAAATCTGCTGACATCTTCTTTCTTTTATAAGACAAAATTCATTATCACAAAATAAACTTATATATTTAATTCAAAATTCATCGTTACTACAAAATAAAGATTTGCACATTAATTATTAGTGGTTTACTTTTACATTGTATAGTCTTTCAAGTACGTTGGAAGTTTTTTAATTCTTTTTGACTGTATATTACCCCAGGAAAATTGGCATTTCACTTCGGAAAAATTAAGGGAAAGCTGGATTTTTGCATGAGCCTTCCTTTCGAGGTCCTAAACAAGTATCTAAAAGTCCCCGTCCCTACGAGTGCCGCTAGCGGTGCTACAGAGGGTCAAAGACCCTCGAAAACAGGTTTCTCTGAATATTTCGATAACGGTAGCATATACAAAAAAGTGGTGTATGGCAAATTTAAAGCTCTTGTGAATTCTCAATAAACGATGCAAAGACCGAATACTTTCGGGCACTCCTAACGGTGCCAAGAGGTCTAACGGTATTTTTAACAAGGTTTCATTAAAATCTCTATAAAGGTAACTCGTACTAAAAACTTTTGTATGGAAAATTTGTAGCCTATGGGGTTTTGAAGAGAGTGGCCAAATTTCATATTAATATGTAAAGCCTTAAGGGCGCTATGGGGGTTCAAACCTTAAAAAAACGTGTTTTTTGAGGTTTTTCGTAAATGGTGCTAAGACGAGGGAGTGCGCTCTAAGGTGTTCTAGGAGAAATTTGTAGCTTCTGTGGCTGTTAGTAAGACGCCAAAAGTCTCCAAAGATGGGAGCCTCCCTAACGAAGTTATGAGGGTCCAAACATTCAATTAAGCAGTTTTTGGGGAATATCTCTATAACGGTAACGTGCACCGAAAGCTGTTATAAGGCAAATGTGTAGCTTATATAACGCTTAATTAAATATCTGAATTTCAGATTGATGCGTGCAATACTAAGGGCGCTATGAGGGTATGAACCGTACAATAACGGTATTTTTTCGTTATTTTCGTGGATTTCTTCATAACGGGAACGCGTTTGGTTGGGAAGCCTGTAACAATTTGTTGCTTCTGTAACGTCAACTTAAAATGCCAAAACAACTTATTTATGCGGGCACCCCTAAGGAAGCTATGAGGGGTCAAAACTAAACAACTAACTAAACAAAAAAAACGTTTCTCGGATTTTTTTGATAACGGGAACCTCTAGAGGGAACCCATCTGAAATAAATTTGTAGCTCCTGTTACTGTTACTAAGGCGCCAAAAGTCCCCAAAGATGGGAGCCCCTCTAACGAAGTTATAAGGGTCCAAACATTCAATTAAGCAGTTTTTGGGGAATATCTCTATAACGGTAACGTGCACCGAAAACTGTTATACGGCAAATTTGTACCTTATATACCGCTTAATTAAATATCTGAATTTCGGATTGATGCGTGAAATGCTAAGGGCGCTATGAGGGTCCGAACCGTACAATAACGGTATTTTTCGCTATTTTCGTGAATTTCTTCATAACGGGAACGCATTCGGGAAGGAAGCCTGTAAATATTTGTTGCTTCTGTAACTTCAAATTCAAACGCAAAAACAACTCATCTATGCGAACACCCCCAAGGAAGCTATTAGGGGTCAAAATTAAACAAAAAACCGTTTCTCGGAAATTTTTTGATAACAGGAACCTCTAGAGGGAACCCATCTGAGGGAAATTTGTAACTCGTGTGTCTGTTAGTGTGACATCAAAAGTCCCCAACGATGGGAGCCCCCCTAGGGAAGTTATGAGGGTCCAAACATCCAAATAAGCAGTTTTTGGTGAATATCTCTATAACGGTAATGTGCACCGAAAACTGTTATATGGCGAATTTGAAGTTTTTACAACGCCTAACTTAATGTTCAAATTTCAGATCGATACGTGCAGTACTAAGGGCGCTACGAGGTTCCAAAACTTGCAAATTCGGCATTTTTGGTTATTTTCGTGAAAATCTCCTTAACGGTAACGTATACCGGAAGCAGTCTGTAAAAATTTGTTGTTTCTATGTTTCAAATAAAATGCTCCATCGATTGCAGCCACCATACGGGCATTATAACGTTTTAATAAACTAATTTTTAAAGAAGGTATGTGTAGTGTATGTCTTTACGTACGTCCATATGGGCTTAAAAATTAGTTAATTTATACGTTATAATGCACGTATGGTGGCTCCAGGAGAATACAAATCGGTGGAGCCTCTAATTTGGAACCATAGAAACAACAAATTTTTACAGACTGCTTCCGGTATACGTTACCGTTAAGGAGATTTTCACGAAAATAACCGGTGCGGTGTTTGGACCCTCATAACTTCGTTAGGGAGGATCCCATCTTTGGGGACTTTTGGCGTCTTACTAACAGCCACAGAAGCTACAAATTTCTCCTAGAACACCTTAGAGCGCACTCCCTCGTCTTAGCACCATTTACGAAAAACCTCAAAAAACACGTTTTTTTTAAGGTTTGAACCCCCATAGCGCCCTTAAGGCTGTACATATTAATATGAAATTTGGCCACTTTCTTCAAAACCCCATAGGCTACAAATTTTCCATACAAAAGTTTTTAGTACGAGTTACCTTTATAGAGATTTTAATGAAACCTTGTTAAAAATACCGTTAGACCTCTTGGCGCCGTTAGGAGTGCCCGAAAGTATTCGGTCTTTGCATTGTTTATTGAGAATTCACAAGAGCTTTAATTTTGCCATACACCACTTTTTTGTATATGCTACTGTTATCGAAATATTCAGAGAAAACTGTTTTCGAGGGTCTTTGACCCTCTGTAGCACCGCTAGCGGCACTCCTAGGGAGGGGACTTTTAGGGACTTGTTTAAGACCTCGAAAGGAAGGCTCATGCAAAAATCCAGCTTTCCCTTAATTTTTCCGAAGTTTGGCCAATTTTTTGTTCAAATTTCCTGGCGTATATTAGAATAAGATTGATTTTGTAAATTATTGTTATCATTAAAGTTATTTTCATTTAATGAGGCTTGATTTTCATTTGATTTATTAGTTACAGTATTTCTACCTACTATGTTATTTTCATGTACACTTATTTCGTTCATTAGATTTTTTGTTGTATATATGGATTCTATTTCTTTCTATAATTCTTCCATTAGTCAGTTCCACTTCATATGACCTTGGTCTTGTACAAATGTTTACAATCTTTGCTGGCTCTAATGGCTTATTCATTTCTTTTCTTACATAAACTTTCTCATTTATTTGTAATGGATTCAACGGTTTAGCATGTTTATCATAATATTGTTTACAGCGCCCGCTCTAGGGGGGGCGAGCCGGGCGGTCGCCCGGGGCGCCAAATTTTAGGGGCGGCTTTTTGGCTAGAACTCGAAGAAAAAAAATAAAAGCCAGAATGAAAAATTCAGTATCAATTTCTGTTAAGTGGAAACGAAACCTTCAGATGAAATAAATAGTTGTGTTTTGAAGAAGCAAAGTCCTTGAGAGCCAACAATTGATAGAAGGTGCTGCATTTAGAATCCTACAATGCTTGCCTAGTAAGAGTTGCGTAATTGTACGTCTGTGATGCTAGCCCCCGCCCTACTTCCGAAGCTATGTGCTATTCAAGTTCTATTTTAAAACTGCTAATTTCGTCCTCCAATTAAACATTTAGTACCCCTGCTTTTGACCAGCATTAAGGATTATATTTGATCTTTCTATGCATGATCCCTTAGTTTTACCAAAGGGGAGATTCATCTAATTTTAAAATAGAGGACGAAAGTACCTATAGAACGTAATCTTATTATTGAGTTTATATGCGGAACGTCGCACTTCAATTTCCGGAAGTAAGGTCTAAAACTTTATTTTAGTCTATTGAATCGGAGGAGAGCACGTCCCCTAAAAAATATTAATCCTCCGGAGAAATTGATATTAAATGAGAAATAATGATTCGTATAAACACTAAACACATAAAAGCGATTAAAACAAAGTCTCCTGAGAGTAATTTCATACCCCTGCAGGAGTTTTGGAAACTTCTGGCGGCAATTTGACTTCAATTCACCCGATCTTCTCGTGGATGGATCGCTTCAGTTGGTTGCCATTGCATTGATTCATCTAGCATTTAAAAGTCAAATTTCGAACAAAATTGTTTGGGTTTCAGCAAGATGAGGGATGGAATCACAGTACACATTACCAGAGCCGCAGTAGCAGTACTTCCTTTTTATCCTACATGCTAAATCAGGAAATCAGGATTCCCCCGAGTAGGCTGGATTTCCTAAAGACATAAGCATTTTGTCAGCATCATGCCCCTAGCCCGGATTTTTTTTAGTGGGTCGGAGGGTATGTCATTCCTAATAAACTATATGACAACAAAAATATTTTTAGAAAAATGGTTAAACATTTGAGAAATAAATCGAGAGCGGCCTTTTTCCTTTTAACGATAAATTACGTTTGAATACATCACATGACCTTTGTCACAAAACTATCCTTTTCAGAGGAAATGTTTTTAAATCGGTTAACTTCCCAAAGGAAACTTAGTGTGAGGAGGCCTTTATTCTAACATTAAATCATGGCGGACAGCAAAAACTCTATAAAGTATACATTTAAGCCCAGAAGTCATGGAGTGATGAAACAGGGACAATATAGGCTTTTTGGCGGCGAAATATTTTCTTGAATGAGGTTGGTTGGCCAACATGATCGGAATCATAGGTGGTTAGGATGCTCACAAAGAGAACTTAGGATGTCACTTGGGGCATAATTTAAGTTTCGAAAGGCTATGGATATGGATATGATGATGTTCATGACACCTACATGTGGGTGTTCAAGTTTCGGATATTAAATGCCTAAAACTGCAGTCTCAATAGAATTGTGCGGATTATATACATTTAGAATCCCTGTCTCGGAATAACCTAGACCACCAGACTGAAATCTTTCTTAAAATTGCGATTGAGACCAGGCGCCAACTGACACCACCAACACGCAGATTTGTAGCACTGCAATTTTCATATGTAGAGCATCGATTTTTTATGAGGTAATACAGCAGTAAGAAAAAAATGTATCCTTGATCAAGCGCCAGACAGGAGGAGGGAGGGTCAAGCGACACTCCCCGCCCTGCCTCCCCAACCTCCTGGGCTACACCTATGATTTTCAAGATGTCGCATTTATGAAAATAAACAACGGACTTTCCACACTGAAGAAGTCCGGCTAACTGAAATTGATCGGCTGCGTAGTCTGCAAGGATGTTATGGGAAACTACTCATCTACTTCAACGACGTACATAATTACCCACTATCAATCTGCCTGGTATATCACCAGGGGCGGCAATTTGTCATCTTGCCCGGGGCGGCGTAAGTCCTAGAGCGGGCGCTGATTGTTTATTTCTTTCTTGTTTTCTTTCAAGCTTTTCTTTTATTTCTAAATTATTTTTAATAAATCCTCTTTCTGCAATATTTGGCAATATACCTTTTATTTTACGATTGAACATCAATTCATTAGGAGACGGTATGTCTATCGCCATCGGAGTATTCCTATATTCTAATAAGGCTATACAGGGTGTCCGGAAACTGCCGCATAAACGCACCGGATTGTTATTCCTCAGTTGGTTTCCAGCAAAAAAGTTGTACGAACATAGCCCCTCAGCTTAACCCTTTAGCTGCCACAAGCATTCAAAGATTTTTGGAAAAATCATTTTCTTGGACGACTTAAAGCCTAATATCTCCGAAGCTAGACCAGCTAGAATAGTGAAATAAAATGATTATTACAGCCAACAAATTTACCTATAAAGTAAAACTAACCACACTCAAATCGGATAAGAGGTTTGGTTTTTACAGAGCTTCAAAGTCAAATTTGCGTAATTTGACCCAAAAAAAATCTTTTTTTAGATCTCAATTTTCTCGAACTTCTCCCAAGGTGAGGTGCTTGTACAATTCTTTTAAAAACTGGCGCATAGTCTTACAATCATATCTTTCTTACATAATTTGAATCTAGCTCCATTACTTCTAACAGTTTTTATACGTTAAGTGTAGAAAACTAGGGTTAATTTTAGCTCGAATTCAATACAATTCAATTCACACTGCCCCTAAAGATCTGCAATTGGTAAAATCTATTCAAATTATATCGAAATCGAGCCAAAATCAACCCTAGTTTTCTGCACTTAAAAATTTTTGAAATAATGGAGCTAGAATAAAATGATGTAAGAAAGATATGATTGTGAGACTATGCGCCAATTTTTAAAAGAATCGTATAAGCACCTCACCTTGTGAGAAGTTGGAGAAAATTGAGATGGAAAAAAATATTTTTTTGGGTCAAATTACGCAAATTTGATTTTGAAGCTCTGTAAAAACCAAACCTCTTATTCGATTTTAGCGTGGTTAGTTTTATTTTATAGGTAAATTTGTTGGCTGTAATAATCATTTTATTTCACTATTCTAGCTGGTCTAGCTTTAGAGATATTAGGCTTTAAGTCGTCCAAGATAATGATTTTCCCAAAAAATTTTAAATGCCTGTGGCAGCTAAAGGGTTAAGCTGAGGGGGTATGTTCCGTACAACTTTTTTGGTGGAAATTAACTGAGGATTCATAATGCGGCAGTTTCCGGACACCCTGTATAGGGATCCTTTCCATCATTTTCAACTTTTTTAACCCTTCTGTCGGCACAAAGGTCTGGCCAGACCTTTGGCACTATATTTTTGTCATAAAAGTATAGAAGATGAAATCGTAGCGACTTCATATTTCATGATATCCTAGAATAATATGTTTAGAAGCAATTTGCAAAAATTTGAAAAAATCGGTTGAAGTTTTGAGTATGTTTTTGATGATTTTCAATTTATGCTTTTTGATACCCAATAGGTCTGGCCAGACCTACAGTTTTCCCCCCCATGCTTCTCTTGAGGTAAAAGGTGCAAATATGAAATTCTCTTAAAATTCTTCTCTTTATGATGTAAGAATGTCATAAAAATTCAATTTGTACTATAAACGATAAAAATTTCTCAGATTTTTCTTTGAATAGCCGCGAAGCTCGGGAAATAAGTATGCCTAATTTCATCTCGTTTTATAACCGCACCTAATCAACGGAGATTTGATTCGAGGAAATTCAAACCAGTTTTTTTCCTTTGTAATAGTTAGGACTAACTATGAGAGACTTACGAACGTCTTTCTAAATAGATTTGACCAAGAAATTTACGAAAAATTTAGAATGATATAATTTTGGCGCTTGAAAATTCCCTATTTCTTTCCACCTACTTCCCTAAATCTGCAGACTAATAACGAGGTAAAATCTACTAACAAAGCGCCAAATAATGGCCCAAAGATATTGGTATTGAAAAATGCGAACAAACTTTTTACTAGATATATGCCATGAAAATAGAGAAGCAAAAATAAATGAAAATAAGGGAAAAACATGTTTATAATAATACCACCTCAAAATATGTCCACTTAAAAACGTTACTAGTGTATCTACAAAAATGATTTTAATACTTTTATTGTTTAAAAATGGCAGTAAGGAATTGATAGAATGATTCTACCGATAAAAATTTCACCTTTTCTAAAAAATAAAATTTTTTTCTCAGAAGGTCCAGCCAGACCTATTGGGTATAGAATATGCATATTGTAGTAGGTGCCGACAGAAGGGTAAACATGTTTTTTACTATTCCGATATGTCTCTCAACCATTCCGTTAGACTGAGGATACCTAGGGCTTGAAGTTCTAAATTCAAAATTCCAGGATTTCGCGAACTGTCTAAACTCAAAATTTTCAAAATGTGTTCCATTATCCATGTATATTAATTCTGGTATTCCAAATCTTGCAAAAACTGATTTTAATTTGGCTAAAATTGTCACCGCAAATAAATTTTCGAGTCTTGCAACTTCTACATATTTACTGAAATAGTCGATAATTAGTAACCAATTTGAATTATTAAAATGAAATACATCAATTCCTAAAACTTCCCAGGGACCGTTTGGGACTTCTCTGTTGATAAGTGGTTCCTTATTATTTGCTCTTTTATATTTCATACAGGAAGAACAGTTTTGTACTACGTTTCCTATGTGTATGTCATTGTTCATTTGTGGCCAAAACAAAATTTCCCTCGCTCGGTTTTTACATTTTTCATCCCCTAAATGTGTGTAGTGAATTTTATCAAGCATTTCTTTTCTAAATTTCCGGGGTACTATTAGTTTCTCACCTTTGAAAAGTAAACCTTCCATAATATTTAATTCATTGCAATATTGATAATATGGTTTGATTATATCAGGCACTAGTTTCTTATTATTAGGCCATCCTACTTCTATATAATGCTTTAAGGTTTGCATCTCCTCATCGGTGTGTACTTCCCTGCAAAACTCGACTTTTTTAATTGTTGTCATCGGTAATGAATTCACAACTAGACAAACTTGAGCATCTAACTCTTTTTCCAAGAAATCAGATTTGTCCTTACTATTAGCTCTTGACAATGCATCTGCTATTAGTAGTTCCTTGCCTGGTTTATAATTTACTCTCAAATCATATTGTTGTAGTTTAAGTAAAATTCTTTGCAATCTAGTTGGACATTCATTTAATGGTTTCCTGAAAATAATCTCTAATGGTTTATGATCTGATTCTATAGTCACTTTTTTACCAAATATATATTGATGAAATCTACTGCAGGCAAATGCAATCGCTAAAGCCTCTTTTTCTATTTGTGCATATCTACATTCCGTTTCTGTTAGAGATTTGCTTCCATATGCAATAGGAAGATTGTTCTGTAGTAGAACACATCCTAATCCAGACTGTGATGCATCCACACTTAAAACTATTTCCTTATCTCTATCATAATAATTCAGTACTGGTTTTTTAATTAGAATATTTTTCAAATTATGAAAAGCTTCCTCCGCATTAGCATCCCAATTCCAACAAACATCTTTTTTAATCAATTTTCTCAATACTGCCTTTTTTTCTGAAACTGCTGGAATATACCTACTCACATAAGTAATCATTCCAAGAAATGATTCTAATTCTTTTTTGTTTTTTGGACTTTGAATTTCTACAATCGCCTTAACTTTGCTGTCATCTGGGTTTATACATGCACTTGAGAAAATATGACCTAAGTACTTAACTTCATTAGTGGCTATTTTGCATTTCTCAAAATTAAATCTAATATTTCTCTCCCTAGCCCTTAATAAGACTTGCTTTAATCTTCTATCGTGTTCGGCTTGATCTTTTCCCCATATCAATATACCGTCTATGTATACTTTTACGCCTTCTATGTCTCGAAAGATTAATTCAAAGCAACGTTGGAAAACTTCCGATGCTGATGAAATACCATAAGGCATTCTCATGAATTTATACCTTACGTATGGCGTACTAAAAGTTACCAAATCTAAACTTTGTTCTGATAATACTATTTGCCAGAATGCACGATCGGCATCTAGGGTACTAAAAATTTTTGCACCATTCATTTCAGAGCTCACCTCTTCAAATGTTGGTATATGGTAGTGCTCTCTTTTAATGTTTTTGTTCAGATGTAAAGGATCTAAACAAATTCTAATCCCTCCATTCGGTTTTCGAACAATAACCAGAGGATTTACCCATTCCGTTGGTTTCGTTACTCGTTTTATAACTCCCGACTCTTCCATTGCTTTAAGTTCTGCCTTAAGAGGATCTAGTAGTGCTATTGGCACCTTTCTGCATGGTGTAATATAACCATTAGTGTTTTCATTTAATTCAATATTGTATTCAAAATTTGTTATACACCCTACCCCGTTGAATACATCTTCAAATTCATTGATTATTTTACTCGAACTATTTACATTATTATTATTTAAAATATAATTAACTCTTTTTATTAAATTCAATTTCAATAGTGTTGGCAATCCAATTATTGTAGGGTTGAAACTTATCTCATCATTATCAATCACTATGAATTCTATCAATTTAGTTTCTTTATTTCCAATCTTACAATTCAAGTTGCACTTCCCTTTCACTTTAAGTTTAGAACCACCATAAGCGCTTAGTTTTATCATTGTTTTTTCAATTTTCGGATTCATACCAATATTTTTTAGGGTTTTTATTGATACAAGGGGGCTTCGCCCCCTGCTCGCTTCGCTCGCCAACCCCCCCCCCTGTCCCTGCCCTGCTCTGCCACAGCCAACGTCGAGCTGGCGTGCTCGCGCTGCGCGCTCGCAGCACTGACTGACTGCTTTTCGTTCTTGCATGCTATACTTATCGACATTCGGGATTCATCGTAGCCAATCAGAACATTCATCAGATTTTTCCATTTCCGAAGTTAGCATTTTTATATATAGAAGGATAACATTACATTGAGCACCCGAATCCAACTTAGCATGTACATAGCCTTTGCCATCTATTGAAATTAATTCATTCCATTCATCATTATTTAATTTATGACATATTGTTCCAATGAATAAAGTTGGACTTTCGATTGCGTCTACTTGTTTAAATCTACATTTATTTTTAAAATGGTTCGGTGTATTACAGTTATGGCAAATCTTACCATAGGCCGGACATTGTTTGGGTTGGTGCATTCTTCCACATCTGGAACATTCCTTTCGATTTTTCTGTTGATACATTTGGTTTTGTTGTTGGCCTTGTTTCCTAGCTCTGTATTCGTCTT